>WWNC01000039.1:5937500-6422500 GCA_011125475.1 Melanerpes aurifrons
GATCTTTCTGTCCCACTTAAAATCCTCTTTCTTACTTTTTTTTTCACCCTCCTAACTTTTTTCTTTCCCACTTAGAACCTTCCTGATTTTATTCTTTCCCCTTTAAAAACCTCTTTAGTTCTTTTTTTTCCCCCTTCAAAAACCTCTTTCCTTCATTTCCCCCCTTTACAAACCTCTTTCCTTCTTTTTCTCCCCTTTACAAACCTCTTTCCTTCTTTTTCCCCCCTTTACAAACCTCTTTCCTTCTTTTTCCCCCCTTTACAAACCTCTTTCCTTCTTTTTCCCCCCTTTACAAACCTCTTTCCTTCTTTTTCCCCCCTTTACAAACCTCTTTCCTTCTTTTTCCCCCTTTACAAACCTCTTTCCTTCTTTTTCCCCCTTTACAAACCTCTTCTTTTTCCCCCTTTACAAACCTCTTTCCTTCTTTTCCCCCTTTACAAACCTCTTTCCTTCTTTTTCCCCCCTTTCCAAACCTCTTTCCTTCTTTTTCCCCCCTTTACAAACCTCTTTCCTTCTTTTTCCCCCCTTTACAAACCTCTTTCCTTCTTTTTCCCCCCTTTAAAATCCTCTTTCCTTCTTTTCCCCCCCTTTACAAACCTCTTTCCTTCATTTTTCCCCCCTTTACAAACCTCTTTCCTTCTTTTCCCCCCCTTTAAAATCCTCTTTCCTTCATTTCCCCCCCTTTACAAACCTCTTTCCTTCATTTTTCCCCCTTTACAAACCTCTTTCCTTCTTTTCCCCCCCTTTAAAATCCTCTTTCCTTCATTTCCCCCCCTTTACAAACCTCTTTCCTTCTTTTTCCCCCCTTTACAAACCTCTTTCCTTCATTTCCCCCCTTTACAAACCTCTTTCCTTCTTTTCCCCCCCTTTAAAATCCTCTTTCCTTCATTTCCCCCCCTTTACAAACCTCTTTCCTTCTTTTTCCCCCCTTTACAAACCTCTTTCCTTCGTTTTCCCCCACTTCAAAACCCTCTTTCTGTGTTTTCTTTTTCCACCTGGAACCTTCCTGACTTCATTTTCCCCCACTTCCAACCCTCCTGATCTTGCTTTTTCCCTACTTAAAACGACCTCTTCCTTTCCTTCCTTATTTCCCCACTTGGAACCCTCCTGATTGTTTTCCTTTCCCCACTTCCAACCTCTTCTTTAGTTGTTTCTTTTCCCCTTAGAAACCTTCTGAGTTGCCTTTTTTTTTCCCCTCCTTAGCACTTTCCTGATTTGATTTCTTTCCCCCCACCCACTTCCAACCCTCCTGCTCCTTTACTTGTCCACTTCCCAGCCTCTCCTCAGTTTATTTTGCCCCCACTTAAAAACCTCTTCATTATTTTGCCCCCACTTAGAACCCTCCTGGATCTTTTTATCTCCCACTCCTCAACCTCCTGAGCTTATTTTCCCCCACTCCCAAACCTCCTGAGCTTCTTTTTCCCCACTTAAAAAATCTCTCTATTATTTTTCACCCCACTTAGAACCCTCCTGAGTTTTTCTTTCCCACTTAGAACCCTCCTGGATCTTTTCATCTCCCACTCCCCAACCTCCTGACCTTCTTTCCCCCACTCCCCAACCTCCTGACCTTCTTTCCCCCACTCCCCAACTTCCTGACCTTCTTTCCCCCCACTCCCCAACTTCCTGACCTTCTTTCCCCCCACTCCCCAACCTCCTGACCTTCTTTCCCCCCACTCCCCAACCTCCTCAGCTTCTTTCCCCCACTCCCCAACCTCCTCAGCTTCTTTCCCCCACTCCCCAACCTCCTCAGCTTCTTTCCCCCACTCCCCAACCTCCTGAGCTTCTTTTCCCCACTCCCCAACCTCCTGAGCTTCTTTTCCCCACTCCCCAACCTCCTGACCTTCTTTCCCCCCATTCCCCAACCTCCTGACCTTCTTTTCCCCACTCCCCAACCTCCTGACCTTCTTTCCCCCCATTCCCCAACCTCCTGACCTTCTTTTCCCCCCACTCCCCAACCTCCTCAGCTTCTTTCCCCCACTCCCCAACCTCCTGAGCTTCTTTCCCCCCACTCCCCAACCTCCTGACCTTCTTTTCCCCCCACTCCCCAACCTCCTGACCTTCTTTTCCCCACTCCCCAACCTCCTGACCTTCTTTTCCCCACTCCCCAACCTCCTGACCTTCTTTCCCCCCACTCCCCAACCTCCTGACCTTCTTTCCCCCCACTCCCCAACCTCCTGACCTTCTTTCCCCCCACTCCCCAACCTTCTGAGCTGCTTTTCCCCACTCCCCAACCTCCTCAGCTTCTTTCCGCTCCCCTTAAAAAACCTCTCTATGATTTCCCCCCACTTCAGAACCCTCCTGAGTTTTTCTTTCCCCCTCACAACCTTCCTGATTTCCCCTCCCCACTTCCACCCTGCTTTTTACTGCAGCTGGGAGGCCATGGGGCGGGGGGGAGAGAAAATAGGACTCTAGGGCAGTAAGGAGTGAGGTGAGACCCCCACACCCCCCTACCCCCCCCCTTCAAAGGGGTTTGTTGTTCTGTGGAGGGCTTGCCAGCCCCCCCCCACCAGAAAATGAGGGGAACAGGGTGTCCCACACCAGAATTAGTTCAGGACAGGTGGACTTGGGGCCCTTGGCTCCCTCTCAAAGGCAAGTTGAGAGCTGGGATTGGATGGGATGGGGCTGGGGAAGGGGAGGGGGGGGGCAGAGGAATGGAGCATATGGTATCCATAGCTGGAAAAGTACTGGCTGCTGGCAGGGGGACCTGGTGCCATGGGGTGGGGGTGGGGGGGGGGGGGTGTCTCCCCTCCTTGCTGGAGGGGTCCCCTCCCCATCTTCCCCCCACCCCAGAGATGATTTGTTTCCCCCCTGGTTCATTCAGCAGGAGCTCAAAGGCTGGGGGCAGCTCCTGGCAGGAGCTGGCTGCCTGCTGGTTAGGCACTGGGGCTGTAAGGGGGGAGAGGAGCAGCTCCCCCTGACCTCCACCCCAGATCCCTCCCCTAGGGAGACCCCCAGTGTGTGCTGGCAGCTCCCTCGGGGGGGGGGCTGGATGGGGGCAGCACAACTGCAGGGGGAACAGAGCCCTCAACCTTTGCTCTACTGTGCCAGGGCAGGAGCTGGGGAGGGGGCTGGGAGCAGGGCTGGGGCTGGGGGGGGCCTGGGAGCAGGGCTGGGGCTGGGGAGGTGCTGGGAGCAGGGCTGGGGGTGGGGGGGTGCTGGGAGCAGGGCTGGGGGTGGGATTGGGGGGGTCCTGGGAGCAGTGTTGGAGTTGGGGCTGGGGGTGGTCACAGCATCCCCAGCTGGCCTCAGCTGCCCCCAGCTCTGCCGTGCCAGGCAGATTGGTTTCCCTGTGCCAGGGCTGGGGTTGGCAGCCTGGCTTGGGCCATGAGTGCTCAGCTCTGCCAGGGGTGCCCAGCAGCTCTGCTCTGCCAGGGGTGCCCACTAGCTCTGCTGTGTCAGGGGTGCCCATCAGCTCTGCTGTGCCAAGTGTGGCACCAGCTGTGGGGTTTGGATGGAGGGGGCTGCAGTGGGGTTGAGGAGAGGGGGAGGGGGTGTGGGGGGCGAGTTGCTGCCCACAGGTTCATTAGTCACCGTGTTAATGAGCAGTGATGCTGAATCACCCCCACCCCCTGCCCGGGGGGAGCCCCAGAGCAGCCCCCGCGGCAGCCCACCCCCCAGGAGAGGGCTGGGGGTCAGGATGCAGGAGGCTGGCAGAGGGGGGGTGGGGAGGGGTCCCCAGCAGCTCCCCTATGGCCCTGCCCGAGCTGGGAGGCAGCTCGGGAGGGGACTCTGTCTCCATGGACACCCTGAGAGTGGCTGCAGGGAGAGGCTGGGGCCAGCCCCCCCTCCCGGGTCCCCCTGTGAGACCCTCCCAGCGTGGGGGGCTTGGAAGGGACCCCTGGAGCTCAGCCAGTCCAATCCCCCCTGCCCCTGCAGGGCTCCCACAGCACAGTGCCCAGGGGCACAGTGCCCAGGGCGGGTTGGAAGCTCTCCACACCAGGAGACTCCACAACCTCTCTGGGCAGCCTGCTCCAGGCTCCAGCACCCTCACACCAAACAACTTTCTCCTCCTGGCTGCCACTCTGTGCCCCTTGCCCCTTGCCCTGTCCCTGAGCACCACTCAGCAGAGCCTGGCCCCAGCCTCCTGCCCCCCACAGCTCCTTTAGCTCTTGCTGAGCATTGCTCAGCTGCCCTCTGGGGCTGCTCCTCTCCAGGCTCTCAGCCCCAGGGCTCTCAGCCTTTGCTGCTCCCAGAGCTGCTCCAGGCCCCTCAGCACCTCCCCAGCCTGCCCTGGGCTCTCCCCAGCAGTTCTCTGTCCCCCTGCAGCTGGAGGCAGGGCTGCAGCTGTGGCCTCAGCAGGGCAGAGCAGAGGGGCAGCAGCAGCTCCCTTGCCCTGCTGCCCACACTCTCCTCCATGCCCACCCCCCCAGGACCCCGTTGGTCTCCTTGGCCCCAAGGACACTTTGCTGGCTCCTGGCCATGCAGTTGGCCCCCAGCCCTCCCAGGTGCTCCTTGGAGCCCCTGCCCCGGGGCCAAGGCTGGCAGCAGGCAGCCCCACGCCGCCCACCCCAGCCCCAGCCCTGCGCCCGGCCCTGGCACCTCCATCCCACCCCCCCCGCCCTGCTTCCACCACAGCCACCCTCCAAGCTGAGAAGGGAGTTGGGAAAGGTGGGGAGGGGGTTGCTGGGGGTGGGGAAACCCAACTGTGCCACCCCCACACCCTCCCCTCCCCCCCAGCCCCCAGCGCCAGGCTGGCTGCCAGCCCCCAGCGGGCACCACCACCCTGCTTCAGGCAGCCCTGTGCCATCTGCCTGCGCCTGACCCCCTGGCTCCCACTGCAGGAAACGCTGGCTGGATGCTGCAGTTAATTGGTGGTGTTAATTAGCACGTTATTAACCACTCCCCCCAGCCCCTACCCTCCCCCAGCCCCCTCCCCACACACTCCCCCTGCTCCACGCAGGCTCCGGACGATGCCAAGGCACTGCAGCTCGCCCTGGCAGGGCAGGGAGGGCCAGCCCTGCTTCCAGTGGTGCCAGTGGGGTAAGCTGGGTGCTGGTAGGGTGCTGAGGATGATGAAGGAGGGGTGCCAGCAGGCAGCCCCCCCCCCCCCAGCAGGGAGCTCCCCAGCTGGGCAGGGAGCGGCGGAGGGCAGCGTTGTTACAACCTGAGGAGCTGGAAGCATCCAGGGTGTGCCAGGTGTGGTTCCAGTGGTGCCAGGGGGGCAAGCTGGTTGTGAGGAGAGTGCTGAAGATGATGAAGGGAGGGTGCTGAGGATGATGAAGGAGGGGTGCCAGCAGGCAGCCCCCCCAGCAGACAGCTCCCCACACGGGCAGGTAGCTCCCCAGCTGAGCAGGGAGCAGGGGATGGCAGTGTTGCTAGAACATGCGGAGCTGGAAGCATCCAGGGTGTGCCAAGTGTGGTTCCAGTGGTGCCAGGGGGGCAAGCTGGGCGCTGGGAGGGTGCTGAGGATGATGAAGGAGGGGTGCCAGTGGGCAGCCCCCCCCCCAAGCAGGCAGCTCCCCAGCTGAGCAGGGAGCTCCCCAGCTGAGCAGGGAGTGGTAGAGGGCAGCATTGTTACAACCTGCGGAGCTGGAAGCATCCAGGGTGTGCCAAGTGTGGTTCCAGTGGTGCCAGGGGGGCAAGCTGGTTGTGAGGAGAGTGCTGAAGATGATGAAGGGAGGGTGCTGAGGATGATGAAGGAGGGGTGCCAGCGGGCAGGCCCCCCAGCAGGCAGTTCCCCAGCTGAGCAGGGGAGGGCAGCATTGTTACAACCTGAGGAGCTGGAAGCATCCAGGGTGTGCCAAGTGTGGTTCCAGTGATGCCAGGGGGGCAAGCTGGGTGCTGAGGATGATGAAGGAGGGGTGCCAGCGGGCAGGCCCCCCAGCAGGCAGTTCCCCAGCTGAGCAGGGAGCAGGGGAGGGCAGCATTGTTACAACCTGAGGAGCTGGAAGCATCCAGGGTGTGCCAAGTGTGGTTCCAGTGATGCCAGGGGGGCAAGCTGGGTGCTGAGGATGATGAAGGAGGGGTGCCAGCGGGCAGGCCCCCCAGCAGGCAGCTCCGAGCCGAGCAGGGAGCAGGGGAGGGCAGCGCTGGAAGCCTCCGAGGAGGGTCGGGGGTAGCAGCACCGCATGGGAGAAGCTATTTTAGACACAGAGGCTGAGCTAAGGCGAGGGGAGAGGAGGAGGAGGGTGGAGAGGGGGGGAAGCTTCTTTCCCAGCCCCCCTCCCCCTTCTCCCCTGCCAGCCTTTTATTGGGTTGCCTGCAGGTTGTGTACTACAGCGAGATGCAGAAGATCTTCGGGGAGCTGGCGGCGCAGGTGGAGCGGCCGGGCCGCAGCGACGAGCAGCGCCAGCAGGAGAACGACGCCAAGCTGGCCGAGCTCAGGGCCCTCTCCATCGTGGCTGACGACTGAGGGAGGTGGGAGGGGGAAAGGGAGAGCTAGGCAGTGGGGATCCAGCCCCTTGCATCCCCCCCCCCTCAAGTCTTCAGCCCCTGGCCCAGCCGCTGCTCTGCTTCTCCTCGCTCCCCGCGGGGAGCTCCGGGGCTCAGCCCCCACCCAAGGCTTTGCCCCTGGGGGTGTTGGGCTGCAGGTGAGCCTTGGGGGTGCCCTTCTGGGTCCCAAAGGGAGGAGCTGGGGTGGCTGTGGCCCCTGCCTGCAGCCCATTCCTCTTGGCCTTCATTAGAGCAAGCCCTGGGTGCTGCTGCCCCTGCCAGTGCTGGACCTGCCCTGCCCCGGGGTGAGCTCAAGTGCCCTTTGCCCACCTCTGGCCCTGCCCTCAGGTGTTGGGTGGGCTGCAGATGAGCCTTGGGGGTGCCCTTCCAATCTGGTATTCTGGTCCCAAAGGGAGGAGCTGGGGTGGCTCTGGCCCCTGCCCACAGCCCATTCCTCTTGGCCTTCCTCAGAGCAAGCCCTGGGTGCTGCTGCCCCTGCCCAGCTGGGTGCTGGAGCAGCCCTGGTCCTGCCCTGCCCCGGGGTGAGCTCAAGTGCCCTTTGCCCACCTCTGGCACTGCCCTCAGGTGTTGAGTGGGCTGCAGATGAGCCTGGGGAGCTCCCCCTCACTTCCAAGCTGGCACTCTGTGATTCTCAGCATCCAGCTGCGTGCCCAAGGGAACATCTGGGCCTGCCTCTGCCCCTGCTTCCTGCCCCTTGTTGTCTGCATTGGAGCAGGGACTCAGCTGAGCACTGGGAGCAAGCCATGAGTGCTGCTGCCCCTTCCTAGGTGCCAGCTTGCTGCTAGGGCAACACTGCTCCAGCCCTGCCAGCACCAAACCAAGGCCTGGAGCTGGGCCAGGCTCCTTACCAGGACTAAGCCACTTCTGGGCCATTCGTTTTGTGCCTTTGGAGCCCAGGAACCTCCCCTAGGGAGGTTAAAACCTCTCACCTGCCCTTGGTGGAGGCAGGAGAGGAGGGGGAGGAAGGGGCTGGGTACCCCCTGCCAGGCCTCCAGCACTGCCAGCTGCTGCACCCACCCCAATTGAACCAGGAAGAGGAGAAGATGCCTCCAGCCCCACAGCTGGGGGGGCACAGAGGGTGCCCAAACACACAGCAATAGGCAGATGGGTGCCAAGCCAGGGGGCTTGGGTAACCCAGAGGGCAAAATGCCCCCACCCCCACAGCTGGGGGGGGCAGAGGGGGTGCCCAAAGGCACAGCACTGGCTCTGTAAGTGCCCATGCAGGGGGCTTGGGAAGCCCAGAAGGGAAGATGAGGAGAGGGGAAAGGATGCAAAAGGGAACTGCAAGCCCAGGGAAGATTTGGGGTGGGGGCTGCAGAGCCAGAGCTGCCCCCCCCCGGGTGCTTGTGTTGGGCTGGGGGGGTGAGGGAGGGGCAAACACACCGAGGTTGAGGGCTCCACCACTCCTCAAATAAAAGTTTCTGGCAGCACAGAGGCAGGGTTTGTGTCCGGGGGGGGGTTGGGGATGCAGGGTGCCAAGGCTGGGCTGCTGCTGCCCTCTGCTGCCATCTGCCAGCCAGTGCCACCCTGCAGAGCAGGCAGCAGGGCCTGGGGCCTTGCCTCCCAGCCCTCTGCTCTGGCTCCAGGGCTGTGGGGCTGGCAGCTGGAGAAAGGTTTGAAGGGGTGGGAAAGAGAAATTGGGTGGGGGGAAGGGAGGGAGGAGGTTGAAGAGCCCCTGGCCCCCACACAACCTCCCCCTGAAGAAAGAAGGAAAGAAGAAGGCTGCAGCAAAGCACAAACCACAGCAGGCTTGGAGCCTCAGCTCGGGGGGTTGAGCTGGGGGGAAGGAGCCAGCCTGTCCCTGTGTGGAGCCAGCTGCAGCCAAGAAGCCTGCCCTGGGCACACTGGCACCAAGAGACCCCCTCCAAGCTGCTGGTGCCTGCTGTGCCCTCTGGGAGCCTCCAGCCTCAGCCAGTGCCCAGCTGTGGGTCCAGCCCAGGGCATGGAGGTGGCCTCCTGCCCCATCTCCAGCCCACACAAGATCTCCTCCCTCCGGGGCTCCCCTTAGGCACCAGAACACAGCCCCCAGCTGCCACCAGGCCTGCAGGGAGAGGGCTGGGACAGAAGTAGCTCCCTGGGGACCTTGCACCATCCCTGGCCAGGTGGTGGCTTCCAGGGAGGCTTCCCAGGGCCTCCTTCCCCCTCCAGCATCCAGCAGATCTTCATCAAGCAGCCTAGGAGAGAGGAGAAGGGTGAGAGGCAGCTGGCAAAGGTGGCACCCATGGCCCAGCTCAGTCCCAGCAGGAGTTGGCTTGGAAGAGACCTTTCAGGTCCTGGAGCTGAAGCATCAACCCAGCCCTGCCAGGGCACCACCAAACCCTGGCCCTCAGCACCACAGCTCCATGGCCTTGAAAGCCCTCCAGGGATGGAGACTCCACCACTACCCTGGGCAGCCTGGGCCAGGCCTGGACAACCCTCAAGGGGATGAAATTGTTCCTCATGGCCAAGCCGAGCCTGCCCCGGGGCAGCTTGAGGCCATTTCCTCTTGTCCTGTCCCTTGGGAGCAGAGCCCAGCCCCCACCTGGCTCCAGCCTCCTCTCAGGGAGCTGCAGAGAGCAAGGAGGTTTCCCTCAGCCTCCTTCTCCTCAGCTCCCTCAGCCCTGTTCTCCAGACCCTTCCCCAGCTCTGCTGCCCTTCTCTGGCCCTGCTCTAGCCCTTAGTGTCCTGGGAGTGAGGAGCCCAACCCTGAGCCCAGCCCCCAGGGTGTGACCTCAGAGCACCCAGGGCTGCCCCTGCCCAGCCTGCACCCAGACCTCAGCCAGGTGCCCCTGGGGCCAACCCAAACCTCCTCCCCCAGCAGGGAGAGCTTCCCCTGCCCTCAGCTCTTCCCTGCCAGCCCATGCTGGGCCAGGTGGAAGCAAACCCTGAGCCCCCAAGGAGCTGAGCATCCCCCCCAGGGCTCTCCCGTGGGGGATGTGTCGGGAGCAGAGCCCTGGCACACCCTGTGCTGGCTCCAGAGTGGGCAGAGGTCCCTGGCAGGGTGGGCAGTGCCACACTGCCCTCTGAAGCCAGGTTCAACCCCACCTGAGCTCTCCAACACCCGGAGTGGGTTTGCCCACGGCACTGTGGCACAGCCCTTTGCAGAGCTGCCAGCTGAACCCCAGCCCTCTGCCTCCCCTCCATCCCCACCCTCCACCATGCAGCCCCTGCCCAGCCCAGCCCAGCTCCTCTTTCGTGCCCCCAGCTCCTCCTCCTGCTGTCCCTGCGCTCCAGAAGGATTTCTCTCAGGGGAAACTTCCCCAGAGCAGGGCAAACAGAAAGCTGCTCCTGTGCCAGGGGTTGGTGCCACACACCAGCAGGGCAGCTCCAGGCTTCACCTCCTCTCCTAGAAGTGGCTAACGACCTGGCTCCCCAGCACCCCCAAGAGCCCAGCAGCAACAGGGAGAAGGAAAAGGAACCCTGCAAGCACTGCTGGCTGAAGAACGGCAGCAGCCAGACCTCCAAGGGGCAGAGGGGAGGAGGTGCCACTGCCTGGAGGTGCCACTCACCACCTCATGCCTCCCCCACAAGCGTGGGGACAGCACCAGGGGGGAGCCACCCCACGATGGGGAGCATTCTCTGCCACCCAGCACAACTTCATCCTCTTTCCTCTCCAGCAGGGCCAGGGAATGAGCCTGATCACATCCCAACACCCCAACTTTCCTCCTCTTCCTCCCTCCCTCCTCTTCTAAGGCCAGGCTGGAGGTGGCTGTGAGCAACCTGCTGTGGTGTGAGGTGTCCCTGGCCATGGCAGGGGTGTTGGAACTGGCTGAGCCTTGAGGACCCTTCCAGCCCTGACAGCTCTGTGATCCTACCCTGGGACAAGACCCCCAGGGGGCACAAGCTGCCCCCCTCCCACCAAGCAGCCCCCCACCAAAACCCAAGGCCTTTCCCCTCAGGCTGGCTGAATGAACCCTTCCCAGGGCTGCCAGCACCACCACACCTCTGCCCTTGCCCCTTGGTTTGCTTCCTTGGGTGCCCAGGAGCCTTCCCTTGCTCAGGGTGATCTGGGGACACCAGAGAGCAAACCTCCCTCGTCCTCCTCACCTTGACCCTGCATTAGCATCATCCAGAGTGGCCTCAGCATCCCCCAGAGGGGCCCCAGCATCCTCTTTGGGGTCTGCCCCCAGGCTGGGGTGGCAGCAGTGAGGGGCTGCCAGGGGGCTGGGTGAGAGCCCAGGGCTGGCTGCTCTGAGCCTTAGGCCAGAGAGGTCCTCTCTGACCACAGACACCACCCTCAAACCCAGCCCCTGTGTGGCCAAAGCACCCAGGCAGGGAGGGCCCTGGGGCTTCAGGGCTGGCCTGGGTGAGGGTCCAGGAGGCACAGGACAGGAGGGGAGGGGGCTGCCTAAAGCTCACCCCACGGTGGGGACCCTTTCTGGTCCTTGTCACCTCGCCTGAGTCCCTCCACCCCCTTGCTCCTCACCTTGCTGAGACCACCCCAGGTGGCTCAGGGAGCGGATGGGAGACAATGGGAAGAGTTTCACTACCAGGGAGAAGGGGAACAAAGACTACAAGACCCCAGGAGCGCTTCAGCCCCGGGAAACCTCCACACCTCCAGCCAGAGACCACCCCCCTGCCGTTCCCCCCCTGCCCCCGAGGGATGGGCACTCACCTTCCCAGGGAGGCAGCAGTGGGGTGCAGGAGGCTGGAGCCAGGGCTCCTGGGATGGTGGGAATGGGGCTGGAATGCTCGGGAAGTGCTGCTGGGAAGGGGAAACAGGGCAGGAATGGGCAGGGAAAACGGGGGGGAGGGGGAAGGGGGGGTGGGGTGGAGGAGATGGGGATGGGGCTGGGAGGGTACCCGGCGGCCGAGCCGGGGCTTGCAGGCAGCTCTCATCAGCATCCTCCTGGGCTGTGCTCCCTGGTCCTGCACCGCCGGGCCCGACCGCAGCGGCAGGGGCTCCCCGGAGGGGCTCCCCACCTCCCCGCCCTCCAAACCTCAGCTGGAAGAGCATCTCCCCTCCCCCCGCCCCCAAACCACCCCCGGGGCTGGGCGGCGCTCCAAGGGGGAGCACCTCGGAGGACCACTTTGTCCTGCCCCCACCATAGGATGCCATCAGGAGCAACCCTCCCCACCCCCGGCGAGGACCCGTCCCCCCTCACACCCCACTCCCCCCCCCGGTTCCCGGTGCCCCTTCCCCACCCACCTGCAGCAGCAGCTCGGGGGGGTGGGGGAGGGATGAGCTTCAAGCCCCCCCAGACGCTGTGGGACCCCACCCGGGGCTGACCGCGGAGGAGATCCGGGATGGGGGAAGAAGGGCTGGGCAAAGCCGTCGGAAGTGATGCGGTGGTGACGTAGCTTTGAGTGACGTCACGGGGGAGTTGAGGTCGATGCGTGACGTCACCACTCAGCTGCCCATGACCTCACAATGACCCCGGCCAGCTCTGACAGTGCCAAGTCTTTATTGGGTGGAAAAATGAGGATTTTTGGGGGGGGAGGGGGGGTGTGGCACCGGGTTGGGGACCGGCCCCGGGTGGGTGTGACGTCAGAGGGCGGGGTGTGACGTCGGAGGTGCAGCGTTGTTCCTCCATGCGGGGGGGAGAAGGGGGTGGGGGGGGGGCGTGGGGAAGGAGGAGGAGGAGAAGGGGTCTGGGCCGCCCCTCCAAGCCCCCTACCTGCAGCGCCCCCCCCGGAGGGAGCGGCGAGCCAGGCGAGTGAGCAGCAGCTTCACCCTGCCCCAGCGCCCATCCTGCCGGCAGAAACGGCACCAGTGAGGGAGGGGACAGGCACACGGAGACCCCCACCCGCCCATCTCCCCCAAGCCCCTCACCTTGTCTGCTGCTGGGGGGCTCCCCCCACTCTCGCAGGGATCCAGCAGGTTGGGGGAGCTGGCAGAGTGCCCCCAGGTCCTGCTGCACGGCCCAGGGGCTGCGTGGGGGAGGGGGACAAAGGGGGTGAGGAGGGGGAGAGAAAGGGGGTGTGGGGGTGGTCCCACCGCCCCTCTCTCCTCCCCCTGCTCACCTGGAGCCTGGCTGTCGGAGCAGGAGCGTGGCCGGAACCGCCCCCCCCTCCACACCGCGTCCGGGGGGGGCTGGGGGTGCTGAGGGGAGGCAGGGGGTGAGCTGAGAACAACCCCCCAGGACCATCCTCCACCCTCCCTGGGGAGGGTTGCCCCCTTCCCCCCTCATCTTCCTCCCCACAGTCTCCCAGGGGTCCCCCTCAGTACTCCTCCACCATGGCCCCCCCAACATCCTCCCAAGGGGTGAGCTGGGGCCACCCCCTTCTCCCCCCCCCCAAAAAAATCTTGTTCCCCAGATCCTCCCAGGCACGAGCCAGGACCACCCCCAGCACCCATGGACAGCTCATCCTCCCGGGAGGGTTGATCTGGGACCCCCCAGTCTTCCTCCATCACCACCCCCCCCCCCATCCTCCCAGGGGGTGAACTGAGCCACCCCCAGCACCACCCCCACAGCCTGCCCCGGCCCTCACCGTGGTGTCAGGGTGGCTGTGCCCAGCCTGTGCCACCTGCTGCCTCAGGAGCAGGTTGTCCTGCTGCAGCCGTGCCAGGTGCTCCAGCAGCTGGCAGACGTGTTCCAGGTACTGCAGCCCCTGCCCTGGCACCGGCACCGTCGCCTCGGGCACAGCCTGCGGGTGAGGGGGCACTGCATGGCTCCCAGCCAGCCACTGCCCCTCCTCCCCAGCCACAGCTTCCCTCTCCCCCATCTCTCACCGCTCCGTCAGGGTGCTCCACCTCGGGCTCCTCCCGCTGCCGGGATTCCCGTGCCAGCTGTGCCCACAGTTTGGCCGTGCTGGCGCCGTGCCGGCCCGGCTGGCGTGGGCATCGCCCCGGTGCCCGCTGCCTCCTGCTCCGCTGTGCCGCCTGCAGCAGTTTCTTACTGCCCGAGCGGCTGTGGGGCGGCCGGGAAGGTTCTGTGCCAGGCTCCCCCCCGGGGGGGAGGCTCTGGGGGAGGGAGAAGCTGCTGCGGGAGCCCAGGGAGGTGAGGGGCGAGTGCTCGTTGCTGGGCATCTCCACCCCGGAGTCCTCCGACTCGCACCTGGGGAGCTGCCGGCTTGCCGGGGGACTGCTGGAGGAGAGGACTGGCCCTGGGGAGGGTCTCCAGCCGCTCGCCGCCTCCCCCCGGGGCCGCTCTGGGCTCTCCCGCAGCCGGCGGTAGATGCTGGCGGAGGTGCCAACCACGCAGCTCTCCGCAGTCTCCCAGGGACCATCTGCGGGGTGAAAGGGGCACGGCTGGTGTCCTCGGGCAGGGCGAGGTGCCCACCGCCCCTCCTACCCCCCACAGCCACCCTACACCAGCTCCGGCCGTGCCCACTGCCATGCCGAATGCCAGTCCCCCTGTCCGGTGACCCCGCTCCGGAGGGTGCCCCCGGCCCTGCCCCGTGCTGGGGGGTGCCCATACCATGGTGGCACAGTCGCCACTGCTCCTAGAAACACATCCCCACACCCACCCCATCCTCCCAAACCACTCTGAGAAGCACCAACCACCCTCACCCCGACCTGCACGAGTGGGTGCCCTCCTCCCACCCCCCCCCAGCTCGGTGCCAGCCACCCCCAGGGCACAGCAGAGCTGCAGGATCCATCCCCCAGCACAGGACGGCTCCAGGGACCACCAGCTTCTCACACTTGTGCCCACAGCGTGGGGGACACCACCTGCCGATGCAGAGCTCGGGGTGGGCTCATGGGGTGGTGCTGGGCGGGGGTGTCACCCCCTGTCCCCAACCAGCCCACAGCAGAGGGCTCAGGGAGGTCGGGAGCAAAGCTTTGGCCTCCTCCCTTTACTCCCTTTGGGGTTCAGAGCTTCCCGCCCTCGCCAGACCCTCCAGAGACCCTTGCTTAAGGCTCAGCCCTCACCCCCCAGCACCCCCAGACTCACAGCAGCTGAACCTCCTCTTCCAGCCACCGCAGGAGCCGCCCCACATCTCGGCAGCCTCCGGCCGGGAGCCAGTCCCCAGCTCCCTTTTATAGCCTCCCCAGGCAGCCCCGGGCCCGGGGAGCCGCAGCACCTCCTCACAGGACTGGTTCCCAACTGGTTCCTCGCAGGAGCTGGGACTCGGTGCTACTGGCTGGACCGGTGGTGAAGGGCTCCCCTCCCAGCCCCCACTGGGAACGGCGAGAGAGGCTGCTCGGGAAGCCGGCAGCCAGCCCCACGGCTCAGGGCGCTGGATTCACTGGGCAGGGGTCCCCCGGGGAGCCCAGACCCCTGCCCTGCCGCTGCGGGGGTCTCCCGGGAAGCCCAGACCCCTGCCCCTCCTCAGGAGCGGCCCGGGGAGCCCAGACCCCTGTCCTGCCGCTGCGGGGGTCTCCTGGCGATCCCAGATCCCTGCTCTGTCTCAGGAGTGGCCCGGGAAGCCCAGACCCCTGCCCTGCCGCTGCGGGGACTCCCCCCGGCCAGCCCAGCCCCCTGCCCTGCCGCTGCGGGGGTCCCCCGGAGATCCCAGCCCCCTGCCCTGCCCCTGCGGGGGTCCCCCGGCGAGCCCAGCCCCCTGCCCTGCCCCTGCGGGGGTCCCCCGGCGAGCCCAGACCCCTGCCCCTCCTCAGGAGCGGCCCGGGGAGCCCAGACCCCTGTCCTGCTCCTGCGGGGGTCTCCCGACGAGCCCAGCCCCCTGCCCTGCCGCTGCAGGGGTCTCCCGACGAGCCCAACCCCCTGCCCTGTCTCAGGACCCTCCCAAGGATCCCAAATCGCTGCCCTGCTGCGGGAGGCACTCACCCTGCACCCCCCGTGGAGCCCGAGGCCGGTGCCCGCCCTGGCACGGGAGCTGGCAGCGGGAGGCTGCGGCCAGCCTCTGGCACACCCCCGCGGGACAATCCTGCTGTTCAGCAGCCACATGAATCCCAGCAATGCCCGGGGGGGGCTGCCCCCCTCCGCCCGGCCTCCCAGCACAGCCAGCAGCCCCCAGCCCACGCTCCCGGTTTCCACGGGCAGCGTGGGACGGCCCCACGTGCCAAGGGGCCACAGGGCTTCCGGGCACGGCGCTTGCCCAGCCTCCGAAAGACTTCCTCGGAGCTCAGACCCCTCCTCTGGGTGGGGGTCACAAGGGGTTCCCCAACTCCAGCTGAGCTCAAACCTCCTCCCTGGCAGCTGCCACTAGGCTGGGGAGGGTCTGAGGGCGCCCCGCAAAGCCACAGCTCCGGCTCAGAGCCCCCCAGTATCTCCTAAGCTTTGCTGCTTGGAAGGGGGGTACCCAGCACAGCCTCAGCTGGGGGTGGGGGGCACCTAAAGATGGGGGGAGGGCTCCTGAACCCCAGCAGGCTCCAACCCGGGGCAGGCAGGGATCCCCCGCCCCCAGCCCAGGCACTGGGAGGCAAATCCCAGTTTGAATTCCCAGTACAGGCAGCAGCCTGCGCTCCGCCCAGCATGGGGGGGTGGGGGTGGGAGGGGTGGTCGTGGAACGACACAAAGGGGGGGGGGTCCATGGACCCCCTTCAACACGGACACCGCACATTGAGGGGTGCCAGGAGCCCGCCCAGCACAAATAACACTGACTGGGGGGTGCCAAAGCCCCCCTGCATCCTCCCCTGTGAAATTAGGGGGTGCCAGGGACTTCCAGAGACATCTCCCCCCGCCTCACTTCTGCACAGAAGCCGCAAGCTGAGGGGAGGGGGATGGTGCCGGGGAGGGGGATGGTGCCAGGGAGCTCCAGGTGCCCCTCCAGCACAGGCCTTCCCCTCCCCCCCAATCAGGGCTCCTTGAGGATCCCCTTCCAGCAAGAAATTGGCAGACCCCCAAACCAGGACCCCAAGGACTCCCCCTCAGCTGTATGAGGCTGCGGGGGTCCCCATAGCCCCAGGTGCCCCAAACTCACTCTGCTGCAGCTGCACTCTGAAGACCCTGCGGCGACGCAGCATGGCCTGGGTGGGGGGGACACGGAGCGGAGAGGAGGGGGCGGAGGACGACACCGGCCAGGGAGCAGCGGGGAGGGCTCGGCGGGGTTCGGGCAGGACGATTCCGCTGCTCCTCCGCTGCTTTATGGGGCAGGGCTATGGGGCGGGGCGGGGGTGGGGGCAGCACCTTTGCTCCCAGCTGCGGCGTTGAGCTACGGCCGGGAGGGGTAGGGGGTGGGGGTCAAAGCCTCCCATCCCACCCAGGTGAAAAAGGGTTTATTGCCCTGCCCTCTCCTCCCCTCTCCTCTCCTCTCCCTTCCCTCCCCTCTCCCCTCCCCTCTCCCCCCCCTCTCCTCTCCCCTCTCCTCTCCCCTCTCCTCTCCCCCCTCTCCTCTCCCCCTCCTCTCCCTCTCCTCTCCCTCCCCTTCCCTCTCCCCTCCCCTCCCCTTCCCTCTCCTCTCCCCTTCCCTCTCCTCTCCCCTCTCCTCTCCCCTCCCCTTCCCTCTCCTCTCCCCTTCCCTCTCCTCTCCCCTTCCCTCTCCTCTCCCCTTCCCTCTCCTCTCCCTCCCCCTCTCCTCTTCCTTTTCTTTCCCTCCCCCTCCCCTTCCCTCTCCTCTCCTCTCTGTCCTCCCCTCTCCGTTCCCCTTCCCTCCCCTCTCCGTTCCCCTTCCCTCCCCTCTCCGTTCCCCTTTCCTCCCTTCTCCCCTCTCCCCTCCCCCCCATGCACTGATTTGGAGGTGCTGGAGATAGGCAGGAGAGGTGGGGCAGGAGGGTCTCCATCCCTGGGGAGCAGAGTCATGGAATGCTCTCGGTGGGAAGGGACCTTTAAAGCTCATCCAGTGCAACCCCCTCTCCTCGCCTGCAGCCAGCAGGGACACCCCCAGCCACAGCAGGTTGCTCAGAGCCCTCCACACACACAACCTAGCCTGCAGTGGTGCCAGGGATGGGGCCAGCTCCAACCTCTCTGGGTACATGGTGCCAGGGTCTCACCACCCTCAGGGGCAAACACCTCTGCCTTCTCCCCAAGTCTGAATCTCCCTCTTAGGAGCTCAAACCATCCCCCCTTGGCCTGGCACACCAGGCCCTGCCAAATGAGCTCTTCATTAGAGACACCAGCACCGAGCAGGGCTGGGCTGCAGCTCGCCCAGGGCTGAGCACAACTCTCCCCCTGCCTGCAAGGGACCCCAGGCAGGACCCCGGGCTGAGAGACCCTGGGCAAAGGGACCCCAGGACCTGAATAGGGACACTGGGCAAAGGGCCCGGGCAGAGGGACCCCAGGACCTGGCAGGGAGCCCGGGCAGGAGGGGCCGGTCCTCCCCCCGGCTCACCCAGGAGCTGCTGATAAGGTGACTCCAAGCCCATCTCCGTGCACAGAGGCACGAAGGAGGGTGGAGGGCAGCGATAAGAGCCCACCTGGGCCCCCACAGGACAAAGACCTCTGCCAACAAGCCGCAATAAACCCCTGACACCTCCCAGGGACCCTCCCAGCGCAGGGAGGGGACACTGCAGCCCCATGGGGAGCTGTGACCTTCCTGGCAGCAGGGCAAGCCCTGGCTGAGCCACGGCCAGAGCCCACCCCCCAGTTATGGGGGGGTGAGGGCTGCTTCCAGGTCCTGATCGCTGCTGGATCAGGTCCTGCAGGTCCTGCAGGCAGGACCTCTGTGGGGCTGGGGTCCCAGGCTGCTTGTCATCCCCCCCCCCGCCCCCCCAGCCCCCCACAGAGCAGAGAGGGCAGTGGAGCAAATATATTATATTTGTGTGGGGGCTGCTGGAGCAGCAGGGAAGCCTCTGCAGCCAGAGCCCAAAGCAGTGCCAGCCCCCCCTGGTACCTAAGTGCTCAAGCCTCTGCCCCCCACCCCCCTTCCATGCCCCCGCCGTGGCACTGGGGGCTGCTGAGACCCAGCCCAGCTCATCACATCCCTGAGCCCAGGCTGAGCCCCAGCCCAGCTCATCACACCCCTGAGCCCAGGCTGAGCCCAGCCCAGCTCATCACATCCCTGAGCCCAGGCTGAGGCTGAGACCCAGCCCTGCTCATCACACCCCTGAGCCCAGGCTGAGGCTGAGCCCCAGCCCAGTTCATCACACCCCTGAGCCCAGGCTGAGCCCCAGCCCAGCTCATCACACCCCTGAGCCCAGGCTGAGACCCAGCCCAGGCTGAGCCCCAGCCCAGCTCATCACACCAACACAAGGCCACATCCATGCAGTTGCAACCCCCCCAGCAGTGGGGCTGGCAGGGCTGGGGGGGTGCCGGGAGGGGGGGGTCAGCAGGGCAGGGTTTGGGAGGTGATGGGGGGTGGTGGTGCTGCAGAGGGTGAGGTTCCCATTTCGGAGGGGGGGTGTGGGGTGTGTGCGTGGGGGGCTCAGGAGTGGTGGGGGGCGGCGGGGGGGGTGCCCTGGTAGCGCAGCCGTGCGTGCTTCTCGCAGTAGAGCTCCTCGCCCCCCCAGAAGTGGCCTCGCATCTTCAGGTTGAGGCCGCAGTCGGCGCAGCAGTAGCAGGCGGGGTGCCGGTACCGCCCCTCCCGGATCCGCACCGCCTGCGTGCTGCGGGACGGCCGCGGGGGGGCGTCAGCGGGCTGCCCGCCGTGCGCCCCTACCCCCACCCGGCCCAGCAGCAGCACCCGCTGTGCCCATACTGAGACCCCCCCATAGCCCAGCACCCACTGTGGCCATACTGGGACCTCCCCTCCATAGCCCAGCACCCAGTGTGCCCATACTGAGACCCCCCCATAGCCCAGCACCCACTGTGGCCATACTGGGACCCCCCACCCATAGCCCAGCACCCACTGTGGCCATACTGGGACCCCCCACCCATAGCCCAGCACCCACTGTGGCCATACGGGGACCCCCCCTCCATAGCCCAGCACCCACTGTGGCCATACTGGGACCCCCCACCCATAGCCCAGCACCCACTGTGGCCATACTGGGACCCCCCACCCATAGCCCAGCACCCAGTGTGCCCATACTGAGACCCCCCCATAGCCCAGCACCCACTGTGGCCATACTGGGACCCCCCACCCATAGCCCAGCACCCACTGTGGCCATACTGGGACCTCCCCTCCATAGCCCAGCACCCAGTGTGCCCATACTGAGACCCCCCCATAGCCCAGCACCCACTGTGGCCATACTGGGACCACTCCCACAGCTCAGCACCCCACCCCAGCCCCATTTCAGCCATGCTGGGCATGTTGGGGGGAAAGGGAGGGGAGGGAAAGGAAAGGAGAGGAAGAGAGGGGAGGGGAGGGGATGTGAGGGGAGGGGGGGGAAAAGGAAGGTAAGGAAGGGGAGGGGAAGGGAGGGAAGGGGAGGGGAGGGAAGGGGAGAGAAAAGGAAGGGAAGGAAGGGGAGGGGAAGGAAAGGAGGGGAGGGCGCAGCTCCTCCCTAGCGCCCCCCAGCGGCACTCACGCGATGCTGCTGCCGCACTTCTCGCAGAGGTGAAGCTTCTGGCCCCCAGCCCCTGGTGCGCGGCTGCCGGGCGAGATCCAGCTGGGGTGAGGAGCTGGGGAGGAGGGGAACACATCAAATCCATCGGGATCTCCTCAGCTGGCACCTGCCGCGTCCCCCTGCCCACTCCCCCCGTAACACCCCCCCCCCCCCCCATCCTTCCTCACCTCCATCCTCATCCTCCAGCGCCTCCTGCAGCAGCCGGAAGGTGCTGGACTGCCGCGGGGCCGCCCTCAGCTCCCGGTTTTCCTGCAGCATTTTGTAGACTTCGGAGTCTTCCTCCAAACGCCTCATGGCTGGCTCCGGCCCCGGGCTTCGCCAGGCGCCCAGGGGTGGGGGGAGATGGAATGAACTCGGCTTGGTGTCGGGGGGGGGGGGACGGGACGGGGGGGATGGGTTCCCAGCGCCCCGATGCTTGGCTGCTCCCAGCTGCACCCAGCTGGCGCTTTCCCCCTCCGCCCTAGGAGATGTGCCCCGACCTGCTCAGCCCTCCCACTGCCCTCCCTGCCTCTTAACTCTTTGCAGGGCTGAAACAGCACCCAGGCAGCACCTAGGGGTGCTGAGCAGCTGTGGCAGGATGGGTGCATGGTGCTGGGGGCTCCCCTGCACCCACTTGTCCCCCCCTCACCTTCTCCCTTCACCCTAGGAGAGCTGCCCTGACCTGCTCACCTCTCCCACTGTCCTCTCAGCCTCTTAAATTCTTTGCCAGGGCAAAACAGCACCCAGGGGTGCTGAGCAGCCGTGGCAGGATGGGTGCATGGTGCTGGAGGCTTTCCTGCACCCACCTGTCCCCCCCTCACCTTCTCCTTTCACTCCTTTCAGCTGTGACCTGCTCACCTCTCTCACTGCCCTCTCTGCCTCTTAACTCTTTGCAGGGCTGAAACAGCACCCAGGGGTGCTGAGCAGCCGTGGCAGGATGGGTGCATGGTGCTGGGGGCTCCCCTGCACCCACTTGTCCCCCCCTCACCTTCTCCCTTCACCCTAGGAGAGCTGCCCTGACCTGCTCACCTCTCCCCCTGTCCTCTCAGCCTCTTAAATTCTTTGCCAGGGCAAAACAGCACCCAGGGGTGCTGAGCAGCCGTGGCAGGATGGGTGCATGGTGCTGGAGGCTTCCCTGCACCCACCTGTCCCCCCCCTCACCTTCTCCTTTCACCCCTGACCTGCTCAGCCCTCCCACTGCTCTCCTTGCCTCTTAACTCTTTGCAGGGCTGAAACGGCACCCAGGCAGCACCCAGGGGTGCTGAGCAGCCGTGGCAGGATGTGTGCATGGTGCTGGGGGCTTCCCTGCACCCATCTGTCCCTTCTCACCTTCTTCCTTCTCTCTAGGAGATGTGCCCCGACCTGCTCAGCCCTCCCACTGCTCTCCCTGCCTCTTAACTCCTTGCAGGGCTGAAATAGCACCCAGGGGTGCTGAGCAGCCGTGGCAGGATGTGTGCACGGTGCTGGGGGCTCCCCTGCACCCGTGCCCCTCCCCCCCCGCCCCCAGCCCTGCTCCCTACCTGTTGCAGGAGCTGGCAGGGGGGGAGCTGCGTCGCCGCTGCCTCCTCTCCCAGGGGCCCGGGGGGGTCCCGGCGCCGGGGGAAGGTGGCCGGGGGGGTGCTGGAGGCAGGATGGATCCCGGGGTGCTGTGCTCCTGGCTCAGGCTTCCTTGCTCCTGGCACAGAGGAGAGGGGTGCTGGGTGCTCGGGAGAGGGGCTGGGGAGTAACTGGGGCTGCCTCAGGGACTGTCCTGAGCCTGGGGGATGCCTGCAGACCCCCACCCTGCAACCCCCTCCTGGGGACACCCTGGGGACAACTGACCTGAGGCCTCTGGCCATGGACTGCCCTCCCACTGGGACCCCCCCAGAGCCCAGGACCCCACAGCAGCCCCAAGCTGGCCCCACTGGGACCCTTCCCTGCTGGGGCCAGTGGGACCCCTGGGGTTATGGGGGAAGAGGAGCAATCCCCCCAGGAGACCCCAGAGCAGTAAGCCTAAGCCTATGCCTGTGCCCCTCACCCCCCACTGCCCCCCCAGCATCTGCTGCTGCTTAGCAGGGCGGCAGGAAAGGCCAATTCCAGCTAAGTGGAAGCTGCTGTTCCCAGGAGCTGCAGATGGGAGCCCAGGGCAGAGCCTGCAGGAGCTGGGGTCTGGGAAGGGGGGGAGGGGGAGAAAGACACAAGGAACCCCCCTGCCTGCACCCCCGCCCCCCCAGAGATGGAAAAGGGCCCTGTGAGGCCAGAGGGAGGTGAAGGAAGAGCTAAAATCAGGCACGGGTGGAGCTGGAGCCTTGGGCTCGTCCCCACCAGAGCCACCAAGAACCATCCCGGGGGGGCTTTTCCGGGGGGGGGGCTGGGCAAAGCAGCCCCTTCCCAACCCCATGGACCACCCTGGGGTGGGTCCAGGGCTGGCCAGGACCCTCCAGGGTTGGCCCCAAGGCAGCTAAAGGAGCCGAGGAGGGAGCAGAGGAGCTGCGGGAGCCAAGGGGGTGGCTTGAGGCTGCGGCCAAAGGCAGCTGGGAAGGGCTCAGCCCGGAGCCACCGCCGCTTCCCAATTTGGGCTTGAAAAACAAGAAAAAGGAAAACTGGGAAGGGAGGAGGAGGAGGAGGAGAAGGAGAGGAGGGAGACTCCAGCCCCGGAGCCAGCGGCTGCCCCGTGGGGGTTCAGCAGCCGCCCAGAGCCGCGGCGGGGAGGGACCGGGAGGCTGCAGGCATCCCGGGACCGGTTTGGGCAGCCCAGGGAGGCATCCCAACCCCCATCCCCCCCCCGACCCCCAGGGCATCCCAGCCCTGCGCCCCAGGGCACAGAGGGCGCTGCCGGGGGGACGCTGGGCCGTGGGTCCCTGCCCTGCCAACGCCCCAAGTCCTCTGGGGCTGACAGGGGCTGGGCTGTGCCTCCCCGAACTGGTTTGGGCTCCCCAGGCAGGCGCCGGTGCCAAGAGGCACGGAGCAGAGCAAATCAGCCCTGGCCAGGTGTGCCAGGGCCAGGGCCAGCGTGCTGGGCAGGTGGCACCGCAAGAGTGGCCCTTGGGGGAGAGCAGGGCTGGGAGATCATGTGGCAGTGGGGCTGGAAAGACCCCAGACCCGTTTTGGTCTGGGGGTCCAAAGGGTGGTGGTGTGGGGCTCAGAGTGGGATGGTTTGGGCCTCAGAGGGAGGTGGATTTGGGGCTCAGAGAAGGATGGTTTGGGGCTCAGAGGGAGGGTGGGTTTGGGGCTCAGAGGGAGGTGGATTTGGGGCTCAAAGGAAGGGTGGATTTGGGGCTCAGGGGGAGGTGGATTTGGAGCTCAGAGGGAGGTGGATTGGGGCTCAGAGGATGGTGGATTTGGGGCTCAGAGGGAGGTGGATTGGGGCTGAAAGGGAGGTGGGTTTGGGGCTCAGAGGGAGGTGGATTTGGGGCTCAGAGGAAGGTGGATTTGGGCTCAGAGGAGAATGGTTTAGGGCTCAAAGGGAGGTGGGTTTGGGGCTCAGAGAAAGGTGGATTGGGGCTCAGAGGGAGAGTGGGTTTGGGGCTCAGAGGGAGGTGGGTTTGGGGCTCAGAGGGAGAGTGGGTTTGGGGCTCAGGGGGAGGTGGGTTTGGGGCTCAGAGGGAGGTGGGCTTGGAGCTCAGAGTAGGATGGTTTGGGGCTCAGAGAAGGATGGTTTGGGGCTGCTAAAGGTTAAAGGTGTAGGGCTGCAAGAGGTGATGGTTTGAGGCTCCAAAGGGCAAAGTTTAGGGCTGAAGAGGATAAAGGTTTGGGGTTGCAAAGGGGGTGCTGTCGGGGTGCAAAGGGAGATGGTTTGGAGCTGGAGAGGGAGATGCTTGGAGGCTGCAAGAGGTGATGGCTTGGGGTTCCACAGGGCAATGAACTGCAAAAGGAGACAGTGGGGGGGGGAGGGGGACAGGGCACAGATAACCTCCCAGCATCTCCTCCTGGCCCCACACAGCCCCCCAGCTCCTGCTCACCTGGCCAAGGCTGGGAGAGGTGAACTCCTCCTCCAGGAACTGTGAGCTGTGGGGAAGAAGATGGAGCCATCAGCAGAGCCCCTGGCCCTGCCCAGACCCCTGCCCACCCCCAGCCAGGTCCAGCCTTACCTGCCACTGCCAGGCAGGCAGCTGTGGGATGCCAGGCTGGGGCAGGATGCCCTTAGGGTGCCCTGGCTCTTGTCCTGCATCTGCATTGTGTCCTGGGAGGAGGGTGAGGGAGATGCCAGGAGCTGAAATCAGCCCTGGGTAGGGGTCAGGGGAGATACCAGGAGCTGAAATCAGCCCTGGGTGGGGGTCAGGGGGATACCAGGAGCTGAAATCAGCCCTGGGTGGGGGTCAGGGGAGATACCAGGAGCTGAAATCAGCCCTGGGTAGGGGTCAGGGGAGATGCCAGGAGCTGAAATCAGCCCTGGGTGGGGTCAGGGGAGATGCCAGGAGCTGAAATCAGCCCTGGGTGGGGTCAGGGGAGATGCCAGGAGCTGAAATCAGCCCTGGGTGGGGGTCTGAGTGGTGCAGGAGCTGCCCAGGGCTCACCTGGAAGCGTGTGGCCAACCTCTCCGGCGATGTGTCGCCATTGGTGTGGCTGGAGGGTGGCACCAGGGATCTAGGAGCCAAGGGAGAGTGTTGGTGGGTCCTGAATCTGCCCCAGGAGCCTGCAGCCCCCCGTGTACAACCCCCCCCCTTGTAGCGCCCCCTCCCCCCTCCCCTCGGGAAAGAGGCAAGAAGCAGCAGCAGCTCCAGGCCCCCAGCTGGGACCAGTCCACCAGGTAACGGCTGCCAGAGCTGCTCGGCCTCATTACTGCCTGACTCTTTAATTACAGAGCTGGGACAGAGTCCCGCGGGGGTGGCACAGCCCCAAGAGTCGCTGGAGGGGAAAAACATCACGGGGCTGGGGGACCCTAACCCGCCTGGGGGCAGGGCCGGGGAGCCGAGCACCCGGGCTGGCACCCACCCTGGCACTCAGCACGGCAGCCTACCTCTCCACCTGCAGCTGCAGCTCCCCAGGGCTCCTCCTGATCTTGTTCTGTGCCTCCACGTTGAGCATCTCGGCCGTGCTCTCCCCGTTGATGGTGACAATGACGTCCCCCGGCCGCAGGTCAGCCCCAGCTGCCTTCCCCTGCTCTGCCACCTCCGCAGAGGAGGGGGCAGGGGCACGGCCCTGCTGTTATCTTGGAGGGCAGCCCCACACACACACACCCAGCCCTCCCACGTGCACCCTGCATGTCCCATTGCAGCCCCACAGGCACCACCGCAGCCCCATATGATCCCCTGCAGCCCCACATGCACCACTGCAGCTCCTCATGGGCACCACTGCAGCCCCATATGCATCACAGCAGCGCCACAGGCACCACTGCAACTCCCCATGGGTACCACTGCAGCCCCACAGGCACCACTGCAGCCCCACATGGGCACCACTGCAGCCCCACAGGCACCACTGCAGCCCCACATGCACCACTGCAGCTCCCCATGGGCACCACTGCAGCTCCCCATGGGCACCACTGCAGCCCCACATGCATCACTGCAGCTCCCCATGGGCACCACTGCAGCCCCACATGCATCACTGCAGCCCCACAGGCACCACTGCAGCTCCCCATGAGGGCACCCTTGCAGCCCCACACGTCCTGTTGCCGCTCCCCACATCACCACAGCCTGGCACACACACAGCTGGGTGCAGCCAGCTGGGTGTTGGTGCCCAGGTGCCACCCTGCCAGGGCTCCCCCACCCACCAGGATCCCCACGGCTGTGCCAGTCGGGCGCCAGGCTCTCTGCCCGGGGAGGGAGGGGGGGTCCAAGGCCACCACAACAACACTCGGAAGCTCAGCCCGGCCCAGTGGCACAATCTCCATCCCCCCACACACACACTGTCACCCACCCGTGGGGACGTTCCCACGGAGCAGGATCGCGGCAGGAGGGCAAACAGGATCCACTGCCCGGAGCAGCCCGGCCCGGCCCAGCCCGCTGCCGGCCCCGCAGCCTGCCCCAGGGCCGCGGCGGGGGGGCTCCTACCTTGGAGATGGTGATGGGCTTCCCGAAATCCCTTCCCCCGGCGATGCGGAAGCCCCAGGGGGCCGGCCCGGGCAAGGTCACCGTCACCGGCATGGCAGGAGGGGGCTCTGGGCAGGCAGAGAGCCGCGGTGGCAAAGTGGGGGGGGGGGGGGGTGTGAGGCAGAGGAGAGCCTTCTTCCTCCCTCCCTCCCTGCAGCAGAGCCCACCAAAGGCTCTCCCTGTCCCCACCGCCCCCCAGCCCCGCACCCCGAAGGTGCCCAGCGTGGGGTGCTGGAGCCTGCTGGCGCCTTCCTTCCGGGGAGGGGACCCAGGAGCTGGTGGCACGGCAGGGTGGGGGCAGCCACCGCTGCTTCCTCTCTCGCTGCCCTGGTACCCCCCCGGCTGGGGCTGGTGGCTTCCTCCTCTGCCAGCCTCAGCCTGAGCACAGGAGGGACCCAGGGGCAAGGGGGTCCTGGGATCCCCAGGGCCCCCCCGGTGGTGTGGGCTGCGGGAGGGGGCAGGCGAGGTCACCCTGCTGCCCCCCTACCGTCCCCAGGGGATGGCAGGAAACCAGCGAGGCCTTGGCAGCCGGGCTGGTGGCTTGTGGCATGGCACAGCCGAGCCAGCAGGGCTTGGAGGGGACGATGTGGCTGCCAGGGCAGCCGAGCGCTGGGCGGGATCCGGAGGAGGGCCTGGGCGAGGGTCCGGCTGGGGCTGCGAGGACCACCCTGAGCCCTTCATCCTGCAGCCAGCCCTCACCGCCGGGAGGATGCTGAGGGTCCTCCGGGGTGCCCGCGGCAGCGCTTGGCTTGGGTGGGACGAGAGGGAAGGAGCAGCCCCCTCCCCCGAGCTGTCACCGGCTCTGCCATCGCTGCTCCCTGCCCGGCTGCTCAGCACCGGCTCGGCCCCATCCTGTCCCCCGGCAGCCGGCGGCAGAGCCCCGGGGGGGCAGCAGGAGCTCAGCACCCCCCGGAAGGGGGCAGCAGGAGCTCAGCACCCCCCGTCCGCAGCCGCCGGGGAAGGCATTTTAAAAATCCCAAGCGCACAAAGAGGGTCTTGAGAGGCTGCCCGGAAGAATTTCCTGGGCTGGGCTTCGAAGCACCGGGGAGGAAAGCCCAAACCCCCTGCCCACGACCCGGCTCTGCTCAGCATCCCTCGGCCAGCCACCTCCTGATGCCCCCCCAGGACCCCAAAACCCAGCTGGCCGAAACTCCCGGACCCCTCCAGCAGTCCTGCACCCCTGCTTTGTCTCCTGCACCCCAGCTCTGTCCCCTGCACCCCGGCTCTGTCCCCTGCACCCCGGCTCTGTCCCCTGCAATGCCCCTTTGTTTCCTGTACCCAAACTCTGTCCCCTGCACCCCGGCTCTGCCCCTGCACCCCAGCTCTTCTGTCTCCTGCACCCCACCTTTGTTCCCTGCACCCCTTCTCCATCCCTTGCACCCCACCTCTCTTGCCCCTCGCACCCCTCTTTCATTCCCTGCACCTCTTCCCTCTCCCCTCCACCTCCCTCTCCAACCTCTGCCCTCTCTCTCCAACCCCCGCACCCCTTTTCCATCTCCTGCTCGCCCCCCCCCCCCCACCTTTGCCCCCTGCCCCCTCACCTCGGTCCCCAGCTGGGTCCAGGACCCCTCCCCGGCTCACAGCGATGCCTTTGTGGCTCCGGCAGCTGGCACTGCCCCCTGGCACCCCGTGACGGCGGGTGACAGGCGATGCCAGCAGGCGCAGGGGACTTGGGGACACAGGGGCTGCCTGCGCCCCCCTAAAACTCCTCCCCTCCCTGGGCAAGCAGCACTCCGAGCAGCCCCCCACTCCCCTCCGGGACCCCCGAGAGCTGCACCCCTAGGGGTCGGGCAGCGGCACTCCCGAGGCTCGAGAACCGGCACCCCCGAGAGTAGCATCCCCGAGGGCCGGGCACTGGTACCCCCCCCGGACCCCCTCGCATCCACCCCCCACCACCTCCAGGGAGCACTCACCGGTGGGCGGCCGAGCCGGGCAGCCCCCGTGGGGCGGCGGAACCGAGGACGGCCCCGGCAGCGGCACCTCCCCTTCGGAAGGGGCCGGCGGAGCCCGGCGGGGCCGGGCCGGGCCGGGAGGAGACTCCGCAGCGCCGTCTGCGGGCACCGATTGCCCCGACGGGGCGGACGGGGAGCGGGCACGGCTCGGAGCGGGGAGCAGGGAGCGGGCACGGGGCGATGCCCAGGGGAGGGTCCCCCTCGGCTTGTAGGGGGGTCCCACGGAGCGCCTGCTGACTGCCCCCCACGTCCGTCCAGCCTCGCAGGCAGTGCTGCGACCCCCGCACGCCCCCCCCCGCCCGGGGCACTGCCGCGGCCCCTTCTGCCCCATTGCAGCCCCACATGCAAAGCCCTCGGTGCCCTCCTGCAGCCCCCATGCATCACTGCAGCCAGCCATGGGCACCACTGAAGCCCCACATGCCCTGTTGCAGCTCCCCACACTCCTCTGCAGCCCCCCACTCACTACTGCCCCCCCCCCCATGGGCACCACTGCAGCCCCACAAGACATTATGCAACCCTGCAACCACCCCTGCAGCCCCCTATGCACCATTGTAACCCCCCCCAGCACTGATGCAGCTCATTAGGGCCCCTTGCATCCCTACCAGCACCACTGCACCCCCATACCCCCCAGGGCTGCCTCCCTGCAGACCCCCCCCCAGCACCACTGCACCCCCATACCCCCCAGGGCTGCCTCCCTGCAGACCCCCCCCCAGCACCACTGCACCCCCATACCCCCTAGGGCTGCCTCCCTGCAGCCTCTCCAGCACCACTGCACCCCCATAGCCCCCACTGCTGCCCCCCACCCACCCCCTTGCAGTGCAAGTCCCACTCCTGCAGCACCCCCGCCCCACCACCCCCCTGCACCTCTGCAACCCTGCCCAGCACCAGGTGCCCACCACCCAGCCTGAGGACCCCATGGGCACCCCCACAGCACCCCCCCCCAGTACCCCACACCTGCCACTGGGCACCATCCCAGCCCCCACTCCTCACCCCCCCCAGTGCCACCAGGCTGGGCCTTGGCTGAGCTTGAGCTTTAATGGTGGCACCAGAAGCAATCCACAGCTGCCCCCTGGGCAAGGGGCATGGCATCAGGAGGTCACCACCGTCATGGCCAGGCCTGGCACCGGCCAGAGTGGGTGCCAAGGCACCGGGCAGCAGCATGGGAGGGGTCAGGTTAAGGCACTGGGGGGGGGTGTGAGGCCCTTCCCCCCCCCATCCATCCATGCTGGGGGGGTTTGGTCCTTGGCAGAGGCAGGAGGGAGCTGGAGGCACTTTGTGCCCACAGAGGGAAGCACGGTGGGGCTGTAGGGTGGCCAGGGTGTGCTAGTGGGCACCCCCCCCATGGTGCCAACACTTCCTCCCCCCCAGGCTCCCCCAGTGCCACCAGGCTGGGTCTTGGCTGAGCTTGAGCTTTAATGGTGGCACCAGAGGCAATCCACAGCTGCCCCCTGGGCAAGGGGCATGGCACCAGAGCCACGTCTCAGGAGGTCACCACCGTCATGGCCATGCCTGGCACCAGCCAGAGTGGGTGCCAAGGCACCGGGCAGCAGCGTGGGGGGGGTCAGGTTAAGGCACTGGGGGGGGGGGGGGAGGCCCTTCCCCCCTCCCCCCCCATCATCCATCCATGCTGGGGGGGTTTGGTCCTTGGCAGAGGCAGGAGGGAGCTGGAGGCACTTTGTGCCCATGGAGAGGGGCACGGTGGGGCTGTAGGGTGGCCGAGGTGTGCCCCCCCCGGAGCAAACGCCTGCCCCCCCCGCCCCCAGGCTCCTCATCCTCCTCCTCCTCTCCGGGGCTCACACCGGTGCCACGTAGTTGCCAGGGAAGGTGCCAAACCTCTGCGTCCTCCTGGACACACCTGGGGTGGGGAAGGGCATGAGAGGAGAGGTGAAGGGGGGGAGGGTGCCAAGCTGTGCCCCAGCATCGTGGGAGGGGGGCTCTGGGCAGCCGGGTGGGCACTCACCCACGAACCAGCCATCGTCACACTGCTGCAGCACATCCACGCAGTCCCCCTCCAGCAGCTCCAGCTCGTCGGCGTTCTGGGGCTGGTACTGGTACAGTGCCCGGTACCTGGGAGACACAGAGCGGCCCAGGGACCCCCTGCCAGCCTGGCACCGCCCCTAACCCCACCCCGTGCCACCACGGTGCCCTCCTCCCGCCCCCTACTTACGGCGTCCATCGCATCTCGGAGCCGTTGTAGGACGGAGCAGGCTCCGGGCGGGCGCCGGGAGGTGCCCCCGGGGCTGGGCACTGCGAGGGAGAGGCAGTGAGGATGGTAGCACTCACCCCCACGCAGTGCCAGGGTGTGGTGCCAGGGATGAGGGATGCCTCACCTGTTTGGGGCTCCCGGGCTGCTGGGGGTGGGTGGCCGGAGCGGGCAGGGGGCCGAAGGGGGCTGGGGAGGGGCTCAGGGGGCTGGCGTGGGGCAGCTTGGGGGAGTGGGAGAAGGAGAAGCCGAGGTGCTGGGGGGAGGAGGATGGGCACAGCCTGGCATCGCCGGGAGCCCGCTCTGCCAGCCCGGGGGAGCCCTGGGGACCAGGGGAGCGCTGCAGGGAGGGCGACTTGGCCGCGAGCCGAGGGCTGGAGGAGGAGGAGGAGGAGGGGGAGGAGGAGAAGTCCTCGGCGGTGGCCTTCAGCCTTGGCTCCTTCTGCACCTGCACGTAGCTGGCAGGGAAGATGCCCTGGCGGCTGGTGCCCGAGATGCGCCCTTGGTACCAGTGCTCATCTACCCTCCGCACCAGGCTGATCTGCTCCCCCTGCCAGGGCACGGGGGGGGAGGGTCAGCATGGCACAGCATGGCACAGAATGGTATGGCACAGCATGGTATGGCACAGCATGGCATGGCACAGCTGGTGTGGCATGGCACAGTGTGGGACAGCATGGCATAGAGTGGCACAGCATGGCACAGCACAGCATGGCACGGCATGGAATGGCACAGCTGGTATGGAACGGCACAGTGTGGGACAGTATGACATAGAGTGGCACAGCGTGGCACAGCACGGCACGGCATGGCATGACACAGAGCAGCACAGCACATCATGGCACAGTACAGCACAGCACGGCACGGTATGGCACAGCATGGCACAGCACAGCACGGCACAGCACAGTACGGCATGGCTCGGTACAGCAGAGTACGGCACGGCACGGCACAGTACGGCATGGCTCGGTACAGCAGAGTACGGCACAGCACGGCACGGCACAGTACGGCATGGCTCGGTACAGCAGAGTACGGCACAGCACGGCACGGCACAGCACAGCATGTCACGGCACGGCATGGCGCAGTATGGCACGACATGGCACAGTATGGCACGGCACAGTACGGCACGGCACGGCACGGCACAGTAGAGCATGGCACGGCACGGCACGGCACGGCACGGCAGGGCAGGGCAGTACCTTGCGGAAGGAGAGCTCCACGGGCAGCTCCCCGCGGAAGGTGTAGAGCGCCAGGGCCTCTCCATACTCCAGCACCTGGAGGCTGGGGGCCTTGATGGGCTTGGGCACCTCGGTGGGGGGCAGGATCTGGGCCGGGGGACACAGACACGGGTGAGGGGCACTGCCAGGCCCCCCACGCCCGGCTGCCCCCGCCCCGGCCCTGCCCCAGGGCTCACCTCCACGTAGTTGGAGGGGAAGATGCCCACCCGGCCGTGGTGCTCCCCCTCCAGCCAGTTCCTGTCCACCTCCTTGTGGATGTAGACGATGTCTCCCTTCTGCAGTGCCAGCTCCCTGCCGGGGGCGGTGCCCAGGGGGCATCAGCCTGGCCCCCGGCCCCCCAGCCCCTGCCGGCCACCGCACAGCCTGCCCCTCCCGCAGCCACCGCCAGGGGCGCTGCAGGGCGCCCCCGCTGTGTCTGCATCGCATCTTGGGGGTTCCCTCCGGGCCCCACCTGGCACCCAGGGTACCGCAGGGGCACCCCCGCACCCCCCCCCCCCCCCGCCCAGCGTGGCCACCCCACGTCCCAGGGGTCCTCTGCTCCCCATCCACTATATCAGGGACCATGGGGACATAGCAGGGACCCCCCCATGGTTACCCCACCTCCTGGAGCTCCTCCAGTCCCCAGCCACCAGCTGAGGGACCACAGGGGACCCCCCCCAAGGTCACCCCACATCCTGGAGCTCCTCCAGTCCCCAGCCACCAGCTGAGGGACCACAGGGGACCCCCCCAAGGTCACCCCACATCCTGGAGCTCCTCCAGTCCCCAGCCACCAGCTGAGGGACCACAAGGGACCCCCAGAACAGCCACCCCACCTCCAGGGGCTCCCACCCAGCACCCAGCAGCTTTACCACTCACTTGGGTGACTCAGCTTGGAAGTCAAACTTGAGGCGAGCAGCTTTCATCTGGGGAGGGAGGGGAGCAGTTATGGGGGGGGAAGGGGCAGAGGTGGGGAGGGGGAGAGGGGGGGCTCCCCCATCCCAGCCATTCCCAATCCCCCACGGGATGGGATCAGCCCAACCTCACCTTCTTCTCCTCCCTCCTCACAGCCTCCGGGGGCTCTCCCAGGTCAGGCAGGCTGGGAAGGGTCTCTGGCCTGAGGGTGTCTGCAAAATGGGGTGGGGGGCCATGGGGTGCCACCCCCCAGCTCGGCCTGGGGTGCCCCATGGCAAGGAGGGGGGAAAGAGGGGGAAGGGGAGGCCTCACCTCTGCTGGGGGCTGCTCGGCTCCGGTTAGCAGCCAGCCCCAGGCCACCTCGCTCCATGCTGGGGCTGGGGGGTGGGTGCTGGGGGCTGGGGGGGGTCTGCAGCCAGTGAGGTGACCGAGGGCTCCTGTCGGGGGGGTGACAACAAACCAGGGCACAGCTGAGCCCCACATCCAGCCCCACTGCCCTGCACCCCCCCAGCACCCCCAGCACCGGGACACAGGAGATTCCCCACCAGGCTGCACCACTCCAGGGGCTCGGTGCCTGGGGGGCCCTGGGGGGGTGACAACAGCCCAGGGCACATCTGAGCCCCACATCCTCTGGACTCCCAACCCTGCTGCTCCCCATGACCCCCCAGGACCTGGATGCTGGGGTGTCCCCCCTAGAATCTCGCTTTAAGGGCTCCTGGGGGGGTGACAACAACTCAGGGCAGGGCTGAGCCCCACATCCAGCCCTGCACCCTCCCTGCTCCCAACCCTACTGTTCACCAGGACCCTCAGGCCTGGGATTTTGGGGTATCCCCCCCCAGAGTCTCATTTTTGGGGCTCCTGGGGGTGTGACAACAACTCAGGGCACAGCTGAGCCCCACATCCAACCCCACATCCTCTGGACTCCCAACCCTGCTGCTCCCCATGACCCCCCCTAGGACCTGGATTCTGGGGGGTGTCCCCCCCCGCAAGCTGCACCCCTCAGGGTCTCATTTGAGGGGTGACCAAGCGGGACAGGTCCAAAGTTTGCCCTCGGTGCCACTGGCACCTCCCTGGCACGGCCGAGCAGGAAGCAAGGAGCTGGGGAGGGCCCCTGGCTAATGGATAACTTCGCTCCTGGGGGGCACTTAAAAAGCTCTCAAATCTCACCCATCCCCCCAAAACGCAGCTGGGGAGAGGTGAGGGGGGGTCAGGCAGGGGGCTGCCAAGCTCCCCAGCCCTCCACAAGCACCCCGCTTGAAGGGGAGGGGGGGGGTGGGGTTTGGTTATGGTAGGTCCTATAAGAAGTGGAGCCAGGTTGGTTTGGTCCCGGAACGGGCAGGGGGTGCCCTGGGGGTGTCCAGAGGCATCCCGACGAGGGGGGGATACATCATCCTCCTCCTCCTCCTGCCCCAGCTGGGGACAGGGCGGTGGGAATCCAACCTCCGTCACCTCCGCTGGGCAGGAGCCAAGCCCCGGGACACGGAGTCCCAGTCCCCAGCCGGGGGAAAGGCTCCGTCCCAGCACGGCCCCGTCCCACCCACCGGGCAGCCGGCCTGGCGCCGGGGGGACTCCCCCGGCACTGCTGGGGTGTAGGGAGGTGTCCAGCAGCGACATCTGGGGGGGTAGGTGGGGAGGGAATGGGGGAGGTCCGGGGAAGGGGTCTGTGGAGAACCGCCCCCCCCTCGCGCCGCCGCTGGAGCCGGGACGCTGCAGGGAGGGTCCCGCTGGTGTCACTTCCCCCGGACCCCCCCGCAAGATGTGGGGTCCCGTCCCGCTGTGCTCCCCCACTTGCAGCAGGGGGTCGGGGCGGTGGGATTTGGGGGTCGGGGGGCAGTGGGGATCGGTACTCACCGGGCGGGGGCCGGAGCCGGGGAGCGAGCGGAGCCCTGCGAGAGGAGCCGGAGGGGAGCGGGAGGGAGGGAGGGAGGGAGGGAGGGGAGGAGAGGGGAAAGGGAGGGGAAGGGGAGGCGGGGGGGAGAGAAAAATTAATCACCCGGGAGGCCGGGCCCGGCCTGCAGCCGGACGGACAGACGGACAGGGTCCTAGTGTCCCACGGACACGGCCACGCCGGCGGGGACACCGCCGCTGCCACCGCCCCCTGCCACCGGCCCGCTGCGCCCGCGGCCTGCCCGGGCACACATCCAGCTGCGCAGGCATCCGGCCCTGCCTGCATCCAGATGTGCGCACACCCAGCTGTGCAGGCACCCAGGGGTACTGCCTAGCTTGGCAGGGTGCTGGGTACCTTGGAAGGGTACCGGGTACCTGGCAGAGGTTCTGGGCAGGGTGCTGGGTACCTGGCATGGGTGCTGGGTACCTGCCAGGGTGCTGAGCGGGGTTCTGGGTACCTGGCAGGGTGCTGGGCAGGGTGCTGAGTACCTGGCACGGGTGCCCCCGCGTCTCCATGGCCCTCATGTCCTTGTCCAGCTCCTGGCTGAGCTGCTCCAGCTCCTGCTCCAGCAGCACCTGCACAGGTAGGGCTGGGACTGTGGTGGGCAAGGCTGGCACTGCCCACACTTCACATCCCATTAGTGTGGGCACCAGGACCCCCACTGCCACCTCCAGCTCCCCGCCTGCCCTTGGCATCGTACCTCGATGGACTGAGCCCGCGCCGGGGGCACCGCTGCCAGGGGCTGAGAGGGACAGGGAGCTGGTTAGCTGTGTGCCCACTGCAGTGCCCATCGGCACCCCTCCGTGCCAGGGCTGCCAGAGCTCCCTACCTGCTGTGGCTCCGAGGACTTCCCTGGTTCATAGTCGAAAATGCTGCCAGGCACCGCGGGGGCACGGGTGGCACCCCAGTGGCTCCTGTGGGGAGCCAGGAGGAGCTCAGACCCCTGCAGCCCCCCACCCCGTGGGCACCCACGAGGGACGGCTTTTCAATGCCACCTTGTGCCAAGCTCACCAGTCCAGCCCGTTGGGCACGCTGGGCGAGTCCGTGGGCACCGTCTCCTTCCTGCGTGGGTCTGGAGGCACCGCGGGGGGCGAGGGGCTGGATTCGCCCCCGGGGCAGCGCTGGGCATCCCAGTCGGGCTCTGGGGGATGCAGGAGGAGATGAGTGGTTGCCAGGCCGTGCCGTGCCGTGCCGTGCCAGGCCCTGGCACCACGACTCACCAGGCAGCTTGCGGTGGATCTGTCGGAACATGCTGCGGTACCAGTCCCGGGGCTGATCCACGCTCTGCGGGCACAGGGGGGGGGGCGTGGCGAGGGGGGGGCGAGGGGGTGGCGAGGGGCGGGGCTAGCCCAGCCCTGTGCCCCCCGACTCACCGAGCGGGAGGCGATTGGCATCCCCGTCTCATCCACCGGCCCGATGCCATCGTACTTCACCCAGCGCCGCTCCCGCCGCTTGCTGTCCTTGGTCCAGGTGCCAGACCAGCCTGGCGCCCGGGGGCAAGCTGGCACAGCCCCGGGGGTGGGCACGGGGCCAGCGGGTGCCAGGCTGCTGGGTACCTTCCCTTCCTTGGCTGGCCAGGTCTGGTACCACTCGGTAACTGGGGACAGGGTGGGTGAGGGTGAGCCTTCGCCCTCGGCCCGCGGGGGTGCCCACATGTGCCCCCCCGGGGGTGGGTACCTGGGCTCCTGGGTGCCACCTGGGCACGCTCAGCTGTGCCACGGCTGTCGTGGAAGTCAAAATTCAGCGTGTTGGAGCCGCGGTGGCGGATGATGGGCACCTGTGGCACAAGGGGGGGGGGCTGGCACCGGCAAAGGGATGGGGGCAAAAAGGGGTCCCCAAATGCCAACCCTGTGGGCATGCAGCAGCCCCGGGGCTCACTCACCCGCTGTGCCCTGTGCTGGGGCTGGAAGTGGGGCACATCCTCCGTGCTGCTGGTGGGGGGCAGGAGCTGGCCTGCCATGGCCTTGGGGTGCTGGGATGGTGCCCTGGGGGTGCCCATGCCCTGTCAGGGAAGTGGTGCTCTCATGGGAGGGAGATCCCAGCCTTGGCTACCTCCTGCAGCTTCACCTCACCAGGCTTTGCCAAGGGAGCCCTGTGCCAGCCCCAGCCCCACCTTCAGGGACTGTCCCCTGCTCTTCAGAGGGGCAGAGGATGCCACAGGGGGATGCCAACTACCGTGGCACCATCCCCTGCTCTTCAGAGGGGCAGAGGATGCCACAGGGGGATGCCGACCACCGTGGTACCATCCCCTGCTCTTCAGAGGGGCAGAAGACACCACAGAGGAATGCCAACCACCGTGGTACCATCCCCTGCTCTTCAGAGGGGCAGAAGGCACCAAAGAGGAATGCCAACTACCGTGGCACCATCCCCTGCTCTTCAGAGGGGCAGAGGATGCCACAGGGGGATGCCGACCACCGTGGTACCATCCCCTGCTCTTCAGAGGGGCAGAAGACACCACAGAGGAATGCCAACCACCGTGGTACCATCCCCTGCTCTTCAGAGGGGCAGAAGGCACCACAGAGGAATGCCAACCACCGTGGTACCATACCCTGCTCTCCAGAGGGGCAGAGGATGCCACAGGGGGATGCCAACCACCGTGGCACAGTCCCCTGCTCGAGAAGCCTGCTGGTGCCAGGGGGAGCAGGCAAGAAGCAGCCCTGGCACGGAGCTCCTGAGTGCTCTCCATGTGGATTTGGACCACCCAGCCCTCCCCCCGCCCCGCCCCGGGCTCTTTGTGGGGGCAAACCCCCAGCCTGGGGTGGGAGCGGGCGATGACCGAGCCGCTCTGGCATCCCGGGGCAGCGTGGTGGCATGCAGCTGGCAGCGGTGCCCGGGCACGTGGGGATGGCAGCGGGCCGCCTGCCAAGGCCGAGCCTCCCCGGGGCTGAGAAAGACGAAGAGGCAGAAAAAATTTTCCCCACCCTGCAGCGCAAACAGGGAGAGAGGGAAGGGGAAGGGGAAGAGGCTCCGGGAAGGCGCTGCCCCAGCCTGGCACCACCCCGCTGGGAGGGCACCTGGGCCCCGACTCGCCATCGCCACTGCGGTGCCAGGGCCGTGGCACAGAGTAGCTGTGGGGGCATGGGACCCTCAAAACGGCTGCCGACAGCACTGGGGGGGGGTGTGTGTGTGATGTGAGGCTGTGCCAGGCAGGAGCTGCCCCCCAGGAATGTTTGGGGACACTTAGGGTCCTTGTTTGTCCCCCAGCAACTCCACCCCCAACAGGGCAGCACCCCCGGGACCTGCAGATGCCATGGGGGGCTTGGGCAGCACCTCTGGGACCTGCAGATGCCATGGGGGGGCTTGGGCAGCACCCCCGGGACCTGCAGATGCCATGGGGGGCTTGGGCAGCACCTCTGGGACCTGCAGATGCCATGGGGGGGCTTGGGCAGCACCCCCGGGACCTGCAGATGCCATGGGGGGCTTGGGCAGCACCCCCGGGACCTGCAGATGCCATGGGGGGGCTTGGGCAGCACCCCCGGGACCTGCAGATGCCATGGGGGGCTTGGGCAGCACCCCTGGGACCTGCAGATGCCAGAGGACCTGTGTGGAGCCTGGCACCACACAGACCCCTCCTCAAAGAGGGCAGCTGGTGCTACTGGGGGGCTGCCAGCCTGGCACGGTGCCCTGTGTGCCACCCTGGTGGGGCAGATGGGGCTGGGATACTCCCCTTCCCCCCTCCCCCCGGCTCCTTGCTGTGCTCCCCACACCCCCAAACTTTGAAGGCCACAGGGCTGAACCTCATGGTTGTCACCCCCGCAGGGAAACGGAGGTCCTGGGCACAGCCTGCCCCAGGGCACACGGACAGCAGGGCCCAGACTGGCACCCCCCCGGTGCACCCCCACCAGTGCCACTCCCTTCCTACCCTCTCAGCCCGCTGGGGACCAGCCCCGTCCTGATCCCCGGGACTGTGCCCCCCAAAAGCAAGTCCCCATCGGTCTCCCCTTCTCCCCGGCTAGCTCTTACCTCCTCCGGGTGGTGCCAGCTGGGGGGCCCCGGGGGGGTGCCGAGGGTTCAGGGATCCCCGCGGAGCCGGGAGCAGCCGGGAAGGACAAAAAACAACGGAACAAACTGTGCCAGGGGGAGGAGGGGAGAGCTTGAGATCCTCGGCAACAGGAACCCCTGCTCGAAGCATCCCCTGGGCGGGGGGGGGAGTGGTCACTCAGCGACGTCCGCGCCGCTGTTGGGTCTCGCTGTGCCCCCCGGGGTGCTTTTGCTGCCCCCCACCTCGGTGCTCCGCAGCCTGGGGCGGGCTCGGCCCATTCAGAGTTTCCAGTGACATTTCCAGGGATGGGATCCAGGGCCAGGAGCCAAGAGGCTGAACTCATCCCACGCCCCACGCCTGCCTTCCCCGGCCCCCCGCTTACGAAACTGGGGCGAGCCCAGCGCCGCCAGCCCCCCGCGGCCCCGGGGATGGGGGCTTGGGGGAGGACATCTGGGGGGGAGGGGGCAGGACGAGGAGGGAAGTGCTTGGGGTTCCATGGGCGCAGAGCTCCCCCAAACCTCATCATGGGGGGCACGGTGATGGCAGTGTCCCCATCCCCTGCATCCCTCAGAGGTCTGGGCGTTGGGGACCCCCAGTTTATTCCCACCCCATGCCCTGCAGTGCCCGCCCCGGGCCCACTCTCGTGCCCCATAGCCCGGAACTCATCCCCTCGGGCAGTGCCGGTGTCCCATCCTCTGCTCCCATAGTCCCCCAAAAACCCCATCGGGGGGGGGGTGGCACGGTGACAGCAGCGACCCCATCCCCCTTGTCACCTCCATCCCTCAGGGGGGGTCGAAGTGTTGGGTGGAGCTCCTGTTTCTCCACCCCCACGCCCTTTAGCCCACCTCGTCCCCCCGGGCAGTGCCAGTGTCCCATCCTCTGACACCGCTTCCTGCTGGCCACTCCCCGGAGCTGCTGACAGCTCCCACCCGGGGCAGCCTCGGCCCTTCCTCCGCCCCACGTGAGCTCCGTCCCCACGGCAGGGTGGTGGCTTTGCTGACAGCCACCCCTCTGTCCCCAGCGAGCCACCCGTCCCCCGCCACTAGCCGGGGTCCCAGGAGCTGCGGGCACAAGCCCAGAGGACGGCAGCAGCCCTGCGAGGAGGGCCAGTCCTGACCCCGTCCCTACCCACCCAGCAGCTGGCACCCCCCCTCCCAGGTCCTCTCCACGCACCGATGTGACATCTCCGGAGGTCACAACGCCCAGCGGCCGCCACCAGCCCTCCAGCGGGCAGGGGGGTGCCAGTCACCCTCACCCCCACTTCAGGAGGGGTTTCCTGGTGCGCCCAAGCTGCGCGCGGACTCACCGGCAGGTCCCGGCGCTGGGTGGGGAGCTGTTGGGCCCTGCTGGCTCCCGGCAGCTCCCCGATGAATGTTTAACGCAGCCCGGGCAGGGACTAACAAAAAGGGCCAACGTTTCCTGTTTGCTCGGCGTGCCCGTGCCAGCCGTGCCAGCCGTGCCAGCCGTGAGCGCGCCGGGATGCTCCCTGGCAACCGGGAAGCGGCCGGCAGCGAGGCTGGGGAGCCCGGGGCTGCGGGCAGCCACGCTGCAACCGGGGGGCAGCGGGGTTGGGAACTGGGGGGCAGTGGTAGCAACCAGAAGGATGCAGGTAATGGGGGGCAGTGGTGTGGGTAGTGGGGGGCAGTCGTGTGGATAACTGGGGGACAGTGAGGTTGGTCAGTGGTGTGAGTAACTGGGGGTCAGTGGTGTGGGTAACTGGAGGCACTGGTGTGGGTAACTGGGGGCAGTGGTGTGGGTAGTGGAGGGCAGTTGTGTGGATAACTGGGGGGCAGTGATGTTAGTATTGGGGGGCACTGATGTGGGTAACTGGAGGACACTGATGTGGGTAACTGGAGGCACTGGTGTGGGTAACTGGAGGGCACTGGTGTGGGTAACCTGAAGGCACTGGTATGGGTAACTGGAGGGGCACTGCTGTGGCTAACAGGGGCACTGGTGGGGGTAACTGGAGGGGCAGTGGTGTGGGTAACTGGAGGTACTGGTGTGGGTAACTGGGGGTCAGTGGTATGGGTAACTGGAGGGGCAGTGGTGTGGATAAGTGGAGGGCAGCAATGTTGGTGACTGGGGTCAGTGGTGTGGGTATGTGGGGGGCAGCAGTGTTGGTGACTGGGGTCAGTGGTGTGGGTAAGTGGGGGGCAGCAATGTTGGTGACTAGGGTCAGTGGTGTGGGTAACTGGAGGGCAGTGGTGTTGGCAAGTGGGGGGCAGTGATGTTGGCAAGTGGGGGGCAGGGGTGTGGGTAAGTGGAGAGGTTGTTTGGTGGCTCCCCACGTGCAGTGGGGGCAGGGACAGGGTGGGGGAGCTGCAGCATCCCCTTCCCGATGGTATCACACTTGTGATGGATGTGACTCTGGGGAAGTCAGCCTAGGGACGATGTCACCCCCTAGGGACGATGACCCCAACCTCCTCTCCCTCCCCCAAAAAAATCCCCAAATGCCTCCCCAAATGCTCCCAAAACCACCCAGTATGCACTAAAAACTCCCCAGAAGGCACCAAAACCCTCCCAGAATGAACCAAAACCTCCCAGAATGCACCAAAACCCCCCAGAATGAACCAAGTCAGAGCCAAAATGGAATGAAGCTGGAGGTGGGGAGATTCAGGCTGGAGGTGAGGAGGAAGTTCTTCCCCATGAGAGTGGTGAAGCCCTGGAATGGGTTGTCCAGGGAGGTGGTTGAGGCCCCAGCCCTGGAGGTGTTTAAAGCCAGGCTGGATGAGGCTGTGGCCAGCCTGATCTAGTGTGGGGTGTCCCTGCCCGTGGCAGGGCGGGTTGGAACTGGCTGATCCTTGTGGTCCCATCCAACCCTGCCTGCTTCTATGCACCTCACCCCAGATCCAACTGAACCCCACCCCAAACCTCGAGTTCCCCCACAGACAGAGTGAGTCCAAGCTGCCACTTCTGGCTGGGGGTGGGGGTTGGTTTTTTTCACCTTTTTTTATATATAGATAGAGAGAGACCCAACATAAATAAACCCCCAAATAAAAAGCAAAGAAAAAAACAACCCCAAAACAACCCCCTCCCCCAAAAACCCCTACCCCCACCCCTCCCCCTTAGACCTCCCCCTCCCGCCGCCGCTTCCCCTCCGCAGCCCAGGGGGCTGCGCTCCAGGCTCCCTCCAGCCGCAGCTCTGCTTCTTCCCTCCCTTCCCTTCCCTCCCCCCTTCTCCCCTTCCCCCCCCCCTTTTTCCTCCCTCCCCCAATAATAATAATTAATAATTAATAATTAACAATAAATAAATAAAACTCCTCTCAGCTGGGGGTGGGGGTGGGGGCGGGGAGGGGGCTGTCACTGGGGCTTCTTGTCGGCAGAGTTTGTGGTGGTGCTGACCAAGTTCAGGGGCCCGTCCCCGTGCAGGGAATCCTTGCGGGGCGGCATCCGCTCGTTGATGCGGTCCAGCCCCCGAGCCTCCTCGAAGCTGCGGATCTTGTGCTGGGGCGAGAACCCTCGGATGGCTGCCGGAGACACGGAGGGAAAAGGGGGGCGGGGGGGAATGGGGGGGAGAAGGGGGGAGGGAGGGAAGGAGCCCAGGTTAAGGTCGAGGCGGCCCCGAGAAGCCCCCGGGGGAAGGGCCCCGATGGGAGCGCGGAGAGACGGAGGGCGGGATGGAAGCGGCGGACGGAGAGCAGCTGTCTGGGTGCGGGAGCTGAGAACGGCCAGCGATGGGAGGGGCCTCGAGGGTGGCAGGGGTTGGAAGGGACCTCGAGGGTCAGAGGATGGTAGGGGTTGGAAGGGACCTCAAGGATCAGAGGATGTTAGAGGTTGGAAGGGGCCTCAAGGGTCAGAGGATGTTAGGGGCTGGAAGGGACCTTAAGGATCAGAGGATGTTAGAGGTTGGAAGGGACCTCAAGGATCAGAGGATGTTAGAGGTTGGAAGGGACCTCAAGGATCAGAGGATGTTAGAGGTTGGAAGGGGCCTCAAGGATGTTAGGGGTTGGAAAGGACCTCAAGGATGTCAGGGGTTGTAAGGGACCTCAAGGGTCAGAGGATGTTAGGGGTTGGAAGGGACCTCAAGGGTCAGAGGATGTTAGGGGTTGGAAGGGACCTCAAGGATCAGAGGATGTTAGAGGTTGGAAGGGGCCTCAAGGATGTTAGGGGTTGGAAAGGACCTCAAGGATGTCAGGGGTTGTAAGGGACCTCAAGGGTCAGAGGATGTTAGGGGTTGGAAGGGGCCTCAAGGATCAGAGGATGTGAGGGGTTGGAAGGGACCTCAAGGGTCAGAGGATGTTAGGGGTTGGAAGGGGCCTGGTTTAGTGACCACAGTGGTGCTGGGTTGAAGGTTGGACAGGATGATCTGAAAGGTCTCTTCCAACCAGAATGATCCCATGGGCCCTTAGGGGATTGTTCACCACCAGCAGAGCTCTGGGGGGCGCCCCCCCAACGGCAGCTGGGAGGTGGAACTTCAGCAGGTGAGAGCAGCAAGAGCTGCAGCACCTTCCTCTTGGCCCTGCTGCTTTCAATTTGGAGCCACTTCAGCAGCAGGAACTTGAGGACCAGACAAGTGCTCAACGTCCCCAGGCAGGGAAAGGTCAGGAGAAGAGTCAGGTCTGCAAGACAGGACACTAAAAACCAACCACCACCACCACCTGAAAAAGGGAAAGCCAACCCAAGAGGACACAGACACCACCACAAGGCTGCAAGTTCCACCACACACCACAGCAGGAGAGGGGAAGGAGCTGGTCCTGGGATGACAAACACAACACTTCTTGCATGACCAGGGGGAGGAGGAGGGCCATGAGAGGTGAAATCCCACCAAGGGCAGGCACAGCTCTGCCCCACCACCACCAGGCTGAGGACATCACCTCTGTGGTGCCAAGGCTTTGACTTCTTGGTGTCACAGAGAACTTGGGGGGTGGGGGAAGAGAGAAGGGTTTGGGGCCAAATCTTCTGACAAGGACTTGGTTGGTTTGCAGCTGAAGCTCCTTTGGGGATCAGGAAGTTTAGGGAATCAATCAGGTTGGAAAAGACCTCAGAGAGCAGCAAGTCCAAGCTGGCACCCAGCACCGCCTGACAGCTGAACCATGGCTCCAAGGGCCACATCCAAGACCCTCTGGAACACCTCCAGGGATGGGGACTCCACCACCTCCCTGGGCAGCACAGCCCAGTGGACAATCTCTCTTTCTCCTCACCTCCAGCCTAAACCTCCCCTGGCACAGCTTGAGACTGTGGCCTCTTGTTCTGCTGCTGGCTGCCTGCCTGGGCGAAGAGCCCAACCCCCACCTGGCTCCAACTTCCCTTCAGGGAGTTGCGGAGAGCAAGGTCTCCCCTGAGCCTCCTCTTCTCCAGGCTAGGCAACCCCAGCTCCCTCAGCCTCTCCTCCCAGGGCTGTGCTCCAGACCCCTCCCCAGCCTCATTGCCCTTCTCTGGACACCTTCCAAGTCTCTCAATGTCCTTCTTAACCTGAGGGGCCCAGAACTGGACACAGGACTCCAGGTGTGGCCTAACCAGCACTGAGCACAGGGCACAATGACCTCCCTGCTCCTGCTGGCCACACTGTTCCTGACCCAGGCCAGGATGCCATTGGCCTTCTTGGACACCTGGGCACACTGCAGGCTCATGTTCAGCCTACTTTCAACTATTACTCCCAGGTCCCTCTCTGCCTGGCTGCTCTCAGCCACTCTGACCCCAGCCTGTAGCTCTGCCTGGGGTTGCTGTGGCCAAAGTGCAGCCCCTGGCACTTGGACTTGCTCAGTGCCATCCTGTTGGCCTCTGCCTGGCAAGGTCCCTCTGGAGAGGCTCCTATCCTCTAACAGATCAACTCCTGCTCCCAACTCAGTGCTGTCTTCATGGAGAGGTTTCAAGGCCATGGGGATGTGGTGCTGAGGGCCCTGGTTCAGTGGTGACCTGGCAGGGCTGGCTTAAGGCTTGGGCTGGATGATCTGAAAGGTCTTTTCCAACCCCCAAGGACTCCTCCCATGGCTCCAGGGGCAGCCCCACTCAGTGGTAGCTGAATGGAGGCTCTGGAGGAGAGAACCTCCCCAGGCATGAACTGCAAGGACTCCCAGCTGCTCCTCCACACCAGCACCACCTCCACCACGCAGGGGGAAGGTGAGGTCCAGCTCACAGCCCACACTCTGCTGTTTCCCAGCCTACTGAGACCAAGCCTTGGCCAGCCACTGGCCCAGGCTGCCCTGGGGGGTGGTGGAATCCCTGTCCCTGGAGGTGCCCAAGAAACCTGAGGCCATGCTGGGTGGGGCTGGGTTGCTGCTTGGGCTGGGTCATCTTTTCCAGCCTTAAGGATTCTAAGCCTTCATAGGCTGGGTTCCCCAAGGGATGAACTCAACCACAGGGCAGCCAAGGTCAAGTTGCAGGTCCCCAGCACCAAGCTCTTGAGACACCAAAGCCCTCTGGAGTGAGGACACGCTGACAACAAAGCTCTTGTGCCAAGCAGTTCATGTCCTCCCTGAGGCTCACCTTCACCTCCCTGGGGCTCTGCTGGACCAGAGCTCCCTGGGGTTCACCTAGACCTCCTTGGGGCTCAGACAGATCTCCCTGAGGCTCATCTAGACCTCCCAGGGACTCACCTAAACACCCTTGGGGCTCACCTAGACCTCCCTGGGGCTCAGACAGACCTCTTGGGCCTCACCCAGAGCTCCTCAAGGCTCATCCAGGGCTCACTCAAACCTCCATGGGGCTCACCCAGCCCTTCTTGGGGCTCACCCAAACCTCCTTGGGGCTCACTTAGACTTTCTTGGGGCTCAGACAGACCTCTTGGGCCTTGCCCAGAGCTCCTCAAGGCTCATCCAGACCTCCTTGGGGCTCACTCAAACCTCCCTGGGGCTCACCTAGATCTCCCTGGGGCTCAGACAGGCCTCTTGGGCCTCACCCAGCCCTCCTTGGGGCTCACTCAAACCTCCATGGGGCTCACCTAGACACCCTTGGGGCTCACTTAGACCTCCTTGGGGCTCATCCAGACCTCTTGGGCCTCACCCAGCCCTCCTTGGGGCTCACCCAGCCCTCCTTGGGGCTCATCCAGCCCTCAAGCAGCCCTCTTGTGTCTCATTTTGCTTCCCAGCAGGGTGTCTTGTTGTTTTGTGTGTGTGTGGGGGGGGTGGTGGGTGTCCCTTCTCCAGCTTCTGGTGATGCAAGAGTGGGTCAATGATGCTGACAAAAGCTTCCCCAAGGCTGGGAAAGGCTCCTGGGGGGGCAGCAGACACACACAGGAGGGTGAGTGGAGGTCTCTGGGTGGGTTTCTAGCCATACCTTCCCGTGCCTCTACAGCTTCTACTGTGGCTGCCAGACAGAAGAGCAGTGGCATGCAAAAAACAAATGGAGGAGAGAGAGGAAAGAGGACAAAAAAACAACAGAACAAAACAAAAAGAGTGACAGTGAGTGACCAAACCTCATCCCCACCAAGGGTGGAGCCCACAGCCTCCCCAGCCCCCACTGGAGGTGACCAAAGGAGAACCAAGTGGGGAGGAGCTGGAACAGGGAGGGGGAAGATGGAATCCAGCACAGAGAGGGGACAGGAGGTGGAGAAGAAGGAAGGAAAGGAAACCCCTTGGGCCTGGGGGGGAGGGGTGGGTGTGGTAGGAGTCTCCTCTCTCCTTGTGGGCAGTGGAGTGGTGATGAGGATAAAGCCAGCAGGGAGGAGGAGAAGGAGGGAGAGGGAAGGTGTTGGGAAAAGGGGAGTGGTGGAGTCACCATCCCTGGAGGTGGCCAGGAAAGGGCTGGGTGTGGTGCCTGGGGACAGGGCTGAACGGGGTGGGGGTGGGGGAGGGGGGAAGGGAGAAAGAGAAGGGAGAATGGGGGAGAGGGAAGGGAGAAAGGGGAGAAAGGGAAGGGAGGAGGGGGAGAGGAAAGGGAGGAAGGGGGGAAAGGGAAGGGAGGAAGGGGGAAAGGGAAGGGAGGAAGGGGGGAGAGGGAAGGGAGGAAGGGGGAGAGGGAAGGGAGGAAGGGGGGAGAGGGAAGGGAGGAAGGGGGAGAGGAGAGAAGGGAGGAAGGGGGAGAGGAGAGAAGGGAGGAAGGGGGAGAGGAGAGAAGGGAGGAAGGGGGAGAGGAGAGAAGGGAGGAAGGGGGAGAGGAGAGAAGGGAGGAAGGGGGGAGAGGGAAGGGAGGAAGGGGAGAAAGGGAAGGGAGGAAGGGGAGAAAGGGAAGGGAGGAAGGGGAGAAAGGGAAGGGAGGAAGGGGAGGGAGAGGGAAGGGAGAAAGGGGGAGAGGGAAGGGAGAAAGCGGGGAGAGGGCAGGGAGAAGGGGGGAAGGAGCATGCCCATCACCCCACTCTCCACACAGCAGCTAGGAGCAGCTGGCTGCTGGGAGGGGGAGCAAAGTGCCTGCCAGTTAAGCCAGAAGCCTCCAGCCCAGAGCTAAGCCAGGCTGGGCTGGGGGAAGCCTTCCCAAGAGGCAAACTGAGCTGGGAGAACCTTCTCCCCTCGACTACAGCCTGAGCCTCCTGTGGGATGCAGCCCCCCAGGGCTAGAGCTGGAGGGGTCCAAGCAAGCAGGAGCAGCTCTCCTCCATCCAGACACTGCTCTGAGGGCAGCAGCAGGCAGGGGCAGCAGCAGGATGCTGCTCAGGCAGGGAAGCAGTGACTCAAACCAAGAGAGGGCCCTTGGGCAGGGGGTTGAGGGCTTTCCCTGCCTCCTCCAGGGGCCATCTGGGAAGGTTCTCCACACCTCCACCTCCAACTTGTGCTCCTGGCTAGGCCTGAAGGCCTCCTCTGAAGCAGCTCCTGGGTGCCCTGGCCCCCTGAGGCAAGGCAGTGGGGACTGACTGGCTGGGGGAGGTGGGGGGCAGTGGAGGGGCAGGCAGAAGGCTGCAGGGGGGAGGGTGGTCCACACTTACCTGTCTGTAGGGTCTGTCTGCCCCCTGAGAGCACTCCCAGGGGCAGGGTACCTGTGGGAGTCAGGCCTTTGAGAGTCAGCACACTCTCACTCTCCTCCCTGCAAGAGAGAGACAGAGAGAGACAGAGAGAGACAACACAATCAGGCCAGGGAGCCATGGAACCATGGGTTGGGTTGGAGAAGCCCTTGGAGCTCACCCACTGCAACCATCCCCTGCCCCTGCCATGGCCCTCAGCCCTTGAGCTCACCCACTGCAACCATCCCCTGCCCCTGCCATGGCCCTCAGCCCTTGGATCTCACCCACTGCAGCCATCCCCTGGCCCTGCCATGGTCCTCAGCCCTTGAGCTCACCCACTGCAACCATCCCCTGCCCCCTCCATGGCCCTCAGCCCTTGAGCTCACCCACTGCAACCATCCCCTGCCCCCTCCATGGCCCTCAGCCCTTGAGCTCACCCACTGAAACCATTCCCTGCCCCCTCCATGGCCCTCAGCCCTTGAGCTCACCCACTGCAACCATCCCCTGCCCCCTCCATGGCCCTCAGCCCTTGGAGCTCACCCACTGCAACCATCCCCTGCCCCCTCCATGGCCCTCAGCCCTTGAGCTCACCCACTGCAACCATCCCCTGCCCCCTCCATGGCCCTCAGCCCTTGAGCTCACCCACTGCAACCATCCCCTGACCCTGCCATGGCCCTCAGCCCTTGAGCTCACCCACTGCAACCATCCCCTGACCCTGCCATGGCCCTCAGCCCTTGGAGCTCACCCACTGCAACCATCCCCTGCCCCCTCCATGGCCCTCAGCCCTTGGAGCTCACCCACTGCAACCATCCCCTGCCCCCTCCATGGCCCTCAGCCCTTGGAGCTCACCCACTGCAACCATCCCCTGCCCCCTCCATGGCCCTCAGCCCTTGAGCTCACCCACTGCAACCATCCCCTGGCCCTACCAAGGCTAAGCCATGGCCCTCAGCACCACAGCTCTGAAACCCCCAGGGATGGGGATTCAGACTCCTCCCTGGGCAGCCTGGGCCAGGCTCTGAGAAGCCTCCAGTGGGGAAGTTCCTTCTGATGCCCAACCTCAACCCCCATGGGGCAGCTGGAGGTTGTTTCCTCTTGTCCTGTCACTTGTTCACTGGGAGAAGAGCCCAGCCCCCCCTTGGCTCCTCTCAGGGAGCTGGAGAGAGCAGTGAGGTCTCCTCTCAGCCTCCTTTTCTCCAGGCTCCACCACCCCAGGTCCCTCAAGCCCCTTCTCTCGCTCTCCAGACCCTTCCCCAGCTCTGCCACCCTTCTCTGGAGCCCCTCCAGCCCCTCAGTGTCCTTCATGGAGGGAGGGAATGTGCAGTGAGTCACTGAGAGGCCACCACAAGGACTGTTTAGGTCCACACCAGGCTGCTGGGGGAGGCTGGCAGGAAAAGTGGAGCTGGACACAGCCTGATGTGGGCACTGGGCACAGCCTGGCAATGCAGGAGCTCTGCTGACTGAGCCACCACACCCATGGGAGGGACAGCACAGCAACTGCATCCTGAGAGGGCCAAAGGCACTGAATCAGCTCCAGCTCTGCTCCAGAGGAGGGCTTCTGAGAGTCAGGCACCCAGAGACCAACCAGCCCCCTCTGCCATCTGGTTCTGAGCCTCAGCAGATAGGGGAAGTGACAGCACAAGAGGAAATGGCCTCAAGCTGCCCCTGGGGAGGTTTAGGCTGACCATGAGGGATGGTGCCCCTGGGCTCAGCACTGGGGAGGCCACAGCTCGAGGTCTGGGGTCAGGGTTGGCCTCCTCTCTCCAAGCAGGACATTGAGGGGCTGGGGCTGGTCCAGAGGAGGGGAAGGAAGGTGGGGAAGGGTCTGGAGAGCAGGGCTGGGGAGCAGGAGGCTGGGGGGAGACCTTGTGGCTCTCTGCAGCTCCCTGAGAGGAGGTTGGGATGAGGTGGGGGTTGGGCTCTTCTCCCCAGGATACAGGATGATAGAAAATGACCTCAGGTTGCTCCAGGGGAGGTTCAGCTTGGCCATGAGGAACAATCTCTTTCCCCTGAGGGTTTGCCCAGGCCTGGCCCAAGCTGCCCAGGACAGTGGTGCAGTCCCCATGCCTGGGGAGGTTCCAGAGCTGTGGAGCTGTGGTGCTGAGGACCATGGCTTGGTGGTGCCCTGGCAGGGCTGGGTGAAGGGTTGAAGTCAATGCTCTGAAAGCTCCCAACCTATTCCACAGCTCCTATGAAGCAATCACTCAGCAGCACACTGACCCACAGCAACCTGGCCCTTGCTGGGCACAACCTGGCTCCCAGCTAGGATCTTCCAAGTTCTCCCAAGCAAAATAATTCCAGGAGTCCAAGATTTTACCCCAAAAGGACCTTGACCAACAGCCCTGGAGGGGCCTCATCCCCTGGAGGTGTTTGCAGCCAGGCTGGATGTGGCTGTGAGCAACCTGCTGTGGTGTGAGGTGTCCCTGCCCATGGCAGGGGGGTTGGAACTGGCTGAGCCTTGGGGTCCCTTCCAACTCTAACAATTCTGTGGTTCTATGATCTCCCTTTTGGGTTTTTTTGTCTGTTTCAGAGGGACCTTGCCAGGCTGGACAGGCCTGGCTGGGCAGAGGCCAACAGGATGGCACTGAACAAGTCCAAGTGCCAGGTGCTGCACTTTGGTCACAGCAATCCCAGGCAGTGCTACAGGCTGGGGTCAGAGTGGCTGAGAGCAGCCAGGTAGAGAGGGACCTGGGGGGAGTGGTTGAGAGTAGGCTTAACATGAGCCAGCAATGTGCCCAGGGGGCCAAGAAGGCCAATGGCATCCTGGCCTGCATCAGGAACAGTGTGGCCAGCAGGAGCAGGGAGGTCATTCTGCCCTGTGCTCAGCACTGGTTAGGCCACACCTGGAGTCCTGTGTCCAGTTCTGGGCTCCTCAGGTTAAGAAGGACGTTGAGAGACTTGAAGGTGTCCAGAGAAGGGCAACAAGGCTGGGGAGGGGTCTGGAGCACAGCCCTGTGAGGAGAGGCTGAGGGAGCTGGGGTTGCTTAGCCTGGAGAAGAGGAGGCTGAGGGGAGACCTTCTTGCTCTCTGCAACTCCCTGAAGGGAGGTTGGAGCCAGGTGGGGGTTGGGCTCTTCTCCCAGGCACCTAGCAGCAGAACAAGAGGCCACAGTCTCAAGCTGTGCCAGGGGAGTTTTGGGCTGGAGGTGAGGAGAAAGTTTTTCCCAGCCAGAGGAATTGGCCACTGGGCTGTGCTGCCCAGGGAGGTGGTGGAGTCCCCACCCCTGGAGGTGTTCAAGCAAGGCCTGGATGTGGCCCTTGGAGCTGTGGTTTGGCTTTCAGGAGGTGCTGGGTGCCAGCTTGGGCTTGCTGCTCTCTGAGGTCTCTTCCAAGCTGGTTGATGGATTCTGGGATTCAGCCCCTCTGCCCCCATGCCCCCAGCTGCTCCCTCACCTCAGGACTGAGAAGACTCTTGCCATCTTCCCAATGGCTCTGATCTTGTTCCTGATGATCTCCTTCCGCACTGTTGTCCCACCTAGGGGAGACAGAAGCAGCAACACACAAGAGCAGCAACGTTTGAGGGGTGGGTTTGCCTTTTTGCACTCCTTTTTTTCCAGGCAATGGGAAGCATCTGCCTGACTCCAGGGGAAGAAATAAAACCACCAAGAAACCAAAAGCAAAACCCAAACCAAGGCAAAGAGAGCCAGGGCTACCTCCTGGAGAGAAAGAGAGAGAGTGCTGCGAGGAGGGAGCGGTGAGACAGGGCAAACACCGACCAAGGAGAGAGGAGAGGAGAGGAGAGGAGAGGAGAGGAGAGGAGAGGAGAGGAGAGGAGAGAAGAGGCCTGGAGAGAGTTAGGAGCACCCAAAAGGCAGAGGGCTGAGGGAGGTTCTGGTTGGACCACATTGACCACAGGAGGTGACACAAATGGAGTCAGCCACAGAGACGCAGAGTTGGCAAGGCAGGAGGGCACTGAGGGACCTGGCTGCTGGGCAGGGGCACACAAGCAGCAGCTTTGGCATCCAACACTGGCAGTGAAGGGGGCTGGATGGAGCCTTGCAACCCTTGCTTTGACCCCCCCCACCAGAGCCCAACACAGAAGTGAGCTCAGTGAAGCCCTTCCCCCACACCGAGTTCTTCCAGCCAAGAGCCAACAGGAGAGAGAAGGATGGAAGGGAAAAACCAAACCAGACCACAAAATAACCTGAAAACAAAGCAAAAACCATCAAACAGGGGGGGAAAAGAGGTGAAAGAGGGACCAAATCCATCTCCTTTCAGCTGAGCTGCCTCACAGGGCCCAGACTACACCATCAGGACACTCCAAAGCCAAACCAGGGGAGGTCTAACATGCACTGAGATGGTTCAGCCATGCACTGAGTGGCTGCATTCAGAAGTCAAAGAGAGAACCCAGGAGCCAAGGGACAACCCAGGAGCCTAGGGAGAGCCCAGGAGCCTAGGGAGAGCCCAGGAGCCAAGGGAGAACCCAAGAGCCAAGGGAGAACCCAGGAGCCAAGGGAGAACCCAGGAGCCAAGGAGAACCCAGGAGCCAAGGGAGAACCCAGGAGTCAAGGAGAACCCAGGAGCCAAGGGAGAACCCAGGAGCCAAGGAGAACCCAGGAGCCAAGGGAGAACCCAGGAGTCAAGGAGAACCCAGGAGCCAAGGGAGAACCCAGGAGCCAAGGGAGAACCCAGGAGTCAAGGAGAACCCAGGAGCCAAGGGAGAACCCAGGAGCCAAGGGAGAACCCAGGAGTCAAGGAGAACCCAAGGTGCTCAAGCTCCTGAAGGACCACAGAAAGGGTTAAAAAAATATATAGAAGGAAAAGAAATCAAAAGGAAAGAAAATGAAGAAAAAAAGAACAAGCAAAGAAAGATCAAAACCCAAGAACCAAACCCCAAAACAGAACCAAGAGCCAAGCCAGGACCAAACCAAAACACCAAACCAAACCCAAACCAAAATCCAAAGCCAAACCAAAAGCAGAACCAAAAACCAGACCCAAAACCCCCAAACCAAAACCCAAACCGGAATCATGGACCAAACCAGACCCAAAAAGCAAACCAGAACCAAGAACCAAACCAGAACCAAAACCCAAGCCAGAACCAAATCAACACCAAACCAAACTCAAACCAAAACCCAAACCAGAACCAAGAACTAAACCAGAACCAAAACCCAAACCAGAATCAAACCAGAACCAAAACCCAAACCAGAAGCAAACCAGAACCAAACCCCAAGCCAGAATCAAACCAAAACACCAAACCCAAACAAACCAAAACCCAAGCCACAACCAAACCAAAACACCAAACCAAACCCAAAGCAGAACCAAGAACTAGAACCAAAACCCAAACCAAACCCAAAACAGAACCAAGAACCAAATCGGAACCAAAAACCAAACCAAAAGCAAACCAGAACCAAACCCCAAGCCAGAATCAAACCAAAATACCAAACCCAAATAAACCAAAACCCAAACCAGAACCAAGAACCAAACCAGAACCAAGAACCAAACCGGAACCAAGAACCAAACCAAAAGCAAACCACAACCAAACCAGAACCAAACCAACACCAAACCAGAACCAAACCAACACCAAACCAAACTCAAACCAAAACCCAAAGCAGAACCAAAAAGCAAACCAGAACCAAAACCCAAACCAGAAGCAAACCAGAATCAAAACCCAAGCCAGAAGCAAACCAAAACACCAAACCAAACCAGAACCAAGAACTAGAACCAAAACCCAACCCAAAACCCAAACCAGAACCAAAACCCAAGGCAGAACCAAACCAAACCACCAAACCCAAACTAGAACAAAGAACTAGAACCAAAACCCAAACCAAAAGCAAACCAGAACCAAAACCCAAACCAGAAGCAAACCAAAACACCAATCCAAGAAACCAAATCAAGCCCAAACCTGAACTAGAACCAAAAACCAAACCAAAAGCAAACCAGAACCAAAACCCAAGCCAGAACCAAGAACCAAACCAGATCCCAAACTAGATCCAAGAAGCAAACCAGAATGAAGAACCAAACCAGAACCAAGAACCAACCCAGAACCAAGAACTAGAACCCCAAACCAAACCAAAAGCAAACCAGAACCAAGAACCAAACCCAAACCAGATCCAAGAAGCAAACCAGAACCAAACCCCAAACCAGAACCAAGAGCTAGAATCAAAACCCAAACCAAAAGCAAACCAAACCCAACCAGAACCAAAACCCAAGCCAGAACCAAACCAAAACCCAAACCAGAACCAAGAACCAAAGCCAAACCAGATCCAAGAAGCAAACCAGAACCAAGAAACAAAGCAGAACCAAACCCCAAACCAGAACCAAGAACTAGAATCAAAACCCAAACCAAAAGCAAACCAGAACCAAACCAGAACCAGCATCAAGAACCAATCCAAAAGCAAACCAGAACCAAGACAGAACCAAACCCAAACCCAACCCAGAACCAAGAACTAGAACCCAAAACCAAACCACAACCAAACCAGAAGCAAAACCCAAGCCAGAACCAAACCAAAACCCAACTCAGAACCAAGAACTAGAACCCAAAAGCAAACCAGAACCAAACCAGAAGCAAAACCCAAGCCAGAAGCAAACCAAAACACCAAACCCAACCCCAACTCCAAACCAAGGACCCAACCCCAGCAGCAGAGGGGATTAGGATGACGAAGAGGCTGCCCCCAACTGCAGTCAGCTACGGCTCCATCTGAGGCTGAGGAAATCTGGTGGCAAACAGGCAGTGGGGGGAGGGTGGAAGGGGTGGGGGAGTGGGAAGGAAAAAGAACAACAAACCCCCAGCCCCAAAAAACTCAAAGGGAAAGAGAAGAGAATGAGAAGCTGGTAGCAAATTCTAGCTGGGTACCTTTCTGATAGCTTGAAATGTAGTGATCTTCAGGGAAGAGGAGACACCAAGAAACAAGGAGATGGAGACAGAGATAGAAGAAACAAATTTAATTGCCATGGGGAGGAGGAGGAAGAAGAAGAAGAAGAAGAAAAAAATCAACACAAAGAAAGAAATCAAAACAAAAAACTTAAGAGGGAGAGAGGAAAAAATAAAAGAACCAAAAAGCAAATGGGAGAAGAGGGTTAAAAGGTCTCCAGGTGGTGACATGAAGCAGTAGAAGCTCCTTGTAGCCCCCCCCCCCAGGGTGTTCTGCCTCTCCTGAGGGACAAAGTGGCCTTCACCCTGCATGGGCCTGCACAGGCAGCTCCCCTAGCAGCCCCCAGGCATGCTCACAGAGTCCCCCCCAAGTCTTGCTTCATGCCTCAGGTTCCATGGGGTGGGTTTGGGTTGGGAGGGAGCTCAAAGCTCAGCTTGTTCCAACCCCCCCATTGCCATGGGGCAGGGACACCTCCCACCAGCCCAGCTTGCTCCAGGCCTCATCCAACCTGTCCTCTGCTCCCAGCTGGGTGGCTTGAGTGTGCCCAGGCCACCATCAGAAGGGGAATTCAGATGGAGACCCCACAGCTCAGCCTGAACCCATCAGAGACTTGGCTGAGGGACACCTGCATGGCCCAACCTGCTGCACACAGCAACAAGGAGGATCAGAGTCACAGAACCATGGACTGGGTTGGGTTGGAAGGGAGCTCAAAGCTCAGCCAGTTCCAACCCCCCCATTGCCATGGGGCAGGGACACCTCCTACCAGCCCAGCTTGCTCCAGGCCTCATCCAGCCTGGCCTGGAACACCTCTCCAGGGATGAGGCTGCAGCACTAAAGCAGAGCATCAAATCCACCAGCAGAGAGGTCTCTCCTGGTGCAGTTCAAGGTGTTTGGGTTAGTTTGGTAGCAGCACCACAGCCCCCCCCAGGGTTTTTGTTGTCACCTCTGCACTGCAGAAGCTTCTGTCCATGTAGTCTCCCAGGAAAAGAGAGAAGAGGCAGCTCCCCTGGAAGCCCTCAGGCATGCTCACAGCCCCCCCAAGTCCTGCTTCACACCCCAGGTTTCATGGGATGGGTTTGGGTTGGAAGGGAGCTCAAAGCTCAGCCAGTTCCAGCCCCCTGCCATGGGGCAGGGACACCTCCCACCAGCCCAGCTTGCTCCAGGCCTCATCCAGCCTGGCCTCTGCTCCCAGCTGGGTGGCTTGAGGCTGTCCAGGCCATCATCAGAAGGCGAATTCAGATGGAGACCCCACAGCTCAGCCTGAGCCCATCAGAGACTTGGCTGAGGGACACCTGCATGGCCCAACCTGCTGCACACAGCAGCAAAGAGGATCAGAGAGTCATAGAACCATGGAATGGGTTGGAAGAGAGCTTAAAGCTCAGCCAGATCCAACCCCCCCTGTCCATGGGGCAGGGACACCTCCCACCACCCCAGCTTGCTCCAGGCCTCATCCAACCTGGCCTTGAACATCTCCAGGGGCATCCACAACCTCTCCTTGGGCTTCTTCTAGGTCACCACCAAGAGACTCCCCCCTGCCCTGCTAAGAGCTCAGCAGCTGCTTTGTCCCTTTGCTGCAGGACCTTTGTGGGGTGACCCAAGGAGCTGCTTTGCAGGGGGAGAAGGCTGGGTGGGCTTTTGGGTGCTGAATATTTGGCCCTGGGAGTGGAACTAAACAGACAACCAGGTGGGAAGCAGTGTCTGGAAGGAGCAGGAGAAGCTGGCAAGAAGCATCTGTGGCAGTGAATTGGGTTTAGTTTCTCTGTGAGTGAACAGAAAAGGAAGAAAACAAAAGAGAGAGAAAGAAGGAGAGAAAGAAAGGAAGGAAGGGAGGAAGGAAGAAAGGAAGGAAGAAAGGAAGGGAGGAAGGACGGGGGGGAGGGAAAGAAATCAACCCCAGGTGGCTCCTATCCAGGTTGGCCAAAGGAAAAAGACAAAGCAGCAAGAAGCAGAGACCCATGGCTTGGGCATGAAGTGACAGAGACCTTCCCCCAGAGCCTTCAGCCCACCCAGAGGGAGGGGTGGGGGTGGGGTTTTACCTTCCAAGGTCTCATCCCCGTCTGAAATGAGCTCGTCGTCGGAGCAGATGTTGAGGATGTTCACCAGCATCTCTGTGACTGCAGGGGGCACACAGCCAGGTTAGAGAGAGGCAGCTGGGGGCACACTTGGCACCCAGAGAAACACACAACTGTCAGGCTTGGAAGGGACCTCAAGGCTCAGCCAGTTCAGGCTCAGACACCTCACACCACAGCAGGTTGCTCACAGCCACATCCAGCCTGGCTGCAAACACCTCCAGGCAGGAGGCTTCCACCACCTCCCTGGGCAACCTGTGCCAGGCTCTCACCACCCTCATGGGCAACAACTTCTTCCTCACAGCTAATCTCAATCTCCCCACTTCTAGCTTTGTTCCATCCCCCCCAGTCCTATCCCTCCCTGACATCCTCAAAAGTCCCTCCCCAGCTTTCTTGGAGCCCCCCTGCAGATCCTGGAAGGCCACAGTTAGGTCTCCTCAGAGCCTTCTCCTCTCCAGCCTGCACAACCCCAACTCCCTCAGTCTGTCCTCACAGCAGAGCAGCTCCAGCCCTCTGCTCCTCCTCCTGGCCCTTCTCTGGACACCTTCCAGCACCTCCAGACCCTTCCTGGCACAGAGGCTCCAGAGCTGGCCCCAGAGCTGCAGCTGTGGTCTCAGCAGAGTGGAGCAGAGGGGCAGAATGCCCTCCCTGGCCCTGCTGGCCACACTTCTCTTGCTGCAGCCCAGGCTCTGCTTGGCTCTCTGGGCTGCAAGTGCTGACTGCTGGCTCCTGCTGAGCTTCACCTCCCCCAGCACCCCCAAGGCCTTTTCTTCAGGGCTGCTCTCAAGCCAGTCCCTGCCCTGGGATTGCCCTCACCTAGCTGCAGGACCTTGCACTTGGTCTTGTTGAACCTCATGAGGGTGTCAGGGGCTCAGCTCTGCAGCCTGCCCAGCTCCCTCTGGGTGGATCCCTTCCCTCCAGCCTGCCCAGGTCCCTCTGGGTTGATCCCTTCCCTGCAGCCTGCCCAGGTCCCTCTGGGTGGATCCCTTCCCTCCAGCCTGCCCAGGTCCCTCTGGATGGATCCCTTCCCTCCATCCTGCCCAGGTCCTTCTGGATGGATCCCTTCTCTCCAGCCTGCCCACCTCCCTCTGGATGGATCCTTCCCTCCAGCTGCCTGCTGCACCACACAGCTTGGTGTCACCAGCAGCCCTGCTGAGGGTGCCTCAGTGCCACTGTCCATGGCACTCACAAAGATGTTCACCAAGCCTGGGCCCAGGGCTGATCCCTGAGGGCCTCCACTTGGCCATGGACCCCCTGACAGCCACCCTGTGGGTGCAGCCCTCAGGCCAGCCCTGTACCCACTGAATGCTCCATCCCTGGAAGCCACACTGCACCCAGCTGGGCTTGGAAGGACACAAAGCTTGGACCACCACAGGACTCTGAGGTCATTTCTGAGCCTGCAAGCAGGAAAGCCAAAGAGACTTTCAGCTGCAGGCTGCAGGGAGCTCGCAGCAGGAGCCAGAGCAGAAGCCATCCTCCAGACCTGCTGCCAAGGAGGTGGAGGAGGGCCAAGCACCATCCCAGATGAAGCAGATGTTGGGGAGGGAGGTGCCAATACTCCCACAGAACACTCTGGGCTTGGTCAAGGGCTCAGCTCCTCATCAGCCTGACCTGCACAAGAGGCAACCTGGCTCCAAGAATGGCAAATCCTGGGGCGGGGGGGGGAAGTCAACCTCTGGGTCCTCCAAGGCACCAAAACCCCTCACCCAGAACCCCTTTGCTACCTCAGACACCCAAAAAAAGAGCACTGGGGGAGGTCTAGGCTGCCTGGGGTGGGATTCAGGTCTCCTGGGGTGGGGTTTAAACCCACAAGGGTGGAGTTTAGGTCCCCTGGGGTGGGATTTGAACCCACTAGGGTGGGATTCAGGCTCCCTGGGGTGGGATTCAGGCCCCCTGGGGTGGGATTTAAACCCACCAGGGTGGAGTTTAGGTCCCCTGGGGTGGGATTTGAACCCACTAGGGTGGGACTCAGCCTCCCTGAGGTGGGATTCAGGCCCCCTGGGGTGGGATTTAAACCCACAAGGGTGGGATTTAAACCCCCTGGGGTGGGATTCAGGCTCCCTGGGGTGGGATTCAGGCTCCCTGGGGTGGGATTTAAACCCCCTGGGGTGGGATTCAGGCCCCCTGGGGTGGGATTTAAACTCACTAGGGTGAGACTCAAACCCACTGGGGTGGAGCTTAGGCCCCCTGGGGTGGGACTTAAACCCACTAGGGTGGAGTTTAGGTCCCCTGGGGTGGGATTCAGCCTCCCTGAGGTGGGAGTCAGTCCCCCTAGGGTGGGATTTGAACCCACTAGGGTGGAGTTTAGGTCCCCTGGGGTGGGATTCAGACCCACTAGGATGAGATTTAAACCCCCTAGGGTGGAGCTTAGACTCCCTAGGGTGTCATTCAGACCCACTAGGGTGAGATTTAAACCCACTAGGGTGGGATTCAGGCTCCCTGAGGTGGGATTTAAACCTACTAGGGTGGGATTCAGGCCCCTTAGGGTGGGAGTCAGTCCCCCTAGGGTGGGATTTGAACCCACTAGGGTGAGACTTAAACCCACTAAGGTAGAGCTTAGGTCCCCTGGGGTGGGAATGAAACCCACTAGAGTGAGACTTAAACCCCCCTGGGGTGGAGCTTAGGCCCCCTGGGGTGGGACTTAAACCCACTAGGGTGGGATTTAAGCTCACCAGGAGATGTAGAACCCCTTTTGCTGAGGAGGTAAAGCCTTGGTTGATATTTCAAGCTGCCTCATCTCCTCCAGAGTGAAACAAGCCTTGCAGGTGCAGTGAATGCTTCCTCTTTGCTGGGCCCCAAGCCAAGGGGGAGACTTTCCTGTCTGTGCTGCAAACCCACAGCAAGAGAAAGGTCTCCAGATTCTGAGGTGGGAGCTCCATCAACCCCAGATGAGCTCCAGCAGCAAGGCAGAACCAGCAGGGAAGGATCCTTTTGTTGCTCAGAGCTTCCCAAAGCAGATATTTGCCCCTCCACTCCCCCAAGGAACTTGCCCCAGCTGCAGGTTGATCTCCTCCAAGCTGCCCTCCCTGCCAAGGGCTCTCTGGTTCCTTGAGCAGCCTGTGGGAGAAGTTTCTAACACTCTGGGTGCTAGGCTCAAGTCAGCTGGTAGAGAAAGAAGAGCTCTTACCCTTTTCTCCTACAAAAGGCAAAGACCATGTGAAGACATCCATGAAGTTTGGGAGCCAGTAGGGGTGAGGGGAGCAGTTGAACTGCCTGATGTTCATGACATTGTTTTCATACTTCAGTACAGCAGCTGAGGGGAGAGAGAGGAAGGAAAAGTCCAAACATCAGGGCCACAGGCACTGCCACCTCCCCTGAGCCCCCTTTCATCACCAGCAGCTTGCAGGATCCACCCCCCCGCCCCAACACTCCACAAGGAGAAGGTTTAAGGTAGATTTAAAGTCCAGGCTCAGCCAGGAAGCTCTCTGCCCCTCAAGCTCATCCCTGACAGCAAAGGTTTGGCTGAACAAAGCTGCTACCATTCAGGGCAAGCAACTCAGGAAGGGCCTGCAGAGCCCAGACCCAAAGGGAGGGCTGAGAGGCAGCCCCAGTGAGGCAAGCTCCTCACTGTCTGCACCTGGCCTTAGGGACCAGAGGGCACTGCAAAGCTTGCAGCCACCAGCAGTGCTCAGCTGGCAGAGGGCTGGAAGGGGAAGGCTTGTTCCAGGCTTGAAAGCCTCTGAGCTGGAGAATCCAGCAGCATCCAGCTGCTGTTGGTTCAGCAGAGGAAGCTTCTCCCCTTCAACACCCAAAATGCAGCTACAGCACAGGAGAGAGGGGGCAAGGAGAGGGAATCCCTCAATCCCAGCAGGGTGAGGGTGAGAAGGGAACTCTGGAGCTCATCCACTCCAACCCCCTGCTCCAGCAGGGCTCCCACAGCACCCTGCCCAGCAGCACAATGCCCAGGGGGGGTTGGAAGCTCTCCACACCAGGAGACTCCACAACCTCCCTGGGCAGCCTGTTCCAGGCCTCCAGCACCCTCACAACAAACAACTTTCAACTCATGGAATCTCCTGGCTGCCACTTTGTGCCCCTTGCCCCTTGGCCTGGCCCTGGGCACCACTCAGCAGAGTCTGGCCCCAGCCTCTTGCCCCCCACAGCTCCTTTAGCTCTTGCTGAGCATTGCTCAGCTCCCCTCTGGGGCTGCTCTTCTGCAGGCTCTCAGCCCCAGGGCTCTCAGCCTTTGCTCCTCCCAGAGCTGCTCCAGGGCTCCTCAGCATCTTCCCAGCCTCCAGCAGTTCCCTGTGTGGAACTGGGGAGCCCAGAACTGGAGCCAGGACTGCAGCTATGGCCCCAGTAGGGCAGAAGAGAAGCAGAGGAGATCCTCTCTCACCCTTCTGACCTCCAGGAAGATGGAGAGGGATTTCCCACATGCCTGAGGCCACCCAAAGAGCAGCAGAGGCCTGGCCCTGCTGGCCTTACCCTTGTTGTTATAGACATCTAAGTAATTGGGTGCAGAGAAGATGGTGATGAGTGATGGGAAGCCTGTGGTCTGGCTCTTCCTGTACATTCGGTACCTGGGGGGAAAAAAACACCAGGGAAGGTGTTAAAAGGAGGCTGCAGAGCCAAGGAGAAGCAGCAGGCGGGAGAGGAGGGGGAGAGAGGGGCAGGGCAAGAGGGAGGGAAAGAGAGAGGGAAAGAGGGAAAGAGAGAGGGAAACAGGGGTGAGAGAGAAAGAAGAGCAAGAAAGAAGAGCGAGGGGGAAAGAGCGAGGGAGAGAGGAAGAGGGGAGAGGGGAGAGGAGAGAGGGGAGAGGAGAGAGGGGAGAGGAGAGAGGGGAGAGGAGAGGGGAGAGGAGAGGGGAGAGAAGAGGGGAGAGAAGAGGGGAGAGAGAAGGAGGAAGAGAGAGAGGAAGAGAGAGAGAGGAAGAGAGAGAGAGGAAGAGAGAGAGAGGAAGAGAGAGAGAGGAAGAGAGAGAGAGGAAGAGAGAGAGAGGAAGAGAGAGAGAGGAAGAGAGAGAGAGGGAGAGAGAGAGAGGGAGAGAGAGAGAAAGGAAGGGAGAAAGGAAGGGAGGGAGGGAGGAAGGGAGAGAGAGAAAGAGAGACAGAGAAAGAGAGACAGAGAAAGAGAGAATGAAAGAGAGAGAGAATGAAAGAGGAAGAAAGAGAGAAAGAAAGAGAGAGAAAGAAAGAGAGAGAGAGAGAAAGAGAGAGAAAGAGAGAGAGAGAAAGAGAGCGAGAAAGAGAGAGAGAGAAAGAGAGAGAGAAAGAGAGAGAGAGAAAGAGAAAGAGAGAAAGAAAGAGAGAGAGAGAGAGAAAGAGAGAGAGAAAGAGAGAGAGAAAGAGAGAGAGAAAGAGAGAGAGAAAGAGAGAGAGAAAGAGAGAGAAAAAGAGAGAGAAAGAGAGAGAGAAAGAAAGAGAAAGAAAAGAGAGAGAGAATGAAAGAGAGAAATAAAGAGAATGAAAGAGAGAGAGAATGAAAGAAAGAAAGAGAAAGAGAGAGAATGAAAGAGAATGAAAGAGAGAATGAAAGAGAGAGAGAAAGAGAGAAAAAGAGAGAGAGAGAATGAAAGAGAGAGAGAATGAGAGAGAATGAAAGAGAGAATGCAAGAGAGAGAATGAAAGAGAGAATGAAAGAGAGAGAGAGAGACAGAGAGAAAGAGAGAGGGAGAGCAGCTGCCGGCCGCAGCACTCACCCAGCGTCCTGGGCTTCGTGAGCTCGGATTACAGACAACAAGCTGTTGTTCTGCAAAAATTCACAGACTGCAGGGTAACTGCAAAGGGAAGCAAAGGGAAACAAAAAACACACACACACACACAAACAACCCACAGGTTTATAGCAGCAGCCAGCAGCCTGCCCTCAGCAACCAGCCAGCAGCACCAGGGCTGCCTCCAGCTCTGGGGTCCCCAGCAGCAGGAGGACACAGAGCTGTGGAGGGAGGCCAGAGGAGGCCACAAGGATGAGCCAAGGGCTGGAGCAGCTCTGCTGGGAGCACAGGCTGAGGGAGCTGGGGCTGTGCAGCCTGCAGAGGAGAAGGCTCCAGGGGCACCTCAGAGCTGCCTGCCAGGAGCTGAAGGGATCCTGCAGGAAGGCTGCAGAGAGACTTTTTCCTGAGGGGGTCTAGAGCCAGGCCAAGGGGGAATGGTTTGAAGCTGAGGCAGAGCAGGGCCAGAGTGGAGCTGAGGCAGAAGCTCTTCAGTGTGAGGGTGGTGAGAGCCTGGCCCAGGCTGCCCAGGGAGGCTGTGGCTGCCTCCTGCCTGGGGGTGTTGAAGGCCAGGCTGGATGAGGCCTTGAGCAGCTGAGTCTAGCTGAGAGCTGTCCCTGGCCCTGGCAGGGGAGGTTGGAGCAGATGAGCTTTGAGCTCCCTTCCAGCCTGAGCCCTTCTAGGATTCTAGCATTTCCTAGAGTTTCTGCTCCTGTCCAATGCCTGAAAACCACTCCAAAGGCACCATGCCAGCTAAAGGCAGCAGCTCTGCTGTCCAACATCACCATTTCATCAATCACAGCATCCAAGCAGAGCTCAGCATTACAGGAAGGGGAAAAAGAGCTAAGATTTGGTGTGGCAGAGCCAGCTGAAGGCTACTCCAGAGCTAGGTATGCTGTGGGTGATGTGAAGAGCAATTTCTCTCCACACAGACCTCAGAATCACAGAACCTTTTAAGCACATCCAGTCCAACCATTCTCTGACTCTACCAAAGCTGGGGCTAAGCCATGGCCCTCAGCACCACAGCTCTGGGGCTCTGAAACCCCTCCAGGGCTGGGGATTCAGCCCCCTCCCTGGGCAGCCTGGGCCAGGCTTCCAGAACCCTTTCAGTCAAGAAGTTTCTTCTGATGCCCAACCTAAACCTCCCCTGGGGCAACCTGAGGCCATTTCCTTTTGTCCTGTCCTTGTTCCTCAGGAGGGGCCCAACCCCCACCTGGCTCCAGCCCCTTAGCAGGGAGCTGCAGAGAGCCAAAAGCTCTCCCCTCAGTCTCCTTTGCTCCAGGCTCAACACCCCCAGCTCCCTCAGCCTTTCTCTTGTTCTCCAGACCCTTCCCCAGCTTTGTTGCCCTTCTCTGGCCCTGCTCCAGCCCCTCAGTGTCCTTCTTGCAGTGAGGAGCCCAACCCTGAGCCCAGCACTCAAGCTGTGGCCTCAGCAGTGCCCAGCCCAGGGGCACCATCCCTGCCCTGCTCCTGCTGCCCAAACCATTGCTGCTCCAGGCCAGGCTGCTGGTGCCCTTCTTGCCCACCTGGGCACACTCTGGTTCATCTCCAGCTGCTGCCAACCCCCCTGCTGGGCACTTTCCAGCCACTCTGCCTCCAGCCTGGAGCCTTCCTGGGGTTGCCATGACCCAAGTGCAGGCCCCAGCCCTCTGCCTTGTTGAACCTCATCCCATTGGCTTTGGCCCATTCAGCCAGCTTGGCCAGGTCCTTTTGTAAGCCTCCAGCAGATCAGCAACCCCCCACCCCCACCCCCTAGGCTGGTGTAAAGGGGAGAGCCAAAGCTGCAGCCCCTCAGAGCCCCCCAGCCCCCAGTTACCTGTAGAAATAGGAGCAGCCTCGAACAGTGTTGTGGGCAAAATGCTCCAAGGTTTTCTCATTGCCATAATCCTCTGAGGGATCAGACCAGAGGAGGTCACACATTGGACCAAAGGCTGGAGGCTCCTTGAACCTGTCTAACTGAAAAACAGAGACACAGTCAGGGCAGGGCTGGGGGAAGCTGCAGCAGAGGACACACAGCTGCAGTGGGGAGGAGCAGAGCACAGCAGCCACAAGCTGGGAGTGCAGGTGGGGACCAAGCAAGCAAAGGAACCACACAGCTCACACAATGGGCTGGGCTGGATAGGACCTAGAATGGCTCACTTGGGAAGGGACCTCAGGGATCATCAGCTCCAAGCTCCCTGTTGTAGTACAGAAACCCTCTCCCCACACCTCCCCACCATGGGCAGGGACACCTGTCAGCCAGGCTCAGCTGCTCAAGGCCTCATCCAGCCTGGCCTTCAACACCCCCAGGCAGGAGGCAGCCACAGCCTCCCTGGGCAGCCTGGGCCAGACTCTCAGCACCCTCACACTGAAGAACTTCTTCCTCAGCTCCACTCTAACCCTGCTCTGCCTCAGCTTCAAACCATTCCCCCTTGTCTCATGACACCCTCAGCAAAAGTCTCTCTGCAGCCTTCCTGCAGGATCCCTTCAGCTCCTGGCAGCAGCTCTGAGGTGCCCCTGGAGCCTTCTCCTCTGCAGGCTGCACAGCCCCAGCTCCCTCAGCCTGTGCTCCCAGCAGAGCTGCTCCAGCCCTTGGAGCATCTTTGTGGCCTCCTCTGGCCTCACTCCACAGCTCTGTGTCCTCCTCCTGCTGGGGACCCCAGAGCTGGAGGCAGGATTGGAGGTGAGGTGTGAGCAGAGCAGAGCCCAGGGGCAGAATCCCCTCTGCTGCCCTGCTGCCCACCCTGCTCTGGCTGCAGCCCAGCACACAGCTGCCTTGGGGCTGCAGGAGGGCACTGCTGGCTCCTGGGGAGCTGCTCAGCACCCCCAAGGCTCTTTCAGAACTGCTCTCCACCCACTCTGTACTCAGCTCATTCCAGTTCCAGCCCCCCTTGCCCAGGGGGCAGGGACCCCTCCCAGAAGCCCAGCTTGCTCCGGGCCTCATCCAGCCTGACCTCGGCCTCCTCTCTAGGGATGAGACCATGGCAAAAGAGGACCATGGGGATGACTTACTTTCCTAATGTCATCTAGACATGTGATTTCTGGGGAGAGGCCTCCATGCACACACAGGAACTGCTGGTTTAGGAGGGCAGCAAGAGGAAGACAGTCGAAGGTGTCCATGCAGGCGTCGTACACCCGCTCCGAGTACTTGATTCGACCTGGAGGGGAGGGAGGCAAGCAGAGAGGTCATCTCCTCACTCACACCCCAAAAGCCTGCTCAGGCTCTGCAAGCTGAGCTGTGGAAGGGTTTGAGCTTCTGGTTGTTTTTTTTTTGGGTGGGTTTTTCCTTTCAAGGAGAAATCAGAGAGTCACAGAACTGTCAGGGCTGGAAGGGACCTCAAGGCTCAGCCAGTTCCAACCCCCCCTGCCATGGGCAGGGACACCTCACACCACAGCAGGTTGCTCACAGCCACATCCAGCCTGGCTGCAAACACCTCCAGGCAGGAGGCTTCCACCACCTCCCTGGGCAACCTGGGCCAGGCTCTCACCACCCTCATGGGCAACAACTTCTTCCTCACAGCCAATCTCAATCTCCCCACTTCTAGTTTTGCTCCATCCCCCCCACTCCTATCACTCCCTGACACCCTCAAAAGTCCCTCCCCAGCTTTCTTGGAGCCCCTGCAGATCCTGGAAGGCCACAATTAGGTCTCCTCAGAGCCTTCTCCTCTCCACACTGCACAACCCCAGCTCCCTCAGTCTGTCCTCACAGCAGAGCAGCTCCAGCCCTCTGCTCCTCCTCCTGGCCCTTCTCTGGACACCTTCCAGCACCTCCAGACCCTTCCTGGCACAGAGGCTCCAGAACTGGCCCCAGAGCTCCAGCTGTGGTCTCAGCAGAGTGGAGCAGAGGGGCAGAATCCCCTCCCTGGCCCTGCTGGCCACACTTCTCTTGCTGCAGCCCAGGCTCTGCTTGGCTCTCTGGGCTGCAAGTGCTGACTGCTGGCTCCTGTTGAGCTTCTCCTTCCCCTGCTCCCCCAAGCCCCTTTCTTGAGGGCTGCTCTCCAGTCAGTCCCTGCCCAGCCTGTATCAGTGCTTGGGATTGCCCTGACCCAGTTGCAGTTCTGCTCCATCCCCCCCCAGTCCTATCACTCCCTGACACCCTCAAAAGTCCCTTCCCAGCTTTCTCATTGTGGCCTTCCAGTATCTGAAGGGGGTTACAGGAAGGCTGGGGAGGGACTTCTCAGGATCTCAGGCAGTGATAGGACTAGGGGGGATGGAATGAAGCTGGAGGTGGGGAGATTCAGGCTGGAGGTGAGGAGGAAGTTCTTCCCCATGAGAGTGGTGAAGCCCTGGAATGGGTTGTCCAGGGAGGTGGTTGAGGCCCCAGCCCTGGAGGTGTTTAAGCCCAGGCTGGATGAGGTTGTGGCCAGCCTGATCTAGTGTGGGGTGTCCCTGCCCATGGCAGGGGGGTTGGAACTGGCTGATCCTTGTGGTCCCTTCCAACCCTGACTGATACTCTGATACTATGACTCCAAGAGATTTCACCTTCCCCCTCTCCTCTCTCCACCCTTCCTTCCCCTCCCCATGCTGCTGGGGACTTACATTCCTGCTTGAAGGTGAAGTACTCTGTGAGGTGCCTGCACTCGTGGTTGCCCCGCAGGAGGAACAAGGTTTTGGGGTGGTTGATCTTTAAGCTCCACAGGTACAGAACACACTGCAAGAGAGGTAGGGAGGAAGGGGGGACACTGGCATCAACAACCAACCCCCCTCTCCCCACACAAACAACCCCAGCCCCTGCTGGGGCACTGATCCCCAGCCTGAGGCTCCACTGAGTGTTTCTGGGAAGACACCCAAACAAAGCTGCAGCCAAAGGGCTGCTCCAAGCCCAGCTCCATAATGGGCAGCAGGAGAGCTGCTCTCTCTTGGCCAAGCTCAGCACTTGGAGGAGGGGTGGGGAGAGAGGAAAAGCCACAAGCCAGCAGTTCTCTATATTAGGCCTCAGCTGGAGAAGTGACAAATGAGAGCAAAAGTGACTTGGGGCTGGGTGGGGGCAGCTTGCTTTGGCCTCCCAGCACCCCTGTGCAGAGCAGAGCAGAGCAGCCAAGGCAGAGCAGCAGCTAGGGGGGTGTGGGGTGTGGTGTGGTGTGTGAAATGCAGGCTCCAGATGTCCTGCTGAGAGCCAAGGCAGCAGGAGAAGCCCTCAGCCATCTTGCAAGGCATTTAGCAGCTGCATCCAACAGCAGAGAGCTCAAACTGCAGCTTCCCCTCTCACTTCCCCCCCACCCCTCACCCCTCACCACCCCCCACCCAATCTTGTTTGTCATGTGAAGCTCCAGTTCAAAACAGGAAAAGCTCAGCCAAAGCACAACTAAAGCTCTGAGGAAGGCCTTCCACATGCCCCAGCTGAGCACTGAGGCCTGGACAGAGCTCAGCTTTCATCAGGGGTGGACCAAAGTCAAGCTGAAATCATAGAAGGGCTCAGGCTGGAAGGGAGCTCAGAGATCATCTGCTCCAACCTCCCCGGCCAGACTCAGCTGCTCAAGGCCTCATCCAGCCTGGCCTTCAACACCCCCAGGCAGGAGGCAGCCACAGCCTCCCTGGGCAGCCTGGGCCAGGCTCTCACCACCCTCACACTGAAGAGCTTCTGCCTCAGCTCCACTCTAACCCTGCTCTGTCTCAGCTTCAAACCATTCCCCCTTGTCTCATGACACCCTCAGGAAAGTCTCTCTGCAGCCTTCCTGCAGGATCCCTTCAGCTCCTGGCAGCAGCTCTGAGGTGCCCCTGGAGCCTTCTCCTCTGCAGGCTGCACACCCCCAGCTCCCTCAGCCTGTGCTCCCAGCAGAGCTGCTCCAGCCCTTGGAGCATCTTTGTGGCCTCCTCTGGCCTCACTCCACAGCTCTGTGTCCTCCTCCTGCCGGGGACCCCAGAGCTGGAGGCAGGATTGGAGGTGAGGTGTGAGCAGAGCAGAGCCCAGGGGCAGAAGCCCCTCTGCTGCCCTGCTGCCCACCCTGCTCTGGCTGCAGCCCAGCACACAGCTGCCTTGGGGCTGCAGGAGAGCACTGCTGGCTCCTGGGGAGCTGCTCAGCCACCACCACCAGCCCCAAGGCTCTTTCTTCAGGGCTAAGGAGCACTCTTATCAGCATCTCAGAGCATCATTTCATGGTGGCTGCCCCAAAAGCCTGGGTGAGGAAGGGGAGGGGATGGCCACCGAGCCTGCTCGCCTCTCCCATGCTCTCTGCTGTCAAGCTGACAGCTAAATCAGCAGGTCCCTGCTATGGGGAAGCCTTATCACATTCCCCTTGTTGATGTGGAGTGCTGGAAGGGCAACCCATAATGCCAGCAAGCCTCAAGATCTGGATTAAAGCCTCTAATAAGAGCTTACCCTCTGGGCTGACACGCTGCAGCAGCACATGCCTGCAGGGCCTCTGTCAGCACTTGGGATGCTTAAAACCCTCACAGACCTCCCCAGCCCAGCCCAGAGACAACCTCCAGAACCCCAACAAACCAACTCCCCAGCTGGCTTCCAGGCCAGACAGCTCAGGGCAGGGTGGTGGTTAAGCACTGAGGCTGCAAAGGAAGCCGGACGCTGCTCAGCTACCTGCAGGGAGGTCCCCAAAGCCTCAGGGAGCTGTCAAGCAGCTGCCTGGGTCCAGCCCACAGGGAATCAAACCCCCCCCAGAAGCCTCCATTTGGGATTCTCAGCCCTGAAATTGGGACAGAAACAGGGCCAGAGGCAGATAGATTGGGGCTGCCACAAGGATGTCTGGCTGCATCTCGGAGCAGGGGCAAGAAGGCTCCCACCAAAGCCATTTGTAATCATCCTGTGGTGGAAGGCTTTAACCTCCAGAGTGTGCCACCCAAAGGCTGCTGCTGTGGGCTAGGAGGAGAGCTGCAAAGGGGAAGTGACCACAAGTGAACCAGGAGAAGAGAGGGGAAGGAGGAAGAAGAGGAAAGAGCGAGGGGAAGGAGGGAGAGGAGGAGGGAGAGAGGGGAAGGAGGGAGAGGAAGAGGGAGAGAGGGGAAGGAGGGAGAGAGGGGAAGGAAGAAGAAGGAGAGGAGAGAGAGAGGGGAAGGAAGAAGTGGAGGGAGAGAGGGGAAGGAGGAAGAAGGAGAGGAGGGAGAGAGGGGAAGAAAGAAGAAGAGGAAGGAGAGAGGGGAAGGAGGAAGAAGAAGAGGAGGGAGAGAGGGGAAGGAGGAAGAAGAAGAGGAGGGAGAGAGGGGAAGGAGGAAGAAGAAGAGGAGGGAGAGAGGGGAAGGAGGAAGAAGGAGAGGGAGAGAGGGGAAGGAGGAAGAAGAAGAGGAGGGAGAGAGGGGAAGGAGGAAGAAGGAGAGGAGAGAGAGAGGGGAAGGAAGAAGGAGAGGAAAGAGAGAGGGGAAGGAAGAAGGAGAGGAGAGAGAGAGGGGAAGGAAGAAGAAGGAGAAGAGGGAGAGAGGGGAAGGAGGAAGAAGGAGAGGAGAGAGAGAGGGGAAGGAAGAAGGAGAGGAGAGAGAGAGGGGAAGGAAGAAGGAGAGGAAAGAGAGAGGGGAAGGAAGAAGGAGAGGAGAGAGAGAGGGGAAGGAAGAAGAAGGAGAAGAGGGAGAGAGGGGAAGGAGGAAGAAGGAGAAGAGGGAGAGAGGGGAAGGAGGAAGAAGAGGGAAGGGGATGCTGTGCTTCAGTTGGGAAGGGTCCTTCAAAGCTCATCCAGCCCAAGTCCCCTGCAGTCAGCAGGGACATCCCCAACCAGAGCAGGCTGCCTCCCCTGGGGTAACTTGAGGCCATTTCCTCTTATCCTATCACCTGTTCCTTCCACAACCTCTCTGGGCAGCCTGCTCCAGGCCTCCAGGAGACTCCACAACCTCTCTGGGCAGCCTGCTCCAGGCCTCCAGCACCCTCACACCAAACAACTTTCTCCTTCTCTTCAGGTGGAGCCTCCTGGGTGCCAGTTTGTGCCCCTTGTCCTGTCCCTGGGCACCACTGAGCAGAGTCTGGCCCCAGCCTCTTGCCCCCCACAGCTCCTTTAGCTCTTGCTGAGCATTGCTCAGCTCCCCTCTGGGGCTGCTCTTCTGCAGGCTCTCAGCCCCAGGGCTCTCAGCCTTTGCTCCTCACATTGCTGCTCCAGGCCCCTCAGCAGCTTTGGAGGCTCCAGTGGTTCCCTGTCCCTCTTGAATTGGTCCCCCCCAGCCCCTACCCACTCTGGGACTCTGTGAGCCCCCACATCAGCAGCCAACCTCCTCCTGTTTCACTCTAGAAAGCACTTTCTGCTCAGCCAGGGTGGGAACCTCTCAAAGCACCTCAGCTGCACTCTGCAGTAGGTGGGAAGAAGAGGCACACATCAAGAGCAAGGAGGGAGTCAAGCTGCTGAGCTGCTGCTCCAGCAGTGCCATCAGGACCAGCCCCCACATGTGCCAATCAAAGCCCACCCTGATGTGTGGCAGATGGCTGCCAGCTGCAGGAGGTAAGGGAGGGCTCAGGAGCTTTCCCTCTGCAGGCAGCAAGGGTTGATGAGGCCTTGAGCAACCTGCTCTGAGGAGGAGGAGGAGCAGGAGGCCCTGCCCGTGGCAGGGGAGCTGGAACTGGGTGGCCCTGAAGGTCCCTTCCAGCCCAAAGCATCCTATGGATCTGTGAAAGGGGAAGGAGGAGGATCAAGAGCAGCATGAGAGGAGCACTCTGTGCTCAGACCTCAGGGCTCTGCCACCTGACAGCCACAGGTCCTCAGAGGCAGGGAGAGGCCACAACACTCAGCTCTTGAGCTCCAGCTCTGATGTGCAGACCTCCCTCCTCACAACCCCTCCCCCCCCCCAAACTCTTCCTACCACCTCTGCTCTCCAAGGTGAGCTCATTTCCACCCCCCTGGAACAACTCAGGAGGCTGGTGAGCACCTGGCCAGAGAGCTGGGAGCTGCCCCATCCCTGCAACCACTGCAGGTCAGGCTGCTTGGGGGCTCAGAGCAAGCTGCTCTGCTTGGGGATGTCCCTGCTGGCTGCAGGGGGGGGTGGGGGGGACTGGATGAGCTTTGAAGGTCCTTTCCCTCCTGAAGCATCCTTTCATTCCTTGCTGTCAGGAGCATGGGGAGCTGAGGGAGTGAAATCCCCAGGGGCAGGCAAAGAGTGAGACAAGCCCCAGGGGCTGTGAAACTCCTGCACTGCCAGAGGGGAGCAAGGGCTCTGGGAAGCCTTCTTGGCTGACAGCAGGGAGCCCTTCACATCCTGCCTCAGGAGGAGATGTTCTGCTGGGATCTCAATCTCTTTTCCAGGTAAGTGCAAAGCCAGGGGGCAGAAGCCAAGTGGCCAGTGCCTCGTTCCTCCCCTTCCTCCCCAAGGCTTCACAAAGCAAGCTCCTGCTGCCCAGCACCACCAGAAATCCCAGCAGCCACCACCCCACCTCCCCAGCATCCGTCCCTGCTTCCCCAGGAACTGCCTCCCATCCCACCCTGGCTCAGCACCAGGGGCTGGGAACACAGGGAGCACAAGGCTAGAAGGGAGCCAGGCCACTGCTAGGGCACAGAACCCTCTGCAGAGCCCTCCAAAGGAGCACTTCCCTGAACCATCTTCATCCCTGCCCAGCAGAGCTCCAGCCCCAGGCCACACACACACAGAGACCCCAGCAGGCTGGGGGTTGGAGGGGACCTCTGGAGATGATCCAGCTCAACCCCCCCTCACCCCTGCCAAGGCAGAGTCACCCAGAAAAGGTCACCCAGGAACACACCCAGGGAGGTTTGGAATCCCTCCAAAGAAGGAGACTCCACAGCCTCTCTGGGCAGCCTGCTCCAGGCCTCCAGCACCTCAAATGGAAGAGGTTTTTCCTCCTGTTGAGGTGGAGCTGCTGGTGTTCCAGTTTGTGGCCACTGCCCCTTCTCCTGGCACTGGGCACCACTGAACAAAGCCTGGCCCCATCCTCCTGACACCCACCCTTGAGGGGTTTATGAGCACTGAGGAGATCCCTCCCCAGTCTTCTCCAGATGACAAAGACCTCACTGCAGAGTCCCCCAGGAGCCTTCTCCAGGCTGCATATCCCCAGCTCCCTCAGCCTGTGCTCACAGCAGAGCTGCTCCAGCCCTTGGAGCATCTTTGTCGCCTCCTCTGGCCTCACTCCAGCAGCTCTGTGTCCTTCTGTTGGGGACACTAGAACTGGAGGCAGGATTGGAGGTGAGGCCTGAGCAGAGCCCAGGGGCAGAAACCCCTCTCCTGCCCTGCTGCCCACCCTGCTCTGGTTGCAGCTTTGGGCTGCAGGAGGGCACTGCTGGCTCCTGGGGAGATGCTCAGCCCCCAGCACCCCCAAGGCTCTTTCTTCAGGGCTGCTCTCAACCCACTCTGCACTCAGCTTGTTCCAGTTCCAACCCCCCTGTCCATGGGGCAGGGGACACCTCCCACCAGCCCAGCTTGCTCCAGGCCTCATCCAGTCTGGCCTCTGCTCCCAGCTGGGTGGCTTGAGGATGCCCAGGCCACCATCAGAAAGGGAATTCAGATGGAGACCCCACAGCTCAGCCTGAACCCATCAGAGACTTGGCTGAGGGACACCTGCATGGCCCAACCTGCTGCACACAGCAGCAAGGAGGATCAGAGAGTCATAGAACCATGGACTGGGTTGGGTTGGAAGGGAGCTCAAAGCTCAGCCAGTTCCAACCCCCCCTGTCCATGGGGCAGGGAGACCTCCCACCAGCCCAGCTTGCTCCAGGCCTCATCCAGCCTGGCCTGGAACACCTTTCCAGGGATGAGGCTGCAGCACTAAAGCAGAGCATCAAATCCACCAGCAGAGAGGTCTCTCCTGGTGCAGTTCAAGGTGTTTGGGGTTGGTTTGGTAGCAGCACCACCTCCCCCCAGGGCTGCTGTTGTCACCTCTATACTGAAGTAGCCTCTGTCCACGTAGTCTCCCAGGAAGAGGTAGCGAGTGTTGTTGGGTGAGCCTCCCACTTCAAACAGCTTCATCAGGTCAAAAAACTGCCCATGAATGTCACCACACACTGGGGGAAGGAAGAAGAGCACAAAAAGCAGGGCAGAGTGACACAGCTGAGCAGGGAAGAGGGTCGTGACAGCAGCGAGGAGCGCGGCGGAGCTCTGCCCCCCAGCCGCCCCCTCCCTGCTCTGCTGCTTCCCTCCCAGCTCCTGGAGGAGATCAACAGCAGTAAAATCCTCTCCTGTGGGAGGACTCCAAACCCTTGCTGCTGGAAGGCAGGCAGCAGGAAAGCATGGAACAGAATAGATGGAATGGGAGGGATTGGATGGGACCCTCTGGAGAGCACCCTGCCAAGGCACCCAGGAACACATCCGGGGGGGTTGGAAGCTCCCCACACCAGGAGACTCCACAACCTCCCTGGGCAGCCTGCTCCAGGCCTCCAGCACCCTCACACCAAGCAAGTTTCTCCTCATCTTCAGGTGGAGCCTCCTGGGTTCCAGCTTGTCCCTGTTGTTCCTCATCCTGGCACTGGGCATCACCAACCAGAGCCTGGCACATTCCTCCTGATCCCCCCCCCTCAGATATTGATAGACACTGATCAGATCCCCTGAGGGAAGGCTGAGAGCCTTCTCTTCTCCAGCCTAAACAGCCCCAGGGCTCTCAGTCTCTCTCCACAGCAGAGCTGTTCCAGTCCATCACCCTTGTAGCCTCCCCTGGGCTCTCTCCAGCAGGTCTCCGTCCCTCTTGAGCTGGGGAGCCCCAAGCTGGGCACAGCATTGCAGCTGTGGTCTCAGCAGGGCAGAGCAGAGGGGCAGCAGAGCCTCCCCAGCCCTGCTGGGAGCTCAAGGTGACCACAAACCAACCCTCTCAGCCTTTCTTCACAGCAGAGATGTTCCAATCCTTTCACCATGCAACCAGGGGCTTGGTTTGGCTTGGAAATGCATTCAAGGCCCTCCAGCCCAACCAGCAGCCCAACCCCAGCATGGCCACCAAGCCCTGGCCCCAAGTGCCATGGCCACAGCTTTCTCCAAGCCTTTCAGGGATGCAGGACTCCACCACCTCCCGTGGACAGCCTGGGATCTTGAATTCCTTCCTTTCCTCCTGCTGGGGCAGCTCAGATTTACAGCAAGCTGGGGGCAGGAGTTGATCTGCTGGAGGGTAGAGAGGCTCTGCAGAGGGACCTTGCCAGGCTGGACAGATGGGCAGAGGCCAAGGGCAGGAGACTGAACACATCCAAGTGCCAGGTTCTGCACATTGGCCACAGCAACCCCAGGCAGTGCTACAGGCTGGGGGCAGAGTGGCTGAGAGCAGCCAGGCAGAAAGGGACCTGGGGGGAGTGGTTGACAGCAGCTGAACATGAGCCAGCAATGTGCCCAGGGGGCCAAGAGGGCCAATGGCATCCTGGCCTGCATCAGGAACAGTGTGGCCTGTGCTCAGCACTGGTTAGGCCACACCTGGAGTCCTGTGTCCAGTTCTGGACCCTCAGTTTAGGAAGGAGGTTGAGCTGCTGGAAGGTGTCCAGAGAAGGGCAACAAAGCTGGGGAGGGATCTGGAGCACAGCCCTGTGAAGAGAGGCTGAGGGAGCTGGGGTTGCTTAGCCTGGAGAAGAGGAGGCTCAGGGGAGACCTTCTTGCTCTCTCCAACTCCCTGAAGGGAGGTTGGAGCCAGGTGGGGGTTGGTCTCTTCTCCCAGGCACCCAGCACCAAAACAAGAGGCCACAGTCTCAAGCTGTACCAGGGGAGATTTGGGTTGGATGTTAGGAAGAAGTTCTACCCAGAGAGAGTGACTGCCCATTGGGCTGTGCTGCCCAGGTTGGTGGTGGAGTCCCCATCAGTGGAGGTGTTCATTGGGGTGCTTGGTGCCATGGGTTAGCTGATTAGGTAGTGTTGGGTGATAGGTTGGATGTGATGACCTCGAAGGTCTCTTCCAACCTGGTCTGGTCTATTCTATCCTATTCTATCCTATCCTATTCTATTGTACTCTATCCTATTCTATTCTATCCTATCCTATCCTATCCTATTCTATCCTATCCTATCCTATTCTATTCTATCCTATCCTATTCTATTCTATTCTATCCTATTCTACTCTATTCTACCCTATTCTATTCTATCCATTCCTATTCTATCCTATTCTATCCTATCTTATTCTATTGTACTCTATCCTATTCTATTCTACTCTACTCTATTCTATCCACTCCTATTCTATTCTATTCTATTCTATTCTATTCTATTCTATTCTATTCTATTCTATTCTATTCTATTCTATTCTATTTCTATCCTATCCTATTGTATCCTATCCTATCTTATTCTATTGTATCCTATCCTATCCTATGCTACTCTATTCTATCCTATTCTATTCTATCCATTCCTATTCTATCCTATTCTATCCTATCCTATTCTATCCTATTCTATCCTATTCTACTCTATTCTATCCTATTCTATTCTATCCATTCCTATTCTATCCTATTCTATCCTATCCTATTCTATCCTATTCTATCCTATTCTACTCTATTCTATCCTATTCTATTCTATCCATTCCTATTCTATCCTATCTTATTCTATTGTACTCTATCCTATACTATTCTACTCTACTCTATTCTATCCACTCCTATTCTATTCTATTCTATTCTATTCTATTCTATTCTATTCTATTCTATTCTATTCTATTCTATTCTCTTCTCTTTCTATCCTATCCTATTGTATCCTATCCTATCTTATTCTATTGTATCCTATCCTATCCTATTCTACTCTACTCTATTCTATCCTATTCTATTCTATCCTATTCTATTCTATCCTATTCTATTCTATCCTATTCTATTCTGTTCTATTCTATTCTATTCTGTTCTATTCTATCCTATCCTATCCTATCCTATCCTATCCTATCCTATCCTATCCTATCCTATCCTATCCTATCCTATCCTATCCTATCCTACCCTACCCTACCCTGCTCCTCAGCTTTGGAGTGGGGGCAGAGGGAGCAGCCTGACCTGTGATGGGAGCCTCCACCTCGATCATGGTCTTCTCGTGCCTGAGGATGGCAGCGCCGTCGTTGATGATCTTCAGCGCCGCGTCCTCTTCCAGCCGCCCTTCCTTCACCAAGTGGCTCTTGAGGACATCCAGCCTTGGCTTCCCATCCTCAAACACCTCCTTCAGAGTCAGCCTCTGCGTGGGAGGGAAGGGGACAGCTGGAAATGGAAGTGGAGAAGTTAGCAACACGTCTGCTTCCACCGGGGAAAGGGGGTGAGGGGGTGGGGGGGGAATAAAGCAGCCCAGAAAAAGGAGGAGTGGGGGGGAAGAAGGTTGTCCTGAGGAGGCTCTCAGAATCGCAGAATCAAGCAGGCTGGAAAAGACCTCAGAGAGCAGCAAGTCCAACCTGTGAGCTATCACCCAACACCTCCTGACAACTAAACCATGTCTCCAAGGAGCACATCCAAGCCTCGTTTGAGCACCTCCAGGGATGGGGACTCCACCACCTCCCTGGGCAGCACAGCCCAGTGGACAATCTCTCTTTCTCCTCACCTCCAGCCTGAACCTCCCCTGGCACAGCTTGAGGCTGTGGCCTCTTGTTCTGGTGCTGGGTGCCTGGGAGAAGAGACCAACCCCCTCCTGGCTCCAACCTCCCTTCAGGGAGTTGCAGAGAGCAAGAAGGTCTCCCCTCAGCCTCCTCTTCTCCAGGCTAAGCAACCCCAGCTCCCTCAGCCTCTCCTCACAGGGCTGTGCTCCAGACCCCTCCCCAGCTTTCTTGCCCTTCTCTGGACATCTTCCAGCATCTCAACATCTTTCCTAAGCTGAGGAGCCCAGAGCTGGACACAGGACTCCAGGTGTGGCCTAACCAGGGCTGAGCACAGGGCAGAATGACCTCCCTGCTCCTGCTGGCCACACTGTTCCTGATGCAGGTCAGGATGCCATTGGCCTTCTTGGCCCCCTGGGCACACTGCTGGCTCATGTTCAGCTACTGTCCACCACTGCCCCCAGGTCCCTCTCTGCCTGGCTGCTCTCAGCCACTCTGACCTCAGCCTTTCAGGGAGCTGTAGTGAGGCCTTCAGGTGAGCAGGCAGCCAGGAACAGACTTCCCCTGCAATGAGGCTTCCAGACAGGGAACAAGCAGCCAGAGTAGCCCATGCCAGCCCCTGGGGGGGCTAAGAGCCACCAGAATGAATGCCCCAGAATGCTGCCCCCAAAGGTGTCTCCTGCCTCAGTGGGGACACTTGGCACAGAATCATGGAATGGTTCTGGTTGGCCTCTGGCCTCATCCAGTCCAGCCAGCAACCCAGCACCACCCTGGCCGCCAAACCATGGCCCCAGGTTTCTTGAACACCTGCAGGGATGGGGACTCCACCACCTCCCTGGGCAGCCTGTGCCAAACCTGCTCCTCATGGAACCTCCTGGGTGCCAGTTTGTGCCCACTGCCCCTTGGCCTGGCCCTGGGCACCACTCAGCAGAGCCTGGCCTCAGCCTCTTGGCCCCCACAGCTCCTTTAGCTCTTGCTGAGCATTGCTCAGCTCCCCTCTGGGGCTGCTCCTCTCCAGGCTCTCAGCCCCAGGGCTCTTTGCTCCTCACAGAGCTGCTCCAGGGCTCCTCAGCATCTCCCCAGCCTGCCCTGAGCTCTCTCCAGCAGTTCTCTATCCCTCTGCAACTGGGGAGCCCAGAACTGGAGCCAGGACTGCAGCTGTGGCCTCAGCAGGGCAGAAGAGAAGCAGAGGGGAACCTCCCTTGCCCTGCTGGCCACACTCTTGAGGCCTTGGAGGCCGCATGGTCTGTGAGAGGGATGTGCTGATGCCAACCCCAGCAGCTCACCCCAGGCTCTGGGTGGCAAAGAGGCCTTTCAGAGGCACTGAGTGACTCTGGTGCCAGCCTGCTCTGAGTAAGCAGCAGCTCCAGCACAGCCCACGCTTAGCTGAGCCCACTCAGGAGCTCCTTCCCCAGCACTTCCCTCCCCAGCTCCTGCTTCTGATGCACTGCTGTCAGGCAGTGAAAGACAGATCTGCACTTCCCTGGGCTCCAGCTGGAGGAAGGAAAAGATCCTGCCCATGCAAATCAAGCTGCTGTGTCCTTACCCATCACCCAAGTGAAGCCATCTCCATCTGCCAAGCCACCTTGGATTTCATCTAGGGCTGGTCAAATAAAGCAACAGAGGAGCAGAAAGCTGCTTTGAAATGCAAATGGAGCAGCAGAAACCCAGGGGCAGAGGGAGAAGGGAGGGAAAGAAACCCCCACACCAAACCCCAACAAAGCAGGCAGCACAAGGGAGGCTTTTGCAGCTGAGGAGCTGCTCTGAAAGAAGGTGGAATGTAGGACAGGGGAGAGGAAGGAGTGGTTGGGCTGAAAGGGGAGCTGGTGGCCCTCTTTCAGCAGGCTCTTTGGAGGTTCTGCTCTGCTGGCTGCTCTGCCTCTGTGCAGCCAATTAAAGAGGCTTCAGCAAGAGCCCTGCTTCCAGCAGCACAGGCTGGACAGCCTTTTGTGCTCCCCTGCCAGCTCAGCTCCACAGCTGAAAGGGGAGGGGAGAGGAGGGGAGGGGGGGCAAAGAGACCTGTTCAAGCATTCATGGGCTCAGAATGGGTTGGCTTAGAAAGGACCTTAAATATCAGCCAGTTCCAAGCCCCCTGCCCTGGGCAGGGACACCTCCCACCAGCCCTGGATGCTCAGGGCCTCATCCAGCCTGGCCTGGAACACCTCCAGGCAGGGGACAGCCACAACCTCCCTGGGCAACCTGTGCCAGGCTCTCCCCACCCTCACTGCCACAAAGGGTCACACAATCCCCTGTCACCTGCCCTGGGGGGTCCTGCTCTGGCGGGATGATCTCCAGGGGTCCAACCCCCCCCACTGGGGGTGTCTCTGAGGACCTTGAATCCCAGCCTGGCAGGGCTTGGACCTCTGAAGACCACCCAGTCCAAACCCCCACTGCCAGGGCAGGGCCACCCAGGGCAGGCCACAGGATTCAGGAGGGAGAGGAGAGAGGAGGAAAGCTTCAGCAGCACATTTCTCCATCAGGCCAGGCCTTCAGCCAGCCAGAGCCACCCCCACAAAGGCAAACCCCCTCCCCCCCCAGGAGGCAGGGAACAAACCCCTCCTGGAGGTGTGGCTGCGACCCCGAGAGCAGGGCTTCCCTCCAAGCAGCCAGGAGAGGTGCACACAAAGCTGCTGGCCTGGGCTGCTTTGCCTTTGCTTGGGAGCCTGAGCAGTTATGCAAGATAAAAGATGAGGCCATGCCAAGCAGCCAAGAACTTTATGTAAGTTCCCTCTCTGGCTGTGCACAGCTCCCCTCCCTCCCACGAGGAGCTGGGCACGACAAGGAGCTGACTTCTCCTCTGCTGTGCCAGTCTGCCAGGCAAGCTGCTGCCAGCACAGAGCGTGGGGAGAGGCTCAGGGAAGCACAGAGTGGCTTGGAAGAGACCTTGCAGACCATGGAGTCCAACTGCCACCCCGGCCCTGCCAGGGCACCACCCACCCACGGCCCTCAGCACCACAGCCCCAGGCCTTTGGAAGCCCTCCAAGCATGGGAACTCCCCCCCACTGCCCTGGGCAGCCTGGGCAAACCCTCAGGGGGAAGAGATTGCTCCTCATGGCCAAGTTGAACCTGCCCTGGAGCAACCTGAGGTCATTTTCTATCATCCTGTATCCTGGGGAGAAGAGCCCAACCCCCACCTCATCCCAACCTCCTCTCAGGGAGCTGCAGAGAGCCACAAGGTCTCCCCCCAGCCTCCTTCTCCCCAGCCCCCTTCTCCCCAGCCCTGCTCCCCAGCCCCTTCCCCACCTTCCTTCCCCTCCTCTGGACCAGCCCCAGCCCCTCAATGTCCTGCTTAGAGGCAGGAGGCCCAACCCTGACCCCAGACCTCGAGCTGTGGCCTCCCCAGTGCTGAGCCCAGGGGCACCATCCCTCATGGTCAGCCTAAACCTCCCCAGGGGCAGCTTGAGGCCATTTCCTCTTGTGCTGTCACTTCCCCTATCTGCTGAGGCTCAGAATCAGATGGCAGAGGGGGCTGGTTGGTCTCTGGGTGCCCTCCTCTGGAGCAGAGCTGGAGCTGATTCAGTGCCTTTGGCCCTCTCAGGATGCAGTTGCTGTGCTGTCCCTGCCCTGCTCCTGCTGCCCACATTGCAGCTGATGTGAGGTGGGCTGAAAGCTAAACCTCCCAGAGATGCCAAGCAGGCCTTGGTGGACTTGGTGGTGGAGCAGGAGCTTCCTGGCCCCATTCTGCTCTCCTGGGGTCCTCTCAGAGCGCTCTGAGTCCCCTCCCTGCTGCCAGCCTGGCAGACCAAGGCTGTTTGATTTGGCAGCAAACGGAGTCTGAGGCCGTGGTGTAGCAAAGACATCTCCCTGCTCTTCATTTCCCTCAGGTCCCTGGAGCTCTGCTGACCTTTCCAGCCCACTTCCCACCTCCAGAGTGCACTCAATTGAGTCCTCCTGTTTGCAGGCTGCCGTGGAGCTGCCTCCCCAGGGGCGGAGGGAGGAGGTGGAGGCTTTGCTCAGGAGCAGTCTCCAGGTGGGGGGATGGGGTGTGGGGTGTGTGACCACCCCTGGCAAAATTCTCCACCCCCCAGACCTAAAGAGCTGACTGTTGGAAGGGGATTTGGATGACCCTAAAGGGCTCTCCCAAGCCCAAAGCACCCCGTGGGGCTGGAGCAAAGGGAAAAGCAGAGCCCTGCAGCCCCTTGCTGCAGGAAGGTTGCTGCAGCTCCACAGCCAGGGCTCAGCTCTAGCCCTGCTCAGCTGCAGCCAGGCTCTGCCAGCACAGCTTGCCCTGGGCCATGGCCCTCTGCCCCACAGCTTGGGGAGGCAGTGGCTCAGGCACAGCACAGCTCCTCTCCTGCCAGGCCTGGCAGCAGCCAGGGCAGGGCTGAGCCAGCCACAGCTCCTCAGAGGCAGGGCCATGGAAGAGGCAAGAGAGGCAGCCTGCAGGGGCTGTGCATGGAGCTGAGAGGCCCTTGCAAGCCTGCACAAAGCCCTGCAGACAGAGGCCTCAGTGGGGAAGGAGCAGATGCTGCCCTGCCTGGCCTGGCAGCCACAGCACAGCTCCTGGAGCCCTGGCATGGCTTGGCAGAGACCTCTCAGCTCCTGGAGGCCAAGGCTTACCCCAGCCCTGCCAGGGCACCACCAAGCCATGGCCCTCAGCACCCCCTCACAGTGTCACCATGGCTGGAAGAGGCCTCAAAGCTCATCCACTCCAACCTGGCACCACAGGCCTCATGGCCAGACCATGGCACCAAGGGCTACATCCAGTCCCCTCTTGAACCCCTTGGAGAGCTCTCCAGGGATGGAGACTCCACCACTGCCCTGGGCAGCCTGGGCCAGGCCTGCACAGCCCTCAAGGGGCAGAAATTGTACCTCATGGCCAAGCTGAGCCTGCCCTGGGGCAACCTGAGCTCATTTCCTATCCTCCTACCTTGACAGAAGAGACCAAGCCCCAGCTGGCTCCAGCCTGCTTCCAAGGTGCTGTACAGAGCCAGGAGGTCTCCCCTCAGCCTCTCTCTCCCCAGCTCCCTCAGCTGCTCCTCCCCAGCCCTGTTCCCCAGCCCCTTCCCCAGCTCCCTTGCCCCTCTCTGGCCCTGCTCCAGTCCCCTCAGACAACCTCAGTTTGGTCCCTGCACAGCTGAGTCCCTAACCCAAAGGTCTCCCTCTGGGATTCAAGTCCAAAGAAGGATTAAACCTCCCCAGGGACAACCTTGAGAGAGATATCTCTGCAGCTCCCAACAGCCCTCTGAGAGGGAAGCTGAAGAACACTGAATGCAAGAGTTCCCCCTCCCATCCCACCACCTCCCTCCCTGCTCCTCCTCAGATGAAGGATATCACAGACAAGGTTGGGGAGCAGATGGTTACAGCTGCACTTTGGGGAGAAAAAAAGCTCAGTTTGGGCACTCTGAAGCAGCCAGCAGAGCTCTGCAGAGCCAAAAGCTGCTCCTCTTGTGAGGATGGAAGGTCCTAACAGCTCCCCAGGGCTGGAAGGCAGCTGAAACCTGCCTGGTGTTCAGCTGAGGGGTTGAGGAGCAGGGATCTCAGCTGCCTGATGCTCCTGAGGGGCTGAGGAGCAGGGATCTCAGCTGCCCACCTGCCTGATGTTCAGCTGAGGGGCTAAGGAGCAGGGATCTCAGCTGCCCACCTGCCTGATGTTCAGCTGAGGGGCTAAGGAGCAGGGATCTCAGCTGCCCACCTGCCTGATGTTCAGCTGAGGGGCTAAGGAGCAGGGATCTCAGCTGCCTGATGCTCCTCTGAGGGGTTGAGCAGCAGGGATCTCAGCTGTCCACCTGCCTGATGTTCAGCTGAGGGGCTGAGGAGCAGGGATCTCAGCTGTCCACCTGCCTGGTGTTCAGCTGAGGGGCTGAGGAGCAGGGATTTCAGCTGTCCACCTGCCTGATGTCCCTCTGAGGGGCTGAGGAGCAGGGATCTCAGCTGTCCACCTGCCTGGTGTTCAGCTGAGGGGCTGAGGAGCAGGGATTTCAGCTGTCCACCTGCCTGATGTCCCTCTGAGGGGCTGAGGAGCAGGGATCTCAGCTGCCCACCTGCCTGATGCTCCTGAGGGGCTGAGGAGCAGGACTGAGAGCTGTCCACCTGCCATGCTGCAGCCCTCCCATGGAGGTGGCCAGACCCAGCTGGCAAAGGTGGAAACCTTCCCCCAGGAGCCATGCAGAGCTGCTTTGAGGGCAGCAGAGGAAGCTGCCTGCTGTGCTGAGCTGAGCAGAGCAGCAGCAGGATCACAGGAGGGTAGGATCACAGGATGCAGGGCTTGGAAGGGACCTCTGGAGATCACTGAGTCCCAGCCCCAGCAGCAGGTTTCTGGGCTTTGTTTGCCCCAGTTCCACAGGGCCTGAGGGTATTTATAGCAGCTGCTTCTGCTCCCATTCACACCTAACCTACATTCCTCTGCTCAGAGGTGAAGCCAGGCCTCCAACACAGCCAGCTGAGAGCTGAGAACCTGGGGAAGCTCAGGACAGGGGAGGCAACAGCATGGTAAAGGATACTGAGGTCCCTTCCAACCCAAATCCAAGCAGCTGAGGGAGCTGGGGTTGTTCAGCCTGGAGAAAAGGAGGCTGAGGGGAGACCTCCTGGCTCTGTACAGCACCTTGGAAGGAGGCTGGAGCCAGCTGGGGCTTGGTCTCTTCTGCCAAGGTAGGAGGATAGGAAATGAGCTCAGGTTGCCCCAGGGCAGGCTCAGCTTGGCCATGAGGTACAATTTCTGCCCCTTGAGGGCTGTGCAGGCCTGGCCCAGGCTGCCCAGGGCAGTGGTGGAGTCTCCATCCCTGGAGAGCTCTCCAAGGGGTTCAAGAGGGGATTGGATGTAGCCCTTGGTGCCATGGTCTGGCCATGAGGCCTGTGGTGCCAGGTTGGAGTGGATGAGCTTTGAGGCCTCTTCCAGCCTTGGTGACACTGTGAGGGGGTGCTGAGGGCCATGGCTTGGTGGTGCCCTGGCAGGGCTGGGGTAAGCCTTGGCCTCCAGGAGCTGAGAGGTCTCTGCCAAGCCATGCCAGGGCTCCAGGAGCTGTGCTGTGGCTGCCAGGCCAGGCAGGGCAGCATCTGCTCCTTCCCCACTGAGGCCTCTGTCTGCAGGGCTTTGTGCAGGCTTGCAAGGGCCTCTCAGCTCCATGCACAGCCCCTGCAGGCTGCCTCTCTTGCCTCTTCCATGGCCCTGCCTCTGAGGAGCTGTGGCTGGCTCAGCCCTGCCCTGGCTGCTGCCAGGCCTGGCAGGAGAGGAGCTGTGCTGTGCCTGAGCCACTGCCTCCCCAAGCTGTGGGGCAGAGGGCCATGGCCCAGGGCAAGCTGTGCTGGCAGAGCCTGGCTGCAGCTGAGCAGGGCTAGAGCTGAGCCCTGGCTGTGGAGCTGCAGCAACCTTCCTGCAGCAAGGGGCTGCAGGGCTCTGCTTTTCCCTTTGCTCCAGCCCCACGGGGTGCTTTGGGCTTGGGAGAGCCCTTTAAGGTCATCCAAATCCCCTTCCAACAGTCAGCTCTTTAGGTCTGGGGGTGGAGCAGCTCTTTCCCACCCCCCTCCTGGAGCCCTCACTCAACAGCAGCCTGCCCCACAGCAGCCTGGGCCCCGGGGCCGAGCTCTCAGCTGGCTCCCAGTGGGGAGGGGATCTCTGCTAAGGCAAAGGCCACAGCAGCAGCTGCCAGCTCCAGTGACCAAAGTGAGCTCCCCAGGGGGAGGCAGGGAGGGATTCCTCGATGTCAGCAGGCAGGGAGCTCCACCACCTGTTCCAGGAGGTTAGGAGCTGCCAGCGCTGCCCACTAATAGCTCCTTAATGGCCCAGCAGCAGGGGGGAGGCTCTGGGCCATCCCCCAGCTGCCAGGCACTGAGGGCAGGGCAGGGGCTCCTGGCTCCCCCTTTCTACAGCTGCTGGAAGCAGAGGTGGCTTTGCAACACCTCTGCCTGAGGCAGCTTCACCTCCTCCTCCTCCTCCACCCCCCAGCCCTGGACATCTGTCAGGCTAAGGCTGGAGGCAGGAACCAGCTGCTCCACAAGGGAGGACACCATGGGATGGCTGCAGGGCTTGGCTGGGGGCAAGGAGAGACTGAGGAGGTGGAGGAGAAAGAAATCCTTGAGAGTGAGGGTGGGGAGAGCCTGGCCCAGGCTGCCCAGGGGGGCTGTGGCTGCCTCCTGCCTGGGGGTGTGCAAGGCCTGGAGCAAGCTAGGCTGGGGGGAGGGGTCCCTGCCCCTGGCAGGGGGTTGGAGCTGGCTGAGCTTTCAGCTCCCTTCCAACCCAACCCATTCCAGGAAGCAATCCTTGAGTCCAACCACCAAGCTGCCACCACCCCCAGGGCCACGAAGCCACAGCCCCAGCTGCCACCTCTGTGCCACCTCTGTGCCATCCCTGCCCCCCCTGCAGGGCTGCTGACTGCCCAGGGGGTCCCTGCCGAGGGCAGCAGCACCCCAGAGCCCCAGGGCTGCTGCAGACCCCTGGGGCAGGGAACCTCCCAAGCCCTCTCCCCACAGCACAGCAGCCCCCCAGCCCTCAACACCCAGCTCCTGCCCCTGAGGGCACGGCGGGCAGGTGCCAGCAGGGCTCCAGGGCTGGAGAGCACAGCAGCACAGCACCACAGAACCACAGCACCTCAGCACCACAGAACCGCAGCACCACAGCACCAAGCAGGCTGCAAAAGGCCTCAGAGAGCAGCAAGAGCAAGCTGGGAGCTACCCCCAACACCTCCTGACAGCTGAGCTATGGCCCCAGGGGCCACATCCAGGCCTTGCCTGAACCCCTCCAGGGCTGGGGACTCCACCACCTCCCTGGGCAGCACAGCCCAAGGGGCAATTCCTCTCTCTGGGCAGAACTTTCTCCTCCCCTCCAGCCTGAACCTCCCCTGGCACAGCTTGAGACTGTGTCCTCTTGTTCTGGTGCTGGGTGCCTGGGAGAAGAGACCAACCCCCATTCTCCCACAGCAGAGATGCTCCAGTGCCCACCCTGTGCCCACCCTGCACCCTCAGAGGTGCTCCAGTGCCCACCCTGCACCCTCAAGAGATGCTCCAGTGCCCACCCTGCACCTTCAGGGGCACTCCAGTGCCCACCCTGCACCCTCAGGGGCACTCCAGTGCCCACCCTGCACCCTCAAGAGATGCTCCAGTGCCCACCCTGCACTCTCAGGGGCACTCCAGTGCCCACCCTGCACCCTCAGAGGCTCTCCAGTGCCCACCCTGCACCCTCAAGAGATGCTCCAGTGCCCACCCTGCACCCTCAGAGGCTCTCCAGTGCCCACCCTGCACCCTCAAGAGATGCTCCAGTGCCCACCCTGCACCCTCAGGACATCTGCTGTGGGTGCAGAGCTGCTCCCATCCTCACCCCTCCACCCAGCCCCCAGCCCTGGAGGGTTTGCCCAGGCCCCCTGGCCCAGCTCTCTGCTGCCCCTGGCATGCCCCTGCCAGCCTGGCCAGCCTCAGCTCCAGCCAAGCCTTGCATTAGAGGCTCAAGGAGCTGCTGTTGCCTTCCTGCAGCCCTGGCTGCTCACTCCCACTGCTCAGCCATGGCCAGTTCCATCACCCCCCTGGGCTGGGCCTGCCCCCAGCCAGCCCCACAGCTCCCAGCCCAGCCCAGTGGCTCACCCAGGGAGCACCTGGGCAGGGCAGCCAGGCTGGGAAGCCTCCCAGGCAAATCCAGGTCCCTGAGGGAGTTATCTTTAGCTGAGCAGGAGGCTGTGCCCGTGGCCAGACCCCAGGATTTACCTAAATAGCTTCCTTCCCTCACAAGCAGCACAGCCCTGGAGGCTATTTTAAGCCACCAGCACCCTGCCCTACTTCCTGAGGAACAGCCTCCTCCTGCCCAGGGGAGCCAAGGAGCAGCAGCAACCTGGCAGCCAGGGGGGGCAGAGCCCTCCCTCAGCTTCAGCCACCTCCCAGGGCAGGAGCAGCAGCAGCTCAGAGAGTTCTCTGCCTTGGGAAAGGCCTCCAGGATCCCCCAGGCCAGGCCAGCCCCACGCTGGGCCCCAGCCCCTGGCCCCAGCTGCCATGGCCACAGGGCTCTGGGACCCCCCCGGGGCTGGGGACTCCTCCACCTCCCTGGGCAGCCTCTGCCAAGCCTTGACCAACCCTCATCTCCAACCTAAACCTCCCCTGGGGCACCCTCATGTCATTCCCTCTCCCCCTATCCCCTGAGCCCAGGAAGAAGAGCCCCAATCCGCCCCCCTGGCTCCAGCCTCCCTGCAGGGAGTCAGAGGCAGCAGTGAGGTCTCCCTCAGCCTCCTTTGCTCCAGGCTCAACCTCTCCCTCCCCTCCCCAGCTCCCTCAGCTGCTCCTCCCCAGCCCTGCCCTCCAGACCCTCCCTCAGCCTTTCCGCACAGCCCTGAGGCTGCTGGGTTGCCTCTTCCCTCCCGAGGGCTGCAGGATTGGGCACTGCAAGCACTCAGCAGAGCCTGGGGATGGGAGGGTTGGGCTCAGCCTGCCCCCAGGGAGCCCAGAAACACAACCCCACAGCAACCATGGCAAAGGCAAAGGGCTCTGGAAGGACAGGAGCTCCCCTCCTCACCACCCCACCTGAGGCACCTGCTGCCCTGCCCAGGGGGAAGGAGACCCAGAGAGAGCCTCAGCTGCTGCTCCCCTCAGGGCTCCCCACAGCTGGGCAAACAGGGGCCAAGGCCAGCCCTGGCTGGGAGGCTCTGCCTCTGCTCTGGGCCCTGGAGATGAGGAAGAACCTCCTGAGAGTGAGGGTGGGCAGAGACTGCAGCAGCCTGCCCAGGGGGGGCTGTGGCTGCCCCCTCCCTGGAAGCCAGGCTGGGGGAGGCCTGCAGCAAGCTGGGCTGGGGGGAGGGGGCCCTGGGGGGGCTGGAGCTTAGAAGTCCCTTCCAACCCAACCCCTTCTGTCAACCTCTGCTACAGAGAGATGAGGCTCTGGGGGGGAGTTCCAGCAGGCAACAGCAGCTTAGTGTGGGGCAGAGAGGCTACAGAGAGATGAAGCTCTGGGGGGGAGTTAGGGACAGAGAGGACTACAGAGATGTGACTCTGGGGGGGTTGCATCAGGCACCAGCAGCTTGGTGTGGGGCAGAGAGGCTACAGAGAGATGAAGCTCTGGGGAGGGAGCTCCAGCAGCTTGGTGTGGGGCAGAGAGGCTACAGAGAGATGAAGCTCTGGGGGAGGAGTTAGGGACAGAGAGGGCCACAGAGATGTGACTCTGGGGGGGTTCCATCAAGCACCAGCAGCTTGGTGTGGGGCAGAGAAGGGCTGCAGAGATGAAGCTCTGGGGGGGAGTTAGGGACAGAGAGGGCTACAGAGATGTGACTCTGGGGGGGTTCCATCAAGCACCAGCAGCTTGGTGTGAGGCAGAGAGGCTAGAGAGATGAAGCTCTCAGGGGGGGAGTTTCATCAGGCACCAGCAGCTTGGTGTGGGGCAGAGAGGCTACAGAGAGATGAAGCTCTAAGGGGGGTAGTTTCATCAGGCACCAGCAGCTTGGTGTGGGGCAGAGAGGGCTGCAGGAAGCAGAGCAGAGCTGCCCAGCTCCTGAGCTGCTGGCACAGCCTTGCTGGGCTGGGCTGGGCTGCCAAGTGCTGTGGGCAGAGCAGCAGCAGCTCTTCAAGAGCCCAGGCTGAGGGCAGCCAGGACAGCCCAGCCCCAAGCCCCAGCTCACCTTGCCTGCAGGGAACCCCCCCCAGCTCAGCTTGCCCAGCCACCCTCCCTGCTGCCAGGGCTAGCTGTGCCCCAGCTCCTTCTTGAGCTGGCTCCAGAGGAGTTGCTGCACCATGACACAACTTGCTTTTTCCAGAGCCCACCCCTGCACCCTGCCCCTGCTGGTATTTGCCCTTCTCCTCTGGCATGCCCAAGGCCTGAGCACATGCACCTTGGCCTCAGAACCTGCACCTTGGCCTTTAGCTCCATTTGCAGCCCCCCCAGAGCCCCTGAGCCTTCCTCTTTGGCAGCCCAAGCACAGCCCAGCCCTGGGATGAAGAGCAACCCCAGCCACCCTCAGAGGCTTGGAAGGAGCCTCAAGGATCAGCCAGTTTCCTGTGTGGGGTTGGGGGTTGGACTTGAGGATCTCAGAGGTCTTTGCCAGCCTTCATGCTCTGATGGTTCTCTCACCCCCACCTGTCTCCAGCCTCCTGTCAGGCAGCTGGAGGCAGGCAGAAGGCCTTCCCTCAGCCTCCTTTTGCTCCAGGCTGAACAACCTCAGGTCCCTCAGGCTTGGATCTGTCTGAGGGTGACCTCAGCCAGCACAGACTCATGGAATCACTGAGATTGGGGGGGTAAAAGACAACCCAACCCCCCAAACCTTTGAGATCAGGAGGGCTGGAACTGGCTGAGCTTCAAGGTCCCTTCCATCCCATTCTGTGACTCTAGGATCATTCATAGAAGCAGAGAACTGTCAGGGCTGGAAGGGACCTCAAGGCTCAGCCAGTTCCAACCCCCCTGCCATGGGCAGGGACACCTCACACCACAGCAGGTTGCTCACAGCCACCTCCAGCCTGGCTGCAAACACCTCCAGGGCTGAGGCTTCCACCACCTCCCTGGGCAGCCTGTGCCAGGCTCTCACTACCCTCCTGAGCAAGAGCTTCCTCCTATCACCCAGTCTGAACCTGAGCCACTTCTGCACACTTCCTCCTTCCAGGCACCACCAACTCCCCTGGGACTGCAGATCTGACTGAGTCTCCCTTTGCCTTCTGTCCTGCTCTGACTTCTGAGCTTGCAGCTCTCCAGCTGGGGCAGGTTGGGAGCTGCAGGGGAAGCTCAGTGCTCAACCATCTGCCTGCATCTGAGGAGTGGTTAGCTGAGACCAGGGAAGAAGGTAGAAGGAGAGCTGCATGTGACCCATGATGGGCTTAGGGGCAATGGAATGGAGCTGGAGGTGGGGAGATTCAGGCTGGAGGTGAGGAGGAAGTTCTTCCCCAGGAGAGTGGTGAAGCCCTGGAATGGGTTGTCCAGGGAGGTGGTTGAGGCCCCAGCCCTGAAGGTGTTTAAGGCCAGGCTGGATGAGGCTCTGGTCAGCCTGATCTAGTGTGGGGTGTCCCTGCCCATGGCAGGGGAGTTGGAACTGGCTGATCCTTGTGGTCCCTTCCAACCCTGACTGATACTGTGATGCTATGACTTAGGTGAGACAGCAGGAAGGAAATCTTCCCCAGGAGGGGGAGGGAGAGCCTGGCACAGGCTGCCCAGGGAGGCTGTGGCTGTCCCCTCCTTGGAGGTGTCCAAGGCCAGGCTGGATGAGGCCCTGAGCAGCCTGGGCTGATGGGAGCCCATGGCAGGGGGCTTGGAGCTGGATGAGCTTTGAGGTCTCCTCCAAGCAATCCCCTGGCTGAGCCCTGAGAGGGATCCCCAGGCAGCAGGATGACCCTGCACAACCCCCACAACCCTTGGCAGCAGCGTGGGGGAAGCTCTCCTGAGCCTCTGAAGATGACATCTACTGATCTGCCAGCAGCTCTTGGCTCCCTGGGGGCCACAGCTCACTGCTGCAGGCCCCAGGAGCCTGGCTGAACACATCCCCTGGGGCTGGACTCGGTGCCTGCAGCAGCAGCAGAGGCACAGGGGGAGGAGCAGCTCCTGCAGGAGGCTCTGCTGGAGCAGGGCTCCACTGGAGCAGGAGAGGCAGGGGGGTGGGGAGGTGCCACTGGAGTGAGGGTGCTCAGATCACCCTGCAGGGCCTTCACACACACCCCGCAGAAACCTCAGCCAGGAATCCAACAGGTGAGCCACAGGAGATGTGGGAGGCTCACAGCACAGCAGAGAGCTGAGCTGGCTCACAGCAGGGGCAGGGAGAACCAAACTGCACAGCCCAGAATGGGGAGGGCAGGGAGGGAAGGGAGTTCTGGAGCTCAGCCAGTCCAAGCCCCCTGCCCCAGCAACCCCAGCAGAGCTCAGCCAGCCCAACCACCCCTGCCCCAGCAGGGCACCCACAGCACCCTGCCCAGCAGCACAGTGCCCAGGGGGGGTTGGAAGCTCTCCACACCAGGAGACTGCACAACCTCTCTGGGCAGCCTGCTCCAGGCCTCCAGCACCCTCACAGCCAAGAAGTTTCTCCTCATGGAACCTCCTGGGTGCCACTTTGTGCCCTCTGCCCCTTGGCCTGGCCCTGGGCACCACTCAGCAGAGCCTGGCCCCAGCCTCTTGGCCCCCACAGCTCCTTTAGCTCTTGCTGAGCATTGCTCAGCTCCCCTCTGGGGCTGCTCCTCTCCAGGCTCTCAGCCCCAGGGCTCTCAGCCTTTGGTCCTCACAGAGCTGCTCCAGGCCCCTCAGCATCTCCCCAGCCTGCCCTGGATTCTCTCCAGCAGTTCTCTGTCCCTCTGCAACTGGGGAGCCCAGAACTGGAGCCAGGACTGCAGCTGTGGCCTCAGTAGGGCAGAGGAGGAGCAGAACCTCCTTGGCCCTGCTGCCCACAATCTCCCTGAGGCTCCCCAAGTGATCCCTGAGCATCAGGGCACCCTGCTGGCTCATGCTGAACTGCTTGTCCTTCCCATGGAGCAAACCACCTCCAGGAGGCCATGTGCTGCTGTGAAGACAAGCCCAGAGCAAACCTGGAAGAGCCACTGGGGTCAGGAATAGCTTCAGCTACACCACCTCAGCCCCAGCCCCAGTTTTACCCCCCTGGGCAGCTCCAGAGCAGCAGAATCCCAGCAGGGCTTCCTCCAGGCCAGGAACTGGCTACTGCCACACAAGAGCTGCCAAGGAGAGGGCACCAGGCCCTTGCTGCTGCTCCTTGAGCAGCACAGCACTTCCAAGAGCCTCCCCCCAGGGAAAAACCCAATCCCAGATCAGCCTGGCTGATATGCTCAGGGGTCCAAACAGCAAACCCCTGGGGTTTGAAAGGGACTTGGGCAGGCTGCAGCCCCAAAGCCAACCTGGGAGGGAAGGAAGGCTGCAGCCCCAAAGCCAACCTGGGAAGGAAGGAAGGCTGCAGCCCCAAAGCCAACCTGGGAAGGAAGGAAGGCTGCAGCTCCAAAGCCAACCTGGGAGGGAAGGAAGGCTGCAGCGCCAAAGCCAAGCTGGGAAGGAAGGAAGGCTGCAGCCCCAAAGCCAACCTGGGAAGGAAGGAAGGCTGCAGCCCCAAAGCCAAGCTGGGGAGGCTGCAGCCCCAAAGCCAAGCTGGGGAGGCTGGCACCCTGTGCCAGGCTCTCCCCAGCCTCACTGCCAAGGATTTCTTCCTCATCTCCACTCCCAACCTCCCCTCCCCCAGCTCCAAGCCGTTCCCTCTCATCCTGGCACTCCCAAGCCCTTCTCCAAAGCCCCTCCCCAGCTCTCCTGGAGCCTCCTTCAGGTCCTGGAAGGCTGCTCTGAGCTCTCCCTGGAGCCTTCTGCAGGCTGGGGGGGGGGGACACACACGACTCCAAAGCACTTCCTGCTGCAGCTGATTTCATGCCCAGGAGGTTCAGCTCCTTCCAGCAGGAACTGCAGCACAAAGGCAAAGGCAGCTCTCATGTTCCTCCTGCCTCAACCTAATTACAGCTCCCACTTCTGCAGGCCTCCAGAGATGGAAAGAGGGGAGGTTAAACACAGTTAAACTTCTCCAGCCTGCTTAATTGGAGGCATTTCCAGTGCCACTAAATGAGCTCTGCCTTTTTTTTTCCTCTCCTCCCCTCCCTCCTTTCTCTTCAGGTTTTAATTATTAATAACCAGGCAGAGTGTCCCAGCCTCCAAACAAGAATCACAGCCAGGCAAGGAGCTTCCCCCCAGAGGGACCCAAATGTGCCCCTGCCCATGGCACTGGGGTGGGAACTGCCTGAGCTCTGCAAGGTCCTTTCCCAACCCAAATCAGCCTGGGAATGTCCCCAGGCAGCAGCCCAAGAGCAGCTCTGGGAGCTGCTTGAGAAGCTCCCTGCTGCATGCAGGCTCCAGCCAACCACCACAGGACCTTCCCTGTTTGAACACATCCAGGTTCTGCACATTGGCCACAGCAACCCCAGGCAGTGCTACAGGCTGGGGGCAGAGTGGCTGAGAGCAGCCAGGCAGAGAGGGACCTGGGGGTGCTGGTGGATGGTAGGCTGAACAGGAGCCTGCAGTGTGCCCAGGCAGCCAAGAGGGCCAATGGCATCCTGGCCTGCAGCAGGAACAGTGTGGCCAGCAGGAGCAGGGAGGTCATTGTGCCCTGTGCTCAGCACTGGTTAGGCCACACCTGGAGTCCTGTGTCCAGCTCTGGACTCCTCAGGTTAGGAAAGATGTTGAGATGCTGGAAGGTGTCCAGAGAAGGGCAGCAAAGCTGGGGAGGGGTCTGGAGCACAGCCCTGTGAGGAGAGGCTCAGGGAGTTGGGGTTGCTTAGCCTGGAGAAGAGGAGGCTCAGGGGAGACCTTCTTGCTCTCTCCAACTCCCTGAAGGGAAGTTGTAGCCAGGTGGGGGTTGGGCTCTTCTCCCAGGCACCCAGCACCAGAACAAGAGGACACAGTCTCAGGCTGCACCAGGGGAGGTTCAGGCTGGAGGTCAGGAGGAAGTTTTACACAGAGAGAGTGATTGCCCATTGGGATGTGCTGCCCAGGGAGGTGGTGGAGTCCCCATCCCTGGAGGTGTTCAGGAGGAGACTTGACAGGGTGCTTGGTTGCATGGTTTAGTTGATCAGGTGGTGTTGGATGATAGGTTGGATGCGATGATCTTGAAGGTCTCTTCCAACCTGGTCTGGTCTGGTCTGGTCTGGTCTATTCTATTCTATTCTATTCTATTCTATTCTATTCTATTCTATTCTATTCTATTCTATTCTATTCTATTCCCCACCCCTGCCCTGCCCTGGCAGGGTGAGGGAGGGGATTCTGCCCCTCTGCTCTGCCCTGCACCCACCTGCAGCACTGCAACCCCACCTGGGCCCCCCCCAGCACAGGAAGGACCTGCAGCTGCTGGAGAGGCTCCAGAGGAGGCCACCAAGGTGACCAAGAGGGCTGAAGAAGCTCCCCTGTGGGGGCAGGCTGGGAGAGTGGGGGCTGCTCAGCCTGCAGAGGAGAAGGCTCCAGGGTTTGAACCTTCTGGGCATAAAATCAGCTGCAGCAGGAAATGCTTTGGAGTGTCCTCCCCCCAAGTCACCCCCAGCCTGCAGAAGGCTCCAGGGAGAGCTCAGAGCAGCCTTCCAGGACCTGAAGGATGCTCCAGGAGAGCTGGGGACCAGGATGAGAGGGAATGGCTTGGAGCTGGGAGAGGGGAGACTGAGAGTGGAGATGAGGAAGAAATCCTTGAGAGTGAGGGTGGGGAGAGCCTGGCCCAGGGTGCCCAGGGAGGCTGCGGATGGTGTCCAAAGCCAGGCTGGATGAGGCCTGGGCTGGGGGGAGGTGTCCCTGGTCATGGCAGGGGGGTTGTAACTGGCTGAGCTTCCAGGTCCCTCCCAGCCCAGCCCAACCTATCCTATGAATGAGAATCACAGAAGGCTCAGGGCGGGAAGGGAGCTGCAGGCTCAGGGCTGGAAGGGAGCTGCAGGCTCAGGGCGGGAAGGAGCTGCAGGCTCAGGGTGGGAAGGGAGCTGCAGGCTCAGGGCTGCAGGCTCAGGGCGGGAAGGAGCTGCAGGCTCAGGGCGGGAAGGAGCTGCAGGCTCAGGGCTGCAGGCTCAGGGCGGGAAGGGAGCTGCAGGCTCAGGGCGGGAAGGGAGCTGCAGGCTCAGGGCGGGAAGGGAGCTGCAGGCTCAGGGCGGGAAGGGAGCTGCAGGCTCAGGGCGGGAAGGGAGCTGCAGGCTCAGGGCTGGAAGGGAGCTGCAGGCTCAGGGCGGGAAGGAGCTGCAGGCTCAGGGCTGGAAGGAGCTGCAGGCTCAGGGCTGGAAGGGAGCTGCAGGTTCAGGGCTGGAAGGAGCTGCAGGTTCAGGGAGGAAGGGAGCTGCAGGCTCAGGGCGGGAAGGAGCTGCAGGTTCAGGGCGGGAAGGGAGCTGCAGGCTCAGGGCGGGAAGGGAGCTGCAGGCTCAGGGCGGGAAGGGAGCTGCAGGCTCAGGGCGGGAAGGGAGCTGCAGGCTCAGGGCGGGAAGGGAGCTGCAGGCTCAGGGCGGGAAGGAGCTGCAGGCTCAGGGCGGGAAGGAGCTGCAGGCTCAGGGCGGGAAGGGAGCTGCAGGCTCAGGGCGGGAAGGGAGCTCCAGGCTCAGGGCGGGAAGGGAGCTCCAGGCTCAGGGCGGGAAGGGAGCTCCAGGCTCAGGGCGGGAAGGGAGCTCCAGGCTCAGGGCGGGAAGGGAGCTCCAGGCTCAGGGCGGGAAGGGAGCTCCAGGCTCAGGGCGGGAAGGGAGCTCCAGGCTCAGGGCGGGAAGGGAGCTCCAGGCTCAGGGAGGGAAGGGAGCTCCAGGCTCAGGGAGGGAAGGGAGCTGCAGGCTCAGGGCTGCAGGCTCAGGGCTGGAAGGGAGCTGCAGGCTCAGGGCTGCAGGCTCAGGGCTGGAAGGGAGCTGCAGGCTCAGGGCTGCAGGCTCAGGGCGGGAAGGGAGCTCAAGGCTCAGGGCTGGAAGGGAGCTGCAGGCTCAGGGCGGGAAGGGAGCTGCAGGCTCAGGGCGGGAAGGGAGCTGCAGGCTCAGGGCGGGAAGGGAGCTGCAGGCTCAGGGCGGGAAGGGAGCTGCAGGCTCAGGGCGGGAAGGGAGCTGCAGGCTCAGGGCGGGAAGGGAGCTGCAGGCTCAGGGCTGGAAGGGAGCTGCAGGTTCAGGGCTGGAAGGGAGCTGCAGGTTCAGGGCTGGAAGGGAGCTGCAGGCTCAGGGCGGGAAGGGAGCTGCAGGCTCAGGGCGGGAAGGAGCTGCAGGCTCAGGGCGGGAAGGAGCTGCAGGCTCAGGGCGGGAAGGAGCTGCAGGCTCAGGGCGGGAAGGAGCTGCAGGCTCAGGGCTGCAGGCTCAGGGCGGGAAGGAGCTGCAGGCTCAGGGCGGGAAGGAGCTGCAGGCTCAGGGCTGCAGGCTCAGGGCGGGAAGGGAGCTCAAGGCTCAGGGCTGGAAGGGAGCTGCAGGCTCAGGGCGGGAAGGGAGCTGCAGGCTCAGGGCGGGAAGGGAGCTGCAGGCTCAGGGCGGGAAGGGAGCTGCAGGCTCAGGGCGGGAAGGGAGCTGCAGGCTCAGGGCGGGAAGGGAGCTGCAGGCTCAGGGCGGGAAGGAGCTGCAGGCTCAGGCAGCTCCAACCCCCCCTGCCATGGGCAGGGACTCCTCACACCACAGCAGGTTGCTCACAGCCACCTCCAGCCTGGCCTTGCATATAACCTAACAGAGGACCACCAGGATGCAAGCTCACACACACAACACACACACACAGAGACTTTGAGAGGCTTGGGTAACATCTGCAGGATCCCCAAGAGGCTTCCCCAGGCTGTGGAAGCTGAGGGAGCAGGGAGGGAGGTGCAGGGAGGGGGAGAACTCAGCTGATTCATAATGGCTGCACTGCTGCTCCCTTCCTTCAGCCAGGCCCAACCTAACCACAGGCAGCTGCCTGGGATTTAGCAGGAGATTTACAGTTCACTCCAGCCTACCAATCACCCAGGCCACAGGGGAAGACCCTCTTCCACCTTCCTCCTCCTCCTCCTCCTCCTCCAGCCAAGCAAAGCCTCCGACCTGATTTCATCCAGCAGCAGCAGCAGCAGGAGGAGGAAGGAGGAAGAGGAGGAAAAGCACCACCAGCAGGGCAGAAGGCAGAGCCTGAGGGACCTCCAAGTGCAGCCCTGTCACCCTAGTCCACTTTCCCTTCATTTAAGGCCAGGGTTATTAACATCTCCAACATGTGACCAGCCACATGACAGCCCTAAATAACCCCCCCCACCCCCTCCCCCCCCCAGCAACACCCCAGGAGGCAACCTGGGAGTGGAGCAGGGGAGATGGCAGCAGCCTGGGCACACCTCCCCTCCCTCTCCCTCCTTCCCCCTCCCTCCCCCTCCCCAACACCCCAACAGTCACCTCTGGGGGGGGGTGGGGTGGGAGCAGCTGAGCCACCTGCACTGATTCAAGCCACAGGGTAGGGGGGGGAGAGAAGCTTTAGGAAAGGGCTGATGGAGCAGTTGGGTGCTCCTGGGGTGGGTGGGGGGCAAGCTGGAGGCGGGGGGGAGTGCTGAGCAGAAGCTGGGAGGAGAGGGCAGGTGCCCAGTGGATGGTGCCTGGGTAGGGTAATGGCAGCAGATCAATTAGGGCACATCTGCGCCCCGTCCTCCATGCCCACCTTTCCCTTGCCCCCCTCTCCCTTCCCCTTGCCCCCCTCCCCCCCCAGGCAGCAGGTTCCCAGCCAAGGTAGCTCTCTCTCCTCGGTAGCTGCTCCTCTGCCTGCTGCTCTTTCCAAAATAGTCCCTACTCTAAGAGGGCCTGGAGGGGGGGGGCAGCTGGCACCAGCCTCCAGGGCACCACCAGAGCCAAGAGGGCTCTGAGGGCAGGCAGGATACAAGCAGAGAGGTGCTGGAACCAGAGAAGGGTAGGCTCTAACCTCCCCCCCCCTCACCGGGGCTCCCTTTACATCCCAAAGCAGGCTCAGCCCCCACCTCACCTCCACCCAGGGGAGGTCTCAGCAGCCCAAGCTGGGGGGGGAGAGGGGGAGGGGGAGGTGAGGACCTCCTGGGTGTGAAGCAGCACAGTGTGTGTGTGGTGTGTGTGTGTCCCCCCCGGGCTGGCATCTCCCCTTCCAAGCTCACTGTCCCTGCCCTCCTCCTGGCACTGGGCTCTTACCCAGGCTTGGGATTCCCCCTCCAACCCCAGCAGGGCACAGATGCCACCCTCCCCTCCCCCCCTCCCAGCCTCTGCCACCACCTGCCAGGCTACTGCTGTGCCCACAGCCCCAAGGGGACAGGGATCCCCCCCTCCCCCTTGCTCCCACGCACTGCACACCCCCCCTCCATCCTTGCACTGCACCAGGACCTGCACCAAGGAAAGGAGGAGGAGGAGGAGGGGGGGGAAAGGATTCCTCATCCTTTGAAGACCAGGGGGTCCCCCCCAAACCAAGCCCTCCAAAGCAGGTGTCCCCCTCGATCCCCTCCACGAGAGAAAGGGACACCCCCCCCCAGGCTCCTGCTGGCAGGGAGATGTCCCCCTGAGAACAAAGCTCCCCTCTCAGCACCCTTTGAAACAGAGATATCCCCCCCCCACCCCAAAGACCAGAACAGACACATCTCCTCCTAAGCCCAAATGTGCACCCCCAGGTGTAATTTAGAACAGGTATGTGGCCCCCCAAGCACAAATCTGCCCCCCAGGGCTAATTTAGAACAGATATGTGCCCCCCCAAGCCCAAATCTGCCCCCCAGGGTTAATTTAGAACAGATATGTGCCCCCCTAAGCCCAAATCTGCCCCCCAGGGCTAATTTAGAACAGATATGTGCCCCCCCAAGCCCAAATCTGCCCCCAGGGCTAATTTAGAACAGATATGTGCCCCCAAGCCCAAATCTGCCCCCAGGGCTAATTTAGAATAGATATTTGCCCCCAAGCCCAAATCTGCCCCCAGGGCTAATTTAGAATAGATATTTGCCCCCAAGCCCAAATCTGCCCCCAGGGCTAATTTAGAATAGATATTTGCCCCCCCCAAGCCCAAATCTGCCCCCAGGGCTAATTTAGAATAGATATTTGCCCCCAAGCCCAAATCTGCCCCCAGGGCTAATTTAGAATAGATATTTGCCCCCCCCAAGCCCAAATCTGCCCCCAGGGCTAATTTAGAATAGATATTTGCCCCCCCAAGCCCAAATCTGCCCCTCAGGGTTAATCTAGAACACATATGTGCCCCCAAGCCCAAATCTGCCCCTGCAGGGCTAATTAAGAACAGATATGTGCCCCCTCCCCCAGCCCAAACCTGCCCCGGGATGCCCGCTCTGCCCCCCCCCCAAACGCCTCCGCAGAGGCTTCTCCCAGACAAAGGGCAGCCCCAGCCCCCCCCTGTGTCCCCCGAGGGAGGTGAAGCCCCTCTCTCCCTGCCCACTCGTGTCTCCCCCCCTTGTCTCCATCTAGCAAGGCTCTCTCAGGCCGGAGAAGCCGACCCCCCCCTCTCGAACCCCCAGAACCAGGCACCCCAGCGGCCCTGCTGCTCCTCCCTCCCCGCCACGCCGCCAGGGGGCGCGCTCCCTCCCGCCCCCCCGCCCCGGCCCGGGCCCCGGCCCCTCACCCTTGACGATGCGCTCGGTGGTCGGCAGCTTGTTGTGGCCGCGCCCGGACATGGTGGTGGCGGCGGTGGGAGTTAGCGGTGGCGGCGCTCGGTACCCCCCGCCCCCAGACCCCTGCTCCCCTCACGAGGAGGGGGCCGCGGGGTATTCCCGTGCGCGGGTCGGGGAATCCGCGGAGCTGCCCGCGGCGGCGGCGCTCCCCTGCTGCCCCCCTCCCTCCCTCCCGCCGCGCACGGCCGCAGCGCGCATGCGCCCGAGGAGGGGGGGAGGGGGGGGACCCGGGGAGCGGAGGGGCGGGGCCGCGCGTGCGCGCCGCGTCACGTGGGCGAGCCCCCGCACCCCTCCTCCTCACTCCGCAGCCCCTGCTGGCCGCCATCTTGGAGGGGCATGGGGGGGGGGGGGGGGAGGGCGTTGCTAGGCGACGGGAGGGGAGGGGGCGGGCAGCATGGCGGCTGCCAGGCATGGGGGCCAGGCCAGGAGCAGAGAGGTTGGCCATGCAAAGGTGGTTTAAGAGCGTCGAGGCCAAGCCTCGAGCCGGCGCTGCCAGGTCACCTCTACACCGTGGCCCTCAGTGCCTCGTCCCCCACGGCGCTGGAACCCCTCCAGGGATGGGGACTCCACCGCTGCCCCGGGCAGCCTGGGCCAGACCGCTCCCCATCGCCTTTGGGAGGTCATGGCGGGCAGGAGAGGCGCCTGCGGGCTGGAGGAAGGCAAACCTCACTCCAGGCTTCAAAGAGGGTAAGAAGGAGGATGCAGGTGACTGTAGACTGGCCAGCCTCACCTCCGTCCCTGGAAAGGTGACGGAGCAACTTCCCCTCGGTGCTGCCCTTAGGCTTACCAGGGACAAGAGGCTCAGGAGGAGCAGTCAGCAGGGTTTTACCAGGGGGCAGTCATGTCTGACCACCCTGACAGCCTTTGATAGGGACACAGCCAGGTGGATAGGTGATGGCAGGGAGTGGATGTGGTTTATCTTCGTGTCAGGAAGGCGTTTGACACCGTCTGCCACAGCGTCCTCGCAGCTAAGCTGAGGCAGCGGGGTCTGGATGGTCAGGGGGTGAGGTGGGTTGAGGACTGGTGGAAGGGAAGAAGTCAGAGAGCTGTGGTCAATGGGACAGAGTCTACTTGGAGGCCTGTGTCTAGTGGAGTCCCTCAGGGGTCAGTAGTGGGACCAGGACTAGTCAACATATTAATCTGAGGGCACAGAGGGCACTGTCAGCAAGTTTGCTGGTGACCACTCTCTCAGCAAAGAAAGTTGGTTGTGTTTTCCCCCCCCTGATAACACAACCTGAACCTTCCCTGAGGCTCTTTCCTCTCCTCCTGTGGCTTGTTCTTTGGGAGCAGATCCCAAATCCCACCTGGCTCCAGCCTCTTTTCCAGGCCCCTCTCTTCCTCCAAGCAACCTGAGAGGAAGAGGCCCCAGGTGTCACCAGGGGAGGCTGAGGATGGATCCCAGCAGGAGATTAAAGTTGGGTATCAAGAACCAGCAGCAGAACAAGAGGACACAGTCTCAACCTGTGCCAGGGGAGGTTCAGGCTGGCTATTAAGAAGAAGCTCTTCACAGAGAGAGAGATTGGCCATGGCAGTGTGCTGCTCAGGGAGGTGGTGGAGTCACCATCACTGGAAGTGGTTAAGAAGAGCCTGGATGGGGCACTTGGTGCCATGGTTGAGTTGATTAGATGGTGTTGGGTGATAGGTTGGACTTGATCTCAAAGGTCTTTTCCAGTCTGGTTAATTCAATTCCCATTCCTATTCCCATTCCTATTCCCATTCTATTCCATTCCTACTCCTATTCCATTCCTACTCCTATTCCATTCCTACTCCTATTCCATTCCTATTCCATTCTTTAATATATAGGCTGCCCAGGGCAGTGGTGGAGCCCCCATCCCTGGAGGTGTTCAAGAAACCTGTGGCCATGGCACTCTGGGCATGGTTCAGTGTGTGGGGTTGATGGTTGGACTTGAGGATCTCAGAGGTCTTTGCCAACCTTCATGCTCTGATGGTTCCCTCACCCCCACCTGGCTCCAGCCTCCTGTCAGGCAGCTGGAGGCAGGCAGAAGGTCTTCCCTCAGCCTCCTTTTGCTCCAGGCTGAACAACCTCAGGTCCCTCAGGCTTGGATCTGACTGAGGGTGACCTCAGCCAGCACAGACTCCTGGAATCACTTAGACTGGGGGCGAAAAACAACCCAAAACCCTTAAGATCAGGAGGGCTGGAACTGGCTGAGCTTCAAGGTGCCTTCCAACCCATTCTGTGACTCTAAGATCATTCACAGAACCACTGAATTGTCAGGGCTGGAAGGGACCTCAAGGCTCAGCCAGTTCCAGCCCCCCTTGCCATGGGCAGGGACACCTCACACCACAGCAGGTTGCTCACAGCCACCTCCAGCCTGGCTGCAAACACCTCCAGGGCTGAGGCTTCCACCACCTCCCTGGGCAACCTGTGCCAGTGTCTGGAACAGGAAATGGATCATGGATTATCATTCTGTGATTCATGGAATGGTTTGGGTTGGAAGGGACCTCAAAGCTCATCCAGTTCCAAGCCCCTGCCATGGGCAGGGACACCTCCCACCAGCACAGCTTGCTCAAGGTCTCATCCAGCCGGGCCTTGAACACCTCCATGGAGGGGACATCCACAGCCTCCCTGGGCAGCCTGCTCCAGGGCTCCATCAACCTGAAAATAAAGTTGTTCCTCCTTGTGGGTAAAGGAAACTTCTGAGTGATTCACAGAATGGCTTGGGTGGGAAGGGAGTTTAAAGCTCATTCAGTTCCAACCCCCTGCCATGGGCAGGGACACCTCCCCCCAGCCAGGGTCACTCAGGGTCTCATCCAGCCTGGCCTTGAACACCTCCAGGGAGGGAGAAAGCACCACCTGAAGCCTGGATGCACAGGGCAGGAGCGCTGCTGCCTGGCAGCCCCACGGGAAGCGGCAAGCTGGCCCTGAGGAGGAGGAGAAGGAAGGAGGAGGAGGAAGGAGAGACAACTCAGCCACCTGCTGCGACCTCTCCTCCTTAATTTAGCTTGGCTTTCTTCCTTTCAAACCCCACAGCATTTCCAGGGTGGTTTGCTTCTGCTGCAAAGGGGCTGCTGAAAATTGCACTTGGAGCTGGCAGCTCGAGAGGGCCAGAAAAAAAAGGGGGGGGGGATGGCAAGGGGAGCAGCAAAGCAGGGACTGGGAGTAGGGACTGGGAGTGGGGACTGTGGTTTGTCTTTTGATTCCCCACCCCCTCTTTATTGCCTTTGCCTTTTGTTTCTTTCTTTCCCCCTTTTTTTTGCCTTTTCCTTTTTAATTTCCCCTTTTTTTGAGCCTTTGCCTTTTTTCTTTCCCCCTTTTTGACCTTTTCCCTTTCCCCCTTTTTTTTGGCTTTTCCTTTTTTCCTTCCCCTTTTTTGGCCTTCTCCTTTTTTCCTTCCCTTTTTTTTGGCCTTTTCCTTTTTTCTTTCCCCCCTTTTTTTTGGCCTTTTCCTTTTTTCTTTCCCCCTTTTTTGGCCTTCTCCTTTTTTCCTTCCTTTTTTGGCCTTCTCCTTTTTTCCTTCCCCTTTTTTGGCCTTTTCCTTTTTTCCTTCCCCTTTTTTGGCCTTTTCCTTTTTTCCTTCCCCTTTTTTGGCCTTTTCCTTTTTTCCTTCCCCTTTTTTGGCCTTTTCCTTTTTTCCTTCCCCTTTTTTGGCCTTTTCCTTTTTTCCTTCCCCTTTTTTGGCCTTTTCCTTTTTCCTTCCCCTTTTTGGCCTTTTCCTTTTTCCTTCCCCTTTTTGGCCTTTTCCTTTTTCCTTCCCCTTTTTGGCCTTTTCCTTTTTCCTTCCCCTTTTTGGCCTTTTCCTTTTTCCTTCCCCTTTTTGGCCTTTTCCTTTTTCCTTCCCCTTTTTGGCCTTTTCCCTTTTTCCTTCCCCTTTTTGGCCTTTTCCTTTTTCCTTCCCCTTTTTGGCCTTCTCCTTTTTCCTTCCCCTTTTTGGCCTTCTCCTTTTTCCTTCCCCTTTTTGGCCTTCTCCTTTTTCCTTCCCCTTTTTGGCCTTCTCCTTTTTCCTTCCCCTTTTTTGGCCTTCTCCTTTTTTCCTTCCCCTTTTTTGGCCTTCTCCTTTTTTCCTTCCCCTTTTTTGGCCTTCTCCTTTTTTCCTTCCCTATTTTTGGCCTTCTCCTTTTTTCCTATCCTATTTTTGGCCTTTTTCTTTTTTCCTTCCTTTTTTGGCCTTTTCCTTTTTCCTTTCCCCCTTTTTTTTTTGGCCTTTTCATTTTTTCTTTCCATGTTTTAGTATTTTCCTTTTTTCTTTCCCTTTTTTTTGGCCTTTTCCTTTTTTCTTTCCCTTTTTTTTGGCCTTTTCCTTTTTTCTTTCCATGTTTTAGTCTTTTCCTTTTTTCTTTCCCTTTTTTTTGGCCTTTTTCTTTTTTCTTTCCCCTTTTTTTTGGCCTTTATCTTTTATTTTTACTTTTCCTTTTTTTTCCCTTTTTTATTTTCCTTTTTTTTTCCTTTTTCTTTTACCTTTTCCTTTTTTTCTTTTTTGCCTTTTCTGCCTTTTTTTTTTTTTTTAAACCTTTTTTATCTTTTCTTTTTATTTCCTTTTTCTCTCTCCCCCCCCCCCCAACTTTCTTTTTCCCTCCTTTCCTCCTGATGCAGGGTGGGGAAAAGCAAGGCCACAAATAACACAGCTCCGAGTCAGGCTCCACCAGGCGAGCTGGAAAGGGATTCAAACCATTCCAGATCCCAGCTCCAAACCCTCAGGGCAAACCTCAAGGCTCAGAAATACCTTAAAAGAACTTCAAATGCAACCAAAAAAAGGCTTTTGTGACTCCCAGAAGGGAGCACAGCAGAGGGATGCCACATGGGGCTGGGCCGGGGGGAGGGAGGCTGTCAGTGCCATCTTCTGTCGCCTGCGCCGCACTGCACAGCCCTGGAGAAACCCAGGCTGGCGAAGTGGGATTGCAGCACCCAGCCTTGGATAGATCAGAGCTGGGAATGTGGGATTGGATCAGCTAGACCTGGAAAAATCAGAGCTGGCAAAGTGGGATTGGATCACCCAGCCCTGGATAGATCAGAGCTGAGAATGTGGGATTGGATCACCCAGCCCTGGATAGATCAGAGCTGAGAATGTGGGATTGGATCAGCTAGACCTGGAAAAATCAGAGCTGGCAAAGTGGGATTGGATCACCCAGCCCTGGATAGATCAGAGCTGAGAATGTGGGATTGGATCACCCAGCCCTGGATAGATCAGAGCTGAGAATGTGGGATTGGATCAGCTAGACCTGGAAAAATCAGAGCTGGCAAAGTGGGATTGCAGCACCCAGCCCTGGATAGATCAAAGCTGGGAATGTGGAAGTGCATCACCCAGATCAGGGCTGGGAATGTGGGATTGCAGCTCCCAGCCCTGGAAAAATCAGAGCTGGGAATGTGGGATTGGATCACCCATCCCTGGATAGATCAGAGCTGGAAATGTGGGATTGCAGCTCCCAGCCCTGGAAAAATCAGAGCTGGGAATGTGGGATTGGATCACCCATCCCTGGATAGATCAGAGCTGGGAATGTGGGATTGCAGCACCCAGCCCTGGAAAAATCAGAGCTGGCAAAGTGGGATTGCAGCACCCAGCCTTGGATAGATCAGAGCTGGGAAAGTGGGATTGCAGCACCCAGCCCTGGAAAAATCAGAGCTGGGAATGTGGAATTGCATCACCCAGATCAGGGCTGGAAATGTGGAACTGCAGCACCCAGCCCTGAAAAAATCAGAACTGGGAATGTGGGATTGGATCACCCATCCCTGGATAGATCAGAGCTGGGAATGTGGGATTGGATCACTCAGCCTTGGACAGATCAGGGCTGGGAAATTGGGATTGCAGCACCCAGCCCTGGAAAAATCCGAGCTGGGAGTGTGGGATTGGATCATCCAGCCCTGGATAGATCCCAGCTGGGAATGTGGGATTGCAGCACCCAGCCCTGGAAAATTCAGGGCTGGCAAAATGGGATTGAAGCACTCAGCCCTGGATAGATCAGAGCTGGGAAAGTGGGATTGTATCACCCAGCCCTGGAAAAATCAGAGCTGGGAATGTGGAATTGCATCACCCAGATCAGGGCTGGAAATGTGGGATTGCAGCTCCCAGCTCTGGAAAAATCAGGGCTGGGAATGTGGGACTGCAGCACCCAGATCAGGGCTGGGAATGTGGGATTGCATCATCCATCCCTGGAAATCAGGGCTGGAAAAGTGGGGATTGCATCACCCAGCCCTGGAAATCAGGTCTGCCAAAATGGGATTGCATCATCCATCCCTGGATAGATCTGAGCTGGAAATGTGGGATTGCATCACCCAGCCCTGGAAATCAGAGCTGGGAAATTGAGATTGCATCATCCATCCCTGGATAGATCTGAGCTGGAAAAGTGGGATTGCATCATCCATCCCTGGAAACCAGGGCTGGGAAAGTGGGAATTGCATCACCCAAATCCCTTCAGCCTGGCTCAAACCCTTGCCCTTGGGGAAACAACTCCCGAGGCAGTGGAGCTCCCCCAGGCCTCCCCAGCCCCAGCGGTGGTGGCAGGGGGTGGCCGGAGCCTGCCTGCAGCCCTCCCTCCTTCCAGCACAGAGTTTGATCTGGTGATGGAATTTCACAAAGAACTCCAGAAGCCACAGGACATAAATTATGTTCTTTGTTCTCTCTTACAACACCTGAGTTATTGAAATACTGAGATGGGACTTGAGCTCCCAACTGGACATGGGGAAGGGAAAGGTGGATGAAAAGCCATCACAAGTTCAACGTGGGTCACTTTTCCTCCTCCTCCTCCTCTTTGCCTGCCCCCATCCCTTCCCCAGTGGCAGGTACCAGCCTGCCTGAGCCAGGGGCAGGAGCTCTCTCCCCACCACAGCTCCAGTGGAGGGGGGATCCCTCTCAGCAAGGAGCTTGGTTTCTCTGGGTTGCAGATTCCTCACAGTCAACACAATTGGCCAGAAACAGAGTTAAACTTGAGAGGAGGAGATGATGGACTCATGATCCTCACTGTGTGCCCAGCTGATGATGGGCTCATGGATCCTCACTGTGTGCCCAGATGATGATGGATTCATGATGCTCACTGTGTGCCCAGATGATGATGGGCTCATGGATCCTCACTGTGTGCCCAGATGATGATGGACTCATGGATCCTCACTGTGTGCCCAGCTGATGATGGGCTCATGATGCTCACTGTGTGCCCAGCTGATGATGGGCTCATGATGCTCACTGTGTGCTCAGCTGATGATGGGCTCATGGATCCTGTGTGCCCAGCTGATGATGGGCTCATGATCCTCACTGTGTGCCCAGCTGATGATGGGCTCATGATCCTCACTGTGTGCCCAGCTGATGATGGATTCATGATCCTCACTGTGTGCCCAGCTGATGATGGGCTCATGGATCCTGTGTGCCCAGCTGATGATGGGCTCATGATCCTCACTGTGTGCCCAGCTGATGATGGACTCATGATCCTCACTGTGTGCCCAGCTGATGATGGGCTCATGGATCCTCACTGTGTGCCCAGATGATTATGGATTCATGATGCTCACTGTGTGCCCAGATGATGATGGGCTCATGGATCCTCACTGTGTGCCCAGATGATGATGGACTCATGGATCCTCACTGTGTGCCCAGCTGATGATGGGCTCATAGATCCTCACTGTGTGCCCAGCTGATGATGGATTCATGATCCTCACTGTGTGCCCAGCTGATGATGGGCTCATGATCCTCACTGTGTGCCCAGCTGATGATGGGCTCATGGATCCTCACTGTGTGCCCAGCTGATGATGGATTCATGATCCTCAGTGTGTGCCCAGCTGATGATGGGCTCATGATGCTCACTGTGTGCTCAGCTGATGATGGGCTCATGGATCCTGTGTGCCCAGCTGATGATGGACTCATGGATCCTCACTGTGTGCCCAGCTGATGATGGACTCATGGATCCTCACTGTGTGCTGAGAAGACAGACTCATGGTCCCCACAATGTGCCCAGCTGATGATGGACTCATGATCCTCACTGTGAGCCCAGATGCTGGACTCATGATCCTCATGGTGTACTGAGAAGACAATGGACTCATGATCTCCACACTGTGCCAAGAAGACAATGGAGCCATGACTCCCACCGTGTGCCAGGGGCCCTGTACCAGCCCTGAGGGAGCCAAACCTTGGTCCTTGCCCTGTTTCCAGCTCCTGGGGACACACAGGACCTCCCAGGCATGGCCTGCAAGCACCTCACAGTGCCCAGGGGACACACAAGAAGATTCCCACCCTGCCCCCTCCAACACAGAGGCTTCCCCATCTGTGTGCACCACTGAGCCTCTCCTGCCAGCCAGGACGTGGCCCTGGCAGGGCACAGCTGCCCTCCGCCCTGTGGAGAGCTGCCAGCCCCGTGGTGTTTGCCAAGCACCTCCCTGGGACAGAGGTGAGGGCACAGCCACCCTGCAGAGGCCTCAGACTTTCCACATCAGCTTGGTCAGATGTGGCTGCAGCTCCCTGGAGCAGGGAAAAGGAATTTCCAGCACCGCTTCCCTGAGCAATTGAGCAGCACCAGGTGCTGCAGGGGTGGCTGGGTGCCCAAGCCAGGGCAGACCAGGCTGCCTCAAGGTGGTTCTGTCCCACAGACCAGCCACAGAGGGAAGGGGGACTTCATGATGCCCATCTCTCCTGGAAGGCATCACCACTGGCATCAATCACCCTTCTGGGTTGAGAGGTGCTCCCAGGAAGGCTCCCTGCTCCTCAGAGTGCTGACATTTAACCTTCTGGGTTCAGGACAAAGCCAACAACCTCCTGGGTGCCAGGGGGACAAAGTCAATGCCTGGCTCAGCCAAAGCCACCCAGAGTGGAGCTGCTGATCCCTGAGGGTATTGGCAGTGCCAACAGGCAGAGACCTAGGGACTCGGTGCCAGCTGTCAGGAGTCTAAGAGGAACATCATCTCCATGGGACCTAAGGCAAGTTAGGAACTACAGTGAGGAATCAAAGCAGGGGACAGCACTCCTGGGTGGTGCTGAGGGTCACTTGTCCCTCTTGGCATGGGCAGGAGAAGTCCCTGGTGCAGCCTCCACCTGTGTGTGTGTGTGGACAGGAGTGGGCAAGCCCAGCTCCAGCCCCTGGAGCCGAACAGCATCAAGCTGAGGTGGCAGGATGGCCACCACCCCATCACAGGTGGGGAGCCAGGGCAGACACAACCCTGCCCCTGCCACCAAAGCACCTCTCAAAGCCACCTCTGCCACTCCTCCAGCCCCAGCCACCAGGCTGAGCTGCCGGTGGTCAGCGTGGCCACCAAGCCCCCAGCTCCTGGGTGCAGGATTAAGGGTTTGGGGAGAGGAGAAGGGGGTGCAAGGGAACCTCAAGTGACAGGGGTGGGGTGGGCAACACTATCAATATGATAAGAGGTCAATTCACCTAGTGAATCAGGGGAGCAGAGCTGGCAGCTGCCTGCTCACACCCTTCTCTGGCTGCTCCCCCAGGCTGGAGACATTCAGCAACCTGAAGAGCTTCACAGTCTCTTGGTTTGGTTAAAAACAACTCCCTCCCCCCACACCCCCTGCTCCCTCCCCCCTCCCTGAACCTCAGCAGCAGCAGAGCTCAGACTCTGGTGTCTGTTCCCCCCAGTGGCAGCGTGAGCTTGGTCACCCAGCTTGGGCATCCAGCTTGGCCACCCACACCTTGGTCATCTAGCTTGACCACCCACACTTTGGCCACCCACACCTTGGTCATCTAGCTTGACCACCCACACCTTGGCCACCCACACCTTGGTCATCTAGCTTGACCACCCACACCTTGGCCATCTAGCTTGACCACCCACACCTTGGTCATCTAGCTTAACCACCCACACCTTGGTCACCCAGCTTGGCCACCCACACCTTGGCCATCTAGCTTGACCACCCAGCTTGGCCACCCACACCTTGGCCACCAGCTCCTGGCTGGGGCTTGCTGTGCCAGCTCTGCCCTTGCCCACGCTGCTCTGGTGCCCTTCTCAGCAGCATCACCACAAGACTGCCCTCACAGAAGGAAAAAGGTGGTGGTGTGTGTGGGGTGGTTCCCCCCTCCTCATCCAGCAGCAGGGACCTAAGGGAGGTCAGGACGCCCTCCTGACCTTCTCCCCACGCCGCCCCTGGGTCGCTCTGGCCCTGGCCGGGTGCAGTTGGGTGTCCTCTGCTCCGAGTGGCAACACCCAGAATGTGCTTTCAAATTCAAACCCCAACCCACAAAGCCTCTCTTCACCCTGCACTTCTCAGGGCATTGTCCAGGCTGCCCAAGGGAACAAACCCAGCTGTGGCTCCAGGGATGTTTGTGAAGACACCAAGGATGATGCTCAAGCCGTGAGCTGTGCTCCTCAAGCCTGCCCGGACGCCTGCGGAGAGGCCTTCCTGAAGACACCAGGAGTGATGCTCACACCATGAGCCAGGCTTCCTCTTCTTTGGTACCTCTCCATGCTTGGAGAGCACAGCTCCAAGGACTTCAGGAATCCAGGCAGGGTCTCTCCTGGTCTTTGCCCACCACACCCGAGGGGCCAGGAGGAGGCCGTCGCGTCCCAGCACATCGCTCCGACGCGGCTGGAGAAGGTCCTGCCTCCCAGCTCCATCCTCCCTTCCCAGGAGATGCAAGGAGAGGAGGGATGTGAGACTTGGAGAAGAGGTCCTCTGCTCAGTTCAGTCTTAAAGCTGAGGTTGCCCCCTCAACCTTTAAACCAGAAGGAAAGGAAGTCTCTGGCAGAGCTTCTTCGTGCCGGCACAGGTACCGTCGGACGCTCGCAGCGGGGAAAGGAAAGGAAAACGAAAGCCCCAAAGCCAGGAATAGCCCTCCCCCCCTCCCCCCAGGAAACAAACCAACCCAGTGCAGCCAGCTGGAGCAGGGCTGGGAGCCAGGCTGGGTCCTAGCCGATCTGGATCTGGCCAGAGTACATGGTGAGCAGCACCATGATGGTGAAGCCCGTCAGCAGCCCCGCGTTCTGGATGCCGAAGGTGATGAGCGCGCTGCCGTTCTGCTCGTCCTCCCGGCTCACCTCGTTCATCTCAGGGAACTGCCACAGGCACACAAGGGGTTGGGAAAAGGCCCCCCAGGATCACCCAGCCCAAGCAACAACCCAGCACCACTGTGCCCCCCGAACCGTGGCCCCAAGTGCCACGGCCACAGGTTTTTGGAATGCCTCCAGGGATGGTTCCTGAACCCCTCCGGGGCTGGGGACTCCACCACCTCCCTGGGCAGCCTGTGCCAAGCCCTGAGCACCCTGCAGCAAAGGAATTGTTCCTCATCTCCAACCTAAACCTCCCCTGGCACAATCTCAGGACATTGCCTCTCCCTTTATCACCTAGGGAGAAGAGAGCAACCCCCAGCTGGCTCCAGCCTCCTTGCAGGGGGCTGTAGGGAGCCAGAAGCTCTCCCCTCAGCCTCCTTTGCTCCAGGCTCAGCACCCCCAGCTCCCTCAGCTGCTCTGAGAGAGCTGCTGGCAGAGCTCAGCCACAGGAGGTCGAGGGAGGTGATTCTGCCTCTCTCCTCTCCTCTGGGGAGACCTCCCCTGCAGCACTGTGTCCAGCTCTGGGGCCCCCAACACCAGAGGGACCTGGATGAGCTGGAGTGGGGCCAGGGGAGGCCATGAAGCTGATCAGAGGGCTGCAGAACCTCTGCTCTCTGGACAGGCTGAGAGGATGGGGGCTACTCAGCCTAGAGAAGAGAAGGCTCCAGGGAGACCTCAGAGCAGCCTGAAGGAGGCTCCAGGAGAGCTGGGGAGGGACTTTTGCCAGGGGCTGGGGAGTGCCAGGATGAGGGCAATGGCTGGGAGCTGGGAGAGGGCTCTCCACAACTCCCTGGAAGGAGGCTGGAGCCAGCTGGGGGTTAGGTCTCTTCTCCCTTGTGCCAAGGGACAGGACCAGAGGAAATGGCCTCAGGTTGCCCCGGGGCAGGTTGAGGTTGGCCCTGAGGAACAACTTTTTCCCTTTGAGGGTTGTCAAGGCTTGGCCCAGGCTGCCCAGGGCAGTGGTGCAGTCCCCACCCCTGGGGGGCTTTCAAAGCTGTGGAGATGTGGTGCTGAGGGCCATGGTTTGGTGGTGCCCTGGCAGTGCTGGGCCAAAGCTTGGACTGGATGATCCTGAAGGTCTCTTCCAACCCACCCCAGCCCCTGACCCCAGCACTCACCATGTCAGCCAGGGCGATGTAGAGGAACATGCCCCCAGCCAGGGCAAAGATCCAGTTGGCAGAGAAGTGGCTGCCAGCCACGATGCCAAAGGCCAGGCCCAGGTAGCAGCAGCAGGCAGAGATGAAGTTGAAGAAGAGAGCCTGGCGGATGGTCATGCCGGCATTCAGCAGGATCACAAAGTCCCCTGGCAGCAGAGCACAGGCACCATCAGCAGGGAGCAGCCTGCCACAGGGCAGCCCACCAGGAGAAGAGCACAGGGAGGAGGAGAGAGGAGGCTGCCACAGGGCAGGGCACCAGGAGAAGAGCACAGGGAGGAGGAGGGAGGAGGCTGCCACAGGGCAGGGACACCAGGAGAAGAGCACAGGGAGGGTGAGGAAGGAGGCTGCCACTGAGAAGGGTGACCAGGAGAAGAGCACAGGGAGGAGGAGGGAGGAGGCTGCCACAGGGCAGGGACACCAGGAGAAGAGCACAGGGAGGAGGAGGGAGGAGGCTGCCACAGGGCAGGGACACCAGGAGAAGAGCACAGGGAGGGTGAGGAAGGAGGCTGCCACTGAGAAGGGTGACCAGGAGAAGAGCACAGGGGGGAGGAGGAGGAAGGAGGAGAAGAAGGAAGGAGACCGCCTCAGGGCAGGGGGACCAGGAGAAGAGCACAGGGAGGAGGAGGGAGGAGGCTGCCACAGGGCAGGGACACCAGGAGAAGAGCACAGGGAGGGTGAGGGAGGAGGCTGCCACAGGGCAGGGCACCAGGAGAAGAGCACAGGGGGGAGGAGGAGGAAGGAGGAGAAGAAGGAAGGAGACCGCCTCAGGGCAGGGGGACCAGGAGAAGAGCACAGGGAGGAGGAGGGAGGAGGCTGCCACAGGGCAGGGACACCAGGAGAAGAGCACAGGGAGGGTGAGGGAGGAGGCTGCCACAGGGCAGGGCACCAGGAGAAGAGCACAGGGAGGGTGAGGGAGGAGGCTGCCACAGGGCAGGGCACCAGGAGAAGAGCACAGGGGGGAGGAGGAGGAAGGAGGAGGAGGAGAAGGAAGGAGACCGCCTCAGGGCAGGGGGACCAGGAGAAGAGCACAGGGAGGAGGAGGAAGGAGGCTGCCACTGAGAAGGGTGACCAGGAGAAGAGGACAGGGAGGAGGATGAGAAGGAAGGAGGCTGCTCCTGGGAAGGGTGATCATGACAAGAGGACAGAGAGGACGAGGAGGGAGGAGGACGAGGAGGGAGGAGGACGAGGAGGGAGGAGGACGAGGAGGGAGGAGGACGAGGAGGGAGGAGGACGAGGAGGGAGGAGGCTGCTACTGGGAAGGGTGATCATGAGAAGAGGACAGGGAGTGTGAGGAGGGAGGGGACTGCCCCTGGACAGGGTGACCAAGGAAAGAGCACAGGGAGGATGAGGAAGGAGCAGCCAGCAGCACTGGGACAGCACCAAGCTGCCTATTTTGATCTCCTCCTTTTGCCCACAGCCAAGGGTGGGCACCCCCATGCCCACTGCCACCCAGCACTGCCCACTGCCAGCCCAGGGACTTTGGCCCTTCCACCCCAGCCTGCTGCCAGCCTGCCCTGTCCCAAACCACTGAGCTGTTAGGTTGGGTTGGGTTTTGTTTGGCTTTTTCCTTCCCCCCCCTCCCTCCCTTCTTCAGATGTCTGCAGCTAAATTTAACTCTCCACCATCACATTACCTCAGTATTTTTAGAGCTGGGATTACTCAGTGTCATCTCCAGCCATGCCTTCCCCACCACCATCCCTCCCTGCTGCTGCCACCCCACAGTTGCCTTTCTCTTGACAAACAAAGAGGAGCACCAAGGAGAACCTCAGGGTTACACCCAAAGAGGGGCAGAGCCCTGAACTCTGGGACAGGTTGCCCAGGGAGGTTGTGGAGGTGTTCAAGGGAAGGTTGGATCAGGCCTTAAGCAGGCTGGGCTGGGGGGAGGTGTCCCTGCCCATGGCAGGGGCTTAGGACTGCATGAGCTTTGAGGTCCCTTCCAAGCCAAACCTTTTAAGGCATCTAGGAACCTTTTCCCAAGGACTCATGGATCTGGATGGCCTTTCAGGTCCCTTCCAACCCACCCCTGTCCATGAATCTATACATCTATGATTACAGGAACCCTTCCCCATGGTCTCATGCATCTAGATGGTCTTTCAAGTCCCTTCCAACCCACCCCTGTCCATGAATCTATACATCTATGATTACAGGAACCCTTCCCCATGGTCTCATGCATCTAGATGGTCTTTCAGGTCCCTTCCAGCCCAAGCCTGTCCATGAATCCATACACCTATGACTCTAGCAACCTACTCCCAAGGATTTATGGATCTAGATGGCTTTTCAGGTCCCTTCCAACTCAAACCAGCCCATGAATCCATACAACTATGACTCTAGGAACCCTTCCCCATAGTCTCATGGATCTAGATGGCCTTTCAGGTCCCTTCCAGCCCAAACCAGTCCTTGAATCCATACACCTATGACTCTAGGAACCCTTCCCCATGGTCTCATGGATCTAGATGGCCTTTTGGGTCCCTTCCCACCCAAGCCTGTCCATGAATCCATACACCTATGACTCTGGGAACCTTTTCCCAAGGATTCATGGATCTAGATGTCCTTTCAGGTCCCTTCCAGCCCACCCCTGTCCGTGACTCCACACCTCTATGACCCTAGGAACCCTTCCCCGTGGCTTCGTGCACCTAGATGGCCTTTCGGGCCCCTTCCAAGCCCATGCCCTGCCTCTGGGGCTCACCCAGCTCGTGGGGGAACTCCTCACAGAGGATGGCCACCGAGGTGCTGATGCCTTGGAAGACAGAGACAGTGAAGGAGGCTCCGATGGCCAGGCCGTCGATGAAGTTGTGGAGGCCGTCGCTGAGGGTGATCATCCAGGCCAGGGTCCCGATGTCCGAGTAGCGAACCTCCTTCAGCCAGTAGCAGGCACTCTGGGAGGCCTGAAGGTCCTGCCACAGCAGCCCAGGAGCAGGGCATCAGCACCCACCTGCTCCAAAGAGGGCTGTCCTGCTCCCTCCACCCTCCCCACCCCCTGCCCATACGAGGTGGAAGCGATGGTCTGCTGGAGGGTTGGCTCCACGGGGGGATCTGGGATGGATGGGATGAGCTTCACCAAGGCCAAGGGCTGGGGGCCTGTGCTTGGGGCACAGACAACCCCAGGGAGGCTCCAAGGTTGGGGCAGAGTGGCTGGAAACAGAGAAGGACCTGGGGGTGTTGGTTGACAGCAGCTGAATATGAGCCAGGGGGGTGCCCAGATGGCCACCAGCAGCCTGGGCTGGAGCAGCAATGGTGTGGGCAGCAGGAGCAGGGCAGGGATGGTGCCCCTGGGCTGGGCACTGCTGAGGCCACAGCTTGAGTGCTGGGGTCAGTTCTGGGCTCCTCGCTCCAAGAAGGACATTGAGGAGTTGGAGCAGGGCCAGGGAAGGGCAACAAAGCTGGGGAAGGGTCTGGAGAACAGGGCTGGGGAGGAGCAGCTGAGGGAGCTGGGAGAAAAGGAGGCTGAGGGGAGACCTCACTCACCTGGACAGAGAGGGAGCCAACCACAACCTTCTCATCCCCAGGGGGGCTCTTGCACTCCAGCTCACTGGCTCTGGGGGGGATCATGTGGTCCATGTCCCCGTTCTGCAGCTTCTCAGTCACTCCCTCCTCCTGGTCCTTCTTGGATGGCAGAGCCTCAGGGCCATAGTGGCTGTGTCCATGGTGATGCTGTGGGCCAGGGAGGCATTCAGGACCGGGGGTCAGCCACATCTGCCAGCTCTGCTGCTTCCCACCCCACCCTTGGGCAACCTCACCTGGTCCTTCTGCTTCAGGAGCATCTTCAGGATCTTCTCTGTGAAGAAGAAGAGGTAGAAGCCCCCAAACACCACAGCAGATTTGGACACATAATAATCTTCTTGAGGGTTGAAGCCAAAGGCCTGCAGGTGAGAGGGGACAAGTGACAGGCCCCAGGGACAGCCTCCAGCCACATCCTTCCTCTGCTCCTGGCACTTCTGGGGCACCTCTGCTGCTTCCTGACCTCTCTCTCCCTCTCTAAGCTCAGAACAAAAAACCCTTTCCTGCACCTTTCTGCTCCTTCTCTGCCCCAGCCAAGCCAGCTGTGCCCCAAGGGCATCAGATCCAGCACCCACCACGGGGCGGGGATGCCAAGAAGCAGGCTTAGAGCATCTCCACTGCCTTGGCCCAAGGGGGAGCCCTGCCTGAGGGGCTGAAAGGGGCACACATTGGAAATCTTCTGCTTGAAGCAGGCTGGAGGAGGTTGCAGTGAGGTGGGGGGGTTGGTCTGCCTCTGTAGGACCAGGTGATAGGAGGAGAGGAAATTACCTTGATGATCTTGAAGGTCTTTTCCAACCTGGTCTATTCTATTCTATTCTATTCTATTCTATTCTATTCGATTCTATTCTATTCTACCCTGCCCTCTCCTTTCCTTTCCTCTCCTCTCCTTTCCTTTCCTCTCCTCTCCTTTCCTTTCCTCTCCTCTCCTTTCCTTTCCTCTCCTCTCCTTTCCTTTCCTCTCCTCTCCTTTCCTTTCCTCTCCTCTCCTTTCCTTTCCTCTCCTCTCCTGCCCTCTCCTCTCCTCTCCTGCCCTCTCCCCAGGGGAGGTTTAGGTTGGGAGATGAGGAACACTCTCTTTGCTGCCAGAGTGGTGAGGGATTGGCACAGGCTGCCCAGGGCGGGTGGTGGAGTCCCCAGCCCTGAAGGGGGTTAGAACCCTGTGGCCATGGCACTTGGGGCTGTGGTTTGGTGGCCCTGGTGGGGTGGGGGTTGCTGGTTGGACTGGATGACCTCAGAGGTCTTGTCCAACCACCATACAAACCCCCCAAACAAACCCCAAAGCAAACCAGTTCTGTGCTTCTGTGAAGCTCTGCCCTGGGGAGTTGTCCTTCCAGGGAAGGCTGAGCCAAGAGAAGGTTGAGCCAGCAGCTCCGAGCGGTCCCCAGCGGCTCCCAGCCTCCGCAGCTCGCTCTCCATTCCCCCTTCTCCACACCAGAGGTACGGGGAGAGAGAGACAAAAAACCATCCCCCAGGAGAGGAGAAGCAAAGGAGAGAGGCAGCAGCCCTCACCCTACCTCGGGGATGAGCTGGAAGAGGGCGTTGGAGTAGAGAGTTCCAATCGCCAGAGCTATGAAGTAGAGGAGCAGCCGCTTGTAAAAGGTCTTCTTCATGAAGGGCACCACGCTGGCTCCCACCAGCGAGCAGAGCGAGATGACTGTCACACAGAGCAGCCCAAACCCCCACACTGGGCCCACCCACCCCGGGCAGCAGGGCAGGGGCAGGGCAGCAACGGCAGGGGCAGGGATCCACGCCCAGGGGAAAGAGACAGAGAGGAGAGAGAGGGAGGGAGGGAGAGAGAGAAGAGGACATCCATTAGTGATTGCTGCTTCATTCTCCATCACTTCAAGAGGGTGAACCTGGTGCTGGGTGGCTTTGGGAACAGCACTTGGGGGGGTGGGAGGTGTCCCTGCCCATGGCAGGGGGTTGGAACTGGAGGGTCCTCAAGATCCTTTCCAATGCATTCTATGGACCTTTGTATTTGGGACCCTGCCCATGGCAGGATGGTCTTTAAGATCCTTTCCAACCCGTTCTCTGGACCTCTGAATTTGGGACCCTGTCCCTGGCAGGGGGTTGGAACTGGATGGTCCTTAAGATCCTTTCCAACCCTTTCTCTAGACCTTTGAATTTGGGATCCTGCCCATGGCAGGATGGTCTTTAAGATCCTTTCCAAGCCATTCTTTGGATCTCTCTGAATTTGGGACCCTGCCCCTGGCAGGGGGTTGGAACTGGATGGTCCTCAAGACTCTTTCCAACCCATTCTCTGGACCTTTGAATTTGGGATCCTGCCCCTGGCAGGATGGTCATTAAGATCCCTTCCAACCCTGGGAAGGATCAGAGGACTCCTTGCTGTGGAGCCCTCCCTTGGAGCAAGCAGCTCTGGGTTGGAGGCTGAGTTTTTGGCAGCCAGGCTGTTCTGAGAGCCACTTCTGCTCCTCAGGCCCTCGGTGGGGACATGAGGTGGCTCTTCCAATGCCACAGAGCACCAAGGTTTCTCACCCCTCAACAAGATCATCTCATCCCCTCCATCCTCACCCTGCAGGATGCTCCAAGTGGTGGTGAGGATGGAGAGGACACAAAGACAATTCAGCCCCTGCCAGAGCAGGAGGCTCAGGAACTTGGGCTTCATCTCCAGCAAATAAAAGGCACAGCTCTGGAGTTGAGAAAGAGACTTGGAGAAAGATCTGCCTCAGCTCATGGTCCTGAAAGGTGGAATTTGAGGCTGGGTTCTATGGATTGGAGAAGCTTGGACCCAGCTCAGCCTCCTTAAACATGGAATTTAAGGCTGGATTCTGTGGATTGGAGAAGCTTGGACCCAGCTCAGCCTCCTCAGACATGGATTTTAAGGCTGGATTCCGTGGATTGGAGAAGCTTGGACCCAGCTCAGCCTCCTCAGACATGGATTTTAAGGCTGGATTCCGTGGATTGGAGAAGCTTGGACCCAGCTCAGCCTCCTCAGACATGGAATTTAAGGCTGGATTCTAGGATTCCATGGATTGGAGAAGCTTGGACCCAGCTCAGCATCAGCCCAGAAGCCACAAAGACTCTGTGAAGCCACCTGGCTGAGCTGGGGTGGCAGAGGCCGGCTCAGAGGGGGCTGAGACCGGCTCAGAGGGGCTGAGCCTGGCACAGAGGGGGCTGAGCCCGGCTCAGAGGGTTCCAGCTTGGGTGCAGCCATCCAACTCCAGAGCTGTTTAATTAGCAGACAATTAATCGGCGCCGTATCTGCCGCTCCCGTCGGAGCACCAGGAAACCTCAGCTCCCCCTCAACCCTTGGTGGGGGGGAACAGCCCCTGGACATCAAGGAGGGAAAGAAAAGGCAATGAAAACACTCATCTGTGCGTGTAGGGTGGGGGGAAATGGACTGGGCAGGGAGGTGGTGGAGCCACCACGCTTGGAGGCCTTCAAACCCCATCCAGATGTGGCTCTTGAGGACACGGCCTGGTGGTGTGGGCTTGATGGTTGGCCTGGATATGATCTCCCAGGCTTTAATCCAGCCCAAGCAATTCCATCACTCCATTTGTTTCCACCAGCAAGGAGCTGTCCTTTGTGCTCTGACATTCCTCTGTCCTTTGTGCTCTGACATTCCTCCACCTCAGCACCAGAGGGCTTTCCATCCAGCTCAGCACCTTGGTGGGCTCAGAGCTGAGCAGCTCTACAGGAATCAAGGCTGAGCACATCCCACCAAGGGATTAAAACTCCCTTGGGAAGCAGCAACAGCCCACGGGGCAGGAGCAAAGAGCTTCTTCCCAGTGAGGCTGGGGAGACACTGGAACAGGTTGCCTAGGGAGGTTGGGGATGCTCCCTCCCTGGAGCACATCCCGCCAAGGGATAAAAATCCCTTGGGAAGCAGCCACAGAACATGGGGCAGGAGCAAAGAGCTTCCCAGTGAGGCTGGGAAGGCACTAGAACAGGTTGCCCAGGGCTGTCCCCTCCCTGGAGGTGTTTAAGGCCAGGTTGGATGAGACCTTGAGCAACCAGGGCTGGAGGGAGGTGTCCCTGCCCATGGCAGGGGGTTGGAACTGGATGAGCTTTAAGGTCCCTTCCAACCCAACTCGTTCTATAGATCTCTGAATGTGGGACCCAGCCCATGGCAGGGGTTGGAACTGGATGAGCTTTAAGGTCCCTTCCAACCCATTCTATAGATCTCTGAATGTGGGACCCAGCCCATGGCAGGGGTTGGAAATGGATGAGCTTTAAGGTCCCTTCCAACCCAACCCATTCTATAGATCTCTGAATGTGGGACCCAGCCCATGGCAGGGGTTGGAACTGGATGAGCTTTAAGGTCCCTTCCAACCCATTCTATAGATCTCTGAATGTGGGACCCAGCCCATGGCAGGGGTTGGAAATGGATGAGCTTTAAGGTCCCTTCCAACCCAACCCATTCTATAGATCTCTGAATGTGGGACCCAGCCCATGGCAGGGGTTGGAACTGGATGAGCTTTAAGGTCCCTTCCAACCCATTCTATAGATCTCTGAATGTGGGACCCAGCCCATGGCAGGGGTTGGAAATGGATGAGCTTTAAGGTCCCTTCCAACCCATTCTATAGATCTCTGAATGTGGGACCCAGCCCATGGCAGGGGTTGGAAATGGATGGTCTCGAAGGTCCCTTCCAACCCGACCTGTTCTCTGGATCTCTGAATGTGGGCCCCTGCCCACGACTCTCCCAGCCCTCAGGGCTGAAGGACTTGGTCTCTTCAAGCTGCCTGCACGCTCCAGAGGGTTTCCTGGTGCTCAGTGTGCCTTGTGTGAGCCTGGGCAGGGGGAGAGGTGGGGGAGGAGGGGAAGGCAAGAAAAAGCCCTGCAGAGACCCTGGAGCCAAGCCCTCAGCCTCGGGGGGAAGGGGTGGGAGGGACAGGTTGGAGGACAAGAACAACAAAAAAACCCCAGACAACCAAGAGAGAGAGGATGGCCCCAGAGGAGCTGCTGCCCTTGGGGAGGTGGGAGGGGAGAGGCAGGGACTGTCTACCACACCTCTGGGATGAGCTGGAGGAGCGCGGTAGAGAGCAGCGTGCCGATGGAGAGCGCGATGAAAAAGGTGAGGACCCGGCTGAAAAAGGTCCTCTGGGCACACGGGACGATGAAGACTCCGAGCAGGGAGGCCACGTTAATCATGGACACACTGAGAAAACCAAAGCCCCACACTGTGGAACGAGAACAGCTGCGTTCAGTGGCGGCGGTTCCCCTGCCTGCCTTCCCCGCGGGAGGGCGGCGGAAAGCGGCGGCCCCAGAGAGAGAGGAGAGGGGAGGGGGAGGAAATTGATCCTCATGGCCAATATCGACCAGCCCCGGGGCAACCTGAGGCCATGTCCTGTCCCTTGGCACAAGGGAGAAGAGACCTAACCCCCAGCTGGCTCCAGCCTCCTTCCAGGGAGTTGTGGAGAGCCCTCTCCCAGCTCCCAGCCATTGCCCTCATCCTGGCACTCCCCAGCCCCTGGCAAAAGTCCCTCCCCAGCTCTCCTGGAGCCTCCTTCAGGCTGCTCTGAGGTCTCCCTGGAGCCTTCTCTTCTCCAGGCTGAGTAGCCCCCATCCTCTCAGCCTGTCCAGAGAGCAGAGGTTCTGCAGCCCTCTGATCAGCTTCATGGCCTCCCCTGGCCCCACTCCAGCTCATCCAGGTCCCTCTGGTGTTGGGGGCCCCAGAGCTGGACACAGTGCTGCAGGGGAGGTCTCCCCAGAGAAGAGGAGAGAGGCAGAATCACCTCCCTCGACCTCCTGTGGCTGAGCTCTGCCAGCAGCTCTCTCAGAGCAGCTGAGGGAGCTGGGGGTGCTGAGCCTGGAGCAAAGGAGGCTGAGGGGAGAGCTTCTGGCTCCCTACAGCCCCCTGCAAGGAGGCTGGAGCACCCCCAGGGGGGACCTGACAGCCAAAGAGCAACCAAGCTGGGGAAGGGTCTGCAGAACAGGGCTGGGGAGGAGCAACTGAGGGAGCTGGGGGGGTTGAGCCTGGCTCTCTTCTCCCTAGTCTCAGGTGATAGAAGGAGAGGCAATGACCTCAAGTTGCCCCAGGGGAGGTTTAGGTTGGAGATGAGGAACAATTCCTTTGCTGGAAGGGTGCTCAGGGCTTGGCACAGGCTGCCCAGGGAGGTGGTGGAGACCCCAGCCCTGGAGGGGTTCCAGAACCCTGTGGCCATGGCAGCTGGGGCCAGGGTTTGGGTGGCCATGGTGGGGCTGGACTGGACTGAAGATTGGACTGGATGATCCCAGAGAGCTTTTCCCTACCCAACCCATTCTGTGCCTCTGTGAGAAGAAACAAAAGGCCAGGCCCTGCTGAGGTTCTCAGTGCAGGGGGGAGGGAAAAGTCACAAAATCCCAGCTCCAGGCAGGTGGGAAAAGCTTGGCTCTGGATTTAGACCCTCCACACTGCAGCACCTCTCCCTGCCTCCAGCTGCCTCAGCTGTGACACAAACCAGCAGTGGTGCTGCAGGGCAGGCAGGAAGGCTTGACCCCAAGGCTGGGCCTAAAAGTTGGAGCAGATGGTCCTTGGGGACTCCTCCAACCTGGCATTCTACAGCTCTGGGAAGGAAGCCACCAGCTGACTTGGAATTGGGTTTTCCCAGCCCAGTGCTGGGCTCAGGGCAGCTGCTCCAAGGCTTGGGGAATCCTCAGGATCTGGATGTGTGGAAGCTCATTTAAGCATCCTGGAGGCCAGCAGACCCTTGTGATAGGAGGAGGTGGAATGGATTGAAGCTCAAGGAGGGGAGATGGAGACTGGAGATGAGGAAGAAAATCTTCCCAGTGAGGGTGGGGAGACACTGGCCCAGGTTGCCCAGGGAGGCTGTGGATGTCCCCTCCCTGGAGGTGTTCAAGGCCAGGCTGGATGAGACCTTGAGCAAGCTGGGCTGGTGGGAGGTGTCCCTGCCCATGGCAGGGGGGGTTGGAACTGGATGAGCTTGAAGGTCTGAAGGTCCCTTCCAACCCAACCCATTCTGTGGTTCTGTGCAAACTGCCAGGGGCACATAGCAAAGGTCCCAGCATCATCATCCATCATCATCATCATCATCATCCAGCCACCCCAGAGATTTGGGATGCCCAAGCTGCAGTGTGTGCCAGTGGGACAAAAGGAGAGTGCCAGGCACAAAGCACCCTGAGGCAAACCCATCAGCTGCCTCCTCCCATCTCTGCCCTGGAGCTGGGAAAAGAGGGGGAGCTGGGAAGGTGGGGGGGAGCTGGGAAGAGGGGGGGAGCTGGGAAAGGGAATTGGTTGCCCTGCAGGTCCTGGGGGTGCTTCACGTGCCCAAGCTCCGTGCAGTGCTCGTCCCCACCCTGGCTCCTTGCTCACCTTCAGCTGAGCTGGGCCTGGTCTCCTCTGTCTGCTCATTCTCCTCATTCTCCAGGTTCTCAGAGGCACAGGCCCCTGACTCCAGCTGCTGCAGGATGGTAGGGCAGAACTCCTTGAACTCGCTGTGCCCCAGGGCAGAGCCCTGGCTCAGGTTGTGGATGGCGAAGAGCTCGGCGGAGCTGAAGCACTGCGGGGGGGAGAGACCAGGAGGTGCCATGAGACCCCCAGCTCTGCCAAGAGGCACTGCCAATGGGGCAGGGGGGGGTCTGCAGGGCCCCTGCCTTACCCTGGAGAGGTTGAGGCGGTGCTGGGAGCTGTTGGCACGTCCCACTCCCACATCCAGGTGGTTGAGCAGAGCCTTGAGCTGCTTCAGGCTCAGGCTTTGGCTCTCTCCGTAGCGCTGGAGGAGGTCCTGCAGGAAGGAGGCCGCAGAGAGCTGCGGTCCTGTGCCACCCCAGGTGCCCTCCACCAGTGGGCAGGAGGAAAGGAAGAGAAGCAGGAGCAGGCAGCAGCCCTGCAGGGCTGGCATGGGCATCATGGTGTCTCAGGGGTGCTGGAAGAGAAGCCACACAGCTGCCATCAGCTTCAGCAGGGCCCAGCAGGGCTGACTGCTCCCAGGGGAGCCCTAGGCTGGGGGGGGAGCACAGAGCTTTGTGCTGTGAGCACCCCCAGGGGGGACCTGACAGCCAAAGAGCAACCAAGCTGGGGAAGGGTCTGCAGAACAGGGCTGGGGAGGAGCAACTGAGGGAGCTGGGGGGGTTGAGCCTGGAGCAAAGGAGGTTGAGGGAGACCTCACTGCTCTCTACAGCTCCCTGAAAGGAGGCTGGAGTTAGGTGGGGGTTAGTCTCTTCTCCCTTGTGACAAGGGACAGGACAAGAGCAAACAGCCTCAAGTTGCCCCAGGGCAGGCTCAGGTTGGCCATGAGGAACAATTTCTGCCCCTGGAGGGTTGTCCAAACCTGCCCCAGGCTGCCCAGGGCAGTGGTGCAGTCCCCATCCCTGGAGGGCTTCCAAAGCTGTGGAGATGTGGTGCTGAGGGCCATGGTTTAGTGGTGTCCTGGCAGTGCTGGGTTAAGGCTTGGACTCCATGAGCTGAGAGGTCTCTTCCAACCAAAACAACTCCATCATCTCTCCCCAGGCACCACCAGCCCAGCCACTGCCCTCCCCACCCTGACCCAACCCCTGCCAGCAGCTCCCCAAGCCCCCTGCTCACCGTGCGCCAAGGGGTGGGGAGGCTGCCAGGCTCCCGGGGGCTCTCCAGCTCCACAGCCACTGGGGATGCCTGGGGAAGAGCAGCCAGAGGTCAGGAAGCTGGCAGAGATGCCACACACAGTCCTGCCCCAGCGGCACTGCCAGCAGACCCCGGCAGCAGCAGCGAGTTTGGGGCTCTGCAGGGCGAAGATGTCACAGGGCAGCCCCCGGCCACACCACCGCCTTGGTGCCACCCAGCGCTGGGGCACACTCCCCTTGGGGACCTCTGCCAGCCCACAGCAGGGCTGGGAGGACACTGGAGCCCGGGGGCCAGAGGTGGCACTGCCACGAGGTTATATTTTAACCACCATAATCCCCAACAGCCCTGGCACCTGCCCAGCTGCCGCTGCCTCCCCACGGCCTGCCCGGCACCAGGCCTTGCCCTTCCCTGCTCCTTCCCCTGCCCTGCCAGCAGTCAATAAAACCAGGGTGGCACAGACTCGGGGGTGAACTGGGGTTCACCCATCAGCACCCACTGGGTGTAAGGGAAGGAGCCTGAGGTGGAGAGTGGCAGGTCGGGCACGACCCACACGTCTGCCCTGGGCAGCGCCCAGGAGCCAGGGCTGCTGCCCTGGGGCCAAAGAAGCAAGTGGGAAAGTTGGGATTCAAAAGGAGAGAGAGAGGAGAAGAGAGATGGTGAAGAAATCCTTGTGCCCAGCAGCCAGCCTGGTGCCTACCCACGGCTGGGGCACAGCCTGCCTGCTGGTTTCGCCTGCCCGAGGGATGCAGTTGGCAGCCCCAGGATGGTTCCTGCAGCGTGGAGCATGTGGAGCCTCACCCAGCCCAGCTCTGCCCTGGCCCTCTCAGCCTGGCCTTGGCACTGCCACCCTGGCCCTGGCCCTCTCAGCCTGGCCTTGACACTGCCACCCTGGCCCTGGACCTCTCAGCCTGGCTTTGGCACTGCCACCCTGGCTCTGGACCTCTCAGCCTGGCCTTGGCACTGCCACCCTGGCCCTGGCCCTCTCAGCCTGGCCTTGACACTGCCACCCTGGCCCTGGACCTCTCAGCCTGGCTTTGGCACTGCTACTCTGGCCCTGGACCTCTCAGCCCGGCCTTGGCACTGCCACCCTGGCCCTGGCCCTCTCAGCCTGGCTTTGGCACTGCCACCCTGGCCCTGGCCCTCTCAGCCTGGCTTTGGCACTGCCACCCTGGCCCTGGCCCTCTCAGCCTGGCTTTGGCACTGCCATCCTGTCCCTGGACCTCTCAGCCTGGCTTTGGCACTGCCACCCTGCCCCTGGCCCTCTCACCCTGGCCCTGGCCCTCTCAGCCTGGTCCTGGCTCTGCCACCCTGGCCCTGGGTCACCCTCCCACTGCCCACTCTGGCACCTCCCCAGGCTCACCCCTGGCTGACAGCTTCCAGACTCAGCTCTCCTCCAAACCCAAGACATTTTTGAAGCTTGGCCAAGCAATTGTTCTGAAAATAGCCCTGGGCTGGCCTTAGGAGGCAGGGGGGGATGAGGATGAGCCTGGCAGGACCCTCTCCCTCCTTCCAGGACCCTCTCCCTCCTGCCAGGACCCGGCTTCCCCCCTCCAGGCCCCCACATTCCAGCAGGTTTTACCAGCTTACCACCACTTTGGGAGCTTTGTTCTCCAGGAGAGCACAGCCTTGGGAGGCTTCAGCCTCCTCCTGCCAGGGCTTAGCTCAGATCCTTTGGCTTTAACCCTTTCTCCACCCCAAACACGGGGGAAGGAGCTCAAGTGCTGCCAGCACCCTGCTGGGTCGGGGGGGGACCCAGGGCACCCCTCCAGCATCCCCCCAGCGAAAGTCAGGCATCACCTTCTGCCTCTCCCCCTCCCCAAACCCAGATGGATCCTCCCTTGGCAAGGCCTTGGTGACTCCCACAGGGCACACAGGGGCTGGCACACCGCCCAAGGTGACAAAAAGCTTGCCCTGGTGGCACTGCACCCCAGGGTGCCTTTGCCTCTCTCTCTGTGCCAGCTGAGTGCTTCCCACATCCCTCCTCCGGCCCGGCGCCATTCAGCCCGGCACGCAGGGACGGCCAGCAGCCGGTGCCCGGGCACGCAGCCCCTTCCCATGCCAGGGCACGCAGCCCCTTCCCGCGCCCGGGCACGCAGCCCCTTCCAGCGCCCGAAGTGCCGCCGGGGGCTGTCCCCACACCGGGCACCGCCGGGCTGGGGGAAAACCAATCAGCCCTCAACTCTTCCCCAGCTCCAAACAAAAACCACGCAGGACGCACTCGGGAGGCAGAGCCGGGATGAGGTTCGAACCCAGTCGGAATTGCTCAAGGGTTTTAGGGCTGAAATGAGGTAGAGGAGCTGCTCCCCTCCCTCAGGAAGAGAGCAGCCTGGGGGTCCCGGACCTCCCCCCCGCCCCCAACCCCAACCCCCACAAGCAACTCGTAGCAGGGCAGGAGGATGCCCAACAATTCCCAGGGGCAACGAGGAGCCGCAGGGAACACCCCAGGGGTACAACCCTTAGCTGCGGGCTCTGCATCCCCACCGGCAGCCGAGTGGGACTCGACCAACCCCCCCCGGCCCCGGTCCCTCTCCCGAGCCCCCTGCCCGCTGCCGTCAAGGGCATCCTGCGCCCGGCCAGGTCCCGCAGGGCCCCACGCCTGACCTACTTTTATCTGTCGCCGCCACCGGGACAGGGCCGAGGGAACCAACAACCTCTGTGCCACGCCGAGGGGGGATGGATGCCCAGGAGGACATCCCACGGGGACGTGCCCAGGAGCCATGCCCAGCATGGAGGTGGCAGGGCCAGGAAAAACTCCCCCCCCCCAGCTCCCTCCCCTTCCCCCTCCCCTCTCTGCCTTTTTGTTTTGCCTTCCCACATCCCCTGGGTTTGCTTCCCGGAGCTGATCGATCCCGATTGCAAACCAACCACCCCACCCCCGCCCCCCACCCCCGCTTCTCCAACCCCCATTCCAAGCGGGAAGGTGACGCTGGCAAAGCCCAGCCCTGGCCCCAGCCCCGCGCCAAAGGCTTCCCGAAATCCCTCAATGGCACAAACCTGCGGGGGGGGCACCGAGGGGGGCAGCCAAAACCTCATCGGTCAACAACTTCCCCCCCCTCGCCATCCCTATAACCTTCCAGGGTGGTTGGCACCAATGATCCCAACTTCCTTCCGGAGCAGAAGCTGCTCCACGTGTCTGGCACAGAGGGTAGGAGGGTTGTCCGTGCCCGGGAGGGGATCGAGCAGCCTCGCACCTCCTTTTGCTGCCCCCCAGGCACCTTCGTGTCCCTTCACGTTCCCCAGCTCCCTCCCGACAGAGCTCTGGGGCAGCAGGGCAGGAGCTGCCCTGATCGTCCCACCCGGCGAAGACCCTCCCCAGCCCATCCCTGGTGCCCCCCATCCTGGGCCTGCCCTCTGCCACCATTCCTGCCCCGTTCCTACGCCAGTTCCCACACCAAAGCCTCTCCCTGGCCCTTTTGTCCCCTGCCCCACTCCCAGAGCTTGCAGTGGGGGTGCCAGAGCTCAAAGGAGGGTCCTCTGCCCCAGAACTGGGTCCTTCTCCCTATAGCTGGGTCCTCAGCTCCATGGATGGATCCTTCTCCCCTCAGCCAGCTCCTCAGCCCCATAGTTGGGTCCTTCTCCCCATAGCTGCATCCTTCACTCTATAGCCAGCCCCCCAGCCCGGTCCTCAGCCCCACAGCCAGGTCCACAGCCAGCTCCCGAGCCCCCCAGCCAGCTCCTCAGCCCCACAGCTATGTTCTTCTTCCCGAGGTTTGGTCCTTCGCCCTGTAGCTGGCTCCTGACCTCCATAGCTGGGTCCTCAGCCCCACAGCTGGGTGATTCTCGCCATAGCTGGATCCTTACCTCCAGAACTGGGTCCTCCACCCCACACCCTCACCTAGCTCTGCACCCCATGGGCAATCCTGAAGAGAGCTCCAAATCTTCCCTCAGCCCCTGGGACCACTCCTAGGTGCGGCCCCCGACTCCACAGCTAGTGCCTAGAGCCGGCCCCCGACCCTACAACGGGACCTCAGCCCCACAGCCGGTCCCTAGAGCTGGACCCCTACCCTACAACGAGACTCCAGCCCCACAGCTGGTCCCTAGAGCTGACCCCCTACCCTACAACGAGACCCCAGCCCCACAGCCGGTCCCTAGAGCTGGACCCCTACCCTACAACGGGACCTCAGCCCCACAGGCGGTCCCTAGAGCTGACCCCCTACCCTACAACGGGACCCCAGCCCCACAGCCGGTCCCTAGAGCTGACCCCCTACCCTACAACGAGACCCCAGCCCCACAGCCGGTCCCTAGAGCTGACCCCCTACCCTACAACGGGACCCCAGCGCCACAGCCGGTCCTTACAGCCGGTGCCTGCATCCCCATCTGCATCCCCATCCCCATCCCGGGGCTCAGGGCCCGCTCCAGCCTGGTCCCGCGGTTCCTCGGCGCCTTCCCCGCTGTGCCCCGACCCTACAGCCGGCCCCCTGGGGCTCCCCATCCCGCTCCGTCCCGGCCTTACCTCCCGCTCCGCTCTCGCCCTCGGTCCCGGGGCCGCTCCCGGTCCCGCTCCGCTCGCTCGGGGCCGCGCAGGGCGCAGGCTCGGCCGGCGGCACGGGGAACGCTCCCATTGGTCAGCGTCACTGCGGGCCCCACCCCCTCACCCCTGAAGCCACGCCCCCTGCGCCGCGCGAGCGCCACGGGACTCGCCGGAGGAGGGGGGCAAGGGCGGGTGGGGGGAGCTGGCGCAGGGGGCACCCCAGGGACCCCCTCCGAAGCACCTCCTGGGGACAAGGGACATTCCATGGACCCCTCCCAGGGGTCAAGGAACCCCCCCAGCATCTCCTGGGGGCACCAGGCACTCCCAGGGAGATGAGGCACTGCATGGGCTCCCCTAAAGACCCCTCAGGGGTGCCAGGCAACTCATGCAGCCCCTCCCAAACACCCTTTGGGGGGGCACAGAGCACCCCTCAGCCCTCTCCCTCACCCCTTGAGGGCACTGGGCACCTCTCAGATGTTTCCTGGGGGGGCCAGGGCACCCCTCAAACCTTCTCAAGCATCCCTTGGGCACCACTCACACCTGCTCAAGCATCTCATTGGGGGCATGGGGCACCCCTCAGACCCTTCCTAAGGGGGACACAGGGCACCCCTCAGACCTCCCTGAGCACCCTTAAGGACACAGAGCACCCCTCAGACCTCCCTGAGCACCCCTTAAGGACACAGAGCACCCCTCAGACCTCCCTGAGCACCCCTTAAGGACACAGAGCACCCCTCAGACCTCCCTGAGCATCCCTTAAGGACACAGGGCACCCTCAGACCTCCCTGAGCACCCCTTAAGGACACAGAGCACCCCTCAGACCTCCCTGAGCACCCCTTAAGGACACAGGACACCCTCAGACCTCCCTGAGCACCCCTTAAGGACACAGAGCACCCCTCAGACCTCCCTGAGCACCCCTTAAGGACACAGAGCACCCCTCAGACCTCCCTGAGCACCCCTTAAGGACACAGAGCACCCTCAGACCTCCCTGAGCATCCCTTAAGGACACAGGGCACCCTCAGACCTCCCTGAGCACCCCTTAAGGACACAGAGCACCCCTCAGACCTCCCTGAGCACCCCTTAAGGACACAGGACACCCTCAGACCTCCCTGAGCACCCCTTAAGGACACAGAGCACCCCTCAGACCTCCCTGAGCACCCCTTAAGGACACAGAGCACCCCTCAGAGCATCAAGCAGACCCCACTGGCAGGGCGATGACACCCCTGGAAGGGACTAGAGGGGGTGAGAGCCCCCCCAGCCTGCATGGCAGGAGCCCCCTCAGCCCTCCCTTCCCCTGCCAAGGAGCTGGCAGGGCCATGGCACCACTGACCCCTGGGGCCAAGCTTCTCCCTGTGCCAAACCCACCTGGGCTGGGGCTGCCAAAGTCCAGCAGGAGCAGCAAATAAAAAGGGGCTGAAAAGCTGCTGCTGGTGAATCATTAACCCAGGGGAAGGTGGTGCCAAGTTCTGCCAGCACCCTGGCACCCCCGTGTGTGTGTGTCCCCCCCCATCCTGGAGGGCATCAGCACCCTCCCTCCAGCACCCTCCAGAGGGAGAAGCAGCAGCTGCCAGCAACACCTTTTAATGAAGTGAGCAGAGAACACAGAGAACAGCAGCTCCCAGCAGCACAACACAACCCCCTGCTGACTGCTGGGGGCCCAGGGGGAGGGTGGGCAGCCTCAAAAGGGCTCAGGAAGAAAAAGCACCAAACCAAACCCCAACCCCCAAAGCCCAGAACCAGCCTGAAGGAGCTGGCAAACCTCTGCTTGGCCCCTCGGGAGTTGGGCCTGGCAGGGCCAAAAGGCAGGACTGAGCCAAGGAGGTGACCAAGCCAAGGCAAAAGGTGGCTGAGAGGGGCAGGGGGAGGGGCAGCAGGGGAGGGGGCAGGGGAGGGGGCAGGGGAGGGGGGCAGGGGAGAGGGAGAGGGGCAGGGGGAGAGGGAGGGGGAGAGGACAGGGGGAGAGGGGCAGGGGGAGAGGGGCAGGGGGAGAGGGAGAGGGGCAGGGGGAGGGGGCAGGGGAGAGGGGGCAGGGGAGAGGGGGAGAGAGGGAGGGGGAGGGGGAGAGGGGGAGAGGGAGAGGGGAGGGAGAGAGGGGGGGGGAGGGGGAGAGGGGGGGGGGAGGGGGGGGGGGGGGGGAGGGGAGAGGACAGGGGGAGGGGGAGAGGGGCAGGGGAGAGGGGCAGGGGAGAGGGGCAGGGGGAGAGGGAGAGGGGAGAGGGAGAGGGGGAGAGGGAGAGGGGGAGGGGGAGAGGGAGAGGGGGAGAGGGAGAGGGGGAGAGGGCCAGAGGACCAGGGTGAGAGGGCCAGGGTGAGAGGGCCAGAGCCAAGGTGAGAGGGTCAGGGTGACAGGGCCAGGGCCAGGGCCAGGCTGAGAGGGCCAGGGTGGCAGTGCCAAAGCCAGGCTGAGAGGGCCAGGGCCAGGGTGAGAGTGCCAGGGCCAAGCTAAGAGGTCAGAAAAGCCAAAGTCCAACACTTGACTGAAAAGCTGAAACCCCAGCTCCCCCCTCCACAAAGAACAAAGGAACAGCCCAAAGCCTTCAAGGGCTTTGCACCCAGGAGCTGCCCAGGGCAGGGGCTGAGCTGCACACACATCACTGCTGGGGCTCAGTTCGTCCAATCCCTTTAAACTGGGAGGACTGGAAAGCAGCTGGGGGGTGGGGGGGAGGAGGGAGGGAGCTGAAATCCCAAGAGTTGAGAGCTCCTGGGAGGTTGGTTGGAAGGTTTGTGAAGCATCCTCGAGGAAGAAAAGAAACTTGAGGGAGATGAAAGCAAACCCCAAAGCCCAGTGAGGCTGAAGGAGAAAGGGGGGGAGGGAAGGGAAGGGAAGGTGACATCCCAAGCAAGCTCTCCTTCTCCTTTTGGTCTTTTTGGGAGCTAGAGGAAGAAGAGTTTGTCCCTGAGCTGGGCACTGGGCTCGTGGTGCAGGACCTGGCCTGCCAGGAATGCCAGCTTGTGGGCATACTTGCAGGGGGCAGGGACACGGATGGTGCCCGGCCAGTTCCAGTAGAGGTGGCACAGCTTGAAAGTCAACCTGGGGGCAGAAGGAGATGGGGAGGGAAGGGGGTTTGAGTGCCCCCCAGCACCCCCAGGGGCACTGCAGGGATGGACCCTGCCCCCCAGCACCCCCAGGCTCCCTGGAGGGATGGACCCTGCCCCCCAGCACCCCCAGGGGCACTGCAGGGATGGATCCTGCACCCTGCAGTGGTGCTGGCAGCTGGAAGCCAGGGCCATATCTGCCCCCCAGCACTCCCAGGGGCACCCTGGAGGGATGAATCCTGCTCCCCAGCACCCCCAGGGGCACTGGAGGGATGGATCCTGCTCCCTGCAGCAGTGCTGGCAGCCAGAAGCCAGGCCAGACCTGCCCCCCCAGCGCCCCAGGGATGGATCCTGCACCCTGCAGCAGTGCTGGCAGCTAGAAGTCAGGCCAGACCTGCCCCCCAGCGCCCCAGGGATGGATCCTGCACCCTGCATGGCAGCCAGAAGCCAGGCCAGACCTGCTCCCCAGGGGCACTGGAGGGATGGATCCTGCTCCCTGAAGCAGTGCTGGCAGCTAGAAGCCAGGCCAGACCTGCCCCCCAGCACCCCAGGGATAGATCCTGCACCCTGCATGGCAGCCAGAAGCCAGGCCAGACCTGCTCCCCAGGGGCACTGGAGGGATGGATCCTGCTCCCTGAAGCAGTGCTGGCAGCTGGAAGCCAGGCCACACCTGCCCCCCAGCACCCCAGGGATGGATCCTGCACCCTGCAGCAGTGCTGGCAGCTAGAAGCCAGGCCAGACCTGCCCCCCAGCACCCCAGGGATGGATCCTGCTCCCTGAAGCAGTGCTGGCAGCTGGAAGCCAGGCCAGACCTGCCCCCCAGCACCCCAGGGATGGATCCTGCACCCTGCAGCAGTGCTGGCAGCTGGAAGCCAGGCCAGACCTGCCCCCCAGCACCCCAGGGATGGATCCTGCACCCTGCAGCAGTGCTGGCAGCTGGAAGCCAGGCCAGACCTGCCCCCCAGGAGGCTTTTCTCCTCCAGCACACAAGGTCTCAGGAGGTGCTGGGGCCCCAGGAGGCTGATGGCTGTTATCACCCTGCTGAGGTCTGAGCTGTGTTTGGACCTGCAGCACACTCCCTGCAAGCTGAGCTCCCTCAGCCCCTTCCCTTGTTCTCCAGGCCCTTCCCCAGCTTCCTTCCCCTTCCCTGGCCCTGTTCCAGCCCTCAAAGTCCTTCTGGCAGTCAGGAGCCCAACCCTGAGCCCAGCACTCAAGCTGTGGCCTCCCCAGTGCCCAGCCCAGAGGCACCATCCCTGCCCTGCTCCTGCTGCCCACACCATTGCTGCTCCAGGCCAGGCTGCTGGTGCCCTTCCTGCCCTCCTGGGCACCCCCTGGCTCCTCTCCAGCTGCTGCCAACCAGCACCCCCAGCTCCTTCCCTGCTGGGGCACTCCCCAACCACCCCACCCCCAGCAGCCTGCAGCCTTCCCGGGGGTCGCTGCCGGCCCCGAGGGCAAACCTCATCCCCAGCTCCCTCTGCAGACCCTTCCAGCAGCTCCACTCTGCCACCACAGCCCCCCCCCAGAGGGGGTGCTGCCCACTGCAGGAGGCCTGGTGGAGGCCTGGGCCTCACCTCTGCAGGTTCTCCCAGCTGAGGCTGGTGGTGTTCAGCACGCAGACGTAGCGCGTGGGGTTGCTGCAGCCCTGGCGCGAGTGGTGTGCCAGCAGGAAGAAGTCCTGCCTGGGGGAGAGGGGGGGAGGGAAGGCAGGGGGACTGCACAGCCTGCAGGGGGGCTGTTCTGCACCCCAGGGCTTGCTTTGTACCCCAGGGGCTGCTTTGTTTGTACCCCAGGTTCGTTTTGCTCCCCAGGGATGGAGCTTTGCACATCAAGGTTTGGTTCCTTGCACCCCCAGGGCTGTGTCCTTGCACCCCCAGGGCTGTTCCCTTGCACCCCCAGGGCTGTGTCCTTGCACCCCCAGGGCTGTTCCCTTGCACCCCCAGGGCTGTGTCCTTGCACCCCCAGGGCTGTTCCCTTGCACCCCCAGGGCTGTTCCCCTGCACCCCCAGGGCTGTTCCCTTGCACCCCAGGGCTGTGTCCTTGCACCCCCAGGGCTGTTCCCCTGCACCCCCAGGGCTGTGTCCTTGCACCCCCAGGGCTGTGTCCTTGCACCCCCAGGGCTGTGTTCTTGCACCCCCAGGGCTGTTCCCTTGCACCCCAGGGCTGTGTCCTTGCACCCCCAGGGCTGTGTCCTTGCACCCCAGGGCTGTTCCCTTGCACCCCCAGGGGTGTTCCCTTGCACCCCCAGGGCTGTTCCCTTGCACCCCAGGGCTGTGTCCTTGCACCCCCAGGGGTGTTCCCTTGCACCCCCAGGGCTGTTCCCTTGCACCCCAGGGCTGTGTCCTTGCACCCCAGGGCTGTGTCCTTGCACCCCCAGGGCTGTTCCCTTGCACCCCAGGGCTGTGTCCTTGCACCCCCAGGGGTGTTCCCTTGCACCCCCAGGGCTGTTCCCTTGCACCCCAGGGCTGTGTCCTTGCACCCCAGGGCTGTGTCCTTGCACCCCCAGGGCTGTTCCCTTGCACCCCAGGGCTGTGTCCTTGCACCCCCAGGGCTGTGTCCTTGCACCCCAGGGCTGTGTCCTTGCACCCCCAGGGCTGTTCCCTTGCACCCCCAGGGCTGTGTCCTTGCACCCCCAGGGCTGTGTCCTTGCACCCCAGGGCTGTGTCCTTGCACCCCCAGGGCTGTGTCCTTGCACCCCAGGGCTGTGTCCTTGCACCCCCAGGGCTGTTCCCTTGCACCCCCAGGGCTGTTCCCTTGCACCCCAGGGCTGTGTCCTTGCACCCCCAGGGCTGTTCCCTTGCACCCCCAGGGCTGTGTCCTTGCACCCCCAGGGCTGTGTCCTTGCACCCCCAGGGCTGTTCCCCTGCACCCCCAGGGCTGTGTCCTTGCACCCCAGGGCTGTGTCCTTGCACCCCCAGGGCTCTGTCCTTGCACCCCCAGGGCTGTGTCCTTGCACCCCAGGGCTGTGTCCTTGTACCCCCAGGGCTGTTCCCTTGCACCCCAGGGCTGTGTCCTTGTACCCCCAGGGCTGTTCCCTTGCACCCCCAGGGCTGTGTCCTTGCACCCCCAGGGCTGTGTCCTTGCACCCCCAGGGCTGTTCCCCTGCACCCCCAGGGCTGTGTCCTTGCACCACCAGAGCTGTTCCCCTGCACCCCCAGGGCTGTGTCCTTGCACCCCCAGGGCTGTTCCCTTGCACCCCCAGGGCTGTTCCCTTGCACCCCCAGGGCTGTGTCCTTGCACCCCCAGGGCTGTTCCCCTGCACCCCCAGGGCTGTTCCCTTGCACCCCCAGGGCTGTGTCCTTGCACCCCCAGGGCTGTGTCCTTGCACCCCCAGGGCTGTTCCCTTGCACCCCCAGGGCTGTGTCCTTGCACCCCCAGGGCTGTTCCCCTGCACCCCCAGGGCTGTTCCCTTGCACCCCCAGGGCTGTTCCCTTGCACCCCCAGGGCTGTGTCCTTGCACCCCCAGGGCTGTTCCCCTGCACCCCCAGGGCTGTTCCCTTGCACCCCCAGGGCTGTGTCCTTGCACCCCCAGGGCTGTTCCCCTGCACCCCCAGGGCTGTGTCCTTGCACCCCCAGGGCTGTTCCCCTGCACCCCCAGGGCTGTTCCCTTGCACCCCCAGGGCTGTGTCCTTGCACCACCAGAGCTGTTCCCCTGCACCCCCAGGGCTGTGTCCTTGCACCCCCAGGGCTGTGTCCTTGCACCCCCAGGGCTGTTCCCCTGCACCCCCAGGGCTGTGTCCTTGCACCACCAGAGCTGTTCCCCTGCACCCCCAGGGCTGTGTCCTTGCACCCCCAGGGCTGTTCCCCTGCACCCCCAGGGCTGTTCCCTTGCACCCCCAGGGCTGTGTCCTTGCACCCCCAGGGCTGTTCCCCTGCACCCCCAGGGCTGTTCCCTTGCACCCCCAGGGCTGTTCCCTTGCACCCCCAGGGCTGTGTCCTTGCACCCCCAGGGCTGTTCCCCTGCACCCCCAGGGCTGTTCCCTTGCACCCCCAGGGCTGTGTCCTTGCACCCCTAGGGCTGTTCCCCTGCACCCCCAGGGCTGTGTCCTTGCACCACCAGAGCTGTTCCCCTGCACCCCCAGGGCTGTTCCCCTGCACCCCCAGGGCTGTGTCCTTGCACCCCCAGGGCTGTGTCCTTGCACCCCCAGGGCTGTTCCCTTGCACCCCCAGGGCTGTTCCCTTGCACCCCCAGGGCTGTGTCCTTGCACCCCCAGGGCTGTTGCCCTGCACCCCCAGGGCTGTGTCCTTGCACCCCCAGGGCTGTTCCCCTGCACCCCCAGGGCTGTTCCCTTGCACCCCCAGGGCTGTTCCCCTGCACCCCCAGGGCTGTGTCCTTGCACCCCCAGGGCTGTGTCCTTGCACCCCAGGGCTGTGTCCTTGCACCCCCAGGGCTGTTCCCCTGCACCCCCAGAGCTGTTCCCTTGCACCCCCAGGGCTGTTCCCTTGCACCCCCAGGGCTGTTCCCTTGCACCCCCAGGGCTGTGTCCTTGCACCCCCAGGGCTGTGTCCTTGCACCCCAGGGCTGTGTCCTTGCACCCCCAGGGCTGTTCCCTTGCACCCCCAGGGCTGTGTCCTTGCACCCCCAGGGCTGTTGCACCCCCAGAGCTGTTCCCTTGCACCCCCCCTTGCACCCCAGGGCTGTTCCCTTGCACCCCCAGGGCTGTTCCCTTGCACCCCAGGGCTGTGTCCTTGCACCCCAGGGCTGTTCCCCTGCACCCCCAGGGCTGTTCCCTTGCACCCCCAGGGCTGTTCCCTTGCACCCCAGGGCTGTGTCCTTGCACCCCAGGGCTGTTCCCTTGCACCCCCAGGGCTGTTCCCTTGCACCCCCAGGGCTGTGTCCTTGCACCCCCAGGGCTGTTCCCCTGCACCCCCAGGGCTGTGTCCTTGCACCCCAGGGCTGTTCCCTTGCACCCCCAGGGCTGTGTCCCTGCACCCCCAGGGCTGTTCCCCTGCACCCCCAGGGCTGTGTCCTTGCACCCCCAGGGCTGTTCCCTTGCACCCCCAGGGCTGTGTCCTTGCACCCCCAGGGCTTTTCCCTTGCACCCCCAGGGCTGTGTCCTTGCACCCCCAGGGCTGTTCCCTTGCACCCCCAGGGCTGTTCCCTTGCACCCCCAGGGCTGTGTCCTTGCACCCCCAGGGCTGTTCCCTTGCACCCCCAGGGCTGTTCCCTTGCACCCCCAGGGCTGTGTCCTTGCACCCCAGGGCTGTGTCCTTGCACCCCCAGGGCTGTTCCCTTGCACCCCCAGGGCTGTTCCCTTGCACCCCAGGGCTGTGTCCTTGCACCCCCAGGGCTGTTCCCTTGCACCCCCAGGGCTGTGTCCTTGCACCCCAGGGCTGTGTCCTTGCACCCCCAGGGCTGTTCCCTTGCATCCCAGGGATTACTCTTTTGTACCCCAGGGGTTGGTTTGTACCCCAGGGAGTTGTTTCTTTATCACCCCAGGTTTGTTTTGCAACCCTAGGGGTTGGGCTTTTGCACCCCAGAGGTGACTTCTTGCCCCCACAGGGGGTTCCTTCCCCCCCAGAGATGGCTTCTTGCTGCCCAGAATTGGCTCCTTGTCCCCCACAGGTGGCTCCTTGCACTCTAGAATTGGCTTCTTGACCCTCAGAGGTGGTTCCTTGCCCCTCCCACAGGTGATTCCTTGACAGAGGTGGCTCCTTGCCCCCCCAAGGGTAGCTCCTTTCCCCCCAGAGGTGGCTCCTTGCCCCCCACAGGTGGCTCTTTCCCCCCACGGGTGGCTCCTTCCCCCCCAGAGGTGGTTCCTTGCCCCCCAGAGGTGGTTCCTTCCCCCCAGAGGTGGTTCCTTGCCCCCCACATGTGGTTCCTTGCCCCCCACATGTGGCTCCTTCACCCCTCAGAGGTGGCTCCTTCCCCCCAGAGGTGGCTCCTTGCCCCCCACAGGTGGTTCTTTGCCCCCCAGAGGTGGCTCCTTACCCCTAGAGGTGGCTCCTTGCCCCCCAGAGGTGGCTCCTTCCCCCCAGAGGTGGCTCCTTGCCCCCCAGAGGTGGCTCCTTGCCCCCACAGGTGGCTCTTTCCCCCCACGGGTGGCTCCTTCCCCCCCAGAGGTGGTTCCTTGCCCCCCACATGTGGCTCCTTCCCTCCCAGAGGTGGCTCCTTCCCTCCCAGAGGTGGCTCCTTCCCCCCCCAGAGGTGGTTCCTTGCCCCCCAAGGGTGGTTCCTTGCCTCCCAGAGGTGGTTCCTTCCCCCCCAGAGGTGGCTCCTTCCCCTCCAAGGGTGGCTCCTTCCCCCCAGAGGTGGTTCTTTGCCCCCCCAGAGGTGGCTCCTTCCCCCCAGAGGTGGTTCTTTGCCCCCCCAGAGGTGGCTCCTTCCCCCCAGAGGTGGTTCTTTGCCCCCCCAGAGGTGGCTCCTTCCCCCCAGAGGTGGTTCTTTGTCCCCCCAGAGGTGGCTCCTTCCCCCTAGAGGTGGCTCCTTCCCCCCAGAGGTGGTTCTTTGCCCCCCCAGAGGTGGCTCCCTGCCCCCCAAGAGGTGGCTCCTTCCCCTCAGAGGTGTCTCCCTGCCCCCCAGAGGTGGCTCCTGCCCCCCAGAGGTGGTTCTTTGCCCCCCCAAGGGTGGCTCCCTGCCCCTCACCACTCGGAGCTGGTGACGGTGTGGTCGAGGACGGTGCCGGGCGGAGGGGACCCCACCTGCTCCCCCATCAGGGTGTAGAACTTGGTGCTGATCTTCTTCTGCACCACCATCACCACCATGCTGGGCTGGTAGCTGTGGAAGCTGCCAAAGCACCTCTGCAGCTGGGGGACCTCGTACTTGAGCACGGTGTCCAGCTGGCTGTCGGCGACGCCGTCCCGGTACAGCACGATCTTCTGGGGCAGGAGGTGGTTCACCTGGGGGGGGCACAGCAGCTCAGGGCCCTGCCAGCCCCCACCCCCCTGCAGGGCACAGCAGGCTGCAGCCCACCCAGCCCCCAGGCAGCTCTCACAGCTCAGAAACTCAACCTCTCCCCAAGGACTGCACCCCAGGGGTTGTCCTCCTGCACCCCAGAGGCCTTTCTGTACCCCCAGAGGCCTTTTTGCACCCTCAGAGGTTGTCCTCCTGCACCCCAGAGGCCTTTCTGTACCCCCAGAGGTTGTTCTCCTGCACCCCAGAGGCCTTTCTGTACCCCCAGAGGTTGTTCTCCTGCACCCCAGAGGCCTTTCTGTACCCCCAGAGGCCTTTTTGCACCCTCAGAGGTTGTCCTCCTGCACCCCAGAGGCCTTTCTGTACCCCCAGAGGTTGTCCTCTTGCACCCCAGAGGCCTTTCTGTACCCCCAGAGGTTGTCCTCTTGCACCCCAGAGGCCTTTCTGTACCCCCAGAGGTTGTCCTCTTGCATCCCAGAGGCCTTTTTGCACCCTCAGAGGTTGTCCTCCTGCACCCCAGAGGCCTTTCTGTACCCCCAGAGGTTGTCCTCTTACATCCCAGAGGCCTTTCTGTAGCCCCAGAGGTTGTTCTCCTGCACCCCAGAGGCCTTTCTGTACCCCCAGAGGCCTTTTTGTACCCCCAGAGGCCTTTTTGTACCCCCAGAGGTTGTCCTCTTGTACCCCCAGAGGCCTCTCTGCACCCCCAGAGGTTGTCCTCTTGCATCCCAGAAGCCTTTTTGTACCCCCAGAGGTTGTCCTCTTGCAACCCAGAGGCCTTTCTGTACCCCCAGAGGTTGTCCTCCTGCAACCCAGAGGCCTTTCTGTACCCCCAGAGGTCTTTTTGCAGCCCCCAGAAGTTGTCTTCTTGCATCCCAGAGGTGGTTTCTTTCACCCCAGGTTTCTCTTGCACCCCAGGGGTTGGGTTTTTTGCACCCCAGGCTTTGTTCTGCGCCCCCAGGGGCTAAGTTTCTGCACCCCCAGGGACTGTTGGGGGTTTTTTTTTGCACCCCAGCATTTCCCCAGCACCTACAAAGGCCGAGAGGGGGGGAGAGGGGGAAACCCACAACCCCAGGATGCCAATCCCACCTGTCCTGGCCCCTTCCCTGCCTTGTCAGAAGCTGCTTTGCTCATGCTGGGGCCAGTGGGGCAAGAAGGCAGAGCTCAGCAGTTTGCTGCTGATAGGAGCAGAGGTGGAACCTGGCACTTCCCCCACTGCAAACGAAGCCCCGGGGAGGGTTCAGCCAGGGCCCGAGATAAGGAGGAGTCCTTGGGTTCCTGTGGCCACCTGCAGCCAGTCCAAAGGCCTCTGAGGACGTTTGCTGGCTCACACACACTTGGGCTGACAGGTCTGGGGTGGTTTTGCCCTGCTCTTGAGGAGAGCTGGGTGCAGGGTGAGGAAGCTGGCTGGGGCTGGAGGGGGAGGGGGGCAGGGCTCAGCCTCACCTCGTGGAAGCGCTGCAGGGCGTCGAGCAGCAGCAGCCGCAGGCTGTCGGCGATCTCCTGGTGGGGCATCTGGAAGACCACCCTGGAGTACCACTTGGTGAGGATGCTGGGGGTGGAGAAGGGCCAAGCATCAGCCCAGCAAGGCCCTGTGCAGCCAACCCCAGCCCCAGATGGGTGCCTGCGGCGCCCTCCCCGGGGGACGCAGCGGAGCCGCAGCAGGAGAAGCCGTGCCCCGAGGGCATGGAGCTGGGGAAAGCAGCAGCTTCACCCTCCCAAAGGTGGGGAGGCAGGAGGGAAGCTGCCCCCCTAAGCAACCCCCAGGGCAGAGAGGAGGGCACCTCTTGCCCCCAGGGCACACCACCTACGGATTCATGCTGGCCACGAAGCCGATGACGGAGCTGGCGCCTCTGCTGTGGTACACGTCCATCCCCACCACCATCAGCTGCTTCTGTTCCAGGAGGGAGTGTGGGGACAGCTTAGACAGCTCCAGGCTGTGAGGCACATTGCAGGCACAAACCAGAGCCCCCAGCCCCAGGGGCAAGCATGGAATCCTTTGGGTTGGGAAAGCTCTTTAAGATCATCAACCACTCCCCAGCTGCTCCGAGGCTGGGGCTAAGCCATGGTCCTCAGCACCGCAGCTCTGGGGCTCTGAAACCCCTCCAGGGCTGGGGACTAAGCCACCTCCCTGGGCAGCCTGGGCCAGGCTTCCAGAACCCTTTCAGTCAAGAAGTTTCTTCTAATCTCCAACCTAAACCTCCCCTGGGGCAACCTGAGGCCATTTCCTCTTGTCCTGTCCTTGTTCCTCAGGAGCAGACCCCAACCCCCACCTGGCTCCAGTCCCCCTGCAGGGAGCTGTAGGGAGCCAGAAGCTCTCCCCTCAGCCTCCTTTTCTCCAGGCTCAACACCTCCAGCTCCCTCAGCCCCTTCTCTTGTTTTCCAGACCCTTCTCCAGCTTCCTTCCCCTTCCCTGGACCTGCTCCAGCTCCTCAATGTCCTTCATGGAGCAAGGAGCCCAACCCTGACCGCAGCACTCAAGCTGTGACCTCCCCAGTGCCCAGCCTGGGGGCACCATCCCTGCCCTGCTCCTGCTGCCCACACCCTTGCTGCTCCAGCCCAGGCTGCTGGTGCCCTTCCTGCCCACCTGGGCACCCTCTGGCTCATCTTCAGCTGCTGCCAACCCCCCTGCTGGACACTTTCCAGCCACTCTGCCCCAAGCCTGGAGCCTTCCTGGGGTTGTTGTGACCCAAGTGCAGGCCCCAGCCCTTGGCCTTGTTGAACCTCATCCCAATGCCCTTGGCCCCCCTCAGCCATCCTGGCCAGACGCTCCTGTGGATCCTCCCCACCCTCAAGCAGATCAATCCAACCCCCAACCCTAAAGCTCCACTGCTGCAGCTTGAGGCCATTTCCTCAATGGAAAGCATCTGCACCCTGGAGCTGACAAAGCCCCCAGCCAAGAGGGGGTTGGTTTTTCCCCTCCCCCCTCCTTACCAGGGGGATGTCAACTCCCCACAGCTCCCCACCCAGCTTGCAGTTGATCTGCAGCAGGACTTTGTGCACCACTGCCCTCATCTTGTTCAGCTGGCTGCCCAGGGACTGCGCGTTGATGACCTGCGGCAGGGTAACCAAAGCAAAGGCAGGGAAAAGCGAGGCTGGAGAGGCTCCTCCACAGCTTCTCCATGGCTGAGTGGTTCCCCCTTCCCTTCCCCTCCCCCCCACCCCCAAGCCCCACTTCCCCTCCCCCAAGCCCCACCTGGGAGGGCACTGGGGCGTGCAGGCAGCAGAGCTTCTTGATGGCCGCGTACAAATCCTCGCGGTTGCCGGAGATCAGGCAGAGGAGCAGCTGCACCCTGTCCTGTGGGGAAGCACAGGTTAGGGGCATAGAGGAGAACCTAAGAAGACCCCCCCCCAGCAGCTCCTCAATAGAGTCATCAACCTGCTGGGAAGCTGTGCTGCCCCCTCCCCTTTCCCCTGCCGGCTCCTCTCCTCTCCTCTCCTCACCTGGGTGTTGAGGAAGCTGCGGATGCTCTTGGCGTAGGTCTCGATGCGGTCGTCCTTCAGCTCCACCAGGATGGGTTTGCTGACCTGCATCCCAAGGGGGCTGCAGATGCTCTCCATGGTGACCACCAGATCCCTTGCCAGGTTCTGCAGCTTCCTGGGGTAAACCAGCAGCCAGTGACTCATGGAGACCTAGGAGAGGGGCAAGGACAGGCCTGGGCTCAGGGCCGGCCGCGCAGCTCCCGCGCCCTGCCGCACAGCCTGGGAAGCTTGGGGGAGGGCAAGAAGGGCCAAAAAGAAACCTAAGGGACACACAACGTCTGATTCCTGCCCTCTGGAAGCCTTCAACCACTCCAGGAGGAGGTGGGAAAGCAGCCAGCATGATCACATCCCTGTAACCTCCTCAGGAAAAAACAGGCTGAAGGATGAAGCCAACATAAAGAAGGGAAGGGCTGCAGCCCGGCCGGGCTCAGGGGCGCTGCCAGCAGGGAGCTAACCCACCCCAGCTTTCAAACAAGGAGAGCTTGTTGTGGCCTCACCGTGGAGATGGAGGCTTCCCTTGTGACCTCCTTGTTCCAGATCAGCTCCTCACTGGGGGTGAAGGAGTAGTGCCTCAGGCTGATCCTTTCGCTGGGCAAGATTCGGCCCTGGGTCTGAACAGAGTGGAAATGCAGCAGCAGGCAGCAGCGTGCAGCAGCAGCTGCAGAGCCAGGCCCCCACCTGCCTGAGGGCTGGAAGCTTTGGGAGCCCAGCAGCTGGGCAGCCCATCCCTACCCTGTGGATCCCAGGCTCAAGCCTCAGCCCCCAGCGGCTCAGCTCCTGCAGGGCCTCGGGGCTCTCCCTGATGCGGCGCAGGAGGACGGCCAGGCGCTGGCAGTGCTGCCGGGGGCTCTGGTGAATCTCCCTCATCACCTCCTGCAGCAGGGCACCAACAGGTGAGCTGGGGACTCCCACACCCCCACCCCCGGGGGAATGGGAGGCTCTGAGCTCCCCCTTCAGCTCAGCAGTGCCAGAGTGGGTGAGCAGAGAGCACCAGATCATGGAAGGGCAGAATGGGTTGGGTGGGAAGGCAGCTCGAAGGTCATCAAACCCAAGCCTTAACCCAGCACCAAACCATGGCCCTCAGCACCACATCTCCACAGCTCTGAAACCCCTCCAGGGATGGGAACTCCACCACTGCCCTGGGCAGCCTGGGCCAGGCCTGGACAACCCTCAAGAAGAAACTGTTCCTCATGGCCAACCCAAACCTCCCCTGGGGCACCTTGAGGCCATCTCCCTTTGCTCCTTGGGAGAAGAGCCCAACCCCCACCTGGCTCCAGCCTCCTTTCAGGGAGCTGCAGAGAGCCAGGAGGTCTCCCCTCAGCCTCCTTCTCCCCAGCTCCCTCAGCTGCTCCTCCCCAGCCCTGCTCTCCAGACCCTTCCCCAGCTTTGTTGCCCCTCTCTGGCCCTGCTCCAGCTCCTCAATGTCCTTTTTGGAGTGAGGAGCCCAAAACTGACCCCAGCACTCAAGCTGTGGCCTCAGCAGCGCTGAGTCCAGGGGGACAATCCCTGCCCTGCTCCTGCTGGCCACATCACTGCTGATCCAGGGCAAGCCACCAGCATGCTCTGACCTTCACCATCCTGCTGTCCCTCCTCTTGTCAGGCAGGCCTGTCACGAAGGCCAGCTCGGGCACCAGCAGCACCATGTCCAGCTGACACCGCTGGGCAGGGGGACAGGCACCATCAGCACCCTGCTGCTGCAGCCCCTCCCAGCAGGAGGCAGCACAGGGGCCATGGACAGACCATGGGTCTCACTACCCTCTCCCCAGCTCTCCATCCCTGGCTCACCCTCCCCTGTGGGGTGTGTTTCTCCTTGGGCCTGTGGACGAGCAGAGGCTGCTCCAGATCCCTGATGACGATCCCGTAGGTCCGGCTAGAAAACCAGCAAGGAGACGTGAGGCATTCCCGCTCCCAGGCATCAAACCCTTCCTCCTGGAGAGCTCCTCATCCCAAGGGATGATGTCTCTACCTGTAGTAGTCCAAGAAGGTGACCTCCTCCCCGCTGGCCAGGGTGAAAGTGCTCCTTGGGCTCTTGTCCCAGCAGATGTCGTCGATGCGGTAGGTGCGGTAGTTGTAGCGGGTGATGACCACGCTGCCCACCAGCTGCTTGGTGCACTCATCCTGGAAGCTGCTGGCACTTTGCCTGTAGATGCTCTGCCTGTGGGGAGCAGGGAGGAGAAGGAGTTGGGAGGAGAAGGAGTTGTTGGGAGGAGAAGGAGCTGTTGGGAGGAGAAGGAGTAGGTGGAAGGGGTTGGGAGAAGGGGGGGTTGGGAGAAGGGGTTAGTTGTTGGGGGAAGGAGGAGAAGGAGTTGGGAGAAGGGAGGAGAAGGAGTTGGGAGACGGGAGGAGAAGGAGTTGGGAGAAGGGAGGAGAAGGAGTTGGGAGACGGGAGGAGAAGGAGTTGGGAGAAGGGAGGAGAAGGAGTTGGGAGAAGGGAGGAGAAGGAGTTGGGAGAAGGGAGGAGAAGGAGTTGGGAGAAAGGAGGAGAAGGAGTTGGGAGAAAGGAGGAGAAGGAGTTGGGAGAAGGGAGGAGAAGGAGTTGGGAGAAGGGAGGAGAAGGAGTTGGGAGAAGGGAGGAGAAGGAGTTGGGAGAAGGGAGGAGAAGGAGTTGGGAGAAGGGAGGAGAAGGCAAAGCTCATGGTGATGCTCTCTGGTGGCCAGCACTGCCCTCACCAAGAGCTGGGCATGTGGATGCTGCAAAGCCACCCACAGCCCCCCAGGGCTCTGGGCTGTGTTTCCCTCCTCTTACATGAGGCTGAGGACAGATTCACTGGAGATCACTTTGTGGATGGCATCGACCAGGAGGAAGAGGCCTCCCTCCTTCTTCCGGATGCTGACAGAGTATCCTGGCCAGATCTGCATCCTGCCCACAGGGAAAGATCATGGAATGGGTTGGGTTGGAGCAGACACCAAAGATCATCCAGCTCCAACCCCCTGCCATGGGCAGGGACACCTTCCACCAGCCCAGGCTGCTCAAGGCCTCATCCAGCCTGGCCTTCAACACTTCCAGGGAGGAGACAACCAGAACCTCCCAGGGCAACCTGTGCCAGTGTCTCCCCCACCCTCACTGTCAAGAACTTCTTCCTCATCTCCAGTCTCAATCTGCTCTCTTCCAGCTCAAAGCCATTCCCAAGAGTGCCTGGGACAGAACTGGAGCTGCCTGCCTGGCTCTGCCAGAGGAGCTCCAAACACACAGGGATGGATTTCCCAGCTGGCTGACAGCTTTTCAGCTCCTGCCCCCTCCCCTGTGCTGCAGAAAACAAGCCAAGAGAGCTGACCTGGCACAGGATTCCAAGTTTCCAGCCTCACATTCCTGCCTGAGGGCAGGCAGGGCTGTCCCCAGCTCACACTCTTGAGGAGGAGCAAGACAGTGCCCAGCACCCACCTGCAGTGCTGTAAAACTGCAGCCTGCTCTGGTTCAAAGAAACTTTTCTCCACAAGCTTCATATCCAAGATCCTCAGCACTCTAGGAAAGAGAAATCAAAACAGGATGGGCTCAGGATCAGTGGGAAGGAGGAGGAGGAGGAAGAAGAGGAGGAGGAGGATGGTTGCTCCCCTGGAGCTCAGGGTGGGTCCCAGCTGGCCCTCACCTCCGGAAAACCACATTGTAAAAGGGGATGCAGAGATCTGAGCTGGGCTCCAGGACCTTGGTGTTCTGGATGGTGATGGTGATCTCTTCCCCATCACCTCTCCTGTGAGCCTTCACACTGACCTGCTGCAGGGCAAAACCCAAAGTGGGGTCAAGCCAGGGGGGTTGCTCTGCCTGCCCCCCCCACCCCTGCCCAGGGCGGGCTGGAGATGCCAGGGGCAGCAAGCCCACCCTCTGAAGTCAGTGAGCAGCACCTCAACCCGGTGCAGATGGCATCAGCCCTTACCTGGGGAAGCAGGATGGGCAGGTAGAGGATGGAGCCATCAAAGGCAGTCACATCCCCAGTCACTGCCTGCTGCTCCTTCAGCATGGCGAAGCGAGCGCTCCTGCACTCCACCTCGGGGCTGCCAGAGACGGGGACACAGCAGCTGTCACCCCTGGCTCTGCTGATCCTCCTCTGCCCCCGAGGGAGACTCTGCTCAGGGGCCCCAGATACCCACCCAAGGTGGGGAGAAGCTGGCTGGAGCTGGTCTGCTTGGCTGCCCTGCAGCATCTCTGCCCCACGGCCGCGCCAGCCACTCCATCTAGCGGCTGCCGGCCTGGGAGCAGGGAATGGCTTTGGGTGGAAGAGACTTTGAGGATCACCCAGACCAACCTTCAACCCAGCACCACCAGGGCCACCAAACCCTGGCCCCAGGGGCCATGGCCACAGGGTTCTGGAACACCTCCAGGGCTGGGGACTCCACCACCTCCCTGGGCAGCCTGTGCCAAGCCCTGAGCACTCCTGCAGCACAGAAATTGTTCCTCATCCCCAACCTAAACCTCCTCTGGGGCAGCTTGAGGTCATTTTTGCTCTTGTCCTATCACTTGTTCCTTGGGAGAAGAGAGCAACCCCCAGCTGGCTCCAGCCTCCTTGCAGGGAGCTGTAGAGAGCCAGAAGGTCTCCCCTCAGCCTCCTTTGCTCCAGGCTCAGCACCCACAGGGCCTTCAGCTGCTGCTCACCAGATCCCTCTCCACCTCAGGCTCCTCACAGGGCCACCAGCCAGTGGCAGTCTGCAGGAACCAGGGGGACCCTGAGGCTCCCTGAGGATGCTCCACATCTTGAACACCTCCAGGGCTGGGGACTCCACCACCTCCCGGGCAGCCTGTGCCAATCCCTGACCACTCTTGCAGCAAAGACATTGTTCCTTGTGTCCAACCTAATCCTCCCCTGGGACAATTTCAGGCCTTTTCCTCTCCTGCCCTCATCTGGTGCTAGGGAGAGGAGACCCCTCCCCACCTCACTGCAACCTCTGCCTGGGGCACCCCAAGCCTTTGAGGTGCTGTGGGGCAGCCTGGCACCACTGTGCCCCCCCTTATACCTGAAGGTAACGTGGTACTGGTAGACAGCTTCGTTCTGGCAGTGGATTTTAACTGAGTTGAGCCCCAAGGGCAGGCTGATTCCTTTTGCTGTGGTCTTCATCTGCAGTGCCCTGGCAGAGAGGTGGCAGAGCCCCCAGCCATGACCCTTCTGCCACTCAGACCCCCACAGGCGCAGGGCTGGGGCTCGTGGGTGTGCCACTTACGGTCTGCTGGCAGCCTGGGGGGTCCCTGGGACAGGTGGGAGCCACAAAGAGGGCTGGGGTCCTGGAGGGGTGGGCTCAGGAGCAGAGCAAGGCTTCCCACGGGGCAAGATGGCAGCGGGGGCTGCGCTCCGGGGGGGGTCAGGCAGCGTGTCCCCTCTGCTGTGACACAGCACCCTGCAGCCCCAGGGCAGCACAGATGAGCTCCAGAAGACTGGGGACACACTGGTGTCTGTAACACCCCCTCCCCCCCCCCAGCAAGGGACTCCCCACCAGCACCAACTCCTGGTGCAACCCCCTCCGCCTCCCCAGCCCTAGCAGCCAGGCCCTTGTGCCCCACAGGCCGCGGGGTGCTGCCTGCCTGGAGATGCTGAGAGCCCGCACTTGTGGTGCCAAGCTGGCCAGGGCCCCGGGCTGCTGAGGGAGCAGAGCAGGAGCTGCTGACACCCCCAGGGCGCTCCCCAGCCCACCGCCACCGGGCTTGGGGACCAAACCACGAGGCCCAGAGGCTGGAGCAAGGCCCGAAGGGGGCAGGGAAGGACTCACCGCGGGCCCGCGGGGAGCGCTGCCACCCCCTCCTCATCCTCCGGGCCCGGGCCGGGCCAGGCCGCAGCCCCCACCGCAGCGCCGCTGCCACGGCCTGTGGGAAGGAGAGGCCACCGGTGGAGGGCAGGGAGCCAGGCCTGGTCTCCCCGACCCCAGCCCGGCCACGGTCACCTACCGAGGGGACTGCTGACCCCCCCCGCAGGGGGACAAGGCTGCTCGTGGAAGCCCAGGCTGCGGAGCAGGGCGGAGAGCGGCGCCACGGAGGGCTTGGGGCTGGGGGGAGCGGGGCGAGCGGGGAGGGGGAGCGAGGGCTGGCATTGGACACGACCCGGCAGCCCCTGCAGCCTGCCCTGCGCGGGGTCAGGGCCGGGGCGGGGTAAGCGAAACACTCGCCGGGGCTCCATGGCCGCCCCGTCGAGGCGGGCGGCAGGCGGCAGGCGCCAAGCACCGCCACGGCCCCGCCCCCGCCGCCTCACCGCGCAGGCGCAGCCGCGGGCCCGCGCCCGCCCGGGGAGCCGCTGCCTGGCCGCGCTCCGCCGGAGCGCCCCCTGGCGGACGGGAGGAGGGAGGAGGCACCAGCGAGCACCGCGCCGCGCCGAAGAACGCGGGGGGACAGGGGTGGAGGGGACACGGAATGGGATGGGGATGGCATGGGGGTTTAAAATGGGATAGGGTGGGAGGAAGGAGCAAAATGGAATGAGGGGGATGGGATGAGAAGAAAGAGGCAAAATGGGATGAGGGGAATGGGATGAGAAGAAAGGGGCAAAATGGAATGAGGGGGATGGGGTGAGAGAAAAGGAGTAAAATGGAATGGGGTGATGGGATGGGGTGAGAGGAAAGGGGCAAAATGGAATGAAGGGGATGGGATGGGGGTTTAAAATGGGATAGGGTGGGAGGAAGGGAGCAAAATGGAATGAGGGGGATGGAGTGGGAAGGGATAGGACAGGTGGAGTAAAATGGGATGGGGGGTTAAAATGGGATAGGGTGGGAGGAAAGGGGCAAAAAGGAATGAAGGGGGTGGGATGGGATGGGACAGAATGAGTGGAGTAAAATGAGATGGGGGGTTAAAATGGGATAGGATGGGAGGAAAGGAGAAAAATGGGATGGAGGTAGGGTAAGAAAGAATGGGCTGGGAGCCCACCATGAGGAGCTGGGGGGGCACCCAGGGGACATTTTAGGTCCAGGATGCTCTGAGTGTCCCCCATGTTGACACCCAGCCTCCAACCACCACTCAGCAGCCCTCCAGGAGTTCCAGGGTGTGCCACCCTGATGCTGCTTCCTTGGCCCAGAGCAAGGTGATGCCCCCAGCTGCCTGCCTCTGGCACAGCCCTGTTGGTAGAGGGTCCCATTAACCCCTGGAACCACACAAGGGACCCCTCCTGGGCACTCCCAAGAGAGCAGACATGAGTGGCCGAGGATGTGACAGCAGCTGCCAGCCCAAGAGCGCCAGGCTGGTGCCAACTGGTCAGGCAGGTGGCACAGGGCTGATGAAGCAGGAGGAGACAGAGCAGCCCCACACCAGGGTCAGGGGGGACGGGGGCAAAAGAAGATAGGTTTTTATTCCACGTTTATCCCCACAGGTGCACATCCTGCTCCCCAGAGCTGCTGGAGAGCTGGCTGGGGGACACCACAGTCCCACACAGCAGGCAATCCGTGAGATGCAGGCAGCTGCAGCCCCTGTTCCACACACAGGGTGGGCAGCAGACTCAGAGCCCCCAGCCCCAGTTTCGCCCCACTGCAGGGCTGGGAAGGAGGTAGGAGCCAGCGCTCGTGCCCACGCCGGCAGAAGACAACTCCCACGTCCCCAGGGCATGGCTGGAGGGCAGAGCCAGGGTGCTGCAGGACCCCCAGACTGTCCCCACGGGCTGTGGGTGGGGGGCTCCCCCCCATGGCTACCGGTGGCGGTGCTCCAGCAGCGCCTCGAAGTCCGGGGAGCAAACCAGTTTGTGCTTCACGTGGCCCAGGACAATCATCTCCCCTGTGCGGTTGTCCCCGATGCCAACGGACACCAGCTCCTGTTCCAGAGGAGGGGAAGCACACATGAGCAGCCCAGCCCCCTGGGAAACCCTCCCATGGAGGTGGGAGAAGGGCTGGGGACCCTGAAGTGGGAGATGTGTCCCCTCTGCTACCCACTCCCCGGGGACAAGGGCAGGATCCTTCCCCACCGCCACAGCACAGGGATGAGCTGCCCAGGAGCCACCTCAGCCAAGGCCAGCATGGAAGTATGGAATCACTTTGGTTGGGAAAGATCTTTTAGATCATGGAGGCAACCAGCACTGCCAGGCCACCACGCTCCCTCAGCACCACACCCCCAGGGCTCTGAAACCTCTCCAGGGATGGGGACTGCATCACTGCCTTGGGCAGCCTGGGCTAAGGCCCTGGCAACCCTCAAAGGGACTAAATTGTTCCTCATGGCCAACCCAAACCTCCCCTGGGACAACTTGAGGTCATTTCCTCTTGTCCCATCCCTTGTTCCTTGGGAGAAGAGCCCAAGCCCCACCTGGCTCCAGGGAGCTGTAGGGAGCACAACCTCATCAGGTACCCCTCAAGGGGCTACTTTTGAGGTGCAGCCCCACCCATCACATCCCCAGCTCGCCCCTTTTACCTGTAAGAAGGAGCAGGGGGTCCCCATGGTGACATCCAGGGTCACCTTGCCCAGCACCAGCTGCACCTTCCCCGACTTTCGGATGAGCAACTTCCCCACCTGGCCCTCGGGGAGGTCTGCCAGGGTGCAGGTGTTCTCCGCCTGCCTCGCCTCCTGCCACAGGGACACCGAGGGGAAGGGGGGGTTGGTTGGGACACCACCACCCTGTCCCCCTCCCTCCCCACCCCCTGCTGTCCCCCCAACAACGAGCCCCTAACCTGGCTCTTCTCCTGCTTCACCACCACCATCTGTCCTTCCTCGTTCTGCAGCTCGGTCTTGATGGGCTTGGTGTCGTGGGTGGGCGGCTGGCCGGGCAGCGTGTCGGGCAGCTGGAGGAAGAGCAGCTCCTCCTCCTCAGCTGAAAGGCTCAGTCTCTGCAACAGCTCAGCCACGGGGACATCCCGTGGGAAACCAGGAGGTCCCTTGCTTTGCTCAGGCTTGGGCACAGGCTCCTCATCGCAGGGCTCTTCTTTCACTGGGGCCAAGAAGGAGAGGTGGCACCGGCTGGGCACGGAGGAAGGTGGGCGGCACCCCCAGCCCCTGCCTGCTGCGATTCCCCCACCACCACCCCAGCAAACCTTTCACTGCTGGTGGGTCCAGCTCCATCTTCTCCTCCTTGGGAGCAGGCAGCCAGGGCTCGGTGTCATCCTGCTCTGCCACCTCCTCCTTGAAGAGCCAGCCCGAGTGGGCCAGGGGCAGCTGCACTGGCTTGTTGCGGATGTCGTTCTTCAGCCCCGGGTCATCGAGGAACTGCAGGGACAGCAGAGGGGCACTCAAACACCAGCCTGGTGGCCCCAAAGCCACCTCCAAGAGCCAGCCCCACTCACATCATCCTTCTGCAGCATCCTCAGGATCTGCTTCGTCTCCTCATCCGTCTCCCTCTTCTCCTTCTTGATGTTGATGATGTGGGAAGGACCGAAGTCTGCCATGTCCACCGTCTTGTCCCAGGAGCCTGCTGGGAGAGGGGAGCAGCCCCAGGATGAGCTGTGAGCCCCACCCCCACCAACAAAAGCACCTCAGGAAGCTGGGGGAGATAGCTCCCATTACCTTTTTTCTTCATCATTTCAGCAGGACCCTGCTCGAAGATGGAGTGGGACTGGATGACCTCAGGCCGACCCCGGCCGCGGCCGTGCCCATCCCGCTGCCGGTCCCGATCCCGTTCCTTCTTCTCCTTCTTGATGGACACATCCTCTCTGGGCCTGGGGAGCAGGGAGGTGGCCTGTCACCCCCTCTCACCCACTGCCACCCCCCCTGCCCCCAGCAGCAGCAGGGTGCCCTTTGCCCAACCAAAAGCCCCGCGGCACGCAGGGAGCGAGGCGGCAAATCCACCTCCGCATCCCAGGGGAAAGGCTCAGCAGGACACTTACTCCTCCTTGATCTTCCTGCTGATGATGTTGGGGGTGAAGGTTTTCTGCCAGGGAAAGCAAGAGGGACGAGTTGTGACAGGAGCCCAGATAAGCAACAGAAACCAAACTGCCCCCGGGGCTGGAGGAGGCAGCTGGGGCCCCAACCCCCGCCCCCAGGCTGCCCCTCCTTGCATCCCAAGCCCCTTCCGGTAGCCCCTCCACAAGCCCCCAAAACCTCCTGGATTGTTCTTCCTCACACCCCAAAAACCCCCAGGTTGACCTTCACACCCCTCCTCCCAGCTGCCCTTCCCTGCACCCCAAAATCTCTTGGACTGTCCTTCCCTGTACCCCAACCGCCCCCCCAGGCTGCCCTTCCTTGCATCCCAAAACCCCAAGGCTGTCATTCTCTGCACCCCAAAATATCTTGGACTGTCCATCCTTGCACCCCAAACACCCCTTAGCTGCCCCTCCTTGTACCCCAAACACCCCTTAGCTGCCCCTCCTTGCACCCCCCACTGAACTGCCCCTCTTAGCACCCCAAAAATCTCTTGAATTGTCCTTCATTGCACCCCGAACACCCCTTAGCTGCCCCTCCTTGTACCCCAAACACCCCTTAGCTGACCCTTCTGCACCCCAAACACCCCTTAGCTGCCCCTCCTTGTACCCCAAACACCCCTTAGCTGTCCCTCCTTGTACCCCAAACACCCCTTAGCTGCCCCTCCTGCACCCCAAACATGCCTTAGCTGCCCCTCCTGCACCCCACCTGCACCATGGGGGTCCCGAAGCATTGGGGCAGGCTGCAGGGTCACCTCAAAAGGGTCGGTTTGGGGGACAACCCCCCTCCAGATGCCCCTCCAGATGCCTCCTCACCTTCTTGACACCTCCCAGGGTGAGGTCTCGGGAGCGGATGGAGGGCAGGCGCCCGGGGGTGAGGGGGGCGGCAGCAGGACGCCTCCCGAGCAGCCCCCGTGCCCCAGGGAGCCCTGGCCGCAGGCTGCCCCCCGAGCTGGCATCACCTGAGCCCCCCTCTGCCATCTTCGGCCTGGCCCTGGTTGGGTAGGAACGACGACAACGCGAAACAAGGTCAGGGGCACCCAGCTCAGCGCCTCGCACAGAAGGCTCAGACCCCACCACACTGTACCCCCAAACCCCACCACACTGCACCCCCCAACCCCCACCATGATCCACTTGCAGCCCTCTTCCCAGGGCGCTCGCACGCCCGAACAGGGTCGATTCGCAGCCCCCTCCCCCCCACAGGCTGCTCACCCCCGCACATACCCACAGACAGGTACCAGGACCCACTCGCATCCCCCACCCCAGGGCGCTCACCCCGAGTAGAGCAGCCCAAATAGCGTCCACTCGTAACCCCCTCCCCAGGCTGCTCACTTCCCCCATACACCTCCAAACAGGACCCACTCGCAGCCCCCTCCCCAGGCTGCTCAGCTGCGCCCCACTCCCCGCCACGCCGCCCCTTACCCTGCCCGGGCACCCACAGGCTTCGCGGCCCCACTGCACATGCGTGCCGTGCGTTCGTCCCTTCCCGGAAGGACGTTGCCGCCGCCATTTTTGTTAAGGGCACGCTGAACTTGTCAATGAGAGGCCGCCATCTTTGTGCCTGGCGTTGCCCGACCTCATGCAGAAGGCGACGGCGCCATCTTTGTTACGGGCAGCGTCCGGGTCTGGGAGCGGGCAGTGCGGGGGGGGTGGGGAGGGACGGGACGACGACATTGGTGAGCGGGGTCGCTCACCCCTTCATTTAACCCCCCCCCAGCTACCAGGGCTGCAGCCACCTCCCTAGAGTCCCCTGTAACCCAGAGGGGGCACTCAGCAAGGCTGTAACCCCACTGGCTGGGGATGGGGGGGATGTCACGCGTGGCCACACTCTGGGAGGGCTGGAGGGACAACGAAATTTTTGGAGGGCTCCCCCCCAAAAAAAAAAAAAAGAGAGAAATAAAAATTGCCCCCTCCCAAACAAGAGTATCCCCCACATCACCACCAGCAACCCCCCCGACGCACATCCTCTTTACACCCACATTTCCCTCGGGGTCCCGCGTGGGTACCCCCACCCCCCCAGAATGAAGAGGGGGGGACGGAACACACGCACATAGGCAGGAGCTTACCACCTCCCTCTTCCCCCCCAAAAAAACCTAACCCTGCACCCACAGCCTCCATCCATCACCTGACGCCGTCCCCAACCTGCCATCCGATTGGCAGAAACCGGGGTGGGTTCCCCCACCCCCTCTCCTTCCCCCCTTCTCCCAGTTCCTTAAATATATATATTTTTTTTTTATTCTCCCCCCCGGATTTTTTTTCCCCTCCTTTCCCACCCCCCCTCTCCTCTGGAGGCTGTTTTGCTGTTTCCCAGCTGACTGGGAGGATCCCACTGATCGCAGCCGCCGCAGGCAGCAGCTTCACCATCGCTTGGGCATCTTCTCGCCCTTCCCACCCTGCCCTGTCCAGCAACCCGCCCCCTCCCCCCTCCCCCGGTACCCTCCTGGTACCACTTCGGTACCACTCCCCCCCCCACACCTCGGTACCCCCTCGGTACCCTTTCGGTACCCCGCGGGTACCCCACCGGCATCCCAGCGCATCCAGGTAAGGGCTTCGCTGGCATCGGGCAAGCGAAAACATCCCCCTGGTATCGCATGAGCCCTGGCAAGGGGGGCTCTGGGAGGGGGGCACGGGGTGCATGGACACATCGAGGACGTGGGGCATCGTGACCCAGTTGCGAAGCTCCCAGCGCAGGACAAGAGCCCCCGTGCCATCAGCTGGCACAGGACGGCAGGCTGGCACGCTGTCCCCAGAGAGGTGACCTTCTGCTCTGCCCAAGGGTGCCAGCGTGGAGGTGACACCCGGTTGGCAGTGGCCGGGGGCCGCCTGGCACCGGGGTGCTGGGTGCAGCGTGTCGCAGGGCTGTGGGGTGCCAAAGTGCTGCGCCTGCCCGCTGGCACTCCCGGAGCCAGGCACGCAGCGGGGGTGTGGATGTGGCTGTGGGAGTGTGCCCACGGGTGCCCATGCGTGGGGTGGTTGTGCCTGGGGGGAGTGTGTGTGGGGGATTGCCCCCGTGTGTGCCCACGCATAAGGTGGATATACCCACGGGTACCTGCGTGAGGGGGTGGCTGTGCCCGTGGGTGCCCTGTGTGGGGTGGCTGTGCCCACGCACGGGATGGTTGCACCTGTGAGTGCGGTGGCAATGCCCACGGGTGCCCACGCGTGGGGTCGATGTGACAGTGGGTGCCCACGCGTGACGTGGCTGCGCTCCCGGGTGCTTAGGAATGGGGTGACTGAGCCCCCACACGGAGGGGGTGCACCCGTGGGTGCCTTACCTGAGGGGTGGCTGTGCCCGTGGGTGCCTAGGCATCCGGAGGATGTGCCCACGGGTACCCACACGTGAGGTGACTGTCTCTGGGTGCCTGCAGCTAGGCTGGCTTTGCCCATGGGTGCCCATGCAGAGGGTGGCTTTGCCTGTGCCCACGGGTGCCCATCAATGGAGCGGCTGTGCCAATGGATGCCTGTGGGTGGAGTGGCTGTGCCCGTGGGTGCAGTGGCTGTGCGCACGGGTGCCCGTGGGTGCTGAGCGGCTCTGGCACCAGCACGGGGTGGGGGCTGGGGGTTGCAGCAGCGAGAGATGGGCACAGAGGAGCCACCATGGGTGGCATGAGGAGTGCTGGGGGAGCTGGCAGCCTCGCTGTGCCACGGCTCAGGTGGGTGCTGCTCCCTGGGCTACTGTGCCAGGGTGCAGCGTGGGGGGCACCACCCACACCCCCTCCAGCCTCCTCTGGGCATCCCCTGTTTTCCATTCCTTGTCGGCGCCGCTGGCATCCACCGTGCCCACAACTCCCTTACCCCGGGGTGGGGGCAAACCTCACAGAGCAGGGCACAGGGCGGGTGGCAACCTCAGCTGCTGGCACAGGGGAAACTGAGGCACGGGGGCAGCTATGGGGCAGGGCAAAAGCAGATCCAGCTTTTCCGGTGCCATCCCTCCCAGCTCTCCCAGCACTCCCTCTTGTTTTTCTTTCCCCACCCTGCTGTTGAGCAACCCCCTGGAACACCCCCTGGGCACGGTGCCAGGCACCCCGAGGCATTTTTTTGGGTGGTGATGTTTGGGGGGCGGGGGGGGGGTGGGGGGATTGGGGGTGGCGCTGGGGGGGTGGTGCCCCTCACGTAGCCGCTCTCCCAACTGGGTTGGTTGCCGACTTCCCACTGCCTTCTCCTGCTTTTCTTTGCCTATTCCCGGCTCTTTTTGAGGGCTGAGGGGGGGGTGGTGGGTGAGGGAGGGCTGGGGGGCGAGGTGGGGGGTTGGTGGGGGGGTGGTGTTGAGGGGGGGGTTGTTACTTCTTTCTTTTCTATTTCATCCACCCCTCTGCCATCTGCTGTGCCGCGGGGGCCACCGGCAGCGGGCGGCTGCCCGCCTGCCAGCTGCCACCTTGGACCAACACACCCCCCCCCCCCCCAGAAAGAAAAGGAAAGGAAGGGAAAAAAGAAAAGAGAGAGGAAGGAAGCAAAAACCCCAACAGAAATTTGTGCCCACAGGGGCTCCAAAGCTTCCCCCCTGCCGGCCATGGAGCTGCTCTCCACCCCCAAGAACATCGAGATCAACAACATCACCTGCGACTCCTTCCGCATCTCCTGGCACATGGAGAAGGGAGACCTGGAGAGGGTCACTCACTACTTCATTGACCTCAACAAGAAGGAGAACAAGAACTCCAACAAGTTCAAGCACCGGGTGAGCCTTGGGGAGGGAGGGAAAGGAGAGGAGGGGAGAGCCCCCACCCAGCCCTCCAGCTGGGGAGAACAAACCGAGGCGTTGAGGGCAGGGGGGAAGTAAGGTTGCAGCTGGTCACAGAGTGGTGGTCTTGGTGGTGTGGGGCTGAAGGGTGGACTTGATGGGCTTGGAAGTCTTTTCCAGCCTTAATGAGTCTTTCCTGTGAGGTCAGATGATCTGGTGGGGGGATTAGGTTGAAGGGTGGACTTGATGGGTTTGGTGGTGTTGGGTTGAAGGGTGGACTTGAGGGGCTTGGAGGTCATTTCCAGCCTTAATGAGTCTTTCCTGTGAGGTCAGATGGTCTGGTGGGGGGGTTGGGTTGAAGGTTGGACTTGGTGGGCTTGGTGGTGTTGGGTTGAAGGGTGGACTTGATGGTGCTGGGTTGAAGGTTGGATTTGATGGGCTTGGTGGTGTTGGGTTGAAGGGTGGACTTAACAATCTTGGAGGTCTTTTCCAGCCTTAATGAGTCTCTCCTGTGGGGTCAGATGGTCTGGTGGGGGGGTTGGGTTGAAGGTTGAACTTGATGGTCTTGGTGGTATGGGGTTGAAGGGTGGACTTGGTGGTGCTGGGTTGAAGGTTGGACTTGATGGTCTTGGTGGCGCTGGGTTGAAGGTTGGACCTGATGGTCTTGGTGGCGCTGGGTTGAAGGTTGGACCTGATGGTCTTGGAGGCATGGGGTTGAAGGTTGGACCTGATGGTCTTGGAGGCATGGGGTTGAAGGTTGGACTTGATGGTCTTGGAGGCATGGGGCTGAAGGTTGGACTTGATGGGCTTGGAGGTATGGGGTTGAAGGTTGGACCTGATGGTCTTGGTGGTGTGTTGGGTTGAAAGGTGGACTTGATGGTCTCAGAGGTGCTGGGTAGAAGGTTGGACCTGATGGTCTTGGAGGTGTTGGGTAGATTTAGGATGGGACAGGCCCCCCCCAGCCTTCCATCTGGGGAGAAAAAAAGGAGATTTGAAGGGGAAGAAGTAAGGCTGTAGCCAGTTGCATACTGGTGGTCCTGGTGGTGCTGGGTTGGCGGTTGGACTTGATGGTCTTGGAGGTCTTTTCCAGCCTTAATGATTCTCTGCTGTGAGGTCAGATGGTCTGGGGGTGGTGCTGCTGGGTTGAAGGTTGGACTTGATGGTCATGGTGGTGCTGGGTTGAAGGTTGGACTTGATGGTCTTGGTGGTGCTGGGTTGAAGGTTGGACTTGATGGTCTTGGAGGTCTTTTCCAGCCTTAATGATTCTCTGCTGTGGGGTCAGATGGTCTGGGGGTGGTGCTGCTGGGTTGGAGGTTGGACTTGATGGTCTCAGAGGTGCTGGGTTGAAGGTTGGACTTGAAGGTTGGTCTTTTCCAGCCTTAATGATTGCATGATTCGGGGTCAGATGCTGTGGTGGTGATGGAGATGTTGGACCTGATGCTCTTGGAGATCTTTTCCACCCTTTCTGACTCTCTGGCTGCATAATGTGGGGTCAGATGCTCTGGAGGTCATGGTGGTGTTGGACTTGATGCTCTTGGAGGTCTTTTCCACCCTTCCTGACTCTATCATTGTATGATTTGAGGTCAGATGCTCTGGAGGTCACGGTGGTGGTGGACTTGATGCTCTTGGAGGTCTTTTCCACCCTTCCTGACTCTCTGGCTGCATAATGTGGGGTCAGATGCTCTGGAGGTCACGGTGGTGTTGGACCTGATGACTTCAGAGCTTTCCCACCCTTCCTGACTCCATCATTTGCCACCAGAGCTGCCCACAGGACACAACTGGTGCTGGGGACTGCCATAGAGCCCAGGAGCGATGAATGATGGGGACCAGAAGGGTGCCTGGGACGGGGAGCAGGATGGGGACAGGGCTTTAACCAACCCCTCCAAGCCTCAGTGCTGGGGGAGCAGAGCTGCCAAGCGCTGCCTCTCCCCCTCCCCCTGGTTGGAGTCACCAATTCAGGCCGTTTTTAGCAGCGGTTGCCAGGGTGATGCTATTTCATCTTCCACAGGAGTTTTTTTTTCCCCCTCTCTCTTTCTCCTCCCCAATAATCAGAAGGGAGGTGGGGGCTGGGGGGGAGGGGGTTTGGAGGGGGGTGGGATGTATTTTTTTCTCTCCCCTGTGTCTCCCATCTTCAGCATCCACCGTTGCCACAGAAACAGCTCTGCACTGCGGTGCTGCTCGGTGCCCTATTGACACCACGAGATGCCACCAGGGGCTGGGGTTGGGTGTGGGGGGGTTGTACCTAAGACCCCCACCCCCGCTAGGGTCTACTCTGTGCCCCCTGTTCCAGCAGCGGCTTTGCTGGGAGGTGTTTGGAGCCGGTGCAGGCAGCTAGAGATGGAGAAAGGTGGCAGTGGGGGCACTTTGGGGGTGTCTCAGTGCTGGGCAAAGCACAGCAAAGGCACCAGTGGGGGCAGCTGGCAGCGGGTAGGAACCACCAGCATCCCCTTGGTGTTGGGTGGGTAGGCATGTGGGATAAGGGGGGTATAGCAGGGGGGCTGTGCCATCCCACTTGGCCATTATCCCTTGAGTACAAGATGTCCCCACCAAGCTTATGGCCAAGGTGGTGGCACTGCCCCCACTGGTGCCACCCTACTTGAACATTTTCCCTCAGGTACAGGATGTCCCCAGCACTGCCCAGGCTGATGCCATCTCACTTGACCATTCTTCCTTGGGTACAGGGTGTCCTCACCAAGCTGGTGGCCAAGACAGTGCCCCTGCCCATGACAGTGTCATTATCCCTTGGGTACAGGATGTCCCTAGCACTGCCCAGGCTGATGCCATCCTACTTGACCATTCTCCCTTGGGTACAGGATGTCCTCAGCCTTGTCCATACTGGTGCCACCCTACTTGATCATTCTCCCTTGGGTACAGGATGTCCTCAGCCTTGTCCATGCTGGTGCCACCCTACTCAATCATTCTCCCTTGGGTACAGGATGTCCTTAGCCCTGTCCGTGCTGGTGCCATCCTACTTGATCATTCTCCCTCGGGTACAGGATGTCCTCAGCCTTATCCATGCTGGTGCCATCCCACTTGACCATTCTCCTTTGGGTGCAGGATGTCCCCACCAAGCTGGTGGCCAAGGCAGTGCCCCTGCCCATGACAGTGAGGGGCCACTGGTTCCTGAGCCCCCGCACGGAGTACAGCGTGGCGGTGCAGACGGCGGTGAAGCAGAGCGACGGCGAGTACCTGGTGTCTGGCTGGAGCGAGACCGTGGAGTTCTGTACTGGGGGTGAGCTGGCACTGGGTGGCATGCTGCTGCTGCTGCTGCTGCTGCTGCTGCTGCTGCTGGCCAAGCCCTGGAGTCGCTGGGATTGGGAACTGGGAGGGACGGGGGCGATGCGGTTGAGCTTGCACAAGCCAGGGCCGGTTGGAGCGGCAGCTGCTGAGTGGGAGGCAGGGAGAGGTGTGGGGGAACGGGATGGGCTGCTAGGGAATGGGGGAGAAAAAAAGAGAGAGAGAGAGAAGGATGGGGTGTGGGGATGGCGAAGGGTGTTGATGGGTGACACCCTGGTGGCTCTGTCCCCCCCCCAGATTATGCCAAGGAGCACCTGGCCCAGCTGCAGGAGAAAGCCGAGCTGATCGCCGGGCGCATGCTGCGCTTCTCCGTCTTCTACCGCAACCAGCACAAGGAATACTTCCAGCACGTCAGGTACCCCCCAGGCCTGCTCCTCACCCCTCCCAGAGCCTCACCAGGACCCCATCCCCTCAGCCTACCTCTCCATGTGTGTCCTTCCCCTTCCTCCTCCTCCTCGACTCACTCCCCACCCGCAGGGTTCACAGATGGCATCAGGTTGGAAGGGACCCTCAGAGGTCTTCTTTGTCCGACCCCCCCCTGCAGGCAGCAGGGACACCTCCAGCTAGAGCAGGCTGCCCGGGGCCACATCCAGTTTGATCTTGACTTTCTCCAGGGATGAAGCCTCAACCAGAGAGGTTGTGGAGTCTTCCTCTCTGGAGACTTTCAGGACCCATCTGGATGCCTTCCTGTGTGCCCTGTGCTGGATTCTATGCTCCTGCTCCGGCAGGGGGCTTGGACTGGAAGATCTCCAGAGGTCCCTTCCAACCTCTAACATCTTCTGATCCTGTGAACCACCTCCCTGGGCAACCTGTCCCGGTGCCTCCCCCCGCCCCCTCCCCCTCCTCGTGCTGCAGAGCTGCCTCCTGACGCCCGACCTACCTCTGCCCCTGCTTGCAGGATGCACTGCGGGAACGTGATGAAGCCCTCCCTGAAGGACAACAGCGGCAGCCACGGCTCCCCCACCAGCGGCATGCTGCACGGCATCTTCTTCAGCTGCAACACCGAGTTCAACACCGGGCAACCCCCCCAGGACTCCCCCTACGGCCGGTACCGCTTCCAGATCCCGGCGCAGCGCCTCTTCAACCCCAACACCAACCTCTACTTCGCGGACTTCTACTGCATGTACACCGCCTACCACTACGTGGTCCTGGTCCTGGCCCCCAAGGGCTCTTCGGGAGATCTTTTCTGCCGGGAACGTCTGCCCCAGCTGGACATTTCCTCCAACCGGTTCCTGACGTGCAGCGTGGAGGAGGGGGAGCTGGTGTACCGCCACGCCCAGGACAGCATCCTGGAGGTCATTTACACCGAGCCGGTGGACCTCAGCCTGGGCGTGCTGGGGGAGATCAGTGGGCACCAGCTGATGAGCCTCTCCACCGCCAACGCCAAAAGGACCCCAGCTGCAAGACCTGCAACATCAGCGTGGGGCGTTAAGGGGCGGGGCGGGGCAGGGCAGGGCAGGGCAGGGCAGGGCAGGGCTGGGTGCCCACCGCGGATTGGGCTTTCTCCCACGGACTGCTGCTGGCGAGGAGGAGCCCGCTGGGGTGGTGCTTGGGGACATCGGGAGGGGTGGTGGGGGTGGTGGGGGGGTTGGTGTAAATAGCGACGTGTCCTGTGCCCTCCCCTGCCCGCCCCGGGGGAAGGAGCTGGCAGGGAGCTCACCCGGCGCAGAGGCAGAGATTGTGCCGCTCTGCAGCCCGAAGGGCAAAGCCTTCATCTCCTGGACTGGCTGACCAGCATCATCCTCGCCGGCCTGAGCTGTGGGACCCCTTTTTTCCCCCGGCACCCCCCACCCCCATCCCCCCCTCCGCATCACCCCCTCAGCCCCCTCGCTCCAGGTTTTCAACCTCTCCCAGGGATGGAGAGGGGTGCTCGGGTGGGCACCCCCATGCCACCCGCAGCTCTCCGGGGCTACAGCCGCGGTGGTCTCAGTGTCGTTGGGGTCCTAGAACCTTGCTTCCCCCCGCCCCGTGTCGTGCAGCACTGTGCCGTGTCCGCTCTCTGCTCTTGCCATCGCCGTGCCACCAACCCCCTCCCCCACCCCCAACAGCCGGGGGGGCAGCTGGAGGACTTGGGGCTGGGGAATAGGGGGGGGGGAAAGGAGGAGGGGGAGGGGAAGCAGAGCTAATTAACCTCCCTCCTCTCCCAACCCTGTGCACCTCACCCTGCATGAGCCATCGGCAGCATGGCGCTTGGGTGCCCGCTCCCCGCCTCTCTGCCCCGTGCACGTTGTAACGGTAGAACACCCCCCGCCCCCCCGCCTCAGTCCCACCAGTTCCCGCACCCCCCACTCCCCTCAGTCCCTCCCAGTTCCCCCAGCACATTCCCCCAGCATCCCTGTGCTGTGCTGGCGCTGTATCAATAAACTCTGTGCGGTCGCCGCCGGCCGTGTCACGCTCCTCTGTGCCCCCCTGCCCCCTCCCCCCCCAGCACTGGCACCCCGGGAAGTGGCACCAGCTCCTGGCACGGGCAAGGCTGGGGAAGGACACACGCACAGGGCTGAGGATGGCACAGAGCGATGATGATGATGTGGCAGTGAGGGCATCGCCGCATCGCCACCAGCACCCTGCTGTCCCTCCCCCCATCCCCTTCACCAAAACCTGGGCTGGGCACCTCCTCGCCCATCACCAGGGTGACAAATCCTTCCTGAAAGCAAAGCCCTGGTGCCCATTTGGGCATCTCGGGGCGGGGGGGGTGCATCCCAACCCTTTGCCCAGCTTTTCCACGCTGCCACCCTTGTACGGCCCCAGCAGCCTGCTGCCAAGGGGGGGAGGGCCCGAGGAGCACCCACCCCGGCTGCCCAGCAGCAGCAGGCATGGGCACATGAAAGCCACATCCAGGAGCTGAGGCACGAGGGAGCAACGAGGTGGGCACCGGGGGTGGGGGCACAGCCCACTTGCCATCTGCCAGCAAGCAGCATGGTGTGGCACGTGGTGCCCGGCTGCCCCACGCCAAGGGAAGGTGACAGCTGCCAGCTCTGCTGGGCTGGCATCCTCCCCTGGTGCAGACACAAAGGTAGGTCAGCACCTGCCCTGCAGAGTGCCCAAGGGAGAGGCCCGGGGGGGAGCAGGAGGCTCCTTGCAGCACAACCAAGCACCCAAGGAACCGGCCAGCACTGAGCCATGCCATGCCTCTGGGAGATTGCCCAGCACCCAAGGAACCAGCCAGCACCCACGGAACCAGCCAGCACTGAGCCCTGCCTCTGGGAGATGCCCAGATGCCCATCACCCAAGGAATCAGCCAGCACTGAGCCATGCCATGCCTCTGGGAGATACTCAGCACCCAGCACCCAAGGAACCAGCCAGCACCCACGGAACCAGCCAGCACCCAAGGAACCAGCCAGCACCCAAGGAACCAGCCAGCACTGAGCCATGCCATGCCTCTGGCAGGTGCCTAGCACCCAAGGAACCAGCCAGCACTGAGCCATGCCCCTGGGAGAAGGCCCAGCCCCAGGCACTCCCTCAGCAGGGCAGGAGCAGCCTGCAGTGAGCTCCTGTGGTTTCAGTTCAGGGAGGTCCAAGGATGGGACATGTGCTTCAGGCTGCTGGAGTGCCTCTCCTCCCTCCACCCTGGCCCAGCTTAGCTTGGATTCAGATGTTTTTGGCCTCAGGGAGGAAGCAAAAGACCATGGAGTCATGGAATTGTTTAGACTGGAAGAGACCTTTCAGATCATCACCTCCAAGCATCAACCCAGCACCGCCAGGGCACCACCAACCCATGGCCCTCAGCACCACATCTCCACAGCTTTGAAAGCCCTCCAGGCATGGGGACTGCACCACTGTCCTGGGCAGCCTGGGCCAGGCCTTGACAACCCTCAAGGGGCAAAAGTTGTTCCTCATGGCCAACCTGAACCTGCCCTGGGGCAACCTGAGGCCATTCCTCCTTATTCCTTGGGAGAAGAGACCAAGCCCCAGCTGGCTCCGGCCTCGTTCCAGGGAGCTGTAGAGAGCCAGAAGGTCTCTCCTCAGCCTCCTTTACTCCAGGCTGACCACCCCCAGGTTGCCCCAGAGCCAAAGAGCTGCCCCCTCAGTACAAGGGTATTTATTTCATGGGTACAAGACAGAGACAGCACCTTCTGTGGTGGGGCTCTTCCTGGGTACTGGTTTGTACATTCAGAGAGCTGTGGCCAGCTCGAGGAAGGGGTGCAACGGGTCCCACTCAGCGCCCCCTCCCCCCCCCCCTTTCTCCTCCAGCTCTGGGGCTGCTGCTGGCAGAGGGGACCCCCCCCACCCCTCAGCTCTGCCCCCTTTTGTGCCCGTGGGTGCCCGAGCCCCGTGGCCCCCTGCGAGCGTGCCTTGAGTGCTGAGGTTGGCTGTGTGCTCCTCCGTGCAGTCTGTGCAGGGCTTCCTTCCTCCCTGCCCTCCTCCTCCTCCTCCCCTGCCCATGGAGGGGCCAGGACCCCCACCCTGGGCCACTCATTTCCTTGTGTGCAGAGTGTCCTGGAACTTGGTGCTGGTGTAGCGAAGGTGGAAACCCTTCTTGTTGATGGTGTCGTCTGAGTGGAAGCGGAGCATCACCGAGTCTCCAGCTGAGTAGATCTCCTCTGGGGGCTGCCAGGGGGACAGGCAGGGAGAGGGGGGGCTCAGCATGTGGGGAATTTGCAATGGGAAGGGTGGGAAATCATTGCACAACCCCCACCCCACCCCCTCTCCCAAGGGATTGAATCATAGAATGGGTTGGGTTGGAAGGGACCTTGAAGATCATCCAGTTCCAACCCCCTCCTGACACGGGCAGGGACACCTCCCACCAGCCCAGGTTGCTCAAGGCCTCAGAGGATCATAGAGTGGGTTGGAAGGGACCTTTAGAGGTCATCTAGCTCAGCATGTTCCTCTGCACTGCTCTGGCTCGGCTCAGCTTCATCCATCATCCCCTTGGGACATCAGGAAGAAGTCCTCTGCACTTTGCTTGCAAGTCCTCTGCCCTTTGCTTGCAAGTTCTTTGCTCTGGGGGTGGTAGAACACTGGCACAGGTTGCCCAGGGAGGTGGTGGAGGCTTCATCCCTGAAGACATTCAAGGTCAGGCTTGATGGGAAGCTCTGAGCAACCTGCTCCCTGCTGACTGCAGTGGGGCTGGACTGGATGACCTTTAAAGGTCTCTTCCAACCCAAACCATTCTAGCTCCTGGGACAAGGATCTGCTGGAGACAGTCCAAGGGAGGGCTACCAGGATGCTGAAGGGACTGCAGCACTGCCTGATGAGGAGAGGCTGAGAGCCCTGGGGGTGGTTAGTCCGGAGAAGAGAAGACTGAGAGGGGATCTGATCAACGCCTATCAATATCTCTGCGGGCTGGGGGTCAAGAGGGAGGGGACAGGGACAGGCTCTGCTCAGCTGCACCCTGGGACAGGCCAAGGGGCAATGGATGGGAAGTGCAGCACAGGGGGCTCCACCTCACCATGAGGAGGAACTTCTGCCCTGTGAGGGTCCTAGAGCCCTGGAGCAGGCTGCCCAGAGAGGTTGTGGAGTCTCCTTCTCTGGAACCTTTGCAGCCCTGCCTGGATGTGTTCCTATGTGCCCTGTGCTGGATTATCTGCTCCTGCTCTGGCGGGGGGGGTGGACTGGAAGATCTCCAGAGGTCCCTTCCAACCCCTAACATCCTGTGATCCCATTATCCCTGCATCCTCCCCAGCCTTGCCCCCCACTCCGTGGCCCACCCCCGGCTCACCCCGGAGCCGCAGAAGCGGCCGAGCCTCGGGGCCGTCCCGTCGTAGCCGTCAAAGAGCTCCATGTAGTCGTAGCCGCAGTCGGCTTCCTCCTCGATCTCAAAGGTCTGGAAGATGAGCTCCACGCCGTAGCCCTCCTCAGCCATGATCACCCACTCGCAGTCCGAGCCCCCAGGGTAGTTGTTGTCCCCAAACTGGGCGTGGGAATACAGGTCCTTGGTCTTCACCTCGGCGCGGACCTGGCCGCCGCACACTGCCAAGGGAGCGGCGCGGGGGGCGTCAGGAGGGCTGCGCGGGGCTCCTGCCCCCCGGCACCAAAGGCTCCGCAGCCCCACTCCCTGCTACCTGTGCTGTGGGTGGCCTCAAAGCCTTTCTTCTGGACAGAGTTGTCGGAGACGAACTTGAGGAACATCCTGCTGCCCGAGGAGATGAGGGGCTCGGGCTCCTTGGCCCCGCAGAAGCGACCCAGGGCTGGGGCCTTGGCGTCTCGGCCGTCGTAGATCTCCAGGTGGTCATAGGCACATTCCTGCTGAGCTTCCACGTCCAGCTCTGAGAAGGTCTGGGGAGGGGATGGCCAAGGCCAGCAGAGCTCAGGGCAGGGGATGGCCAAACCATCAGCAGAGCTCAGGGCAGGGGATGGCCAAACCATCAGCAGAGCTCAGGGCAGGGGATGGCCAAGGCCAGCAGAGCTCAGGGGAAGGGATGGCCAAGGCCAGCAGAGCTCAGGGGAAGGGATGGCTAAGCCCAGCAGAGCTCAGGGGAAGGGATGGCCAAGCTCAGTAGAGCTCAGGGGGAGGGATGGCCAAGCCCAGCAGAGCTCAGGGCAGGAGATGGCCAAGCCCAGCAGAGCTCAGGGCAGGGGATGGCCAAGCCCAGCAGAGCTCAGGGCAGGGGATGGCCAAGCCCAGCAGAGCTCAGGGCAGGAGATGGCCAAGCCCAGCAGAGCTCAGGGCAGGGGATGGCCAAGCTCAGCAGAGCTCAGGGCAGGGGATGGCCAAGCCCAGCAGAGCTTAGGGGAGGGGATGGCCAAGCTCAGCAGAGCTCAGGGGAAGGGAGGTGCCAGCGCTGCCCACCCACCCACCTACCCTGGTGTCCCCCACTCCGTCCCTACCAGCTTGATGCGGTGCCCGGGGGTGGTGCTGATGGCCCAGGTGCACTCCTTCTTGCTGGGGTACTTATCAGGCCAGTTGGGGCTGGTGATGGTCCCTGAGATGGATGTCACCTTGTGATCACAGCCAGCTGTGGAGACAAGGCAGAGGCAATGGTAGGGTCAAGAGCTGGGTCCTGAGCTTGGGTCACAAGAACCCCAAGAAGGCTGGAAAGTGCCTGGTGGAAAAGGACCTGAGAGGGTGGTTGACAGCAGCTGGAGATGAACCAGAGTGTGCCCAGGTGGACAAGAAAGTCACCAGTAGCCTGGCCTGGAGCAGCAATGGTGTGGGCAGCAGGAGCAGGGCAGGGATGGTGCCCCTGGGGTGGACACTGCTGAGGCCACAGCTTGAGTGCTGGGCTCAGTTCTGGGCTCCTCACGCCAAGAAGGACATTGAGGAGCTGGAGCAGGGCCAGAGAAGGGCAACAAAGCTGGGGAAGGGTCTGGAGAACAGGGCTGGGGAGGAGCAGCTGAGGGAGCTGGGGTTATTCAGCCTGGAGAAAAGGAGGCTGAGGGGAGAGCTTTTGGGTCTCTACAGCTCCCTGCGAGGCCGGAGCCAGGTGGGGTTTGAATTCTGCCAAGGAACGAGGACAGGACATGAGGAAATGTCCTCAAGTTGTCCCAGGGCAGATTCACGTTGGCCATGAGCAACAATTTGATCCCCTTGAGGGCTGCCAAGGCCTGTCCCAAGCTGCCCAGAGCCATGATGGAGTCCCCATCCAGAGCCATGGTGGAGTTCCCATCCCTGCAGAGCTTTCGAGCTGCGGTGCCGAGGGCCAGGGTTTGGCGGTGCCCTGGCAGCGCTGGGTGAAGGCTTGGGTTGGAAGCTCTTTTCCAACCCAAAGGACTGTGTGGGCTCCTGGGGGAGGTGTGGGGGTGTGTGCAGGAGGGATGGGGGGGGTCAGGGTGCATCCCCACCTTCCTTGCAGTCGTGCTTGTTGTCGTGCAGCACGAAGCCGCTGCGGCACTGGCACTCGTAGCTGCCAAAGGAGTTGAGGCACTCGTGCTGGCAGCCTCCGTTGTTCTTGGAGCACTCATCCTTATCTGCCAAGAGAGCAAGGACACAAAACAACCCCAACAGGCTGAGCCAGGTGGGACAAACCCCGCCAGCCAGCAGCAAACCGCCCCCATCACCCCCCCACCCCCCACCCCCCACCCCCCACCTCCCCAGCACAACAACCCTCAGCATGGCACAAGCCTTGCCCTGCTGGCGTCCCCCACACCGCTGCCACAGCAGCCAAGCAAGCGCCCAGAGCCAGCAGCAAAGCGAGATTCCACCTGTGTGCAGGGCCAGCCCAGGGCTGGCTGGCTGGGTGGCTTCTCCTCTCCTTTGAGGTCACTCATGAAGTGTGGGGTTAGGGGGTGGGGGTGGGCACAACCATTACCTGCTTATGGGATGGGATGGGGTGGGGTGGGGGGAAATGGGGGTGGGAGGGGCAGGGGAGGAAGAAGGTAGAAGAAGACACAGTGACAACCAAAGATGCACAAGAAAAGACCTGGGGGACGCTGCAGTGTCCCCCTCTCTTTACTCATGGAAATGCCACAAAACTGGGGGAGGGGGACGGGGGTAGGAGGGTAGAGGAATAATCAAATAAAATAACCAAAGTTCAGCTGGGTGATGACAAAACCAACCAGGAGGTAGGGGGTGGGGGTGGGGGCTGGGTCTTAAACCCCCTCCCCCAAAATATTAAAGACCATGGAAACCAAGAAAAATGAGGAGGCCAACGACCAGTTCTGTCAAGCAAAGGTTGGGGGGGGGGAGGGGGGAGGGGGTTGCCAGAGCCAGGGGCATGGCCTGGCACGGCTTGGCTCGGCTTGGCACGGCTCGGCTGGGAGCTGTGGGCGTTCCTGAGAAAGCTGGAGGAGCTGGGAGGGCTCAGGAGGGGGCCCTCAGCCTCTTCTGCAGGCGGAGCTTCAGGCCGGGGGGGCGAGATTTGGGGGGCTGCAGCTGCTGCTTCTTCTCTGGAGGGAGAGAGGGAGAGAGAAAAGGGAAAACAAAGCAAAACAAAAAAACCCCAAAGAAAAGGAAACAAAAGCAAACCAACGACACGCACACACACAAAATCAAGGGGGAGGGGGAGGAGCTGGGGGTGAGTGGGGTGGGTTTTTAGGGGGGGGGTTTGTTAGGGGAGGGCTGTGGGACATGCAGAGCGGCAGCCGGGGGAAGCAGGTAGAGAAGGGAATCCTCCCCCCCCCATACGCCCCCTCCCCCCCCGTGCACCCCCAGCCCTCATGCAGCTTTGGCTTGGTGGGAAGGAAGAAGCTGAAGTGGTGTGTGGATGGCTCTGGGAGGATGAGGCTGGGGGCTTCAGGGGGGAGAGGGTGTCTAGGTTGGGGGAGGTGTGAGAACTGCAGTGGAAGGGGTTCAGGATTGCCCAGAGCCAGGTGTGCCCCCGACCCCCCCCGACCCCCTGGGCTGGCCATACTTACCTCCCAGTGCCCACCACCTGCTCAAGGGCCCTACCACCAATGCCTTGGAGCTCACCAACCCCTCACCCCCCACCACAAGCTCTCATTTTGGAGCTGGGCTGCCCCACGGCTCAGCAGCCCTCCTTGTGCCCCCGCTACCCTGGAGCGATGGGCTGGGGAGTGGGCAGTGGGGTGGGGGGCAGAGGGGAGAAGCCAGCAGCAAGCGGGCACCAGCCACCCCCAGCACCCCTCTTCGAGCTCCCAGAGGTGCTGGAGAAGAGCATCACCCCTCCTGGAGCCAGCAGCAGCAGTGAGGAGGGGGAAATCTTACCCCAGCTCCCCTCCCTCTCCCCCCTGCCCCCCAGAAGCCCCTCTGGGGCAGCCCCGAGCCCCGCGGCCGCCTCTCACAGCCTGATGTCTCCTAGGTCTGGGAGCGGAAGCTCAGGTTTTGGGGATGGGAAGGGGCTTCAGATAGGCTGGGTGGGCTCCCAGCAGCTCCAGCACCGGGCTTGGAGGGAATTGGGGGTGAGGGGGGGGGTTAGGAAGTGTTCACAGCATCACCACCGCCCCCCCCCCCCCCAGCACGACGGAGGGAGCCTGGGCGAGACAAGAGCAGAGAGAGTTGGCAGAGAGCAAGAGACCCCCGGGTGGGTGTCTTGGAGCAATCCTTGGTTCCAGCCAGCTCCTCCCTGTTCTCCCAGTGCTCAGCCCATGGCTCTGGGGCTGCTCAGCACCCAGCAGCCCCCTCCAACCCCCCCAAAGCTACAGCTAGCACCCCACTAGGGACACCCCCTGCACGGTGGCTGGGTGGAGGAGCAGGAGGGAACCTACCTGGGTGGTGACACCGTGGTGGGTTCCCAGCTGAGTGCATCCTGCTGGAGCTGGCTGCTGCCTCCCATCAAGAGGAGGAGGAGATAGAAGGGGCCACATCTTCACGGGGGGGGGGGAGGGGGGGGAAGGGTGCCTGGGCTGCCAGGCTGCCTGTGGCACCGAGGGGCAGAGCTGGGTGGCTGAAGCCTCCGTGGCTAAAAAGGAGCTGCGTGGGAGATGCTTCGCCCAGGGCTGGTGAGGAGCACCCCCAGGGGCTGGGGGGACACCAGAGGAGGGACCCTGATGTGGTCAAGTCCTCCAGCGTGGTCTTGCTGCTGGGAAAGCCCAAGACCTGCGTGGGGAGAGGTGGAGGAGAGGGTTTGGTGGCTTGGGATAGCAACAGCACCCCCGGGACCCACACACACCTCCTGATGGGAGGAGGATGAGGATGGCCAAGGGGAGAAGGAAGGAGCTCGAAGGATGGTGAGGGGAGACTCACCTGGCTTGCCCCATGGTCCCTCTGGGCTCTCCCAAGGTCTCACTTTGCTGGAGGCTGCTGGCTCCTGCTGGCTGGACCCTACTGGGCCACTTTAATTGCCTTGGTCTTAATTAAGAGATGAAAGCAAAGATTCTCTACCCCCAGCCCGTGGGTCTGTGCCGCTCTGGAATGCCACCGGGCTCCTGGAGGTGCCAGCTCCTGCTGCTCTCCTCAGCCAAGTGACCATGCTGCCCCTCAAAAATGACCTCATTTAGCCCCCTCAAAATGGGGCCAAAAAGCATCAGGAGGTGCAAGGTGGTGATGCTTTGATCCAGCCCAGCTCAGCCCAGCCTGGTGCTGTTGGTTGCTCGTGACCAGGCTGACGTCCAGGGCACCACATCATGCTGAGGGGACCCTCTCTTGCATGAAGGTCCTGTGGTAGCCTCCCCCCTGCCCCCCACCTTCCCCTCCCCCAGCCTGGGAACTGGTCCTGGGTGATGCTTGGTGGTAGCTTTGCTTCCATGTCTGCATCCCTGTGCCCCTCCCAAGTCCCAGCCAAAGGTGGCACCATCCTCCTGGTGGGGTGGCCCGGGAGAGGGCATCAGAACAGAGAGGGATAAGCAGGTAATGGGGTTTCTTTTGGGTGGAGGGACCTGCCTGGGAGACCTGAGACATGGTGGTGGTGGTTGGATGCTGATCCCCTCCCACCCCCAGGTTTGGCTGGGGAGCAGAGGAAGCCCAAGGCCGTGCAGCGTAGCAGGGGGGAGCAGCACAGCAGGCAGCAGAGCAGGGCATCGCCGGGGGCATCACCACCCTCCCCACAGCAGCAGTGCCCAAGGGGTGCAGTGCCCGGCCCGTGGTGGGTCTAGGAGGGGCAGAGCTGGCAGCACATCCCTGTCCCCACTGCCTCTGTGGATGCAACTGGAGCCCAGCACCCACCAGCTGTTAGGGGACCCCCGCCAGCATCTGAAGTAGGACCCCAAATTGTCCCCCTGAACCTGAGAGGCAGCAAAATCAGCTGCCAGCCAATGCCAGGCTGGCAGAGGCTGGAAGGGGCCTTTCAAGAGACCCATAGGTCACCCTGCCACCAGGCTGGCACCAGGGGCTGCACCCTTGGCACGGGCTGAGGACAGGCTCGAAGCAGCAGCCCGGGGTGGGGAGGGGTGGGGGGGAGGCAGGGAGGGTTGGCAGGGTGAGGGAGGGCAGGGGGGCGGCTGTGGCAGGGCTGGGCAACTCTACCTGAGAAGAAATGAGCTTTGAAGCCCTTTTTGGAGACAGTGTTGTCAGACTTGAACTCGATCCTCATGTTGTTGTACTGGGAGGTGATGACCTCTGGCTTCTCGGCGCCGCAGAACTTGCCGTGCAGCTTGGAGTCGGCGGTCAGCCCGCTCCGGACCTCCACGAAGTCATACTTGCAGACCTAAGGGAGGTTCAACCAGGCTAAGTGCAGAGTCCTGCACCTGGGAAAGGAGGAAAACACGCTGGAGGGAAGGCATGGCGTCCAGAGGGACCTGGGCAGGCTGCAGAGCTGAGCCCAAGCCAACCTCATGAGGGTCAGCAAGACCAAGGGCAAGGTCCTGCAGCTGGGTCAGGGCAATCCCAGGCACTGATATAAGCTGGGCAGGGACTGGCTTCAGAGCAGCCCTCAAGAAAGGGACTTGGGGGTGCTGGGGGAGGAGACACTCAACAGGAGCCAGCAGTCAGCACTTGCAGCCCAGAGAGCCAAGCAGAGCCTGGGCTGCAGCAAGAGAAGTGTGGCCAGCAGGGCCAGGGAGGGGATTCTGCCCCTCTGCTCCACTCTGCTGAGACCACAGCTGCAGCTCTGGGGCCACTTCTGGAGCCTCTGTGCCAGGAAGGATCTGGAGGTGCTGGAATGGTCCAGAGAAGGGCAACGAGGAGGAGCAGAGGGCTGGAGCTGCTCTGCTGTGAGGACAGACTGAGGGAGTTGGGGCTGTGCAGTCTGGAGAGAAGAAGGCTCCAAGGAGACCTAATTGTGGCCTTCCAGGATCTGCAGGGGGCTCCAAGAAAGCTGGGGAGGGACTTTTGAGGGTGTCAGGGAGGGATAGGACTGGGGGGGATGGAGCAAAACTAGAAGTGGGGAGATTGAGATTGGCTGTGAGGAAGAAGTTGTTGCCCAGGAGGGTGGTGAGAGCCTGGCCCAGGTTGCCCAGGGAGGTGGTGGAAGCCTCCTGCCTGGAGGTGTTTGCAGCCAGGCTGGATGCAGCTGTGAGCAACCTGCTGTGGTGTGAGCTGTCCCTGGCCATGGCAGGGGGTTGGAGCTGGCTGAGCCTTGAGGTCCCTTCCAACCCTGACTATTCCATGATTCTATGACTAAACTGCAGCAGCACAGGCTGGGAAGTGATCTAGCAGAGAGCAACCCTGTGGAGAAGGACCTGTGCCACCCTGCCAGTCACCAGCAGGGTGAAGGGAGAGGTTTGGGAGCGGGAGGGACAGGCAGGGTGGGGAGGGACAGGCAGGGTGGGGAAGGACAGGCAGGGTGGGAGGGGCTGACTCACATCGTTGCCCTCGGTCTCAAAGAAGTCGAACTGCAGGGAGATGCGGTACTGGGTGGGGGCCACCAGCTGCCAGATGCAGTTCTTGTTGGGGGGATACTCCTTGGGCCACCCCGGGCTGGTGATGGATCCATTGAGCTTGGTGAGGAAGCCTCCACAGGCAGCTGCAGGGCAGGAGGCAGCCAGCACCCATCATCACCCGCGGGCACCCATCACCCGCGGGCACCCCGGGGTGCTGCACGGGGTGGGGGGAAGCCGGGGCGGGGGTGAGGGGAGGGGGGTGGCAAACTCACCCTCACAGCGCCGTTTGTCAGAGGCCAGCTCGTAGCCAGGGTCACAGGCACACTTGTAGCTGCCCAGGGTGTTGACACAGCGCTGCTCACAGCCGCCGTTGTTGGGACGAGAGCACTCGTCCACCTCTGGGCACAGGGACGAGGAGGGGTTGGGAGAGGCCTCCAAGGTCATCCAGTCCAAGCAGCAGCCCAGCCCCACCATGGCCACCAAACCCTGGCCCCAGGTGCCATGGCCACACAGTTCCTGAACACCCCCAGGGCTGGGGACTCCACCACCTCCATGGGCAGCCTGTGCCAATCTCTGACCACTCTTCTGGCAGAGAAATTGTTCCTCCTGCCCAGCCTGGATGACCTTTAAGATCCTTTCCAACCATTCTGTGAATCTGTGGACCTGAACCTCCCCTGGCACATTTCCAGGCCATTTCTTCTCCTTCTATCTCCTGATTCTAGGGAGAAGAGACCAAGCCCCAGCTGGCTCCAGCCTCCTCTCAGGGAGCTGTAGAGAGCAATGAGGTCTCCCCTCAGCCTCCTCTTCTCCAGGTTCAACACCCCCAGCTCCCTCAGCTGCTCCTCCCCAGCCCTGTTCTCCAGACCCTTCCTTGCCCTTCTCTGGACCTGCTGCAGCACTGAGGCTGAGTGGGCAGGCAAAAGGAGCTGCCAAGGAGGTTCCACCTCCACAGGAGGAGGAAATTCTTCAGTGTGAGGGTCACAGAGGCCTGGAGCAGGCTGCCCAGAGGGGTTGTGGAGTCTCCTTCTCTGGAGCCTTCCCAGCCCCATCTGGATGTGCCCCTGTGTGACCTGTGCTGGATTCTATGCTCCTGCTCCGGCAGGGGGCTTGGACTGGATGATCTTTGAAGGTCCCTTCCAACCCCTAACATCCTCTGATCCTGTGGCTGAGCTCCTTCCCAGCTCATGGAGAAAGGGCTTGAGGTCAGCTCCCAGAGCTCCTCTTGGCCCTGGGACAGGGCTCTGGGGCTGTGTGTGCAGCACAGGGCTGCACGGTGAGACCCTCCCCCTGCCCACCCAACCCCCTGACCCTCAGCCTGGCACTACTTTGCTCAGTGCTTGGGCACCCTGGCAGCACCATCAAGGTGGGCACAGCCCAGGGCCCAGCAGCGAGGGGTGGGCAGGGTGGGATGGGCAGTGGTGGGAGGCCTGGGGGAACAGCCTCTCTGCTGGGGAAAGGAAAGCTCTAAGCACCCCTCCCACACACACCCCCCTGCTCCCCCAGGCCCAGGGTGGGTTGGACTCGAGGATCTCCGGAGGTCCCTTCCAACCCCTATCATCCCCTCCCGATAACCACCCGCCCCTCCCCTCCCCCGCTGCCTCCCTAGGACCACCCCCCCCGAGCCCCACCTCTCACCTTTGAAGAAGTTGACAGCGAAACCTGCCTTGTTGATGGAGCCGTCGGAGACAAACTTCATCCAGAGCTTGTTGGAGGTGCTCTTGATGTCGTCGGGTTTGTCGTAGCCGCAGTAGCGCCCGAGGAGGCTGCTGGACTCGCTGCTGCCGTCCCGGATCTCCAGGTAGTCGTAGGCACAGCTGTCGTGCCTCTCAATCTGGCACAGGGAGGCATCAGCAGGGGGGACAATTGCCATCCTGGCCCCACCATCCTCCCTCTTCCCTTCCCTCCCCCCCTCCCAGCCCTTGCTTTACACCGCGCAAGCCCTGATAGGACGAGAAGAAACGGCCCCGCAAGGAGGCTGGAGCCAGCTGGGGGTTGGGCTCTTCTGCCACGGAACAAAGGACAGGACAAGAGGAAACGGCCTCAGGTTGCCCCAGGGCAGGCTCAGGTTGGCCATGAAGAACAATTTCTTCCCCCGTGAGGGTTCTCAAGGCTTGGCCCAGGCTGCCCAGGGCGGTGGTGGAGTCTCCATCCCCCAAGCCCAAACCTTGCCTGCCCCTTGCTTTACGCCCACAAGCCTTGGTAGGATGAAAAGACATGGCCTCAAGCTGCCCCAGGGGAGGTTGAGGTTGGATCTGAGGAAGAATTTCTGCTCCTGGAGGGTTGTCCAGGCCTGGCCCAGGCCAGTGGTGGAGTCCCCATCCCTGGAGGGGTTTCCAAGCCGTGGAGATGTGGTGCTGAGGGCGTGGCTTGGTGGTGCCCTGGGGCAGTGCTGGGGTAAGGCTTGGTCTTGATGAGCTTAAAGATCTCTTTTAAGGCATCTTTAGGACAAGAGGAAATGGCCTCAGGTTGCCCCAGGGCAGGCTCAGGTTGGAGATTAGAAGAAACTTCTTGACTGAAAGGGTTCTGGAAGCATGGCCCAGGCTGCCCAGGGAGGGGGCTGAATCCCCAGCCCTGGAGGGGTTTCAGAGCCCCAGAGCTGCAGTGCTGAGGGCCATGGCTTAGCCCCAGCCTCGGAGCAGCTGGGGAGTGGTTGCACTGGATGATCCCAAAGGGCTTTTCCAAGCAAAACAATTCCATGACTCTCATCCCAGACCCACCATGGGATGAGGAGGTGAGGGCAGTGGGAAACACCTCACCCCCCCACTGCCTGCACCCAGAGCATCCCCACGGGGCAGGAGATGGAGTCAAAGGGGAAGACCTCACAGGGGAAGCCAAGGCAGAGAGGCAGCACAGAGGGACTCAGAGGGACAACAGCCCCACTGTAGGCTCAGGGGCTGCTGCCTGGGGAGCTTTTCCCTCCCTAGGGAAGGGGAATGGCCTGGCACAGCCCAGGGGATGCTCACCCACCTCGAAGGACTGGAAGGTCAAGCCCACATGGAAGCCCTCGGAGACGGTGATCTTCCAGACGCAGACCTTACTGGGCCGGTAGTCGTCAGGGTAGTTGGGGGACTGGATGTGTCCATTGTCCTTCTTCACATCCCCCCCACAGATGGCTGGAAGGGAGGAGAAGCTGTCTGAGCCCTTCTCTTGCCCTTCCCCCGGCCCTGTGCCCTCTCCATGCCCATCCCTACCTTCATAGACAGCGAAGAAGCCTTTGCCCACCCAGTTGCTGCTGCTGCGGAACTCGACCCAGAGGCGGCTGTCGGTGGAGATGATGGGCTCGGGCAGCTTGTTCCCACAGAACCTGCCTGGGGAGGAAGCGCTGCTGGGTGCTGCTGGCCAGACACCCTCCTCTTCCTCACCACCACATCCCAGTCCTTCCCAGCCCCCCCTTCCCCTCCCCCTGTGCCCCTTTGCCCAGTGTCCTAGCAGGAAAACTCTGCTGCTCCTCCCCCGGCTCCCCTCCAGCTTCCTTGTGGCTGAGACTCCAAAGTGTTGGGGGCTGGAGCCAAATGCAGTGCAGGGGGATGAGAGACAGGTTCTGGGGAGAGATTTGACAGCCAGTTGGGTCAGCCTGACTAGTTTGACTGGTATATGCCAGCAAACTGGGAGCCCTGCTCACCCCAATAAGGCCTCTGGGGTCAGCTTCCCCCTGCTCCAAGGTTTTGGCACGTCACAGTCAGGCAGGGATACAGGCAGGGATAGGGGAAGCACCTGGAGCATCCCCATGGATCAGCAGGTGAGGGAAAGGGGCAGAGAGGAGCCTGTTGCTCCACTGCCTGCACCCAGAACATCCCTATGGATCAGGAGATGAGGGCAGGAGACAGAGGAGAGCCCTTTGCCCTGCTGCCTGCACCCAGAGCATCCCCATGAGGCAAAAGGTGAGGGCAGGAGGGAACATCTCACCACACTGCCTGCACCTGCAGCAGCCCCATGGATCAGGAGGCAGAGGAGAGCCCTTTGCCCTGCTGCCTGCACCCAGAGCATCCCCATGGGGCAGAGGTGAGGGCAGGAGGCAGGCAGTGGGGCAGGCAGTGCCAGCCAGGCTAAGAGCTCCCAGTTGGTTACCTCGCAGCGTGGCCTTTCTCCAGAACCCGTCTCTCACCTCCACGTAGTCGTACCAGCACAGCCGGCTTCGGTAGAGGTCCAGGGTGGTGAAGTTCAGGCTGATCTGTGGTTGGGGTGGGGAAGAAGAGCCTGGGGTGAGCCCCAGCACTGTGCCCCGCGGGGTCTCGGTGTGCCCTGCCAGGTGCCAGCCCTCCTGGTGCCACCAGGGACCTGCTCTGCAGCGATGCCAAACCGCAGCCGGGAGACGGCAGCACCCCGACAGGAAGGGTAGGAGATGGGCTGAGGGGGGCTGGGAGGAGGTGGGTGCCCGGGGGGCTGTGCCCAGCAGCTGGTACCTTCTCTCCAGGGGTGACAGAGATCCTCCAGACGCAGTGCATGTGGGCAGAGTATCCGTTGGGGAACTCAGGGGAGGAGAAGTTGCCTTGGCTGTCCTGCAGCGTCTCCCCGCAGGCTGCAGAGGAGGAGAGGAGAGGGGGTCAGGCCCCCAGGAAGCCCCCAGCTTCGGGTTCAGGCCAGCCCCAGCACCCTCCCCCTGTACCCTCTTTGCCCCCCAAATTCCCATCCCTGAGGACAAACCCACATCACCGCCCCACAAAAGCCCCAACCCTTGCCAGAGGGGTTGGTGACGCCCCCTGGCACCCCCTCCCAAGCACCATGCCACCAGAGCCCGTGGTGTGTGCCCCCTGCCCATGTCATGCAGGGAACCAGCTCATCACCTGGGCTCTGGCTGAGCTCCACACAGCCATGGCTGGCTCCAGCCCAGTGGTGCCATCTGGAAGCCACAGGATGCCATGGCCGTGGCACATGGTGCTTGGCTTGGTGACCCTGCCTTGGCGTGGGGGCTGGACTCAAAGATCTCTTGAGGTCCCTTCCAACCCCCAGCATGCTGTGATTCACAGAAGGGGAACCTCATGAAGTTCAGTAAGGACAAGGGCAGAGTCCTTCATCTGGGCAGGAACAGCCCCAGGCACCAGCCCAGGCTAAGGGAGTGCTGCTGGGAAGCAGCTCCCTGGAGAAAGACCTTGGAGTGCTGGTGAGCAGCAAGCTCTGCATGGGCCAGCAAGGTGCCCTGGTGGCCAAGAGGCCAATGGCAGCCTGGGGGGCAGCAAGGAAAGTGTGGCCAGCAGGGCTGGGGAGGTTCTGCTGCCCCTCTGCTCTGCCCTGCTGAGACCACAGCTGCAATGCTGTGTCCAGTTTGGGGCTCCCCAGTTCAAGAGGGACAGAGACCTGCTGGAGAGACCTCAGGGCAGGCTCTGAGGATGCTGAAGGGACGGGAACAGCTCTGCTGTGGAGAGAGACTGAGAGCCCTGGGGGTAGTTAGTGTGGAGAGGAGAAGGCTGAGAGGCGATCTGATCAATGTCTGTCAATATCTGAGGGGGGGAGGTCAGGATGAAGGTGCCAGGCTCTGTTGGGTGCTGCCCAGTGCCAGGACAAGGAGCAAGCTGGAGCCCAGCAGGTTCCACCTCAAGAGGAGAAGAAACTTCTTTGGTGTGAGGCTGCTGGAGGCCTGGAGCAGGCTGCCCAGAGAGGTTGTGGAGTCTCCCGGTGTGGAGACTTTCCAAAGCCACCTGGATGCCTTCCTGTGTGCCCTGCCCTGGGTGATGCTGCTCTGGCAGGGGGCTCGGGCTGGCTGAGCTCCAGAGGTCCTTTCCAACCCCTCCCACCTGTGAGGCAGCCCTGGGCAGAGCCCTCCGGGTGGCACTCACCTGGGCAGCGATAGAGCTTCCGTGCCTGGGCAATGTCTCCTTTGCTGAGCCTTGTCCTCTGCCCGATGGCAGGTCTGACCCCGTTGACATCGTACTTGGGCAGGATGGTGTCCAGGAAGATGCCCCTGGGGGTGGGAGTGGGCAGAGGCTGAGCAGCAGTGGGCAGAGCTCTGTGGCTGCTCGGCGCTGCCAGGGGGAGGATGCTAAGAACAGCCCAAGCTAATTAAAGCCCCGGGGCGGGGACTCGGCGGGGGAGGGGACTCGGTGGGGACGTGGCCCCGGCAGAGGCGACCACGGGGACAGCACAGCCTGGGCCCTAGAAGATTCTGTGGGGGTTTCATCCTGCCCAGCTGCTGGAGATGGGAGCCTTGCACTGAGTGAGTTAACCCCAGGCAGGCGCAGTGCCACCGTCTCACAGTGTGCTACTGTCCCCTGCAGCTGCCACCTCCCAGGGCTGGAGACCTCCTGCCACTGTCTTCCAGGGCTAGAGACCTCCTGCCACTGTCTTCCAGGGCTGGGGATGCTGTGCCACCATCCTTCAGGGCTGAGGACCTTGAGCCACTGTTGTCTGATGCTGAGGACCCTGTGCCACCTCTGCCCAGGGCTGTGGGCCCTGTGCCACTGTCTCTCGGGGCTGGAGACCCCATGACAGTGCCCTCTGGGGCTGAAGACTCTGTGCCACCATCTTCCAGGCTGGGGATCCTTTGCCACCATCCCCCAGGGATGGAGACCCCATAACATTGCCCTCCAGGGACAATCCTCCAGGGATGGGGACTCTGTGCCACCATCCCCCAGGACTGGGTACCCTATGCCAGGGTCCCCTGGGCCTGAGGACCCTGCATCACTGTCCCCCAATGCTGGGGACACTATCTCCTGGGGCTGGGCACTCTGTACCACTGCCACCTGTGGCTGAGGACCCTGTGCCACCATGCTCTGGAGCTCCATAACCTTGTCCAGAGATCCTTTAGCACTGTCCCTAGAGTCTGGGGACTCTGTGGCACGGCTGCCTGGGGTTGAAGGCTTCATGGCACCATCCTGCAGTGCTGGGGACCCCCATGGCATGACCCCTGGCAGTGCAGGGAAGACAGGGACAGGTGGCCAAGCCCCCCCAGGGCTATACCTGGAGAAGGTGTTCCTGGCATAGTGCATGATGCTGTCGAAGTCGTAGGTCTCACCCAAGGACTCCACCTCCTCTGGCTCCATCTTCAAGAAGTTGTACTCCTGCCCTGGGGGGGAGGGAGGCAAAGTGGGGTTGGGGACACTGTCAGAGGGGAAATCATTAGGAGATTCCCAAGACCTTGAGATTGGGCAAAAGCCCAGGAGAAGGTGGGCTGCAGCCTGTGGTAAAGGGGTAGGGGCATCCCATCACGTCCCCTCCAGCGTGGGCATCGTTGTGCTCTGTTCAGGATCCCATGGAGGGGTCTGGGTAGCAGGGGCAGCAGAGACGCCCTGGAGGAACCCTGGATCCCATACATGGAGGAGGAGGAAGAGGAAGAGAAGGAGGAGGAGGAGGAGGAAGAGGAGGAGGAAGAAGAGAAGGAGGAGGAGGGGGAGAAGGAGAAGGAAGAAGAAGAAGAGGCAGAGGAGGAAAATTAAGAGGAGGAGGCAGAGGAGGAAGAAGAGGAGGAGGAGGAAGAGGAGGAAGAAGAGGAGGAGGAAGAGAAGGAAGAAGAGGAGGAGGAAGAGAAGGAAGAAGAGGAGGAGGAAGAGAAGGTGGAGGAGGGGGAGAAGGAGGAAGAAGAAGAGGCAGAGGAGGAGGCAGAGGAGGAAAAGTAAGAGGAGGAGGGGGAAGAGGAGGAAGAAGAGGAGGAGAAAGGTGAAGGAAAAGGAGGAGGAAGATGTAGAGCAGGAGGAGGAGGAAGAGGAGAAGGAGGAGGAAGAGAAGTAGGAGGAGAAGGAAGAAGAGGAGGAGAAGGAGAAGAAGGAGGAGGAGGAGGGGGGGGAGGAAGGCCGGTGCCTACCTGGCTGGATGTTCTCCCTGATGATGGAGACGTGGTCGTCGCGGTCGGGCCGGGTGTGCTCGTGCCAGAAGCCGATGACGTGGCCCAGCTCGTGCACCACGATGCCAAACTTGTCACAGTTCTTGCCGATGGAGATGGCCTGGGGGCCCCCCCCGCGCCGGCCCACGTAGGAGCAGCACCTGGGGAGGGGGAGGGGCGGCCCCGGCTGAGTCCCGGCTCCCCCGTGGGTGCTGTGGGCATCCCGGAGCTGCCCTGTGAGCCAGACTGGGGCTGGGGCAGCCTGGAAGCAGCTCTGCTGCCTGGGAACTTTGGCCAGGAGGGGGCCTGGAGCCATGCCTCTGCCTGGGGACCGGGAAACTGCCCTTCCCCCTCCCCCAAGGCTGCCTGGCATGGCACAGCATGGCACAGCACGGCACAGCATGGAGAAGAGCAGCCCCAGAGGGCATCTGCTCAATGCTCAGCAAGAGCTAAAGGGTGGGGAGCAAAAGGCTGGGGGCAGGCTCTTGTCAGTGGTGCCCAGGGACAGGACAAGGGGCACTGGGCACAAACTGGCACCCAGAAGGCTCCATCTGAGCAGGAGGAGAAGGTTGTTTGGTGTGAGGGTGCTGGAGGCCTGGAGCAGGCTGCCCAGAGAGGTTGTGGAGTCTCCTGGTGTGGAGAGCTTCCAACCCCCCTGGGCATTGTGCTGCTGGGCAAGCTGCTGTGGGTGCCCTGCTGGAGCAGGGGGGTTGGACTGGGTGATCTCCAGAGCTCCAATCCCAACCCCACCCATGCTGGGATCAGGGAGTCTGTCCCCTCCATTCCCCTGTGCTCAGGGATTGGCACAGGCTGCCCAGGGAGGTGGTGGAGTCCCCATCCCTGGAGGTGCTCAGGAAACCTGTGGCCATGGCAGGGTTTGGTGGCCATGGTGGGGCTGGGTTGCTGCTTGCCCTCCATGACCTTGGAGGCCTTCTTCCTCCCCCCAGCCAATTTCACCATGCTCTAAACCCAGGCAGGCCTGGGCCAGCCCAGCCGGCACCACACCCCGCGGGCACCGCGGGCGCTCCGACACCAGGGCGCCCTCCCGAGCCGCCGCTTCCCCTCCTCCTAGCACAGAGGCCAAGTACCAGGGGTGGTCTTTGCTGGGCAGCCAGGACCCTCCTCCACCTTACCCACAGGGTCTGTAGGTGAAGACGATGTAGCTGTCCTCATCGTTGCGCTCCAGGAAGGTGACGCAGGTGTGCTTCTCCCAGTGCCTCATCGCCTGCCGGAAGATGGCTCGCTGGCTGCCTGCGGGCGGGGGGCAGCCCTCAGCCCACTGAGGGAAACTGAGGCACCCCCCCCAGGGATGGAGCAGGGCCCCCCCTCCCTCCCTCCCTTCCCCTCTCCCAGCTGGCCTGCACTCACCGCTGAAGTTGCCACTGATGACGTAGGGAATGACCCCGTCCGGCCACACTCGCTCCGGCCGGGACGTGGCTGCCCGCCGGCTCCGTGCCCGCTGCCGGCCGCCTCTGCCCGCTCGGTGGCCCCCCCGTGGGTTGGCACGGGTGGAATTGGTGCCTGGGGGTGTGGAAGAGGGGTGAGGGATGGGACAGGGATGAGCATGGGGAGAACTTTGGGATGGAGGTGGCTGGGGAGGCTGGGAGCGTGGTAAGGGTGAGGGAGATGCTGGAACAGACTGCGCAAGGAGGCTGGGAAAGACCTCTGAGATCAAGAGGAGATGGAGACTGGAGAGGAGGAAGAAATTCTTGACAGTGAGGGTGGGGAGACACTGGCACAGGTTGCCCAGGGATGTCCCCTCCCTGGAGGTGTTCAAGGGCAGGCTGGATGAGGCCTTGAGCAACCTGGGCTGGGGGGGGGTGTCCCTGCCCATGGCAGGGGGGATGGAACTGGATGATCTCGAAGATCCCTTCCAGCCCAACCCATCCTGTGTCTCCACAGTTGTGTGATGGTGGTACCTGAGGAGTTGGTGTGCAGGGGGGTGATAGTGTGCCGGGTCAGGTCCACCACCCGGTCCACCTGGAAGAGCTGCAGGTCCTCCTCATCCAGGGCAATGTCTCCCAGGAAGGCAGCTGGCAGGGGGTGGAAGGAAGGAGGTGTGAGCCCCCATGTCTCTTCCCAAGGACCCCAAACCCTATTTTGGCTGATCTACACACACATTCACACACTCCCCCTAGCCCCTCCACACCAGGGAAACCCCTGAAGAAGAAGGCACCAAACCCTTCCTTCTCCTCCTCCCTTTCTCCTTCAGCCAGGGGCCGGCAAGGAAAGCAAGCGTGGTGCCGGCTGGACTCCCCCCTGCTCCTCTCTCTCCCAGCAGCTGGATCCAACCCCACGGCAACATCTGGTTCTCATCAAGGCCACTCCATCACTTTCAGCCTTTCTGCTCCTATTTTGCATTGCAAAACTGCTTCAGTTTCGATGACTTGGCCAAAGCCAGCCGTAGGCTCGGGACCCCCTTTCCTCACCCCCCAGCCTTGGTGCAAGCCCTGCCAGCCCCAGGATGCTCTGATGACCTCTGAGTCATCTCCCACCACGAAAAGAGAAGCCATATGGCCACGGAAAAGCTCCCACTGTGCCCAGCGCCCGCAGGAACGGAGCTGGCCTAGGGGCAGCCGTCTGTCCGTCCGTCTGCCGGGGCCGCGAACCCCTCCGGCACCACTCTGCCGCAGCTCCTACGCGCTCGGGGTGGAAGGGAGGGGATTCAAAGATGCTTCAGCATCGCTTTGCTGGAGGACATAACCCTTGCAGAACCTTTCCTGCTGCCCTCAGCCGTGAGTCAACGCCGCAGGAGGAGTCTGCGACTCCCGGCTCCGGCTCTTGGCCAGCGCCGAGCTCCGGGGACCCGGCGCAGGCGGAAACGCCGCGGCCGGAGCACGAGTGCCGGGCTGAGGTCATTCCGTGCCACCACGCCAGCACTCCGGCTCTGGGTGGGGTGGAGCTGGGGCTTCACGGCGGCTCTGTGGGCACCAGAGGGTGAATGGGTGGCTCCGGGTACCCCCCCGCCCCGCCCGCCCTCCGCAGTCCCTGGGGACGGGCAGCGGTGGGGAGCAGGGGGGTTGGAAGCACTCGAAGGGCGATGGGGAGCGGTGCCAGGTTTGCGCTCCGAGAGATTAGCGAGAGGGTCCCAAAGGAGCCACTAATTACAAAAGCAAGGCGGGACAATTAGGAGAGCCCTGATGAGTCCAGAACAACCGGCGTGGGGTGAGAGGATGACCCTGGGCACCCCGGCGTGACCAAACCCTGTGTCTTTGCGTGGCACCCGGCCCAAACCCAGCCCCGGGGCTGGCATGGGGCACTTTGGGGTGGAAAACCAAACATTCGGGGTGAAAGAAGAACATTTGGGGTGAGAAAGAAGCATTTTGGGTCTGTAACTGGTGGGTGGGTACATCCCAGCAAGAGAAAGCCCCAGGGAGCCCAAACCAATTGGCACAGGGGGAGAGGATGAGCCTGGGCACCTCAGCTTGGCATCTGAGTGAGTGGCATGGGACAGTTGTGGGGGAGGGAAGAGCACATTTTGGGTGGGGTGGGAAAATAAATCCATTTTGTATGAAAATCCCTAAACATTTTGGGTGGAAAAAAACCTATTTGGGGTGAAACCCGAGATTTTTTGGGGAAAAAAAAGTCCATTTAATATGGGTGGGAAAACATATTTTGGGTGGAAAAAAATTATTTTGTATTAAAATCTCCAAACATTTTGGGTGGAAAAAAAATTACTTTGGGTGGAAAAAAAAATATATTTGGGGTGGGGAAAAAATATTTGGGGTGGAAAAACAAAATTTGGGGTGGGAAAAATTCAGTTTTGAATGAAAACCTCCAAACATTTTGGGTGGAGAAAAATATTTTGGGTGGAAAAAAAATATATTTGGGGTGGGGAAAAAATATTTTGGGTGAAAAAAAAAAATGCATATTGTATGAAAATCTCCAAATATTTTGGGTGAAAAAAAAATTTACTTTGGGTGGAAAAAAGTATTTTGGGGTGGGGAAAAATATTTGGGATGAGGAAAAAATATTTGGGATGAAGAAAAAATATTTAGGGTGAGGAAAAAATATTTGGGGTAGGGGAAAATATATTTGGGGTGAGGAAAAAAATATTTGGAGTGAGGAAAAAATATATGGGGTGAGGAAAAATATTTGAGGTGAGGAAAAAAATATTTGGGGTAGGGGAAAATATATTTGGGGTGAGGAAAAAAATATTTGGAGTGAGGAAAAAATATTTGGGGTGAGGAAAAATATTTGAGGTGAGGAAAAATATTTGGGGTAGGGGAAAATATATTTGGGGTGAGGAAAAAATATTTGGAGTGAGGAAAAAATATTTGGGGTGAGGAAAAAATATTTGGGGTGAGGGAAAAAGTATTTGGGGTGGGGAAAAATATTTGGGGTGGTGGAAAAAATATTTGGGGTGAGGAAAAAGATATTTGGGGTGAAAAAACACAACATTTTGGTTCTGTTGCTGGTGGCTACATCCCAGGCAGAGGAAGCCCCAGGGTGGAGAGCAGACGAAAGGAAGAGCAAACAAGCAGGGACCGGCACCTCCCCTGGCACCAACCTGCCGCTGGCACAACCAGGCTGCAATTTGAGGGCAAAAGAGAAAAGGCAAGGAGCCGGCCCCGGGTTTTTTTCTTCCCGGGATGCTGGGAGAGACGAGACGTGTCCAAACGGGCAGTGGTGGAAGAGGACCGGGAGAAGGTGGGGAGGAGGCTGAGGAGGCTCATCCCGTGCCAAGGAGCTGCACGGAAGGACAAGGGAAAGGAAAGCTCCTTAGAGCCCAGCAAGCGCCGGAGGAGCCGCGGGATATAGAATCCAGATGTGAGGGATTTGGGATACGTGAGAGAGCTGGGCAGGAGAGCTTGGGAATGGTGGGGGGGGGGGGGCAGCTGCTTTTCCAGGCAGCTTGGTTCTCCCCCCCCAAAAAAAACACCCCATAAATTCCCCATCCTGAGTGGGGAAGGGGTTTGGTGCTCCCTGTGGGGACATCCCAGCCGTGGGGTGAGGCACAGGGGGTGGCCCAGCAGCACTCCCCCTAAGGACACGTTGGGGACAAGCCCGGAGGGTTGGACTGAGAAGTGGCCACGTCGGATGTGTCCTCCTCCTGCTTGCTCCCCATGCACCCTGCTGCTGGGGCCAGGGCTGGGTGGAGGGTTGGGGTTTATTTTGGGGGGGGTGTGGGGTGTGTCTCTGCCTGCCAACAGCCCTCCAACAACTTTAACCTCCCCAGGGGGCACTGCTGGACCCGCTGCCACGCTGCTGCCACTTGTCCCTTCCCAGCTCGTGTCCCAGCAGCTTGCCAAGCAAGCATCCTCCCTGCCAGGTGGAGGGGAGCCCCCCCTGCAAGCAGGAGCTCACAGGGTGAGGGTACCGTGCTGGTGGCAGGAGAGGTCCCAGCCCACTGCCATCTGGTGCCAGCCTGGCTTTGTGCTCACTGGGCAGCAGCCAGCACCTGCTGAGGTGTGACACCCCTTGGCATCCATGCCCTGCAACCTGCTGCAGAGCCATGGTGCCACCTGAGTGCCCAAGAGTGCCCAGGCCATGGGGCACAGGTCCCCAGCTGTGGCCAGAGGGCAAATGAATGCCACCAGGCTGTTCCCAGCCTGGCTGGCCATGGGCTGTGCCCTCTGCCCACCCCAGTGCTGGCTGTGGTGGTGCCAGTGCAGGGGATAAGATGCCAGTGGGGGAGATAAGGGGGCATAAGGTGCCACAGGGGAGGATAAAGTGCCAGTGGAGGAGATATGGTGCCAGTGGGGGGTGGGGGGATAAGATACCAGCAAGGAGGATGCAGTGCCAGCAGGGCACCAGCTCCAAGGGCAGGCATCAGCCACAGGGCATTGGTGGCCCCATCCTGATCCTCCTCAACCAGGAGCAAATAAGAAGGGGAGAGGGGGAAGCATCCAAGCTCCAGCCACGCACATCCCTCCTGCCACCCCCAGGAAAGCAGCAGCTGCCTGGGACCTGCCAGCAGGGCTCCCCCTGAGCTCCTCCTCCCCCCACAGCAGGGGATGGCTCAGCCCTGCCCTGCTGTTTGACTTCTGGCTGTTTGCTTTCGGGTTCTCAGGGCGGTGACGTCACCCCCGGGGCCCGAAGCTTTACAAAAACAAGGGTTTTTCAGTCGGATCCGAGCCACCCCCCCCCTACACCATCCCATCCCCCAGCTCCAGGCACCTCCTGCCCCTGCAGGAGGTCCCTCTGTCCTCCTGCCCCTGCAGGAGGTCCCTCTGTCCTCCTGCCACCTGGGGTCCCTCTGTATTCCCTGCCAGGGATGCAGGAGCTGCTCACAGCATCCTTTATCCCCTCGGGGTGGTCAGGCCCTGGCCCAGGCTGCCCAGGGAGGTGGTGGAGTCCTCATGCCTGGAGAGGTTTGAAAAGATGTTTGGATGAGGAGCTGAGGGCCATGGTCTAAGAGCTGGAGATGATGGAGTCATGGAAGCATGGGATTGTTTGGGTTGGAAATGACCTCCAAGATCCTCCACCCAACACCACCCTGGTCCCCAAGCCCTGGCCCCGAGTGCCATGGCCACAGGTTTCTTGCACACCTCCAGGGCTGGGGACTCCACCACCTCCCTGAGCAGCCTGCTCCAGGGCTCTGTCACCCTTCAAGAGGCTGCTCCTCACGTTCAGATGGAATTTCCTCTGTTCAAGTCAGTGCCCATTGCCCCTCGCCCTGTCACTGGGCACCACCGAACAGAGCCTGGCCCTATCCTGCTTGGTCTTTTCCAACCAGGCCCTTCCTTGTGCAAAGCAGCAGAGGGATACCCTATGGGCCTGGCTTCTGCATCACCAGGATTCTGGGATGAGCCTGCCCTTGGACTCCACCAAGGTTGGGAATTGTGTCAGAGAGAGGGAAAGAACAAAAGCATCCAAGCCTTGGGAAGAGGCCGGGGCACGGACACAGCGTTCTGGTGAGAGGCAAAAGCAAACAGAGCAGCAGGGGAAGGCTTGGCAGGGCAGGGAGGCAGGCAAACAGGGCAGGATCATGTTCCAGGTCAGTCTGGGGCAGATGAGCCTTGGGAAGAACCTGCATGGACCCTGTGTCAGGTGGGGCTGGGCTGAGCTGTGAATTCCCTCCCTGGTTTAGCAGCTCCAGCCCAGGCTCTGCACGGTCCTCGAGTGACGCTGAGCTGTGAGCATTGCTCCTGGCACCCCTGAGTGGAGCCTTTGTAGAGGGCAGGGAGGCAAGGGAACAAGTGGCTCTGACCTGGCCAGGGATGGAGGCATTACTAGTGGTGGGATGGAGGCACCACAGAATCAGTAAGGTTGGAAAAGACCTCTAGGATCAAGTCCAACCCCACCCTGGCCACCAAACCCCGAAGTGCCATGGCCACAGGTTTCTTGCACACCTCCAGGGCTGGGGACTCCACCACCTCCCTGGGCAGCCTGTGCCAGTGCCTGACCACACTCACAGCAAAGAAATTCTTCTTGATCTCCAACCTAAACCTCCCCTGGGGCAACCTGAGGCCGTTTCCTCTCGTCCTACCACTTGTTCCTTGGGAGAAGAGCCCAACCCCCACCCTGGCTGCAGTTACGGAGCAGGAATGGCCGAGGCAGGGGTAGAGGAGGGTGGTTTTCTAGGTGTATGGAAGCCTCAGCCAGGTCATAAAGCCGTGGAGTCAAGCGGGGCAGCATCCTACTGGCTCTGCAGAGCCCTTAAATATGTCAGGAATGCTTCTCGCACCGCCCCTCGCCCCCGCAGCCAGCCCAGCTGCGAGCTCCGCTCCAGCAAAACACACCGGGGCCGCGGCCAGAGGAGTGGACACCCGGCTCGGATGGGGCTGGGGGGGTGGTGCTGTCCCTCCTGACCTCCGGGGGCTCTGTCCTGCTTGCACAGCCCTGGAGGGAGTTATAGGTGTGAAGGCAGAGGGATGTGGAGCACCCTCAGGGAGCCTCAAGGTCCCCCTGGATCCTGCAGACTGCCACTGGCTGGTGGTCCTGTGGGGAGCCTGAGGTGGGGAAGGGTCTGGTGAGCAGCAGCTGAAGGCCCTGGGGGGCCTGGAGAAAAGGAGGCTGAGGGGAGACCTTCTGGCTCTCTACAGCTCCCTGCCAGGAGGCTGGAGCCAGCTGGGGGTTGCTCTCTTCTCCGAAGGAAAAAGTGATAGGACAAGAGCAAAAATGACCTCAAGTTGCCCCAGGGGAAGTTTTAGGTTGGAGATGAGGAACAATTTCTGTGCTTCAGGAGGGGTCAGGGACTGGAAGAGGCTGCCCAGGGAGGTGGTGGAGTCCCCAGCCCTGGAGGGGTTCAGGAAACCTGTGGCCATGGCACTTGTGGCCAGGGTTTGATGGCCATGGTGGGGTTGGGTTGCTGGTTGGAGTTGATCTCAGAAGGCTTTTCCAACCCAAAGCACTCTGTGCTTCTGTGGCAGGGGGGAGGCAGGCAGCCAGCCCTCCCCTCTCCCCCCAGGGCTGCAGCCCCCTCCTGGTGCCCCTCAGCCAGGAGCAGCCAGGCTGTAAACGCCAGGGTGTGGAATCTCTGCTTCCCAGACACCTCCTGAGGAGCACACCAGGCACAAAGCAGGGATTCAGGGCTCAGCAGGCAAGTTGGGAGCCAGGCCAGCTCCCAATCCCTCTGAAACCAGAGGGGAAACTGAGGCAGGGGGTGATGGAGCTGGTTAGTGGCAGGGAGGAAGCCCTCAAGGAGCTCTGCTCTGGGTCACTGTCCCCACAGGCTGCTGGGGCTCTCTTCCTGGGTGTTTCCTCACCAGTACTGGGCACTCTCCCACCCTTCCTGTCCCTAGGGGTTGGGCAAAGCCCAGCACCCAGTGCAGGCAGGGATGGTAAAGCACAAGCACAGCCTCCAAAGCAAAGGGCTGGAGCCCACTCCCCATTTCCCTTCCCGGTGCAATGCACATCCCTTGCAGAGGCATCACCCACTGCCCACCCTGGGAATCCACAGCCAAATTCCCTGCCCATTCCTGGGCTCTGAGCCCTTTGCCCATTGCATGCCAGGCAGTGCTTCAGCGTGGTGTGAAACGAGCACCACGGAGCCCGGGCTCTAATGAAGAGCTTCCAGCTAATGAAGCTCCAGGGGCAGGTCAGGAGGGTTTGATTGATCCCTCCAGGGGAGGATTTTCCTTCTGCTCCTCTCTGGTGGCAGCAAAACAGAGGAGAAAGAACACAAACCTCCTCCAGAGCTGGGCATGGAGGCTGCCAACCCTATAATCAGTGAGCCATGGAATTGTTTCAGTTGGAAAAGCCCTCCAGGATCACCCAGTCCAACATCAACCCAGCCCCACCATGGCCACCAAACCCTGGCCCCAGGGGCCATGGCCACAGGTTTCCTGAACACCTCCAGGCATGGGGACTCCACCACCTCCCTGGGCAGCCTGTGCCAGCCCCTGACCACTCTTGCAGCACAGAAGTTGTTCCTCAATCTCCAGCCTGGCACAGTTTCAGGCCATTTCCTCTCCTTCTATCGCAGCTGAGACCAGGCAGAGGAGACCAACCCCCAGCTGGCTCCAGCCTCCTGGCAGGGAGCTGTAGAGAGCAATGAGGTCTCCCCTCAGCCTCTTCTTCTCCAGACTAAACACCCCCAGGGCCTTCAGCTGCTGCTCACCAGACCCTTCCCCACCTCAGGCTCCCCACAGGGCCACCAGCCAGTGTCAGTCTGCAGGATCCAGGGGGACCTTGAGGCTCCCTGAGGGTGCTCCACCTCCCTCTGCCTTCATGCCTATAACTCAGCTGCTCCTCCCCAGCCCTGTTCTCCAGACCCTGTCAGAGGGCACTGGCAAGTCAGAGCCCCCCAGCCCCCAGGAGAGGCCTTTGGGGTTCAGTGGGGTGGATCTTTCCCTGCCTCCCCTCTCCACAGCCAGGTCAGCGAGGAGGAGGCAGCCTGGGGCCAGCAGCTCAGGTCAATGGTGAAAGGGAGAGCTGCTGGAAAGGAAAATATTTGCAAAGGGCTCTGCCAAGGGGACCTGGGGGGGAAGCAGGGGGGGTGAGGGTGGTTGCTGCATTCCCCTGCCAGGACAGCAGCCCAGTGGCACTGGGGACAGGAACCCCATGAGAAGCAGAGCCCCTCAGGGATGGGAATGTGCCCCCAGCACCCAGCTCAACACCTGGGGGGGTCACCCCAGCTCTCACAGCACGGGGCAACCACTCTGGCAGTGGCTCTGAACCAGTGCCTGCTGCTTGACACCACCTCTGCCGAGGGGCACTGGCTCCCAAAGGCTGCCAGACCTCTGGGCACCTGCCCCAGGGCTCTGCCTGCAAACATTTCCCCCCTCTCCTCGTGCTCTCATTGCTCAATCCTGGCCCCACCAGCCCTCATTTCACTGCTTCCAAAGTCTGCCTGCAACTCCCTGGCAGAGCTGAACCCTCCTGCAGCTCGGGACTGGCAGGGGGGGAATGCTCTCATTGCCTTTTGGGCACTGTGGAGGAGGGGGGGTTCCCACGAACCCCCTCCCCACCCTCCAAGGAAGGCAGCACAGCGGTGACCAACAGCCCTCCTGCAGCCCTGGGCCGGGTTATAAGGCCAAGCACTTGGTGGGATGCTGGAGGATCCTATGGGATGCCGTGGCATCCTGTGGGATGCTGCGGGATCCTCGCAGGATGCTGTTTCCCTTCCCACTGCTCTGCCAGAGACCTCCAGGAAGCCTTGGCCGACAAGGAAGGTTTATCCCTGCCTGGAAAACACCCCCCAACAGCACAGCCAGGACGGAAACTTCAGGGAACAAAACCGCCCAGGAGCCATCCTCCTCCTTTTGCCCTTTTCCACATCCCCCTCCTGGCTGCTTAGTCCTCCCCTAGGTCCATCCACAGCTCCCTTCGCCCACCCCAGTCCCCTCGGCCCTGCCTTTCCCAGGCAGATGAAGCCTCAGGGAAACATTATCTCCCCATCCCTCCCCTCTCTTCCCCTCCTCTCTCCTCCTCACCCCTCCCCTCCCCTCCCCACGACCCGGCCGGCGTGAATCAGCAGCCGGCGAGTTTCCCAGGGGCTGGGGAAGCAGGGAAGCGAAGCCGGGCAAGGCGAGCAAACACCGCCCCGCTCTCCCCCCACCCCCACTCCCCTCTAAACACTCCCCCCACCCCCCCACCCCCCAGCCCCCGACTTTGGCCTCGCCATCCTCCAGCCAGGCTCCCAGCCGGCTGATTACACAAAGATAAAGCAGAATCCCGGGGGCTGGGGGAGAGGCTGCTGAGACCCTGGGGGGGTTTGGTTTTGCCTGCCCGAGGGTTTGTGTCTCGGCCTCGGCCTCCCGCTTGGCCCCCCCATGGCCTCGGGGGGGGGGGGGATGGGTTTTTTTTCACCACCACCCCCCCCCCGCGCCGCCCGAATAAGTGACATATAACGGCTGGAAAGTATTTTCGGGCAGCCTGACAAAGTGTGACTGCAAAGCAGGAGCCTCTGCCGGCTACGCCTGGAAAGTGGAAGCTAGGTGAAAGCCAGGCGGGGAGGGAGCCAGAGCCGCTCCAGGCACGCCTGGGAAGCTCACGGCGCTGGGAAACAGCCTGGGGAAGGGGCAGTTAGGATACCCTCCCCCCCCGCCCCCCGCCCCATCCCTACACCGCGCTACCGCCCCTGTGGGCAGGAGGCGTTGAGGGGATGGGATGTGGAGGGCAGGAGATGGATGGAGCGGGAGGGCAGAGTCCCCTTTGGAGGGCAAGGTGAGGACCCCCGCCCCTCCCCATCCAGGGCTGTGGGTTGCCCCAGCCTCATTTTCCAACCCCCCCTCCCCCCGAAATCCTTTGCTCCTCTTTTCTCTGCCTTCTGGAGAGTCCCCATCCTCCTCCCGACACCCCCCCCAAAATCCACGGAGCACCTCAGCAGCCTCCTGACCCCAGCCTGGGTTGAGGGGAGGGGGGGTGAGGAGGATGCTTAAGCCTGGCTTGGGGGTGTGTGTCCCCCCCCGGTTTAACCAGGCAGCCCCCAAAACCCAGCTGTGGAGCCGCATATGAGGGGAGCCAAGGTGAGACGTGGCCCACCCTGGGTGCTGGGGGTGGGCACACAAAGGGTGCTGGCACCCATGGCAGAATCATTCAGCAGCCTCCCCCTCCCCCCTCCGCCCCGAGCCGGGGATGAGCCAAAAGCAAAGCCTGGGGCTGGATTGTTTGGTTAGAGCTCTGCAAACACAGCTCAGCGTGGCTGGGGAAGGGGGGGGGTGGGGGAGCGGGGGGGCACTGGGAGCGCTGCCAGTGGCTTTTCCCAGTCGGAAAGCCAAGCAGGCTGCCAGCCTGGGGGCTGCCCTCCTCCCAGCGGGCACGGAGACCTGGATATCCTGCTGACCGGGTGAAGGGAAGCCGGCACCGTGGATCGTTCCCTCCCTCCCTGGCTGCCCTGGCATGGGATGGGGATGAGGGGGGGGGATGGGATGGGTTGGGGGCGGGGGGGTAGGTTCCAGGGCCGGATCTCCCAGCAATCCCATCTTTTCTTTCGGCATCCTTGGGACCAGACAGAGCTCTTCTGAGGACGCATGGGAGGGCTTTCCCCCCTTGCCACGGCGGGGCGCGACCGACGGCTGGCACCCGGGGCGGGGGGGGGCATCACCGGGGCGGGTTGACGAGCCGCGGGCAGCCGTCCTCAGGATACCTCTGGGCACAGCTCGGTGCCAAGGAACCCAAATCCCTTTCCTCGTCTCGCTGCTCAGCTCTTTCCACCGGGAGGGTGGGGGGCTGAAAATGCTCCCCCCCCAAAAAAAATCCCAACGAGCTCCAGCATGGGGCAGGGGAAGATTGGGTTTGGGGCGCGGGGGGGTCCTGGCTGCCAAGCAGCCCCCAAGGCTGGACCTGTCGCCATCCCAGTCCGGTGGAGCTCAACTTGGGGGGGGGAGGGGGTAAATTTCCAGTTTGTGGGGTGCATGGCAGGGCCTGACACCACCACCCCCCCCAAACCCTGCCCCCCCAGCCCCGGGGGAAGAGCTGCTGTAATTAAATTAGTCACATAAGGATCTCGTACAGGCAGGCAGGGAGGGGGAGGAGGAGGGGAAGGGGGAAGGATAACGACGACAACCACCTCACCAACCCCCCCAGGAGAGGGGGTGTGTGCTTCGGGGGGTGAGGAAGGGAACTCACAGCGAAGCTACCCCAAGTTCTTTGGGGGTCGTCGATTGTTTGCCGGGGGGGGTGTGTGTTAAAAGCAGGAGCTGAACTCCAGCCCGCTCTGTCCGGACGGTTTTGCAAGTTGAGCTGTTTCAGGCCGGGGGGGGGGAAGGCTGGGGGAAGGGGAGTGTGGGGAAGGGGGCAGGAAGGGAAGAGATTTTTTTGGCCAGCAAAATAACAAACCCCTGATGGAGCCAGAGTTGTATCAACACCGCCTTCCAGAGCAGACAATGCCACCAAAGACCCTCCCCCACACCCCCACACCCCCACACCCCCACACCCCCCCCGGCCAGCCCCAAGCCTCCGCACTCAGCATTCCCAAGTCAATCCGTGCCTCAGTTTCCCCCGCCTCTCCCCCCCAACTCTTCCTGTCCTCCCTTTTTGTTTCCCTTCTGGCACACGTTGATCGTCGTGTCCCCCCCCCCCAGCTCCATCCTCCTCCCAGCCATCCCAAAATCCATGGAACAGCTCAGCATGGGCTGGGAGCGCCGGGGGGGGAACGGGACACACACACTCAGCCTGACCTGGGTGTCCCGGGATGGCCACAGCCTGGCTGGCCCCGAGGGGGAGGTGGGGGGGGGAAGGAAGCTTTCTCCGGCAGCGGTTTGGGACAGAAGGGAAAAAAAAAGCCAAGGGGCACGGAAAGGGTCTGGGAATGGGATGGGATGCTGGGGGGTAGGATAGGTCCGGCTTTGGGGTGGGCTAGGTCCGGCTTTGGGGTAAGATGGGGGTGGGATAGATCCGGCTTGGGGGATGGGATGGATAGTCTGGCTTTGGGGTGGGATAGGTCCGGCTCTAGGCTGGGATGTGAGCTGGGACAGGTCCAGCTCCAGGGTGGGATGGGGACCTAGGATGGGGTAGGATGGGGGTGGGATGAATCCCTCTGTGGGGGTGCGATCCGGGGGTGCAACAGGGGGGATTGGGGGGGGACGGACGACACACTGCCGTCTACCTTTGACAGCTGCCAGTGCAGCCGAGACCGGGGAGACAGAACCCCGGGATGGGGGCTCCTCTCCAGCTGCCCCCTTCCCCTCTTTTTGTGCTCCCCACTTTAAGTACAACCAGACACATTCCCGAGCGGGACCAGCCGCTTCTGCTCTCCTTTTTATCCCCCCCACCCCCCGCCTCCTCCTCGGGACAGCCAGGAGCCCCCCAGCCCCGGGATACGAGCTCGGAACTTCGGCGAGGGGGTGGTGGGGGGACATGGGGGGGGGGTTACCCGCACCAAGTTTTGCCTTTAAAGCCCTGAAACAGGGAGCCGCGCGGGGCACAGCCCCATTCCCACCCCCGCTCCCACTCCTCACTCTTTGCTCACTCCTCAACTCCTCACTCTTTGCTCACTCCTCACCCCCTCACTGCTCTTTGTTTCTCCGGCCACCCCTTTACCATACATCCCCCCCCTCAAATCCCCCCCCTTTATCCGTGGGTCCTACCAGCTTTGCAGGGGTCTTTGTAATCCAGGGGCTCTTCATCCTCCTCCTCCTCTTCCTCCAGCACGTAGGAATAGTCCGGGAAGTGGCTGGCCCGGGCCAGGAGCAGGCAGAGCAGGAGCCCGCAGCTCCTCAGCCCGGCCATGGCTCCGCGGGCAGGGCTTGGCTTCTTTCCCCCCCCACCCCCCCCTCTTCTCTTCCCTCTTTCCTTCCCTTCTTCGCTCCCTTTTTTTTTTTGACCCTTTCCCTCTCTTTCCTTTTTTTTCTCTTTTCCTTTCTCTCCCTTTTTTTTTCCTCCTTCTTTCTCTCTCTTCCCCCGCCTTTTCCCTCTTTTTTTTTCCTCTCTTTTTTTTTCCTCCCTCTCTCTTTTTTCCCCCCTCTCTTCTTTTCCTCTCTCTCTCTCTCTCTTCCCCCCCCCCCGGTGTTGGTTTTTTTTTTCCCCTTCCTTTTTCTGTGTCTGTGTGGGTTTTTTTTTCAGGGAAATGAGATCTGGCGGGGGCGGGTTTCAAAGTAAAAAGGCTCTGCCCCCTTTTTATAGCCCCGGGTGGAGGGCTGGGAGCGGGGCCAGGGCTGGGGAGGGGGGGCGCAGGGAGTGGGGGGCCAAGTTGCTGCCGAGGGTACAGCCTCAATCCCTACCCCCCGCTCCCCCCGCCCCCTACCCCCTTCCCCGCAGCCAGCCTCCGGTCCGCAGCCCCCCGGACCTACCCCTTCAACCGCCTGGGCTCAGTCGTGGCAGCCCCCCCGCGCCCCGATCCGTAACGCCTTCATCCTCTCCCCCGCCCCCCGCCCCGGTCCCAGCCTGCAAATCCTGGCACTGGTTCTGACCCCCACCCCGGTCCGAGCCTGGGACCCCCAACCCCAAACCTGCACCCCCAACCGGTTCCAGTCTGGGACCCCCAACCCTGCATCCCCCGGTCCCATCCTGGGACCCCCAACCCCACTCCTGCACCCCCCCCGATCCCAGCCTGGGACCCCAACCCTGCATCCCCTGGTCCCAGACTGAGACCCCCAACCCCACCCCTGTACCCCTCCCCGGTCCCAGCCTGGGACCCCCAACCCCACTCCTGCACCCCCGGTCCCATCCCGTGTCTCTCAGCACCATTCCTGCTTCCCCTGATCACATCCCATACCCCTCCCCCCACCCCCGCACCGATCCTGCTCCCCCCGGTCCCATCCTGGATCCCACAGTCACAATCCCACTTCCTCTGCTCCCTTCCTGTGTCCCCAACCCCACTCCTGCTCCCTCTGCTCCCATCCCCTGTCCCCAACCCCACTCCTGCTCCCTCTGCTCCCATCCTGTGTCCCCAACCCCACTCCTGCTCCCTCTGCTCCCATCCTGTGTCCCCAACCCCACTCCTGCTCCCTCTCTCCCATCCTGTGTCCCCCAGTCCTGTTTTTGCCCCCTCCCCTCAGTCTCATCCTGTACCCCCCAGTTCCATTCCTGCACCCCCCCTGCCCTGAGCCTCACACCCCCACAGTCCTGGCACCTTGTAACCTCTGTTCACAGCACCCCATGGTCCCAATTCTGCACCCCACATCCCCCCCCAGACCCACTGCAGAGTTCTTCAGCCCTGCCTCCTGTAGCTCCTGGCCATGAACCCCCAAGTCCTGCACCCCATATCCCTCATCCCAAGCCTTGCTGGAGCAGAAGGAGGGGAAAGCAACATCCCCAGCACCCCAGGGGCTGGCTGAGGACCCCAGGAGCTGGGTCCCTCTGGGGAGGGCAGATGAGTACCCCAGGTGTAGGATGAGCACCCCAAGACTGGGGGGAGCACCATGTGGAGGGTGAGATAAGCACCCCGGGGGGTGGGTGAGCACCCAGGAGTTGGGCATGCACCCAAGGATTGGAGTGAGTACCCCAGGAGCTACCCCTTCCCCCCCCAAATCGTGAAGGTCCCCAAGGGCCACCCAGCTGCACACACAGGCACCCAGGGGTGGGGGAGGAGCAGGCTGGGAGGTGCTGGGCACCAGGCAGGACATGCCTGTGGAGCTCTCAGTGCTGCCACCCAGCTCACTGCCCTCCACCACCTCCTGGCTGCCCACCCTGGGCAGCTGCTGGGTGTGTGGGGGCAGGGTGGCTGTGTTCTCCCCCTCCCAGATTGGGGTAGGGAGGGCAGTGGTGCCCCCAGCCCCCAGCTCCCCTGGCTGTGCCCAAGCAGGGACTGTTCTGTTTTGCCTTCCTGCCTTGCTGTGTCCCTTGTCCCCCCCTGCAGCCTCCCTTGTCCCCCCCTGCAGCCTCCCTTGTCCCCTCCTCCCTGCAGCCTCCCTCCTGCCCATCCCAACCTTTCCCTGAGCCTGGAGGAATCCTCCTTGGCTGCTCCTCTCAGGTACTTTTCCTCCTCCCCCCTCCCTCCTTCCCTCCCTCCTTCCCTCCCTCCCTTCCCCCCCCCAGCAGCATCCTCTGGGCATTGCAAAACCTACCCCCAGGAAACCTTGCTGCTTTTGAGCAAAGAAAGAAACAACTCCCACCCCCTACCCCCCCCCCCCCCAAAAAGCTGGTCCCCTTCTGCTTCCCCCCCACATCCCAGGGGTGGCCATGTGGGGAGCAACCTCCTCCTCACCTGTCCCCAGCTCCTTGCTGGGCTCCTGTGAGACCCTTGGGTGCCTGGTGGAGCACAAGCTGGCCTTGGGGGGTGCAGGAGGAGGTTTCCTTCTCATCCCATCCTCTGCTGAGGAAGGATCTCTGAGGCTTTGAGCCCCCCAGCCCACCCCAAGATGATGTAAATCCACGATGGCAGGATCTGGCCACTGGTTTCCAGCCTGCTGCCTTCCCCTGTCCCATGGAGCCCTGTGCCAGGCTCTCACCACCTGCCTGGGGAAGAGCCTCTTCCTCACATCCCATCTGCATCTCCCCACTTCTAGTTCTGCTCCATCCCCCCCCTCCCCACTCCTATCCCTCCCTGACACCCTCACAAGTCCCTCCCCAGCTTCCTTGGAGCCCCCTGCAGATGCTGGAAGGCCACAATGAGGTCTCCTCAGAGCCCTGCAGCAGGCTGCCCGGAGGGGTTGTGGAGTCTCCTTCTACTGGAGACTTCCAGGACCCATCTGGATGTGTTCCTGTGTGACCTGTGCTGGAGTCTATGCTCCTGCTCCATCCTCCCTTCCCCCTCCCCCAGTTCGACCACTCCCTGACACTCTCACAAGTCCCTCCCCAGCTTTCTCGTGTGCATGGCCCCTGGTGGGACACCTCCCCCCCTTCCCTGGCCATGCACAGGGCTGTCCTCACTCACCTGCCTCCCTGCTCCAGCCCCTCCTGGCTGCGAGGAGGAGCAGAGCCAGGGGCACCAGGAGGAGCTCCATGGCCCTGCTGGGAGGGCCACGACCATCCCCACCTCCCTCCCCTGCAGGTTCCCCCCCAACTCCCTTAGCACCCAGGTCCCCCAAGCACCCCCCAACTCCCTTAGCACCCAGGTCCCCCAAGCACCTCCACCTCCCTCCAGCCATCTCCTCCTGCCCTCGGGGTGGCAGGCAAGAGATGGGGAGATGCAAGAGTGAGCCCCATGGAGCCTGGGAGCCTCCTTGCCTGGTTTGCAGGCAGCTCCCACTGACGTGGTGGACATCTGATGTTTTTTCCTGAGCCCTGGAATAAATAACCCCCTGAAGGTCCTGCCTCCCACGCAGGCATCCAGCTCCTGCAGCCCGTGGTCAGCTGCAGCACCCAGCGCTGCCCGTGGAGCCCCACGCCTCTGGAGGCACAGGGGAGGTAAGAAGGGGCTCCCCTGATCCCCAGGAAGCCACAGCCTGGGCTCTTGGTGGCCTCTGGGCCCTCTCTTTGCCGGTTCCCGATGGGCTCTGGGCTCTGATTGCCCTTCTCGGCTCTTGCTCCGGCCGTGGGCTGGGGGTGGGTTGTGTCCTGCTGGCTGGGGGGGGGGGCAGGAACCAGGCAGGATGAGCAGGAGGGGCTCCTGGCCCCATCCTCAGCTCTTCCTCCCCTGTGGAACGGTGAGGGGCTGGCTGCTGGGCCAGCTCCCAAGAGCATCTCCAAATCCCTCTGGGAAGCTGCACCCCGGCAGCCCCCAGGCAGGGGCTGGGAGGTCGCTGGGCAGAGGAGCAGGGGTCAAACCCATCCCAAAGCCCTTCCAGGAGTGCTTCAGCTCCGCCAGGAGCTCAGCACCCCCACATCCTGCCCCGTGTTGCCCCCCTGCCCCCGCCCAGCGCCCTCCCTGCAGCTCACCAAGAGCGCCGGGGGAGCAGCAGGCGCCCAGCGCTGTCTGCAGCTGGGCAGGATGAGGCCAGCCCTGGGCTCTGCTCCATGGTGGACCTGTCAGAAGTGATGGATGGAGAGCTGGAGGCAGCTCTGGGCCTCCCCGAGGCTGGTGGTTGCCTGGCCACAGCCCTGCCTTCACGCCTTGCAGCTGCAGAGCTCGGGGGGGGGAGCTGGCTCCCCGCTGGTGACCGTGGTCGTGGCCCTCCCAGCAGGGCCATGGAGCTCCTCCTGGTGCCCCTGGCTCTGCTCCTCCTCGCAGCCAGGAGGGGCTGGAGCAGGGAGGCAGGTGAGTGAGGACAGCCCTGTGCATGGCCAGGGGAGGGGGGGAGGTGTCCCACCAGGGGCCATGCACACGAGAAAGCTGGGGAGGGACTTGTGAGGGTGTCAGGGAGTGGTCGAACTGGGGGAGGGGGAAGGGAGGATGGAGCAGGAGCATAGACTCCAGCACAGGTCACACAGGAACACATCCAGATGGGTCCTGGAAGTCTCCAGTAGAAGGAGACTCCACAACCCCTCCGGGCAGCCTGCTGCAGGGCTCTGAGGAGACCTCATTGTGGCCTTCCAGCATCTGCAGGGGGCTCCAAGAAGCTGGGGAGGGACTTGTGAGGGTGTCAGGGAGGGATAGGAGTGGGGAGGGGGGGGATGGAGCAGAACTAGAAGTGGGGAGATGCAGATGGGATGTGAGGAAGAGGCTCTTCCCCAGGCAGGTGGTGAGAGCCTGGCACAGGTTGCCCAGGGAGGTGGTGGAAGCCTCACCCTTGGAGGTGTTTGCAGCCAGGCTGGATGTGGCTGTGAGCAACCTGCTGTGGTGTGAGGTGTCCCTGCCCATGGCAGGGGGGTTGGAACTGGCTGAGCCTTGAGGTCCCTTCCAGCCCTGACACTTCTGTGATTCTATGCATGAGGGACTGCACTTAGATCACCTCTGGAGGTCCCTCCTCACCCACAGCATTCTGTGACTCTGTGTCCCTGTTGGGGGACACCACGCTGCAGCTGGGGTCCCACACATCCTGGCTGCTCCTCCATGCCAGGGAGGTGTCCCACCAGGGGCCATGCATGTCCCTGTTGGAGACACCAGGCTCCAGCTGGGGTCCCACACATCCTGGCTGCCTCTCCCTGCCCATCCCAGCAGGACCATGCACCCTCCACACCCTGGTGGCTCTGGATGTCACCGACTACCAGCAGTCCAACCTCCAGCCCTACCTGGAGAGGATCCTAAGGGACCTGGCCCTGCTGAACCACCTCACCTGCAGCCCTCTGGAGCTGGGCATCACCCTGCAGAGCACCCAGCAGGATGGGAGCACCCTCTTCCAGGAACAGCTGGTGGAGCCCTGGGTGGAGGTTCTGCGGCGCCTGGCCCAGGCGCACACCTTCCAGAGCTCCTACCTCAACCCACCTGCCCTGCAGAGCTTCCTTGGCACCTTGGTAGAGCAAGAGGCCGATGCCAAGGTGAGCAGCGCTCTCCTGGCTCCCTGGGAGGCTGGAGGAGGTGCTGCTGGGTTGGCTGCTGCAGAACCTGTTGCCTCCTGCCCCTCTCCCAGGCGCTGCTGCTGTTCACGGACGGGCTGGATGAGGAGGCAGGGAAGATGCAGGAGGTGGCAGCCTCGGCTCGGAGGCAAGGTGAGGCTGGGTGGGGGAGGGCTGCTGGAAGCTGGAGGGGGCGCCCAGCACGACGTGGCAGCCTCAGGCACCCCCCTGACCTCCAGGCAAGGCTGACCTGCTGCTGCTGGTGGGAGTGAACAACGGCTCGGGGCTGGGGGACCTGCGGCAGATGGAGTTCGGGAGGCAGCTGGGGAGTGGGCAGCAGCTTGCCCTGGACATGCCAGAGGCTGCTGGGCACCTGGCACAGGAGCTGGTGAGGAAAAGGCCACAGTGGGGGGCTGGAGGGGGTGGGCAGTGGGTGCCCCACGGGCTCTGAGCAGGGATGTCACCCACAGCTGGCCCTGGCAGAGAGGACCTGCTGCCAGAGCTGTCCCTGCACCTGCGTGGGGCTGCCTGGACCACGAGGCCCTGGTGGCACCCCCGGGGGCAAGGTAAGGGCCTGGGGGAGCAGGGGGGGTGTGTGGGAGGGGTGCTTAGAGCTTTCTTTTCCCCAGCAGAGAGGCTGTTCCCCCAGGCCTCCCACCACTGCCCATCCCACCCTGCCCACCCCTCGCTGCTGGGCCCTGGGCTGTGCCCACCTTGATGGTGCTGCCAGGGTGCCCAAGCACTGAGCAAAGCAGGGCCAGGCTGAGGGTCAGGGGGTTGGGTGGGCAGGGGGAGGGTCTCACCGTGCAGCCCTGTGCTGCACACACAGCCCCAGAGCCCTGTCCCAGGGCCAAGAGGAGCTCTGGGAGCTGACCTCAAGCCCTTTCTCCATGAGCTGGGAAGGAGCTCAGCCACAGGATCAGAGGATGTTAGGGGTTGGAAGGGACCTTCAAAGACCATTGAGTCCAAGCCCCCCTGCCAGAACAGGAGCATAGAATCCAGCACAGGTCACACAGGAACACATCCAGACATGGCTGGGAAGGCTCCAGAGAAGGAGACTCCACAACCTCTCTGGGCAGCCTGCTCCAGGGCTCTGGGAGCCTCACAGTGCAGAAGTTCCTCCTCCTGTGGAGATGGAACCTCCTGTGCTGCAGCTTCCATCCACTGCCCCTTGTCCTGTCCCAGGGTGCAGCTGAGCAGAGCCTGGCCCTGGCCCCTCCCTCCTGACCCCCAGCCCCCAGAGATTTACAGACATTGGTTAAATCCTCTCTGAGTCTTCTCCACACTGGCTCCCACTCTGGGCTCCATCCCCAGGCTGGGGTGGGGGCTGGGGGCTTTTTGGCTTCTGCTCCCAAGGTCTCTCTGTCTTAGGGGGTGACAGGCAGCCAGGGACGTGCTGGAGATGAAGGAGAGCATGGACACAGCGTGAGTTGGCCACGGGGTGGCCCTGGGGGTCGAGGAGACCTCCAGCCCGACCTGATGTCTCCTCTCCCCTCCTGAGCACAGGGGGAACAGGGGCCACGAGGGCTCCGTGGCAGCCGAGGGGTGCAGGGCTGCCCAGGACAGTGTGGACCCAAGGTGAGGGCTTGTGCCAACCTGGGCTGACCCCCCACACACCTCCCAGCCTGGGTGCCCACCGCTGCCCAGCTGCTCTCCTCTGTCTCCCTGCAGGGCTCCGTGGGTCACGCTGGGGAGCAGGTATGGGACTGAGCCTGCAGGTGCTGGCCAAGGCCACGGACGGCTGGAGGCTGAGGGAAGAAGGGACCTGGGGGTGGTCCTGGTGGATGGAAGGGAAGGGTGGGATGGGCTGGGGTGAGGATGAGGGCATGGCTGTGCCACCCTGCTGCTGTGCCCCCTGGCATCAGCCTGTCACCCCCCCTTGAAGGGAGCTCCTGGAGACGCCGGCGTGGATGGTGTGGACGGGGAGCAGGTGAGCTGTGCAGCAGGGCCGTGCCAGCTGCTGCCACCACCCCTCCAGCCTGGCACAGGCATGGTGCCAGCCTCTTCTTTTGCCCCCCAGGGTGAAGCAGGGGCCCCTGGGCACCCCGGGGAGAAAGGGTCCCAGGGCAGGCAGGTAGGACACAGCTGAGCCTTGGCCCGGAGCTGCCTCCTCCTGCCGCCACCCAGCTGCTAAATTCCTTCTCCTGCCTTCACCCCAGGGGCAGAAAGGCTCCCGGGGTGCCCCGGGAGACAAAGGACCCCCAGGGCTTTGTGGTGAGGGGGTGAGTAATGGGCTGGCAGCCCTGGGGTTCCGTGGGGGGAGGGGGTGCTGGGGGGGTGGGGGGCTCGCTGAGCCCCATCTCTGCTTCCTCAGGGGTCACCTGGCAGGACCAGCCCCGAGAGCGGAGTGCCAGGGTGGAGAGGAGATGGAGGGCCCCAGGTAAGGGCTGGCAGGGGACAGGGCCATGCTTGGGGTGGCAGTGATGGAGCAGCTGCTCAGCAGGAGATGAGGCCCAAGCAGGAGCTCTGCTTCCCTCCCATGGTCTGCAGGGAGACCCCGGCCAGGATGGTCCCCCAGGGCCACCAGGAGCAGCAGGTCCCCCTGCTCACCCGGTAGGTGCCAGGGCAGGGGGGGCACTGCTGTGCACCCCGAGCATCCCGGTGCCATGAGCCCCCCTGCTGATGGCTCTTGCCTCCACAGACCTCATGCCAGAAAGGGCAGAAGGGAGCACAGGTAGGGCTGGCAGTGCCCACGGGCACTGGGGGCTGTGTGCCCTGGGGATGGGGACACTGAAGCCTGAGCTGTCCTGTCCCTACCCAGGGCAATCCTGGCAACCGTGGCACCTCTGGCCCCGAGGGACAGAAGGGCTATGAAGGAGCCCAGGTGAGGCCAGGGCAGAGCCTTGCTGGCACCAGGACCCCCAAGTGGGCATCCCCACGTTCCCCTTTGCTCCCCCTTTGCAGGGTCTGCCAGGACCACGGGGGACAGTGGGTGTCTCTGGCCACCCAGGCAGCAGAGGACCTCAGGTACTGCCCTCCCTCCCCGTGCTGGGGTCGTGGGTGGGTGCTGCTGGCCACCCCCCGAGCTGGTGGCCGCGCAGGTGGGTGCCCAGCAGCACTCTTGAGCCACCTTTGCCTTTCACCCAGGGGCTGCCTGGAGCTGAAGGCTCCCAGGGAGCAGCTGGCCCAGCTGGCCCCAAAGGTGACAAGGTGAGCAAGGCCACCAGGTGGCATTTCACAGCCCCCACACTCCCCCCCAGCCCTGTGCACTCCCAGCCCTGTGCACCCCCAGCCCCACTTTCTCTTCCAGGGGCAAGCAGGAGCCGAGGGCTTGAAGGGCAGCGTGGGACCCCAGGGACCCAAAGGTGACCTGGTAAGGCTGTGCCCCCGGGGTGGGTCCCCATCCTGCCTGGGGACGCTGCAGCAGGGAAGGGCATGGGCAAGCCATGGCCAGGGAAGCTGAGGGGGTTTGTGTAGGTCCTACAGTAACCCACGCCGGGCTTTTTCCTCCTTGCCAGGGTGAGGTCGGCTGTGCCCGGAGAGGTGCCCCAGGCGGCAAGGGTGCCAAGGTGCCAGCAGCACGCAGCAGGGCTGGGCATGGGTGGGATGAACCTGGTGGGGGCAGAGCTCCGTGGGGGGGCTGCCGGCGGGGTTGGTGTCCTGCTGTCGCTCACTCGTGCTGCTGCCCTCCCCCTCCCAGGGTGCTCGGGGGCTGCCAGGATACCCCGGGGCTCAGGTGAGTGCTGGGAGCTGGGGGCATGGGCCGAGGGGTGATGGTCAGGATGGGGTTGGTTGGCTTCTTCTGGCTCTGTCTGTGTGTCCCCCCAGGGTGATGGGGGTGAGAGAGGAGCCCCGGGGGACCAGGGGCCACGCGGGCTGCCGGGGCGCAGGGTGAGTATGGTGCATGCCCTGCCCAGGTCAGCTGGTGGCGCCCCCTCCCCTCAGCATCCCGGGGCTTTTCCAGGGTGATCCCGGGAGCAGGGGAGAAGCTGGTGGTCCCGGCAACGTGGGACCCCCAGGAGAGATGGTGACTCCCTAGGGATTCCCTTTTTGCCCTGCCACGTTTCTGCCTGCAGCCCCCCGCCCCCGCCCCGGGGGGCAGGAGTGGGCGGGCAATGAGCCTTGCTCAGGTTTCCTCTTCATCTCCCTCCCTCCCTTCCTGCTGCTCCAGGGTCCAAAAGGATCACCAGGAACTGCCCCCTCCACGGTATGGGATGCTGGTGGTGGACTGGTTGGGGATGGGGGGAACTCAGCCCTGAGGGGCAGCCTTGGGGGGCAAACAGGAGCTCGGTGGCCACCTGCGCCCACCCCCCCCACCCTACCCCCCACCCCCCCCCATCGCCCAGCAAAGCCTTCCTGGAAGAGCTGGGCAGGAGACCTGGGACTGACCTCGCTTGGTGCATCCCTGCAGCCCTGTGAGCTCAAGGACTTCATCCACCGGAGCTGTGGTGAGAACCTGGGACAGCGCTGGGGGGTGGCAGGGAGGGGACAGGGGGACAGGCTGGCTGGGGGCACAAAGGGTGGCTGGGTGGTAGGGACAGGTGGCTGGGTGGTGGGGACACGGCTTAGGGCTGCACCCGCAGAGGTGGCTGGGTGGGCACAGATCCCACCAGCAGGGGGCTGGCAGGGAGGGGGCAGGGACAGGCTGGGCACAGGTCCCACCAGCAGGGGTTGGCAGGGAGGGGACAGGGACAGGCTGGCTGTGGAGGGGACAAAGCGGTGGCTGGGTGGTGGGGACAGGTGGCTGGGTGGTGGGGACACGGCTTAGGGCTGCACCCGCAGAGGTGGCTGGGTGGGCACAGGTCCCCCCAGCAGTGGGCTGGCACCCCCTGAGCAGCACCCACCCCTCGGCAGCCACCACCTCTCCCTCCTGCCCGCTCTACCCCACCGAGCTGGTGCTGGTACTGGAGTCCTCTTCCACGGTGTCCCCAGCCCTCTTCTCCCGCATGAAGGAGCTGCTGGCTCTGCTGCTGCGGGACCTGCAGGTCTCCCCCGCGGGCTGCCCGGCGGGGGCTCGGGTGGCCATGGTGGCCTACGGGGCCACCACCACCTCCCTGCTGCGTGCCGGGGAGGTGGGCAGCAGGGCCGGGCTGCTGGCTCGGCTCCGCCGCCTCTCGCCCACCCGCTCCGCCCGGCGGGGCCGGCTGGCTGCCGCCCTGAGCTTCGTGGGGCAGCACACCCTCAAGAGGGTCCGGCCGGCCATCCTGGGCAGGAAGGTGGTCATCTTGGTCACCAGCGGCCAGAAGCAGGACCTGGAGGGCATCGAGGAGGTTGCCCTGCAGTACGAAGCTCTGGGGATCGTGCCGGCGGTGCTCACCTTCCGCCCCCTGCCCGAGGTGCTGAAGGCTTTCCAGGTGAGCTCCCCCCCGGGGCTCGGTGACTGCTCAGCTCGGTCCCTCAGTGGCCTCCAAGCATCACCGAGAGGCTTGGCTTTGCAGAAGCCTGGGAATGTGGAGGCGTTGAGGTTGGGGAAGGTCTTGAAGGTCATAGAGTTGTGGTGGTTAATGTTGGGGGTGGTGGGGGTGGAATTTCAACCCACCACAGGAGTCCAAGCCTTGGCCCAGCACTGCCAGGGCACCACCAAACCCTGGCCCTTAGCACCACATCTCCAGGGCTTTCAAACCCCTCCAGGGATGGAGGCTTCACCACTGCCCTGAGCAGCCTGAGCCAGGCCTGGACAGCCCTCCGAGGGGGGAAGAAATTGCTCCTCATGGCCAACCTGAGCCCTGCCCTGGGGCAACTTGAGGCCATTTCTTTTTGTCCTACCAAGGCTTGTGGGTGTAAAGCAAGGGGGAGGCAAGGGTTGGGGGGGGGGGGTGGAGACTGGAGACTCCACCACTGCCCTGGGCAGCCTGGGTCAAACCTGGACAGCCCTCTGGGGTGGGGAGGGGAAAAATTGCTTCCTCATGGCCAACCTGAGCCCTTCTCAGGGGCAAACTGAGGCCATTTCCTCTTGTGCCATCCCTCACCCTGTGGGAGACTCTTCCACTCCAAGCCAGCTGGGGAGCTGACTTGTGGCACCACCACCAAGTCCTCTCAGAGCAGGTGCCAAGCACACAGAGCTCTCCCAGGTGACTCTACCTCATGCCATGGAGCAAGGCAGGCTGTAGGTTGTGCCTTTGCCTCCCCCCACCCCCAGGTCAACAACCTCTTCCGAGTGGTCCAGCTGCCCCAGGCAGAGCCGGCCAGGGATGAGGAGGTGCTGAGGGAGTCTGTGCTGCCCTGCGTCCTCTGCTTCGGTAGGCAGCCCTGGCGTGCCCCCCAGGGATGGGTGCCCAGCAGGATTTAGTACCCACCAAGGCTGTGTGCCCATCAGGGTTGAGTGCTCACTAGGGATGGGTGCCCACCAGGATTTAGTAGCCACCAGGGATTTAGTAGCCACCAGGGATTTAGTAGCCACCAGGATTGGGTGCCCACCAGGATTTGGTAGCCACCAGGGATGAGTGCCCAACAGGATTGGGTGCCCACCAGGGACAGGTGGTCACCAACAATGGGTGCCCACCAGGATTTAGTGCCCACCAGGGATGAGTGCCCACCAGGATTGGGTGCTCACCAGGAACAGGTGCCCACCAAGGATGGGTGCCCACCAGAGTTGGGTGTCCACCAGGGACGGGGCTCAGCTTCCATCTCTCCTCACCCCCCAGACCTCTGCCACCCTGGGGGCTGCCCCACAGCCACGCCTGACCTGCTGGGCTTGGACTTGGCCTTCGTGGTGGACAACGCAGCCCCGGCGATGCCAGCAGCGAGGCTGCAGGCTGTCGGGGAGCTCTGCCAGCACCTCCTGGCGCAGCTGGCAGGGCCACATCCTGCCCAGCACAGCACCCGCATGGCCCTGGTGCTGACGGCTCCCTCCACTCCAGGGCAGGGTCTGGCCGAGATCCCCTTTGGGCCTCCCAGCTCCGGGCAGCAGCTCCGGGAGCAGCTTCTGCTGGCGCTGGTGCCCAGGGTGGCCTCAGCACCCCTGGGTGGCACAGTGGCATGGGCCCTCCAGCACGTCTTCCCTCGGAGCTCTGCCAACCGCCTCCGTCTCCTCCTGGTGGTGGGGCCAGGGACCACGGCCCCGTGGGATGGGGAAGCCCAGAAGGCTCTGGAAGCCTTCTCCCGGTGTGAGGACCTGGGGGTCTTGGTGGTCTCCTTGGGGCGAGCAGGGACGGAGCAAGCAGAGGTGGCGGTGCCCGGGGTGCTGCCAGCCTGGAGGTACCATGCCCTGCGCCTGGGCACCGTCCACCCTCCCGAGCTGGGCTACGTGGAGAGGGCAGCGCTGGGCTTCCTCAGGAGGCTGCAGGGTGAGCAGGCTGGGGTGGTCCTGGGGGGACTGGAGCCCCCTCCCCCTCTGCTCCAGCTGCCCTCCCCCCACATCTCCTTGCTGGCGTCTCTGCAGCACAGAGCAGCCAGCGCCCCCCCGCCCCGGGCTGCCCCCAGGAGCTGATCCCCACCAGCACTGGCACCGGTGGCACCTCCTTGGGGACCCCTGGGCGGTGAGTGAGTGGCACCAGGGCCACCCCCTGCCTGCCCATCCCTTGGTCCCCCCCACGACAGCAGCTGGGGGGGGGGCTGAGGGGTGCATCTCCTCTTCCTGGGGGTGAGGTCCAGCACCCCCAGCACGTACTGGGGGAGGCTTTGCTCTGCTTTCTCCCCCCAGGAGCCCTGAGGTCCCTGCTGTGCCCCACACCAGGATGCCCACAGCACCCCTGGCCCGGAGGGCTGCAGCCATCCCTGGACCGTGCCCCCTGGACAAGGACCATGCCTGCATGGAGCTGGGTAGGGGAGGATGGGCATCCCACCAGGGACTGGGGGCATAGTGTGCCCTCAGCCTGGGCAGGGGGCATGGCTGAGGTTTTGGTGCCATCTTGTTAGGTCCTGCTGGAGCTGCTGAGGGTGAGAGGAACGTGAGGAAGGGTGAGGAGCATGTGAGGGGGGCTGGGTGGGTTTGGGGGGGGTGGACAGGGAGCAGGCAGGGGGTGGTGCTGGTGCCAGGGGGGCAGGCAGGGCTGGCAGCTTGCACAGGCTGGGGCCTGGGGTCTAATTCCTGACGTGTAACCACACCAAGAGCTCTCCATGCCACCTGCCTGGCATGAGGCACCCTGCTGCTCTTTCTCTCCCAAGTGATGGAACCTGGAATTGTTTAGGTGGGAAGAGATCTCCAAGGTCGCTGGATCCAGCCCTTCACCCAGCACTGCCAGAGCACCACTGAGCCATGGCCCTCAGCACCACATCTCCACAGCTCTGAAACCCCTCCAGGGAGGGGGAGGACTCCACCACTGCCCTGGGCAGCCTGGGTCAAACCTTGACAACCCTCCAGGGGGGAAGACGTTGTTCCTCATGGCCAACCTGAACCTGCCCTGGGGCAACCTGAGGCCAGTTCCTTTGTTTCTTGGGAGAAGAGATCAACCTCGACCTGCCTCCAGCCTCCTTTCATGCAGTTGTAGAGAGCCAGGGGGTCTTCCCTCAGCCTCCTTTCCTCCAGGCTGAACAGCCCCAAGTCCCTCACCTGCTCTTCAGAGGTTCTCCAGACCCTTCCCCAGCTTGGCTGCCCTTCCCTGGACCCTCTCCAGCCCCTCACTGTCCTCCTTGAAGGGAAGGAAATGCTCCTGCAGGAGCTGGGAGCAGAACGAAGCCACAGACCTGCCCCCCACGAAGGGCACAGCCCCACCCTGCACCCAGCTGCCGTGGGCTGACCACCCCCACACTGAGCTGCAGGTTGTCGCCGCCCCCCCCCAGCACCCCAACCCCCAGCACCCAGGGGAGGTGCAGGAAAAGCTTCTCCTGGCTGCAGGAATGATTGCACAAGGAGCAGGAGGTCCTGCCAGGCTTCTGGCAGCTCAGCTTCAGCTGCTCCATCACGCTGGGGGCGGGGGGGGTGGCGCTGGTGGTGGAGGGAGAAGGTGGAGCTGGTGCTGAGCCCTTGCCAAACTCATCACCCCCCCTGCCCAGGGTGAATGCTGGTGGCAGTCGATAAAGCTCACACCTGGGTCCTCCTGGGGGGGTGGGGGAGGGATGCAGCTGAGCTGGGGGTGGGAGCCCCCCGAGTGACAAACAACAACCTTCAGGAGGTCCTGGCTGGGTGCCCCAGGCCCTGTCCAGCTGCAGCTGCAGCATCCCCGGGGCAAAGGGCAGAGCTCCCCGGGAGCAGCGGGGGCCGGATCCGGGAGCGGGGGCGGAGGGAAGGAGGATGCGCTGCTGGGGGTGGGGCCTGGGCTGGGTGGGAGGGGGCTGTGGCTGCTCCCTGATCCCCACTCCCCGCCCTGCGTGGTGGGGGGAGCCCCTCCATGGCCCTGGGCCGGCAGCCCCCTCCTAATAATCACCCCAGTAATGACATCAACCCCCCCTAATAATGATCCTAATTATTAGCCCCCAATAATGATCCTAATAATATTATTAACCCCTCCTAATAATGATCTAATTATTGAAATTAACCCCCAATAATCACCCTAATTATTGATATTAGCCCCCTAATAATGATCCTAATAATATTATTAACCCCTCCTAATAATGATCCTAATATTGATGCTAACCCCCTAATAATCATCCTAATAATGATATTAACTCCTAATAATCATCCTAATTAATGATAATGATTTTTGATGCTAACCCCCTAATAATCATCCTAATAATGATATTAACTCCTAATAATCATCCTAATTATTAGCCCCCCAATAATGATTTTAATAATATTATTAACCCCTCCTAATAATGATCTAATTATTGATATTAACCCCCTAATAATCATCCTAGGGCAGTGTCTGGTGGCCCTGCTTGGATCCTGCCCCCAGCCCTCCCACCCCCAGGGCAGTGTCTGGTGGCCCTGCCTGCATCCTGCCCCCAGCCCCAGGGCAGTGTCTAATGGCCCTGCCTGCATCCTAATAATCAGCCCCAGGGCAGTGTCTGGTGGCCCTGCCTGCATCCTGCCCCCAGCCCCAGGGCAGTGTCTGGTGGCCCTGCCTGCATCCTGTCCCCAGCCCCAGAGCAGTGTCTGGTGGCCCTGCCTGGATCCTGTCCCCAGCCCCAGAGCAGTGTCTGGTGGCCCTGCCTGGATCCTGCCCCCAGGCTCAGCTCCCATCCCTGCTTTCCCCTCCTGCCTTCCTCCCCTTCAGCAGCATGGATCCGGTTTTCTTGCCAGCCTGGGCTCCAGCAGGGCTGGGTGGGAGCCATGCCCTGGTCCCTGGGGTGCTCTTGGGGAGGTTCCTTGCTTATTCCCAAGCCTAAAGCTCTGCTCAGGGCCCCACATTCTAGATTTAAGGATAAAAAAAAAAACCCAAAGCCAGGCAGGAGCAAAGGAGTGGGAGAGAGAATTTTCTGTCTTTACATTTCATGATTTGGGTTTGGTTTAAGCTCATTTTTGCACCCAAGTTTGGCAAAGCTGAGAAGACTTCAAGTGAGAAACCAACACTTCCAGCACACCCCCCCTCAACCCAAGCCAGCCCAACTCAACCCAGCCTAACCCAACCAACTAAACCCAACCCAACTCAACCCATCCCACCCTAACCTAACCCAAGCCAACTCAGCCCAACACAACCCACCTCAACCCAACCTAACCTAACCCATCTCAGTTCAACCCATCTCAACCCACACCCAACTCAACCCAACCAACTCAACTCAACCCAACTCAACCCAACCCAACTCAACCCAACCCAACTCACCCAACTCAACCCAACCCAACTCACCCAACTCAACCCAATCCAATTCAACCCAACTCAACCCAACTCAACCCAACCGAACCCAACCCAACTCACCCAACTCAACCCAACCCAACTCAACCCAACCCAATTCAACCCAACTCAACCCAACCCAACTCAACCCAACCCAATTCAACCCAACTCAACCCAACCCAACTCACCCAACTCAACCTAACCCAACTCACCCAACTCAACCCAACCCAACTCAACCCAACCCAATTCAACCCAACTCAACCCAACTCAACCCAACCCAACCGAACCCAACCCAACTCACCCAACTCAACCCAACCCAATTCAACCCAACTCAACCCAACCCAACTCACCCAACTCAACCTAACCCAACTCACCCAACTCAACCCAACCCAACTCAACCCAACCCAATTCAACCCAACTCAACCCAACCCAATTCAACCCAACCGAACCCAACCCAACTCACCCAACTCAACCTAACCCAACTCACCCAACTCAACCCAACCCAACTCAACCCAACCCAATTCAACCCAACTCAACCCAACTCAACCCAACCCAACTCAACCCAACCCAACTCAACCCAACCTCATGTTTGCAGCAGGGATGCAACACCACACACCAAAATCAGGCTCCCCCCCTCCAGTGCCAACCTCCACAAGCTCACAAGCCCCTTCTCAGCCCCCTGGCACCCCTTGGACCCTGGCAGATCCTAAAGTCAGGCAGCTGCCCAGTTGCAGAGGTGGTGCTGAAGCCTCTGGAGGCATGAAGGGGTAGTGGCAGCATCGTGTGGGCTGGGATGTTGCAAGGCAAATCAGGTGCTGTGAGGGGGTGTTGGTGGAGGGGGAGGTCCCCTTGCCCTCTTTTCCCACCCCTGTGGGCAGCAGGACCCTTTCACCCTCAGCCAGTGAGGCTAAGCCCAGTAGATGGGGAGGGTGGCACAGAGGATGTTGGTTGTGGTGCCCAGGAGGGAGCGATCGGCCAAGGGCATGGTCAGTGTCTTCTCAGCCTGGTGGTGGGAGAGGAGGGAAAGTGAGGCAGAAGCAGCATGAGGCTGCACCCCAAATCTTCATCATGCCCAGAGCATTGCCAGGTGCCCCTCACAGAGCCATAGAATCCTTCAGGTGGGAAATGCCCTCCAGGATCACCCAGTCCAACCTTCAACCCAGCCCCACCATGGCCACCAAACCCTGGCCCCAAATGCCATGGCCACAGGTTTCTGGAGCAGCCCCAGGGCTGGGGACTCCACCACCCCCCTGGGCAGCCTGTGCCAACCCCTGCCCGCTCTGGCAGTCAAGAAATTGTTCCTCATTTCCAACCTACACCTCCCCTGGAGCAACTTGAAGCCATTTCCTCTCGTCCTATCACCTCTTACTAGAAGCCCAACCCTCACCTGGCTCCAACCTCTCGTCAGGGAGCTGCAGAGAAGCCAGAAGGTTTCCCCTCAGCCTCCTTTTCTCCAGGCTCAACACCCCCCCAGGTCCCTCAGCTGCTCCCTATTCTCCAGACCCCTCAGCCTCTGCCCTGTCCTGCTCCCAGCAGCAGTTCTCACCTGCCGGCGCTGGAAGGTCTCGGCGATGGTGTCCAGCCCTGGGATGTTGTCCTTGTCCAGAGGGGTGATGTAGCAGGAGGGCTGGAGCTGGGATCTGTAGCTTGCCAGCAGCTGCTTGCAGACAGATCCCCATCACCCCTGGGTCTCATCACCCCCACCCCTGGCCCAACCTTCCCCTCCCCCCCATGGCCCCACTTACGTTCTTGTAGTCGTAGATGACCGTGGCTGGGTTCCCATCCTCACCATCCAGGTAGAAAGTGGCCACATCCTCTTCCCAGCCTGGCCCACTCCACATCCCCATCCTCAGCACCTGGTGGAGCATGGGGGAAGGAACTCACTGCCTAGGACACTTCCCTCCCTGGGGGGGGTGAGGGTGGATCCTGCTTGGGGCCAGCTCTGAAGTGTGGTGAGGGTTGGAGTCAGCTCCAGCCGGTGGTTGGCCACCAGTGGTGTCCCCAGGGCTCAGTCCTGGGACCAGCTCTGTTCAGTGCCTTTGTCAAAGGTCTAGAGGAGGGCATCAGAGCATCCTCAGTCACTCTGCAGATGACATCAGGCTGGGTGGCAGTGGTGACTGCAGAGGGAATCAGCAGGAGCAGGACAGGGATTGTGCCCCTGGAGTGGGCACTGCTAAGGCCACATCTTGGGTGCTGGGTTCAGTTCTGGGCTCCTCACCCCAAGAAGGGCATTGAGGAGCTGGAGCAGGGCCAGAGAAGGGCAACCAAGCTGGAGAAGGGTCTGGAGAACAAGGGATGGGAAGGAGCAGCTGAGGGAGCTGGGGGTAGAGCCCCCAGAAGCCTCCAGGTGAGCCTGGAGAAGAGGAGGCTGAGGGGAGACCTTCTGGGTCTCTCCCAACTCCCCGCCAGGAGGCTGGAGCCAGGTGGGGCTTGGTCTCTTCTCCCAAAGAACAGGACAAGAGGAAATGTCCTCAAGCTGCCCCAGGGCAGGTTCAGGTTGACCATGGGGAACAATTTTATCCCCTTGAGGGTGACCAAGACCTGGCCCAGGAGGCTACCTAGGGCAGTGTTGGAGTCCCCATCCCTGGAGGTGTTTCAGAGCCCTGCAGATGTGCTGCTGGGGGCCAGGGCTTGGTGGTGCCCTGGGGCAGCGCTGGGTTGAGGCTTGGCCTCCACCACCCCAAAGCTCTTTCCTGACCCACTTCCAGCACTCTCTTCCTCCTCCCACCACATTACTCACAGCATCAGAGTGCTCCTGGCCCACGTGCAGCCACATCAGCAGGGCACCCACGATGATGACCACCAGCAGGGCCACCACCACCACCGTGATCAGCAGGCAGCTGAGGTGGCGGCAGCTGAGCAGCTTGCGGGGCAGGTAGCAGAGCAGGCGAGGGACGAAGCACAGAGCTCTCTTCAGGCAGGAGCAGCCAGGGCAGCCGTGGCAGCCTGGGCACTTGGGGCACTTGCAGCAGCTGGGCAGGCAGCACTTGGTGCAGCAACTGGCACAGGGCAGGCAGCACTTGGTGCAGCAGGTGGCACAGGGCAGGCAGCAGCCGGTGCCACAGCAGCCCTTGTCTGACTCCTGCGGGCATGGGAAAGGTGGAAATCCAGGCTGAGAAGGAGGGAGGAGGGAGCTGAGGGATGGAGGAGGCATCCCCAATTCCCTTCCTCCTCTTCCCTCAGGATGAGAGCCCTTGTCTGGGTCCTATGGGCATGGGAAAGGTGGAAAACCAGGCTGAGAAGGAGGGAGGTGGGAGCTGAGGGATGGAGGAGGCATCCCCAATTCCCCTCCTCCTCCTCCTCAATTCCCCTCTTCCTCCTCCTCCTCAATTCCCCTCCTCCTTCCCCCTCTTCCTCCTCCTCCTCCTCAATTCCCCTCTTCCTCCTCCTCCTCCTCCTCTCCCAGGATGAGAGCTCTTGTCTGGCTCCTATGGACATGGGAAAGGTGGAAAACCAGGCTGAGAAGGAGGGAGGAGGGAGCTGAGGGTGGAGGAGGCATCCCCAATTCCCCTTCTCCTCCTCAATTCCCCTCCTCCTCCTCCTCAATTCCCCTCTTCTTCCTTCTCAATTCCCCTCTTCCTCCTCCTCCTCAATTCCCCTCTTCCTCCTCAATTCCCCTCTTCCTCCTCAATTCCCCTCTTCCTCCTCCTCCTCCTCTTCTCCCAGGATGAGAGCTCTTGTCTGGCTCCTATGGGCATGGGAAAGGTGGAAAACCAGGCTGAGAAGGAAGGAGATGAGAGCTGAGGGATGGAGGAGGCATCTCCAATTCCCTTCCTCCTCCTCAATTCCCCTCTTCCTCCTCCTCAATTCCCCTCTTCCTCCTCCTCCTCCTCCCCCAGGATAAGATCCCTTGTCTGGCTCCTGTGGGCATGGGAAAGGTGGAAAACCAGGCTGAGAAGGAAGAAGATGAGAGCTGAGGGATGGAGGAGGCATCCACAACTCCCCTCCTTCCCCTCAAGCTCTGGGGATGCAGCACCCCAGGGGTTCCTCCTCCACCTCACCTGCACTGGTGCCTTACTGGGCTGAGCTGGACTAAGCCCTGTGCTGAGTGGTGCTGCTGGGCATCCCCGAGGTGACTCTACAGGTCACAGAGACTCACCAGAGGCTCTTCAACCACCACTTGCTTCTCCATGGCCGCCTCCTCCTCCTCCTCCTCCTCCTGCCAGCCTGGGCTTCCCAGCAGCTGCTGGCCCTGTGGGTTTTATACTGGGATGGGGAACTGGGTGGCCCTTTGTGAGTGGGCTGCTGGCACTGCTGTGCAGGCAGGCGTGGGTGTGGAAGCCTCTTGACTTGTGTTTGTCCATCTCCTCCTCCAGGGCTGCATTCCCTTGGGAACCTGCTGCTCAAGAGGCTCTGAGGACACTTGTCCCCAAGCACAGGGAGCTCTCTGAAGGTCCAGAGCGAGGTGCTGGGGCCAAAACAAACCTTCCTGCCCGGGCTGGAGCTGCCCCCCGAGGGGGAGCATCCGGCCACGGGCAAGGCGAGACCTGGCTCCGGACCCACGGCCCCTGGGCAACCTGAGCTGCTGGAGGTGGGCAAAGTGCAAACAGAACATCAAAGCTGCCTCACAGACCGCAAGGTTGGGGTGGCAGTGAGGTGACCAGGGAGTGGGGACGTGTCCCTGGCCTGTGGGCAGCCTGGGTGCTCCACAGCAGTGGTGCTGAGGGTGCTCTGGCAGCGTCAGGGCTCAGGCTGCTGGTGCTGGGGCTCTCCAGGCTGCCCGTGGTGAGGCTTTGCTGGGGGTGAGGTGGGTCCCAGATCTGGTGTGGTGCAATCAGGACAGCCTGGACCTGTGGGCCAGGTCCTTTCCAGCCACCCCTGGGGCCCCTCCTTGACCCTTTGGCCCCCAGACACTTGCAGCTGGGTGTGAGGCTGCAGGGCTGCACCCTGCTACCTCTGTCCCAAGACGTCAAGGAGCACAGGAGACCCTCAAGTGCTTCTTGGCTGTTTGTTCCCCATCACCATGCACAAGAGAGGGCTGTGGGGCCCTCATCACCTTCCTGGGCTGTGCACACCCTCCTTGACCCTGCTCTTTGCCAGGGTGACACTGGGTGATGGCATTTTGGGGTGCAGAGATGCCAGCCTCCACGATGCCAGGTGCCAAGGGGCATTTTGCCTCCTGTTGCCAGCAGAGCATCAGCTTCCTCCTGGAGCTGGGACCTTTCCTTGATGTCCTTGGTGGTGGTCACAGGGACAACTTGGAGGCAGCACCTATGGCAAGGTGAAGTCATGCTGCCCAGCACTGCTGTGAGCCTGGCTCGGGGGCTTGGCTCCACCTGGGGTCTCTTTTCTCGCCCCCAGCTCCATTCTCTGGTGCAGTGCTCAGATGTCCCCTGCCCAGGGTGCTCCTGGCTGCTTTGGGGCAGAGGAGCTGGAGTTTCTGGGGATGGGGCTGCATCAGGGATGGAGGGGAGCTGGAGCAAGTGGATGGTGGTGCTTGTGGATCTCCTTCTCTCATCAGGGGCAAGATGTTCCCCTGGCCCTGTGGGCATGAGGAGGGGATGGGGATAGAGACATCCCCTAGAGGAGTGGCTGCTCCTCTGCTGGGCTGGGTGGTCCTTGCAGTGGGCACAGGAAGGATGGAATCATGGAATGCAGTGCTTCAGGTTGGAAGAGACCTTTCAGGTCGTGGAGTCCAATCCTTAATCCAGCACCACCAAACCCTGGCCCTCAGCACCACATCTCCAGGGCTCTGAAACCCCTCCAGGGCTGGGGACTCCACCACTGGCCCTGGGCAGCCTGGGCCAGGCCTGGACACCCCTCAAGGGACAGAAATTGTCCCAACCTAAACCTCCCCTGGGGCAACTTGAGGCCATTTCTTCTTGCCCTATCACTTCCTCCTTGGGAGAAGAACCCAACCCCCACCTGGCTCCAGCCTCCCTTCAGGGAGCTGCAGAGAGCCAGGAGGCCTCCTCAGCCTCCTCTTCTCCACGCTCAACACCCCCCAGCTCCCTCAGCTGCTCCTCCCCTGCCCTGTTCTCCAGACCCTTCCCCAGCTTGGTTGCCCCTCTCTGGCCCTGCTCCAGCTCCTCAATGTCCTTCTGGGAGTGAGGAGCCCAAGACTCAACCCAGGATTCATAGAACTGTCAGGGTTGGAAGGGACCTCAAGGCTCACCCAGTTCCATCCCCCCCCTGCCACGGGCAGACCTCACTCTAGATCAGGTGTCTGAGTTGCACCTCCCCATGCCAGGCCCCTCAGGGTGACACCCCTGGGGGGCACGGATGCCACCTCCCCCTGGCACCTTGGGAAGGGTCGTTTTGGCTGGCACAGAGAGGAGGAGGAGAGCAGGGCCACAGAGGCTTTACTTTGCAGACAGAAGCAGGAATCCCAAAGCAAATCCCATTGGATTTATTCTTGGAAGTGCCCTGGGAAAGCCACAGCACTGAGCTGGGGGGTGGGGGATCAGGGGGGTGGCTTCTCCTGGGCCACAAGCAGGACAAGGCTGGGGAGCAGGAGAGGAGCAAGCCAGGAGCCCAGGCAGGGCTATGCCCAGTAGACAGGGACGGTGCTGCAGAGGATGTTCACCGTGGTGCCCAGGATGGAGCGATCAGCCAAGGGCATGGCACTGCCCCCAGTGCCCTTCAGCTCAGCCTGCAGGAGGGAAAATCACAGGGGGGGGAGGGTGGGGCTGCCATCCCTGGGAGGATGCCCCCCAGGGGAAGCCCAGCAGTCCCACACCTAGAGCCCAGGGTGCAGGAGCTGGCTTGGAGGGTGGAGTGTCTAAGCAAGGAGGGCATCTAAGCAAGGAGGGCATCTAAACAATGTGGGCATCTAAGGTGGGTATCTAAGCAAGGAGGGCATGAGAGCAAGGAGGGCATCTAAGGTGGGCATCTAAGAAAGGAGGGCATCTAAGCAAGGGGGGCATCTAAGCAAGTGGGGCATCTAAGCAGGGGGGGCATCTAAGCAAGGAGAGCATGAGAGCAAGGAGGGCATCTAAGTAAGGGGGGCATCTAAGCAAGGGGGGCATCTAAGCAAGGAGAGCATGAGAGCAAGGAGGGCATCTAAGGTGGGCATCTAAGCAAGGAGGGCATCTAAGTAAGGGGAGCATCTAAGGTGGGTATCTAAGCAAGGAGGGCATCTAAGTAAGGGAGGCATCTAAGCAAGGGGGGCATCTAATTAAGGAGGGCATCTAAGGTGGGCATCTAAGCAAGGAGGGCATCTAAGTAAGGGAGGCATCTAAGCAAGGGGGGCATCTAATTAAGGAGGGCATCTAAGGTGGGCATCTAAGAAAGGGCGGCATCTAAGCAAGGGTGGCATCTAAGCAAGGAGGGCATGAGATCAGGGTGGGCATCTAAGCAAGGAGGGCATCTAAGCAAGGGGGCATCTAAGCAAGGAGGGCATGAGAGCAAGGAGGGCATCCACTGAAGGGGGGCATCTGGGCAAGGCGGGCAGCAGTCACCTGCCGGCGCTGGAAGGTCTGGGTGACGGAGTCCAGCCCTGGGATGTTGTCCTTGTCCACGTGGGTGATGTAGCAGGCATGGTGCTGCCAGGACCTGTAGCCCACCAGCAGCTGTGGGCAGACAGAGCTCAGGGTCAGCTCAGCCTTGCCCCCAGGGCTGGCACCCCCTGGCTGTCCCCTCTCACCTTGCTGTAGTCGTAGACCACCATGGCCGTGGCGTTGTGCCCATCCCGCACCGAGAACGTCCCTGTCCTCTCCCCCTGCCTCATGGAGAGGTGCTGGGGGGTCCCTTCTGCATCCAGCCCGTGGATGGTCATCTGCAGCACCTGCCGGGGCGGGGGGGGGTGTCAGGGATCTGGGGGCTCTAAACCTCAGCCCTGCCCAAAGCCATCTCCAGAGCCGGTGGTACCGTGGTGCCCTCCCTGCAAACCCTCCAGCCCCATCCCAAAGCCATCTCCAGAGCCGGTGGTACCGTGGTGCCCTCCCTGCAAACCCTCCAGCCCCATCCCAAAGCCATCTCCAGAGCTGCTGGCACCGTGGTGCCCTCCGCGGTGCCTCCTCACCGTCTCGGTGTGCGTCTCGGTGATGTGCAGCCCCAGGAGGAGGAAGGCGACGATGACCACCAGGTGGATGAGCACCACCACCACCACCAGCAGGAGGCACTTGAGCTGGTGAGGGATGCCGGGCAGGTGGGGGGCGGCCGTGTACCTCTGCGGGACACAAAGTGGGGGGGAGGCACCCAGCTGAGCAGCTGGCATGGGGCTGAGCACCAGCTGCCTTGCCCAGCCCCACGGCAGCTGCCCAGGCTGGGTGCTCCTTACCGGAGGTGCCTCCTCTATCAGTGCCTCTTTGGAGCTGGCATCCATCCTGCCCTCCCTCGCTGAGTGCCTCCTGTCCCTCTGCCAGCTGCAGCTGGGGGGCATTTATAGGGTCCCGGGCGGGCTGGCAGGTGGTTGGGGGCCACCCCAGATGCCAAGGTGCCACTTGTGCTCTGTTTGCTGAACCTGGAGTGGAGGTGGGGAGGGGGAAGTGAACCCCCCTGAGGGCTTTCTTCCCAGCAGGGTGGAGGGGTGCCAAGGCAAACAGCGGGCACCACCCTCCACACCCAGCCGCGGGCTCTGCTCAAGGACCCAGCACTCTCAGCGTGCATCCCCAGGGGTCCTTGCTGCCCGGGGCATGGCAGCTGTGCCCCCTCCTCCCTCCCCAGCATGGAGCAAGGGCTGGCTGGGCTCATTGTTGGCTGGCAACCCCGTGCCAGGGACGGGATGGACGGGTGGGAGTGGTGCCCAGTGCCTCCTGGCAGGCCAGGCTGGGAGCTGGCAAGGGCAGCACTGCAGCAACGGGCAGCAGGGTGAAGCCCTGGGGTGGGAGAACCGTGGCTGGCATCACCTCTGCAGCTGGGTAACCCTTCTGTCTCCCCAAGCCCAGGGCACCCCTAAAGCACCCAGCGCCCTGTGGGCACCTTCCCTGGCATGCAGCTGTGCCGCTGCACGCCCAGGCGCTGGCACAGGGACGCTCAGGCTGTCACTCAGCTGCATCCCTGCCTCCATCCCTCCCTCCCACCCCTCCCCTCCCTCCCATCCCTCCCTCCTTCCCGCAGCACAGGACCACGATGCGCTGCAGAGCAGCCGCTCAGGCTCCGGCAGCTTCAGCTGCCACCCTCTCAGCCCCTCCACGCTGAAACCTCCTGGGAAGGAGAGGAAGAGGAGGAGAGGAAGAAGAAGAGGAGGGGAAGAGGCTTTTGCTGGACCCCCCCCCAGGCGCAGCAGGAGAGGGATCAGCTCCACGAGACTGAGAGCAGAGCTAGGCCAGAGGGATGGAGCTGCAGCGCGGAAGGAAGATGCCACGGGGTCAGCTCTCTGCTCTCCTCCTCCTCCTCCTCCTCTTCCTCACCTTGGCCTGTTTCTGGCTGCCAGCTGAAGGGCGGAGGCCCCCCCGGCCACCTCCTTGCCCCCCCAGTTGCTCCTGCACGCGGGACACAGCCTTCTGTGTGGACTCCAAGGCTGTGCCCAGGAACCTGCCCCCCGAGGTCATCTCGCTGTGAGTGCCCAGGCGCTGCGGTGGGGATGGGCACAGGGATGGGCACGGGGTCACGTCCCCAGGGTGCAGGGCTGGCAGAGTGGCTGCCCCGGGGTGCCAGGGACAAGCTCTTTCTCTGTGCTGCATGGGGGACTGGGGGGTATGGGTAAATGTGTGGCAGGGTGGGGTGAGGGCATGCAGGGCTCTCCTGGGGGGAGGGAAGGAGGAGACTGAGGGACCCCCAGGGGCTGGTCCCCATGCCCTGCTGTCCTGTGGTGGTGGCAGGGGTCTGGGGGACACCCAGGGGCTGGTCCCCATGCCCTGCTGTCCTGTGGTGGTGGCAGGGGACGGGGGGACACCCAGGGGCTGGTCCCCATGCCCTGCTGTCCTGCTGTGGTGACAGGGGACAGAGGGAACACCCAGGGGCTGGTGCCCATGCCCTGCTGTCCTGCTGTGGTGACAGGGGACGGAGGGAACACCCAGGGGCTGGTGCCCATGCCCTGCTGCCCTGTGGTAGTGGCAGGGGACGGAGGGAACACCCAGGGGCTGGTGCCCATGCCCTGCTGTCCTGTGGTAGTGGCAGGGGATGGGGGGACCCCAGGAGCTGGTGCCCATGCCCTGCTGTCCTGCTGTGGTGGCAGGGGACAGGGGGACCCCCAGGGGCTGGTGCCCATGCCCTGCTGTCCTGCGGTGCTGGCACAGGCAGCCATCCACCAGCGAGGGCTGCAGTGACCTTGGGGACCAGAGCCCCAAGGGGACAGGGCTGGTGGGTCCCTGGGGACACGGGGGGGACACTGGGGCTCTGTGCCCGGTGTCAGCTGCGCTGTCAGTGTCCCCACACCCACCCAGGCCACTGGCACCGCAGGGCACGGGCACCTGACGGGGGGGGGGTGGCAACCCCAGGGGCTGCTCTGTCCTTTGTCCCCTCTGTGCCACCCCCCAGCAGGCAGAACTGTTGGGGGGGGGGAGGGGGTACCGTCTCCCTGCCCGGCGCCCCGAGCGGGCAGTGGCAGGCGGGAGGCTCCAGCGGGGGGCGGCACTGGGGGCGCTGGGGGGCAGAGGCCTGAGGCTGGCTCTCGCCGGCAGGACGCTGGTGAACGCAGCCTTCACCGAGATCCGGGAGGCAGCCTTCGCCCACATCCCCTCCCTGCAGTTCCTGTACGTGAGCTGTGCCAGCAGCTGGGCACCCCCTGCCCCCTGCCCATCCCGTGCTGCCAGCCCAGCCCCCCGTGCCCATCCTGCCCAACCAGCCTGCTGCCCCCCGTGCCCATCCTGCCCAACCGGCCTGGTGCCCTCTCTGCCCATTCTGCTGCCCCCCGTGCCCATCCTGCCCAACCAGCCTGGTGCGCCCCATGCCCACCCTGCCCAACCATCCTAGTGTCCTCTCTGTCTATCCTGCCCAACCAGCCTGATGCCCTCTGTGCCCATCCTGGTGCCCCCATGCCCATCCTGCCCAACTGTCTTAGTGGCCCCCATGCCCATCCCGTCCAGCTATCTTGGCACTCTCCCTATCCCCATCCTGCCCAACCCTCTTGGTGCCCCCTGTGCCCATCCTGCCCAACCATCTTGGTGCTCCCTGTGCCCTTCCTACCCAACCCTCTTGGTGCCCCCTGTGCCCATCCTCCCTGACCATCCTGCTGGCCCCCCATGCCCATCCTGCCTGACTCTCCTAAGTGCCCCCTGTGCCCATCTTGCCCATCCCCAGCCCTGAGACCTCTCCCCTCTCTCTGCAGCCTCCTCAACTCCAACAAGTTCACCCTGCTGGGGGACAACTCCTTCGCTGGCCTCTCACACCTGCAGTACCTGTGCGTGCCAGGGGGACGTGGGCACCTGGGCACGGCCCCAGGGAGGGCATGGGGAGGGTGTGGGCATCTTTGTCCCCTCGGTGTGGCCCTGTCACCGTCTCCTCCTGCCCCAGGTTCATCGAGAACAATGACATCCAGGCCCTCTCCAAGGACACCTTCCGGGGCCTCAAGTCCCTGACCCACCTGTGAGTGCCTGGAGGAAGGGGAGGGGGAGGGAGGAGGGAGGAGGGGGAGGGGAGGGGGAGGAGGAGGGAGGGAGGGGGAGGGGGGGAGGGAGGGGGAAGGAGGAGAGGGGGGGGGAAGGGGGAGAGGGGAGGGGGAAGGGGAGAGGGGAGGGGGAAGGAGGAGAGGGAGGGGAAGGAGGAGAGGGGGGGGGAAGGAGGAGAGGGGCGGGGGAAGGGGGAGAGGGGCGGGGGGGGTCCTACCCCCCCTGGGGACAGAGGGATGGCTCTTGTCCCTTCCTCACTCCTTCTCACCTCCACGACCCCTCTTGTCCCACAGGTCCTTGGCCAACAACAACCTGCAGACACTGCCACGGGACCTCTTCAAGCCCCTGGACATCCTCAGCGACCTGTAAGGCACCAGGGACCCCCAGGACACTGTGCTGGGGACAGGGAGGGAGCCCCAGGACACTGTGTCCCAGGACACTGTGCTGGGGACAGGGTGACATCCCCGAGTGACATCTGCAAGTGACACCCCCAGGGCAGCCCCAGGACACTGTGCTGGGTCCAGGCTGACATCCCCAGGTGCCACCCCCAGGTGCCACCCCCAGGACACGGTGCTGGTGCCAGGCTGCCATGCTGGGTCTCAGGGTTCCGCTGGGGCCGCTCTGCCTCCCCCGTGCCGGGGGCTGGGGGTGGGTGCTGGGGGAAGTGCCTCAGGACCATCCTCCCCCTCAGGGACCTTCGGGGCAACAATCTGGCCTGCGACTGCAAGATCAAGTGGTTGGTGGAGTGGCTGGAGAGCACCAACACCACCGTCCCTGCCACCTTCTGCAGCAGCCCCGGGCCGCTGGAGGGCACCCGGATCCGGGACCTGGCACTGGGCGACTTCCAGTGCATCACCACGGGTGAGAGACCCCTGCCCCCCACCCCCTGGAGAGGGGGGCGTGTGTGGGGGGGTGGGCGTTCCAGACCCTCAGTGCTGCATCATCTCCCGCCCCCTCCTCCAGATTTCGTGGTGCACCAGGTCCTGCCCTTCCAGTCGGTGTCGGCAGAGCCCTTCACCTATGCCAGCGACCTGTACGTGGCCCTGGCACAGCCTGGTGCCAGCAGCTGCACCATCCTCAAGTGGGACTACGTGGAGCGCAAGCTGCGCGACTTCGACCGCATCCCTGGTGAGGCGGCAGGGCGCGGGGAGGGGCCGGGCTTGCCCCCTCCCCTCTTGATGGCTGTCTGGGGGGAGGGGAGGGTCCTCCTGGCTTGTCCCCTCCCCTCTTGATGGTGACTGGGGGGAGGGAAAGGTCCTCCTGGCTTGTGTCCCCCCCTCTTTTTGGGTGACTAGGGGGAGAGGGGGGCGTCCTCCTGGCTTGTCTCCCCTCTTTTGGCGTGACTGGAGAATGAGGGGGGGATCCTCCTGGTTGTCCCCTCTCTTTTGGGGTGACTGGGGGAGGCAGAGGTCCTCCTGGCTTGTTACCTCCCCTCTTTTTGGGTCACTAGAGGGAGAGGGGGGTGTCCACCTGGCTTGTCCCCCTCTTTTTGAGTGACTGGAGAAGGAGGGAGGCTGCTCCCAGCTAAGCCATCAGCGCAGGGTGGGGTTCTCCTGGCTTGTCCCCCCTCTTTCTGGGTGCCTGGAGAGGGAGGGAGGCTGCTCCCAGCTAAGCCATCAGCGCAGGGGAGGTTCCTGCTGGCTCGCCCCGTCCGTCCCCCCCCCCCCGCCCCTCTCTCTGGGGTGCCCGGAGGAGGAGGGGCAGGCCGGTGCCACCTCCCTGCCCCGGCAGCTCACTCGGCAGTGCATTGCAAGCCCATCGTGGCCCAGGAGCAGCTGTACGTGGTGGTGGCTCAGCTCTTCGGGGGGTCCTACATCTACCGCTGGGACACGGCCGTGGACAAGTTCATCAAGATCCAGGACATCGACAGCCAGAGGACTCGCAAGCCCAACGACGTGGAAGCCTTCCAGATCGACGGGGACTGGTACTTCGTGATCGCGGACAGCTCCAAGGCGGGCTCCACCAGCCTCTACCGCCTCAGCCAGAACGGCTTCTACTCCCACCAAGCCCTCCACCCCTGGCACCGCGACACCGACGTGGAGTACGTGGAGAACGAGGGCAAGCCCCGGCTGATCATCTCCAGCAGCTCCCAAGCCCCTCTCCTCTACCAGTGGAACCGAGCCCAGAAGCAGTTCGTGGCGCAGGGGGAGGTGGGGGAGACGCTGGACGTGCAGATGGTGAAGCACTTCAGGGCCAAGCGGGAGCAGTTCCTCTGCCTCAGCCGCTACATCGGCGACTCCAAGGTGCTGCGCTGGGAAGGGCAGCAGCGCTTCGTGGAGGTGCAGGCGCTGCCCTCCCGCGGCTCCATGGTGATGCAGCCCTTCGCCGTGCGGCAGCGGCAGTACCTGGCCCTGGGCAGCGACTTCTCCTTCACCCACCTCTACCGCTGGGAAGAGGAGAAGCAGAAGTTCGTCAAGTTCCAGGAGCTGTCGGTGCAGGCGCCGCGGGCCTTCCGCTCCGTCCCCGCCGCCGACGTGCAGCTCCTGCTGGCGCCCAGCTTCAAAGCCAACACCGTGGTCTACCGCCACGTCGTGGTGGACCTCAGCCTTTAGCAGAGCCCGGGCTGCTCTCGGGGGTCCCGATGGGGCTCTTCTCTCACCCTCTCCCCCCGCCAAGGTCATGCATGCGCCCACCAGCCCCCCCTCCCTCCTCATCCTTCCTTCCCCCTGGTCACAGCCCAGTGCCACCCCACGCTCACCCACCCCTCAAACTGCCTTGCACAAACACCACTGAGCCTAAGACTGGGGGTGGGGAACCCCTTGGCTTAGGATCTGCCAGGGCTTGCCTGCTCTTGTTCTGCTGCAGATGCTCCAGCCCGTGGGTTGGGGTGGGGGAGCAAAAAGTGTTTCCCCAGGAAGGAGGCCCAGTTGGAGCCTGGGGAAGGCCAAGCTGCACCAGCACAGTCACCCAGATGGTTTTCCAGGGTCTCAGTTTCCACCCCCCCCCCCCGAAGTGCCAGTTCTGCCCCCCAGTACTCCCAGTTTGCTCTCCAGCCCCCAGTGGGATGCAGGCAGCAGGGTGGGTCAGGAGGGTGCTGGCTCTGTGGCACTGGCTGAGCTGGCAGGGGGGGGGGCACACAGAAGGGTCTCTGCCCACTTGGGCTGGAGGCTGGTGGCAGGAGGTCTGAGGAGTAGGGGAGAGTGACAGTGGAGTGGGGTGGCAGCAGGGATGTGCCAGGCAGGACCAGAATGGGATGCTGCAAGGTGGATGGGATGGGAGTGATCCAAGGTGGATGGGGATGGGATGCCCCAAGGTGCATAGGATGCTCCAAGGTGGATGGGATGCTCCCAGGTAGGTGGGGAAGGGATGCTCCAAGGTGGGTGGGGAAGAGATGCTCCAGGGTGGATGGGATGCTCCAGGGTGGATGGGGTGCCCCAAGGTGGGTGGGGAAGGGATGCCCCAAGGTGGATGGGATGATCCAGGTTGGAGGGGATGCTCCAAGGTGGGTGGGGAAGGGATGCCCCAAGGTGGATGGGGATGATCCAAGTTGGAGGGGATGCTCCAAGGTAGGGGGGATGCTCCAAGGTGGGTGGGGAAGGGATGCTCCAAGGTGGGTGGGATGTTCCAAGGTGGATGAGATGCTCCAAGGTGGGTGGGGATGATCCAAAGTGGATGGGGAAGGGATGCTCCAAGGTGGGTGGGGAAGGGATTCTCCCAGGTGGGTGGGATACCTGAGGCCAGCAGGATGCTCCGAGGTGGCTGCAGAGAGGATGTCCCAAAGCAGATGGGATGCTGGAGGACAGTGGATGCTCCAGGCTGGCAGGATGCTGCTGCCAAGGCAGTGCCACCACCCACAGGAGCAGGACTGGCTGCTGGCTTCTCTCCTCCTCTATTCACAGCCCCAATGTGCCAGCTGTACCCAAGGTGCCCACCAAAACACCCCCCCATAATAAACACACTGTGACCCCCCAGCCCTGTCTGCATCTACCCACAGTGTAGAGGGACCCCCACAGAACCCTTTCCCTTGCACAAACCCCACTGAGCCCAGGACTGGGGGTGGGGGAGGAACCCCTTGGCTTAGGATCTGCCAGGGCTTGCCTGGTATTGTTCTGCTGCAGATGCTCCAGCCCATGGGTTGGGGTGGGGGAGCAGAAAGTGTTTCCCCAGGAAAGGGGAGGCCCAGTTGGAGCCTGGGGAAGCCCAAGCTGCACCAGCACAGCCACCCAGCTGGTTCTCCAGGGCAGCAGTTCCCTTTTCCACCTCCCTCCCAGGGATAGAAAGGAGGATGTGAAAACCCCACCAATGAAGCTCATGAATAAAGATCCTCTCGACTAACAGAACCCTCCCCCCGGGGCATCCCTGGGCTTTTGGGAGCTGGGTTTGACCTCCTGGCTAGGCTGCAGAGCCTGAAACTGGTCCCCAGCTCAGCCCCCACCCCCGGCAGCCAAATCCAGCCCTGCCCTGGAGGCAAAGCGAGGGCAGAGCACCCAGTGCCGCAACCCAGCCCTGCGTGGTGCCAACCACCACAGGGCATTGCCACATTTCTCTCTCTCTCTCAGTTTCTCTGCCTGGGGAAGAGGGAAAAAAAAGGGGTTTTAAAGCCAAGAGGGAATCACAAGGAGCAGCTGCAGAGGGGGCTGGGAGAGGGGCAGCTGGGGTGACCTGGACCACTGCTTGGCAGGGCAGAGCCAAGGGGAAGAGGTGGCCCAGGGAGGGATGGGATGCTCCAAGGTGGATGGGATGGGATGGGATGGGATGGGATGGGATGGGATGGGATGGGATGGGATCAAGGTGGGTAGGATGCTCCAAGGTGGGTGGGATATCCAAGGTGGATGGGGATGGGGATGGGATGCTCCAGGGTGGGTAGGATGCTCCAAGGTGGGTGGGATGCTTGAGACCAGTAGGATTCTCCAAGGTAGGGGGGATAGGATGTTCCAGGGTGGGTAAGGATGTCCAAGGTAGGTGGGCATGGGATGCTCCAAGGTGGATGAAAATGGAATGCTCCAAGGTGGGTAGGATGTGCAAAGTGGATGGGGATGGGATGCTCCAAGGTGGGTAGGATATGCAAAGTGGATGGGGATGGGCATAGGATGCTCCAGGGTGGGTGGGATGCTTGAGACCAGTGGGATTCTCCAAGGTGGGGGGGGGTGGTGTGATGGGATGCTCCAAAGTGGGTAGGATGCTCCAAGGTGGGTAGGGATGGGATGCTCCAAGGTGGATGGGATATTTGAGACTAGAAAGATGGTCCGAGGTGGATTTGGATGGAATCCTCAAGGTCAGCAGGATGCCCTGAGGTGGGTGGGATGCTCCATGACCAGTGGTCAGGCCTCTGAGCCCAGCTTTGGTTCTGGGAAGAGGAAGCAGCTCTTCTCTTCTCTTCTCTTCTCTTCTCTTCTCTTCTCTTCTCTTCTCTTCTCTTCTCTTCTCTTCTCTTCTCTTCTCTTCTCTTCTCTTCTCTTCTCTTCTCTTCTCTTCTCTTCTCTTCTCTTCTCTTCTCTTCTCTTCTCTTCTCTTCTCTTCTCTCTCTTCTCTTCTCTTCTCTCCTCTCCCTCTCCTCTCCTCTCCTCTCCCCCCCCCTCCTCCTCCCCTCCCCTCCCCCTTCCCTTCCCTTCCCTTCCCCTTCCCCCCCCTTCCCTTCCCTTCCCCCTTCCCTTCCCTTCCCCTTCCCTTCCCTTCCTTCCCCCTTCCCCCTTCCCTTCCCTTCCCTTCCCTTCCCTTCCCTTCCCTTCCCTTCCCTTCCCTTCCCTTCCTTCCCTTCCCTTCCCTTCCCTCCCCTCCCCTTCCCTCCCCTTCCCCTTCCCTCCCTTCCCCTTCCCTTCCCCTTCCCCCTCCCCCCTTCCCCTTCCCCTTCCCTTCCCCTTCCCCTTCCCCCCCTTCCCCTTCCTTCCCTTCCCTTCCCTTCCCCTTCCCCTTCCCTTCCCTTCCCTTCCCCCTTCCCTTCCCTTCCCTTCCCTTCCCTTCCCTTCCCTTCCCTTCCCTTCCTTCCCTTCCCTTCCCTTCCCTTCCCTTCCCTTCCCTTCCCTTCCCTTCCCTTCCCTTCCCTTCCCTTCCCTTCCCTTCCCTTCCCTTCCCTTCCCTTCCCTTCCCTTCCCTTCCCTTCATCTCACAGGGCTCCCTGCCCGCTGCAGAGCCCTGGCCCTCATTCAGAACATGCCTGAGCAGGTGGCTTAAGGTTAAGCACACACATGGGGCATAAACCCAGCTAGGGTGTGCCAGGGAGGGCATTTTGCTAAGCCCCACTGAATCAATGTGGCAGGGTGGTGCCACCACATCTGACTGCCTTGACATGACCCAGCAGCTCTGCCACCTCCACCCAACCCTTCACCTCCCTCTGCCCTGTCCTCCCTGACCCTCAATATGTCAGTGGGTCCTCTGTGCATCCCCCACACTGAGTCCCTACCTCAGCATCACACAGACATCCCTCAACCCCCAACATAACGCCCCAGCATCACTCAAAGAGTCTTTGCAAACCAAGAAATCACAAACTCAACTATTTTGGTGGGCAGGGGAATAAAAAAGGAGGGGCTCAGTACTCCACTTGGAGGGGGAGTGACTCTTTTAAGAGAGGCATTTACCCTCTCAAGGGTGGCATTTACCCCTTTAAGTGTGGCCTTTGCCCTCCTAAGAGGGGAATTTGCCCTCTCAGGGGTCACATTTGCATTCTTGAGTGGCATTTACCCTCTTAAGTGTGGCCTTTACCCTCCTAAGACTGGAATTTGCCCTCTTAGAGGTCGAATTTTCATTCTTGAGTGACATTTACCCTCTCAAGGGTGGCATCTGCCTCTTTAAGCGCTATTGCCCCTTTAGAACTATTGCCCCTTTAAGAACCATTGCCCCTGTAAGAGCCATTGCCCCTCTAGAACCATTGCCCCTTTAAGAACCATTGCTCCTTTAAGAGCCGTTGCCCCTTTAAGAGCCATTGCCCCTGTAAGAGCCATTGCCCCTTTAGAACCATTGCCCCTTTAAGAACCGTTGCCCTTTTAAGAGCCGGTACCCCTTTAGAACCATTGCCCCTTTAAGAGCCGTTGCCCTTTTAAGAGCCGGTACCCCTTTAGAACCATTGCCCTTTTAAGAGCCGGTACCCCTTTAGAACCATTGCCCCTTTAAGAGCCGGTACCCCTTTAAGAGCCATTGGCCCTTTAAGAGCCGGTACCCCTTTAGAACCATTACCCCTTTAAGAGCCGTTGCTCATTTAAGAGCCATTGCCCCTGTAAGAGCCGTTACCCCTTTAAGAGCCATTGCCCCTTTAAGAGCCGGTACCCCTTTAAGAGCCGGTACCCCTTTAGAATCATTGCCCCTTTAAGAGCCGTTGTCCCTTTAGAAGCATTGCCCCTTTAAGAGCCGTTGCCCCTTTAAGAGCCGTTGTCCCTTTAGCGCCATTGCCCCTTTAAGAACCGTTACCCTTTTAAGAGCCGTTGCCCTTTTAAGAGTCCTGGCCGCCGGTTTAACCGTTGCTGTGGGGCCCACCGGAGCTCCGCTGCGCCTGCGCAGAGCCGGCGGCCGCAACATTCAAGTTGCGTTGGGCGGGGTCCGGCCTTTTTTGGGGGAGGGGGGGACGGCGAGGGCTTCGAGGGGGGTCTGGAGGGGTGCCCCCGACCCAGCACGTTCGGCCCCACCATGGTGTCCTGGCTGCTCAGTCGGGTGATCGTGTGAGTACGGGGGAGCCCGGGGGGAGGGGGGAAGAGTCCCGGTGCACCCTGGGGGGGATCCCGGTGCATCCTCGGGTGGGGTTGCCCAAACGAGGGTCCAACACCCCCACCCGGGTCATTGTGTAGCAGTCAGCACCCCCGGGAGCTCCCTGGGCTGGTGGGGCTGCAGAGTGGGGGTCGAGACCCCCGTCTAGGTATCTCGTTTAATGGGTAGCACCCCCCCGCTCCCGCCCCCACCCCGGAGCTCCTTATGCTGGGATGGGGCTGCCGAGACACCTTCTTTCCCTCCCCTTTCCCCCGGGGGTCCCTGTTTAACGGGCAGCCCCCCCCCCCCCGGGACCTCCGAAGGCGGGGGGGGAGGCACAGGTTGCTTAAAAGAAGCAGGATTTGATGGGGAGGGGGCTGCTGATGGGTGACCCCAGATGCCCTTGTGTGGGGACAACTCGGATTTTACTCCCCCGGTATGAGGGTCCTGGTCCCGGAGCTGCTGCTGGCCCCCAGCCCAGAGTTGGGGCGGGGAGGGGGACGTCTTGATGTGGCTGAGGGTCCCCAGCACTGACCAGCCCCCTCCCCAAGCCCGCTTGGCTTTCATGCCGTGGCCACCTGGGCTGGGTGGTTGGTGGCCAAGGATGCCCAAGGAGCTCTGTGTGGGGTGCAGATTGGGGGTGGGGGCACCCGTGGTCCCATGCCCAGGTCAGGGTGGCACAGGATGTGGTCCCTGGCGGGGGGGGGGGCTGGCAGGAGGTGGGTGCGATGCCAGCCTGCAGGGAAGTGGCTCCCTAGGCTATGGCCAGCGAGTCACCAAGCCACGAGGTGTGTGTTTGGAGATGCCACCTCCTCCACGTGCTGTGGGGGCAGAGGTTGGCACCTAGCACCCAGCACCCGGCCAGGCACCCAGTATTGCTCCAGCAGGGATACCGGCGGGGCCAAGCCTTCCTCCCCGGCCTGTGCTGTGCCTCCTGCCACCACCCCAACAGGTCCTGCCGGTCCCCGCTGGCCGTGGGCGACTCCGTGGGCAGCTCCCAGCCCGGTGCCGTCCCCTTTCGCACCGGCTCCGGGGCTGGCATGGTGCTGGAGAGGGCCAAGGCCAAGCTCTGGCGCTGGGGCAAGCGGCTGGGCTACTCCTTGCTGCTGCTGCTCTACTGGGGGTGGCCAGAGTGCCTCACCCCCTCCTTGCCTTGCAGGCTGCTCTTCGGGATGCTTTACCCTGCCTACGCCTCCTACAAGGCTGTCAAGAGCAAAAACATCCGGGAATACGTGAGTGGGGGGCCGGGGGCAGCTCCTTATCCCCCTGCAGCTCTGACTCCCTCCCCCCCGGGGCTCTGGCTCCTTTCCCTCACTCCCCCTCAGGGCTCCAGCTCCTTCCTCAGACTCCTTTCCCTTTCTCTCCCCCCCGGGGCTCCGGCTCCTTCCTCAGGCTCCTTTCCCTCCCTCCCCCCCGGGGCTCTGGCTCCTTCCCCAGGCTCCTTTCCCTCGCTCCCCCCCCCGGGGCTCCAGCTCCTTTCTCTCCCCCCGGGGCTCCAGCTCTTTCCCCAGGCTCTTTTCTCCACCCCCAGGGCTCCAGCTCCTTCCCTAGAGCTTTGACACCTTCTCTGGGCTCCAGCTCCTTCCCCTCCCTGGGGCTCTGACACCTTCCCCAGCTTCCAGCTTCTTCCCTGACTTATCCCCAGGGGCTCCACCTCTTTTCCTGGGGGCTCCAGCTCCGTTCCCTGCAGCTCCAACTCCTTCCCCCTGTGCAGCCCCAGGGCTGATGGAGTCTCCTGCTCCCCCAGGTCCGCTGGATGATGTACTGGATTGTCTTTGCCCTCTTCATGGCCATGGAGACCATCACTGACCTGCTCATCTCCTGGTGAGGCTCTGGTGTGGGCACTGCTGCTGCAGGCAGTATGGCTGTTGGGGTTCTCCATGCCCTGGGGACCCCAATTTTCCCCTTTCTCCTTCAGGTTTCCCTTCTGCTATGAGCTTAGGATGCTCTGTTGGGGTTCTCCATGTCCTGCTCCTCCCAGTATTCCTCTTCTCCATCAGGTTTCTCTTCTACTATGAGATGAAGATGCTCTGTTGGGGTTCTCCATGCCCTGGGGACCCCAGTCTTCCTCTCCTCCTTAAGGTTTCTCTTCTACTATGAGATGAAGATGCTCTGTTGAGGTCTCCATGTCCTGGGCCCCCCAGTTTTCCCCTTTCTCCAAGTTTCCTTTCTACTATGAGATGAAGATGCTCTGTTGGGGTTCTCCATGCCCCAGGGACCCCAATTTTCCCCTTTCTCCTTCAGGTTTCCCTTCTGCTATGAGCTTAGGATGCTCTGTTGGGGTTCTCCATGCCCTGGGGACCCCAATTTTCCTCTTCTCCATCAGGTTTCTCCTCTACTATGAGCTTAGGATGCTCTGTTGGGGTTCTCTGTGCCCTGGGGACCCCAATTTTCCTCTTCTCCATCAGGTTTCTCCTCTACTATGAGCTTAGGATGCTCTGTTGGGGTTCTCTGTGCCCTGGGGACCCCAATTTTCCTCTCCTCCTTAAGGTTTCTCCTCTACTACAAGATGAAGATGCTCTGTTGGGGTTCTCCATGCCCTGGGGACCCCATTTCTCCCCCCTTCTCCCTCAGGTTCCCCTTCTACTACGAGCTGAAGATGGCCTTTGTCCTCTGGCTGCTCTCCCCCTACACGCGTGGGGCCAGCCTGCTCTACCGCAAGTTCGTGCACCCCACCCTGTCCTCCAGGGAGAAGGTAACAGAGCTTGGGCTGGCCTTGGCTTATGGGAGGGACCTTGGGTGGGAGCCCAGCCTGCTGAGCAGGACCCTGAGGTTCCCCCATGGCCTGGTTGTGTGGCAGGAGATCGACAGCTACATCATCCAGACCAAGGAGCGTGGCTACCAGGCCATGGTGAGCTTCGGCAGGAGGGGACTCAACTTGGCAGCCACAGCTGCAGTCCAGGCAGCCACCAAGGTACCAGGATGCTCCACAGCCCTGAGGAGGCTTCAGCAGCCTCTTAGGGATCACACCCAGGCTGGGCAGAGGTGAAGCTCATAGGAAGTTTCCAGCAGGGCAAGTGCAGGGTCCTGCACCCAGGGAGGAAAAACCTCCTGCAGCAGGACAGGGGAGGGAGGACCTGCTAGGGAGCAGCTCCAGGGAGAAGGAGCTGAGAGTGCTGGGGGAGAACAAGGTCACCATGAGCCAGCAAAGTGTCCTCATGGCCAATGGTGTCCTGGGGGATGTGAAGAAGAGTGTGGCCTGCAGGTTGAGGGAGGCTCTCCTGCCCCTCTGCTCCACAGCTGGGGAGGCCACAGCTGCAGTCCTGGCTCCAGTCCTGGGCTCCCCACTTCAAGCGGGGCAGAAAACTGCTGGAGAGAGTCCAGGGGAGGCTGGGAAGATGCTGAGGAGCCCTGGAGCAGCAATGTGAGGAGCAAAGGCTGAGAGCCCTGGGGCTGAGAGCCTGCAGAAGAGCAGCCCCAGAGGGGAGCTGAGCAATGCTCAGCAAGAGCTAAAGGAGCTGTGGGGGCAAGAGGCTGGGGCCAGACTCTGCTGAGTGGTGCCCAGGGACAGGGCAAGAGGCAAGGGGCACAAACTTGGCACCCAGGAGGTTCCATGAGGAGGAACTTCTTCATTGTGAGGGTGCTGGAGGCCTGGAGCAGGCTGCCCAGAGAGGTGTGTGTGGAGAGCTTCCAAACTCCCCCTGGGCATTGTGCTGCTGGGCAGGGTGCTGTGGGGGCCCTGCTGGGGCAGGGGGCTTGGGCTGGCTGAACTCTGCTGTGGGAGCCCTGCTGGGGCAGGGGGCTTGGGCTGGGTGAGCTCTGCTGTGGGAGCCCTGCTGGGGCAGGGGGCTTGGGCTGGCTGAGCTCTGCTGGGGGTGCCCTGCTGGGGCAGGGGGCTTGGGCTGGCTGAGCTCTGCTGTGGGAGCCCTGCTGGGGCAGGGGGCTTGGGCTGGGTGAGCTCTGCTGTGGGAGCCCTGCTGGGGCAGGGGGCTTGGGCTGGGTGAGCTCTGCTGTGGGAGCCCTGCTGGAGCAGGGGCCTTGGGCTGGGTGAGCTCTGCTGTGGGAGCCCTGCTGGGGCAGGGGGCTTGGGCTGGCTGAGCTCTGCTGTGGGAGCCCTGCTGGGGCAGGGGGCTTGGGCTGGCTGAGCTCTGCTGGGGGTGCCCTGCTGGGGCAGGGGGCTTGGGCTAGCTGAGCTCTGCTGTGGGAGCCCTGCTGGGGCAGGGGACTTGGGCTGGGTGAGCTCTGCTGTGGGAGCCCTGCTGGGGCAGGGGACTTGGGCTGGGTGAGCTCTGCTGTGGGAGCCCTGCTGGAGCAGGGGGCTTGGGCTGGGTGAGCTCTGCTGTGGGTGCTCTGAACTTCAGAGGTCCAACTCCCTCCACGCTGGGAGGAGTCAGGGAAGGAACTTTCACCCCACTTTGGCTGCCAGGGGAAGGGGGTCTCGGGTCAGAGCCCTGCCTGGTGAGACTGTGCTGCCCCTACTGGGGTCCCCTCCACCCTCTCTCTGTGTCCCCCACAGAGCCAGGGCGCTCTGGCCGGGCGCCTGCGCAGCTTCAGCATGCAGGACCTGCGCTCCCTCCCCGACCAGACCCCCCTGCACTACCGGGAGCCTCTCTACCTGGAGGAGCAGGAGGACCACAGACAGCTGCTGGGTGAGCTGGGGAAAAGGGGAGCAATCGGCCTGGGGGCCTGAAGTGATGCCTTCTGGTGCTGGGAACTGGAGGGGGTGTCCTCCTCACCCCCAGCCTTCGGCGCGGCCTCGGGCGGGCGGCGGTGCGAGAGCGAGACGGAGGAGGAGGAGCTCTGGTCGGACTCTCCAGGCTCTTCTGAGCCTCCCCCCTGGAGCAGGGACTCCAGACCCCCCTCCCGCAGCCAGAGCCTGCGTGTGCCCAAGAAGAAGCCAGCAAGCAAAGAGGTACCAGGCTGGGGGGGGGGGGGTGGGGAGCATGTTTGGGTCAAGCTGCCCAGGGCGCGGTGGTGGAGTCCCCATCCCTGGGGGGGGTCTCTAGGCCTTGCCCCTCCCCCTTGCTTTCCACGCCCAAGCCTTGAGAGTATGGAAAGATATGGCCTCAGGTGACCCCAGGGGAGGTTGAGGATGGAGATGAGGAAGAATCTCTGCCCCTGGAAGGTCATCCAGGCTGCCCAGGGCGGTGGTGGAGTCCCCACCCCTGGGAGGGTCTCTGAGCTGTGGTGCTGAGGGCCATGGCTTGGTGGTGCCCTGGCAGTGCTGGGTTAAGGCTTGGGCTCTGTCATAAAGGCTCTTGTAAGGTGTCCTCAGGCCAAGAGGAAATGGCCTCAGGTGACCCCAGGGGAGGTTTAGGTTGGACAGCAGAAGAAAACTTCTCCTCTGGAAGGCTTCCCAAAGCCTGGCCCAGGCTGCCCCAGGCCGGGTGGCTGAAGCCCCAATCCCTGGAGGGGTTGCAGGGCTGTGGTGCTGAGGGCTAATGGCTTAGCCCCTCTGCCCCCAACCTTTGGGGGGGGTTGGGCTTGGCTGATCCTCAAGGGCTTGGCCACCCGCCCTCAGCCCCTGGCTCCTTGTGCAGGGCTCCTCCCGGCCTCTGCGCAGCCGCAGCAGGAGGAAGGCTCCGGCGGAGGACAGCTGACAGCCCCCGGGGGCAGCCTCCACCTCCTCGGCCAGGACTTGCACCTCCACTTTGCTGCTGCACCACCACGGGGGGGAATCCCACCTTCCTCCCTCCCTCCCTGCCTGTGGGGAGGGGGCTTCCCCCCCCCTCAACCTTGACTGACACTGTAAATACCTTCTGACTCCGGGACCCCCTGCAGCGGGGCTGGCGCTGGCGTCTCTCTCCCCTGGGGTCCAACTCCCCCCTCCTCAATCTCCTGCCTCCCTCCCCCCATCAACTTACAGGCTCCAAACTCCTCCTGCCATGATGCCTTACCCCCTCCCCCCCCAGCATCCCCTTTGCCAGGGCTGGGGAGGGGGGACCTGGGGGGGGGATTTGTGCCTTGTCCCCATCTGAAGCCAAAGACACAGCCCCTGGCCAAGACCACCCCCTCCCTCCCCCCCTGAAAAGCTGCAGGCTGCCTCCCCCTCACCCCAAATACTTGAACCTGGGGGGCTCTCTGCCCCACACTATGTTGGTTTTAACATTCTCCCCCCTCCCCCCCCCAAAATTTGGGGGGAGGGAAGGGGTTATCAAAAATAAAGGTGTAGAGTTGGGCTTTATTCAGGCTGCCAGAAGTTGTTCATGGGGCTGAAATTGTCCCTTTGGGGGCCCTGGGCTTGTGGGGAAGGGTCTCTGTGGGGTCCCTGGGACTAGGGGGAGGGTCTCTGGGGCTGCAGGGCTGAGGGGAGGGTCCCTGTGGTGTCCTTGGGGCTGGGGGGGAGGGTACCTCTGCAGTCCCTGAATCTGTGGGGAGGGTCCCTCTGTGGTTGCTGGGGCTGTGGGAAGGGTCTCTGGGGCTGTAGGGCTGAGAGGGAGGGTCCCTGGGTTTGTAGAGAGTCCCTCTGGGGCTACTGGGACTGGGGGGAGGGTCCCTCTGGGGTCCCTGCATCTGTGGGGAGGGTCCCTCTGTGGTCGCTGGGGCTGTGGGGAGGGTGTTCTGGGGCCCCTGAGGCTGTGGGAAGGGTCCCTCCGGGGTCCCTGCATCTGTGGGGAGGGTCTCTGGGGCTGCATGGCTGAGGGGAGAGTCCCTCTGGGGTCCCTGTGGCTGTTGGGGGGTGGGAGGGTCCTGGGGGCAGAGCAGGACTTGAGGGTTCTGGGTGGGGGGTTCTGGGGTGCAATGGGCTCATCTCCACCCCCACCCCGTCTCCCCCCTGCAGTAGCTGTGTCCCCCACGGTGTGGCAGCAGCCACTGTGACCCTGTTGGCACACCAAAGACCCCATACCAGGGCTGCAGGCAGCTGTGTGCCCCTCCTGGCCCCCAGCCCTGGCTTGTCCCTGCCAGGGGCAAGCTGCCTGCACCCTGCCAGGGCTCCCCAGTCCCACCCTGGGGGAGGTGGGGGTCGGGGGGGGGCCTCATCTCCTTTTGCTCCTTCTCTTAGGTACTTTGTCCCCAGGGGGTGAGGATACAGGGCCCAAAGCTTCTGCAGGGGCAAGCAGGGTGGCACAAGGTGACAACCTTCCTGGCACTGCCCCTGGGAGCCCTCCTGTCCCCTGGTGCCCTTCTCTCTGGCACCAATCCCCTTGTGCCCAATCCTCCTTTGCCCTCTCCCCTCGGGCCACCTTTATTTTTAGCCCCTGGCTGCTTCTCTGCCCTTGGAAGGGGAAGGTGATGGAGAACATGGAGGGGGTAGGGGTGTGTGTGGGGGGGTCTTCTCAGGGCATGGAGAGAGTCTGCCCCCACCCAGGGGTGGTAGAAGGGGGCAGGGAGGGGGTGCTGGGGGCAGCTTAAGTGGAGGTGGTAGGGATTAGCCACAGCAAATTGTCTCAGAGATGATTACTTAAAGCAGTGGAGAAGGAAGGGGCTGGGGGGGGACAGCACAAGCCCCATGGGGGGTGCCCATAATCCAGCCCCCTCCCACCCCCCCCAATCCGCTTAGGGAAAGAGGTTCTTGCAAGGATACAGCCCCAGGAGGCTGCTGGAGGTGCCGAGCTGGGTGCTGGGCTGCAGTCAGGATGGGTGGAAGGAGGCTGGGAGCTGAGGTGGGAGCCAGGGCGGAGGTTCGGCGCTGGCCACCCCCCAGGGGCTGGAGGAGTTTGCCTGGGGGAAACTGAGGCACAAGCTGCAGCAGCTTCTGAGGGGAGGAAAGCCTGGGGAGAGCTGGGCAGAGGTGAACTTCATCAAACTCCAGCAGGGCAAGTGCAAGGTCCTGCACCCAGGGAGGAAGAGCCTCCTGCAGCAGGGCAGATCGGGGGGGGGGGGAGGGAAGACCTGCTGGGGAGCAGCTCCAGGGAGAAGGAGCTGAGAGTGCTGGGGGACAGCTGCCTGACCAGGAGCCTGACCAGGAGCCAGCAGTGTGTCCAAGAAGGTGTCCTGGGGGGTATCAAGAGTGTGGCCAGCAGGACAAGGGAGGTTCTGCTCCCCCTCTGCTCTGCCCTGCTGAGGTCACAGCTGGAGTCCTGGCTCCAGTTCTGGGCTCCCCAGTTCCACACAGGGAACTGCTGGAGGCTGGGAAGCTGCTGAGGAGCCCTGGAGCAGCTCTGTGAGCAGCAAAGGCTGAGAGCCTGCAGGAGAGCAGCCCCAGAGGGGAGCTGAGCAATGCTCAGCAAGAGCCAAAGGAGCTGTGGGAGGCAAGAGGCTGGGGCCAGGCTCTGCGGAGTGGTGCCCAGGGACAGGCCAAGGGGCAGAGGGCACAAAGTTGCAGCCAGGAGGAGAAAGTTGTCTGGTGTGAGGGTGCTGGAGGCCTGGAGCAGGCTGCCCAGGGAGGTTGTGGAGTCTCCTGGTGTGGAGAGCTTCCAACCCCCCCTGGGCACTGTGCTGTGGGTGCCCTGCTGGGGCAGGGGGCTTGGAGTGGCTGATCCCCAGAGCTCCCTTCCCAACCCCATCCCTGCTGGCATTCAGGGGCAGGAGTTTGCAGCCCCTGCCCCCCTGCCAACCTGCTGTGCTCTTCCCCCAGGGGGAGCAGCCCAAGGAGGGGCCAGGGGGTGCCCTGGGCTGGGGCAGGCCGGGTGCCCTGCCAGGTGCCAGCGCTGAGCCCAGCTGTGTCAGCTCGCAGGGCTGTGCCAGGCTGCACTCAGCAAAGCTCTAATCTCCTGCAGCTGGCACAGCCCCAGCCTGGCAATTAAGTGCCTGTGACCTGAGCTTGCCCAGCTCAGCTCCAGGGAGACCTCAGTGGAGTCTTGCAGGAGAAGTGGGCACAGCTCTGGGGTTGGTTTTTATTGCAGCAGGGTTTCTGGTGCCAGGCTGAGGGCTGACAGCCCTTGGGACGTGGCACTGCCTGCTCCTGCAGGGCAGCAGCCCAGAGGTGGCATGAGCTGGCACCTTGGCACCACCTCAGCTCAGTTTCCTGGGGTTGCCATGGCCTTGGTGCCCAGTGCTGGTTCCAACCTTCCCCCCCCCCCCGATGCTCTGGGATCTGTCACTCATGAACAGGATCTGCCCCCAGCCCCCCCCCCAGGCATCTGCTGTCTGCCCTGGGTGCCATTCTCACCCCTTGGCATCCTCCTGCCAGGTCCCACTGCCCTACCCCATGCTCACACTGGTAGCACTGAGTGACCTCCACCTCCCTCCCTGCCCCTCTCACCCCAACTGGGAGTCCATCAAGGTGAGGTGGGCAGGATGCTGATGCCATCCTCGTGCTGCCCTCCCCCTCCTGCATGCCCCTGTGCTGCTGCCAGGTGCCAACTGCCCTACCCCTTGCCCACACTGGTAGCACTGGGCAACCCTCCTCAGTCCCACATGCCCCCCACCTCCCTCCCTGCCCCTTTCACCCCAACTGGGAGTCCATCGAGGTGAGGTGGGCAGGATGCTGATGCCATCCTCATGCTGCCCTCCCCCTCCTGCATGCCCCTGTGCTGCTGCCAGGTGCCACCTTCCCCACCCCATGCCCCCACTGGTGGCACTGGGTGACCTCCACCTCCCTCCCTGCCCCTTTCACCCCGACTGGGAGCTGCCACCGTGATGGAGGTGGAGTGGAGCTTGGTGGGGGGCTGGGGGGGTGGTCAGGGTGTGCCCTGCTCCTTGTGCCCTCCCTGCAGCATCCTCCAGCCTGGCTGCCTGAGTCAGCTGGTGGAGGCAGGAGCCATGTGAGGCTGGGCACACATGGCACAGCTCGTTGTATTTTTAGCAGATGGTATCAAAAGCATAATTATGGCTGTTGTTTAAATGCAGCCTCTTTCTTCCCCCCCACCCTCCCCCCCGGTCTTCCTCCCCTCCCCCCCCTCCGTTTTGCCAGCCCCAGGGAGCTGCTTTCAGCTGCCTCCTGCTTCAGAGGGGAGGGGCAAGGAGCAAAGATGCTGAGCCGCTGGCAGAATGGTGCCCGTGGGCAAAGGGGTTGGCTGGGGAGGGGTTGAGGTCTTCTTCCTCCCCCTCTCCTCTCCTCCTGCTGGCATCACCTGGCAGGTAAGAGGAGTTTTGGCCTCTGTGCTGGGGCGGGGGGGGAAGGGGGGGAGGAGGACACCCCCCCCCCCCGAGCACCTCTCTGGCCTCCCCCACCCCAGCCTTGTGTGTCCTCAAACTGCTTCCCCTGCCCTGCCAGCCCGCCCCTGGCGCTGAGGAAGAGGAGGGTGAGAGTGAGGAGGAAGAAGAGGGTGAGGATAGTGAAGGGAAAAGAGGGTGAGGAGGATGATGTCAAGGAGGATGAGGGTGAGGAGGAGCAGGAGGAGGAAGAGGAGGGTGAGGAGGAAGAGGAGGGGAAGAGGGAGGATGGTGCGGGCAAAGATTGTGAGGAAGAGGATGTGAAAGAGAGTGATGATGAGGAAGAGGAGGGTGAGGAAGAGCAGGATGAGGAAGAGGAGGGTGAAGGTGAGGATGGTGAGGAGGAGGAAGGGGAAGACCGAGGAAGAGGAGGGTGAGGAGAATGAGGGAGAGGATGGCAAGGAGGAAGAGGAAGGCGAGCAGGGAAGGGCCGCTGGAGGTGCCCGGGAGTGTGGGAGGACCCTGGGCTGAAGGATGCTGCGTCCCACCTCGCCCCCACCTCCGCCTTCCACAGCCGCCTGTCCCCACCCCCACCCCCCCCGGCCCCGGCTGTCCCCAGCCAGCCTCTGCCTGCGCTGGCACCCAGGACGATGCTGGCACCCAGGACGATGCCAGCTCCGTGTCCCGGGGCTGGAGCCACGTCCCTGCTGTGACACCGGCAGCATTTTGGGGACCACACCATGGGGGGGGGGAGAAGGGCCAGATCCTGAGGATCCTCCCAGCACCACTGGGCAGCAGACGGAGGGCAGAGGCTCTGCCCCATCCCGCTGCCTGGCTCTGTCCACACTGCCTGGCTCTGCCCCATCCCGCTGCCTGGCTCTGCCCCATCCCGCTGCCAGCTCGCTCCTCCCCATGGCTGACCGGGGGGCTGGGGGCTTGGGGTGGGGGTATGAGATCCGACTTCCCCGACCCCCCACTTCCCCTCCGCGCCCCGCGGGGTGCCGCCGGGTGGGTGCTGTGGGACGAGCCGGCAGCTGCCCGCCCGGCGCGCAGGTGGCACAGGGGCTGCCACTGTCCCTGGCTCCCGTCCTAAGCCTTTGGCCCCGGGGACGACCTTTTAATGACATCAAAGTCTTTGGAGCCGGTTCGCTGGCGCTGAGCTGGGTAAACAGCGGCCCCGGGGGGCTGGGGAGGAGGAGCTGAGGCAGGCGGGGTGGCACAGCTCCCTTGGCACGCCGCGCCCCTGCGCTTGGGGGAGCGCCAGGATGCCTCTTCCTGCCCCCGGGAGGAGAAGGAAGGATGCAGGGAAAAGCAGCAGCTCCCCGCCCCGGGCAGGGCTGGCACCGCAGGGGGGCACCGCAGGAGGTGGGTTGGCAGTGGCTTGGCCCTTGGTCGCCATCCCAGGTTTCACCCTGAGGGCGTCCGGGAGGATCCCAAGGGAACTGTGGGCAGCCAGAGGTCTCCAGGGGTGGACTCTGTCCTCTCTCCTGATGGGGATCAGCCCCTGGGCCACCTCCTCACCCCACCCCTGCCTTCCCCTTCAGGCCATCTGGGAGGATCCCAAGGGAACCCTCAGCACCCAGAGCCAGCCAGGCCAGGGGGTTGTCCCTGACTGGCCATCTCCTTACCATCCTCTCTCCCCCCTGCCGTCCTCCCCCTGCCGTCCTCCCCTGCCGTCCTCCCCCGCCATCCTCCCCCCCTTGCCATCCTCTCCCCCTTGCCATCCTCTCCCCCTTGCCATCCTCCCCCTCTGCCATCCTCCCCCTGCCATCCTCCCTCCCTCTCCCTGCCATCCTCCCCCTGCCATCCTCCCCCTGCCATCCTCCCCTTGCCATCCTCCCCTGCCATCCTCCCCTGCCATCCTCCCTCCCTCTCCCTGCCATCCTCCCCCTGCCATCCTCCCCCTGCCATCCTCCCCTTGCCATCCTCCCCTGCCATCCTCCCCTGCCATCCTCCCCCTCTCTCCCTGCCATCCTCTCCCTGCCATCCTCTCCCTGCCATCCTCTCCCTGCCATCCTCCCCCTCTGCCATCCTCCCCTTGCCATCCTCCTCCCCTGCCATCCTCCTCCCCCTGCCATCCTCCCCCCCTGCCATCCTCCCCCCCTGCCATCCTCTCCCTGCCATCCTCTCCCTGCCATCCTCCCCTTGCCATCCTCTCCCTGCCATCCTCTCCCTGCCATCCTCTCCCTGCCATCCTCCCCCTGCCATCCTCTCCCTCACTCTCCCTCCTCTCAACTTGAGGGCCTCTGGGAGGCTCCCAGGAGCATCCCAAGGGACTGCTGAGCATCCCCAGCCAGCCAGGGCAAGGCTTTAGAAGGGCACTGGGGATGTCAAAGTGCAAGCCCCTGCCCCCCCCTGCCCCCCAGCCCGGGGAAAGCTGCCAGCCTCCCCTTGGCAGCCAATCCAATGGGATTAGTGAGGCTCTCACTCACCTCCCTGGGAGGAAAGCAGGAGATTAAGGCTGGGAGCAAACGTCCAGCCCTGTGGTGGCTGCTGCCAGTGAGGTGACTTCTCCTGCCACCACGTCCCTGGGGCTGGAGGGGAGGACAGGATCTGGAGAGAAGAGGGGCTGGAAGTGAGGGCAGGACTGGAGGGTAGAAGAAGAGGGGCTGGAGAAGAGGACCAAGGCTGAAAGGGGGAAGAAGAGGGGCTGGAGGAGAGGACAAGGACTGAAGAGGAGAAGAGGGGCTGGAAGTGAGGGTAGGAGCAGAGGGGGGAGAAGAGGACCAAGGCTGAAAGGGGGAAGAAGAGAGGCTGGAGGAGAGGACAAGGACTGAAGAGGAGAAGAGGGGCTGGAAGTGAGGGCAGGAGCAGAGGGGGGAGAAGAAGAGGGGCTGGAGGTGAGGACAGAGGCTGGAGGGGAGAAGAGGGACTGGAAGTGAGGACAGGGGCTGGAGGGAAGAAGAAGTGGGGCTGGAAGTGGGGCCAGGGACTGGAGAGAAGAAGAGGGGCTGGAGGTGAGGACAGGGGCTGGAGATGAGGACAGGGGCTGGAGGGGAGAAGAAGAGGGGCTAGAGGGAATAAGAGGGACTAGAGGGGAGATGCAGAGGGACTGCAGGAGAGGATGGGGTCTGGAGAGGAGAAGAGGGGATAGAGGGAGTAAGAGGGGCTGGAAGTGAGGACAGGGACTGGAAAAGAGGAGAAGAGGGGCTAGAGGGTAGAAAAAGAGGGGCTGGAAGTGAGGAGGTGAGGAGAGGACAGAGGCTGGAGAGACTAAGAGGGACTGGAAGTGAGAACAGGGACTGGAGGGGAGGGCAGAGGCTGGAGGGGAGAAGAAGAGGGGCTAGAGGGAATAAGAGGGACTGGAAGTGAGGGCAGGGACTGAAGGGGAGGAGAGGGGTTAGAGGGAAGAAAAAGAGGGGCTGGAAGTGAGGAGGTGAGGAGAGGACCGGGGCTGGAGGGGAGAAGAAGAGGGGCTGGAGGAGAGGGGGAAAGGACGGAAGGCAGAGGAAGAGGGGGCTGGAGGTGAGGCCGGGGGGGGGGGGAGGGGGGGAGGAGGGGGGGGAGGTTCAGGAGAGGCCAGGGGCTGGAGGGGAGAAGCAGAGAGGCTGGCAGAGCGGTTGGGCTGTGGCCCTAATTCCCAGCAAGCTGCTCGTGTGGGAGTCGCTGTCCTCCCGTGCCCTGCGCTCCGCCGCAGCCTCCCCGCTCCTCAAGGTCTGACGCGGGGTTGGCTTTTGGTTGGTTCGCGGGGGGGGGGGGGTTGGAGTTGTTGTTTTTTTCCTCTCTCTCTCTCTTTTCCCCTTCTCTATTTCTTATTTATTTCCATCTCTCTCGCTCTCTCTCCAAGCCCTGAGTGCAGATTAGCAAAAGCTTCTCCTTCGTGGCCACCTTGCGTGGTGCTAGGAAGGAGGAGGGGGGGGGGGAAAAAAGCCTCCCCCCCTGTCCCCTCCCCCCCACCTCCCCCCCCCGCCACCTCCAGCAACCTTTTCTTCTTCTGGCTGCAGCCTCATCTTCCTCACCTGAGCCGTGGTGGAGGAAGGTAAGTGCCTGCCAGGCTCGGGGAGGAGGAGGAGGAGGAGGAGGGAGGGAGGGAGGGTTGGGGCTCCGGATGCCAAGGGAGCTGGAAGCTCGGAGGGAGCTGGAGGAGAGGGCATGGGGAGGGCATGGGCAATGGAGTTGGCATGGAGGATGGTGCTGGGCTTCGTGGCAAAGGGCTGGATCCCATGGGAGACCCCTGGATTCCGTGTGGGAAAGTGCTGGATGCCAGGCTGCTTCCCAGCTGGAAGTGCTCTGGGGGGCTGGGGGCTGGGGGTTCCCCTCCCTGGGCTGCCAGGGCAGGGGATGTGGGTGCCAGGAGAGGAGATGTGGGTGCCCAGGGCAGGGGATGTGGGTACCAGGAGAGGAGATGCAGGTGCCCAGGGCAGGGGATGTGGGTGCCAGGAGAGGAGATGTGGGTGCCCAGGGCAGGGGATGTGGGTACTAGGAGAAGAGATGTGTGTGCCCAGGGGAGAGGACATGTGGGTGCCAGGGCAGAGGATGTGGATACCAGGAGAGAAGGTGTGGGTGCCAGGGCAGGGAAGGAGGGTGCCAAGGCAGAGGATGTGGGTACCAGGAGAGAAGGTGTGAGTGCCAGGACAGGGAAGGAGGGTGCCAGGGCAGGGGATGTGGGTACCAGGAGAGAAGGTGTGGGTGCCAGGGCAGGGGATGTGGGTACCAGAAGAGAAGGTGTGGGTGCCAGGGCAGGGAAGGAGGATGCCAGGGCAGGGGATGTGGGTACCAGGAGAGAAGGTGTGAGTGCCAGGGCAGGGAAGGAGGGTGCCAGGGCAGGTTGCTGCCAGAGCATCAGTGCAGAGAGGAGCTGCTGGGTCAGCAGTGATGCCAGGCCCCCAACTTGTGCCCCTCCCCAGTGCTGGAGCATCCCCAGAGCCCCCCCCTCCCCCTCTCCCAGTCTGTGGTGCCATGGGGCACTGAGGGGCACAATGCCCCCCCCCCAGGCTGCCTGCCTGCAGCACCTCTGCCATCCCAGAGCAGGGCAGGGATGCCAGGCTTTCTAATGTGGCTTCTGATGGCCTCCTGCTGTGTCTGGTGGCCAACACTGGGCTCGTGGGTGCCCACCCTCTGATTTTAGGGGGAACCCCCCCAGAATTTGGAGCTCTGATTGTGCCAAACCACCATGGCAGAGCCCCTGGGGGAAAGTTTGGGTTGGCAAAACTCAGCCTGCCCCCCCCCCGGGGGGCAGCCTCTGTGTGGAGGATGCCAGGAAAGGTGGGCAGCAGGGAGAGCCCAGGCAGAGCCCTCTGTGCCAGGGGCGGGGGGCAGGCAGGGAGCCCACAGCTGGGCCCAGGGCAGGATGGTGGCCAAGCTCCAGGGCAGCTTTGCAGCACTGTGGCTGCCCCCCCGCGGGGAGCTGCCGCTGCCCCCGCCCCGGGGAGGCTTCCCCAAGCCCTTGGTCTGCCTGGCACAGGAAGGGGCAACCTCAGCGTGGCCAAGGGGGTGCGGGGAAGGGCTCAGCGCCCAGAGATGCTGCCCCAGTGCAGGGTGGGAAATTCCCTCCTGCATCCTCTGCCCCTCCCCAGCTCCCTGCTTCCCTCCCCCGCCCCTTCCCGCAAGGGTTCCTTGGGGACTGCCAACATCGGGGTGGAGTGGGGGGGAGGCACAAAGCATCCTCCCCGCTTGCTCCAGCGCGCCCTTGGCACCGCCCAGGGCATCCCGGGGTGCTTGCCGGGATCCCTCCCGGTGCCAGCTTCCTCCCCCTGCCGCCCGGCCAGCGCCGCCGTCCCGGGGGCAGGGGAGGGAGGGAGCGGGAGGAGAGGTTTCGTCTTTCAGCGCCTTCTCATCGCGGGCAGGCTCGGGGCTCGCCCATGCCCCGAGCCCTGTCTGGGTCCCCTCCCTGTTCCCTGGCACCCAGAGGCTGCAGCCAGCAGCACCCAGGCGCCATCACCTCCTCCCCGCCCCCTCCACCTTCCTCCCCCTCCCCCCAGCTTCCCCCTCCAGCCACGGGCTGGGGGCACTCGGCAGCTGGCATCCGGGTGGCACCCAGCACCGGGGGGAGTTAAGCACAGCTCCTCCCTCGCTGGGCAGGCCCCAGAGGGCAGCTGCTGAGCTGTGCCCGAGCCCCGTGGTCTGCTGGGCTCAGGAGGGCAGTGCCCTGCCTTCGGCCCCCCCTTCTCCCCGGGTCCCCCCAGCCCCCCAGAGTGCTGTGCCCAGCCGTGCCCTGCCAGGCCATGCCAAGCTGAGCCGCGGCAGGAGAAGGCAGTGTGGTTTATGTAAGGCTGCCCAGGGTGTCCCTGGGACACACTCAGCTTACATAAACCCAGCCTGGGCTGCTGGCACCGCTCAGCTGCCCCAGTGCCCTGCTGGGTGCCCCCCTGAGGGACCTGCTGCCCTCTGGTCCATCCCAGCCCTCCCTGTTCCCTGCTGGGTGCCCCCCTGAGGGACCTGCTGCCCTCTGGTCCCATCCCAGCCCTCCCTGTTCCCTGCTGGGTGCCCCCCTGAGGGACCTGCTGCCCTCTGGTCCCATCCCAGCCCTCTCTGTTCCCTGCTGGGTGCCCCCCTGAGGGACCTGCTGCCCTCTGGTCCATCCCAGCCCTCCCAGTTCCTTACTGGGTGCCCACCTGAGGGACCTGCTGCCCTCTGGTCCCATCCCAGCCCTCCCTTCCCTGCTGGGTGCCCACCTGAGGGATCTGCTGCCTTTGGCACCATCCCAGCCCTCCCAGTTCCTTACTGGGTGCCCACCTGAGGGACCTGCTGCCTCTGACACCATCCCAGCCCTCCCAGTTCCTTACTGGGTGCCCACCTGAGGGACCTGCTGCCCTCTGGTCCCATCCCAGCCCTCCCAGTTCCTTACTGGGTGCCCACCTGAGGGATCTGCTGCCTTTGGCACCATCCCAGCCCTCCCTTCTCTGCTGGGTGCCCACCTGAGGGATCTGCTGCCTTTGGCACCATCCCAGCCCTCCCTTCTCTGCTGGGTGCCCACCTCCCTGCCCTGTGGAACATCAGGAGTGGGCAGTGGGGTGGCAGCAGTGGGTAGCTTTGGGGTCAGTGTGCTTTGCTGCTGGGAGCTGCTGGTGCTGGGTGAGGGCTCTGGGTGGGCCCTGGCAGGGTGATGGAGTGCCAGGGCATGGTTGGGATGAGTGGAAGAGGTTCTGGTGCCCCCAGCTGCTCCCGGGCTTGCTGGCAGCGCTGGGATGTGGCTGCAGCTGCCCCCCCCCCACCCTCTGTGCCACCCCCCGGGTACCCCTTGCATCGCATCCTGCCCTTCCCCCTCCCAGCTGCCAGCCACGAGGGGAGGCAGAGGAGCTCTGCCTTCATCCCAGGCAGCTGGGGGAGGGCTGGAGGGGGTGGGCCAAGCCTCAGCCCGACCCCGAGCCGTCCGCGGGGGGCAAAGCGGCACCGGTCGGGCGAACCAGAGGCGGTTGGTGAGCTGCCGGAAGGCTTCCACTGGCAGGGCAGCCCCAGGCTCCCTGCCACCAGCGTGCCCCTTGCAGCGCTGGCACCGCGGCTGCTGGCACCGGGGCTGCTGGCACCGGGGCTGCTGGCCCCTCCCGGCACCTCTCCCGTTCCAGTTTCACCCAGCTGCTGTCTTTCATCGGCCGAACAAAGGCAGCTTTCTTTTGGCACACCTGCCCGGCCCTTGGCACCACCTCTGCTCCCCCTGCCCTCGGGGCTTGGGTGGCACCAACGCCGCTTCCCGGGCGTCAGCTGGCACCCTCCTACCTGCCCAGTCGCTACTGGTGTTTGGTGAGGAGCAGATCCAGCTCCGGCCCCGGCCCCAGCACTGCCTCATCCTGCCGGCGCTCAGCCCGCGATGCTCAAGGCTGCTTAAGGAGCTGGGGGAACACCTGGCTGGCTCCTGGGCACCCTCTTCTCCCTGGCATCCCCCTCCCCCCACCCCCTCCCGACATCCCGGGGCCTCCCTCACGTTGTAGGACAGTAGGCAGGAGGACCACGAAGCTTCCCAGGCCAATGGATCACAAACTGCAGCTCCGGCACTCGGAGAAGAACATCCCCAGGGCTGTGGGGGCAGCGTTCTGCCTCCTCCAGATCCCGGAGCCGGATCCCTTCAGCCTCTGGGTTTAGGTGCAGCCACCCGAGCGGTTTCACCTCTCCTGGACCCGCTGCCCACCCGTGGAGACCTCCCCCCGCCCCCCACCTTCATCCTCCTTGCTACAGGGGAGAGGGGGCAGGGTCCCCCGATGGACCCTCCAGGTAGCTGCGGGGCTGAGGTTTGCGGGGGAGGGGGGGTGTGAAGGGCAGGGGGCATCACTGATGGACCCTCCTGGTAGCTGTGGGGTGGTACTGAGCTGTGGGACCGAGCTTTTGGGTGGGGTGAAGGGCAGGGGGCATTATTGATAGACCCTCCTGGTAGCTATGGGGCTGTTTGTTGGATGGGGTGAAGGGCAGGGGACATAATTGATGGACCCTCCTGGTAGCTATGGGGCTGTTTGTTGGATGGGGTGAAGGGCAGGGGGCATTATTGATAGACCCTCCTGGTAGCTATGGGGCTGTTTGTTGGATGGGGTGAAGGGCAGGGGACATAATTGATGGACCCTCCAGGTAGCTGTGGGGTGGCACTGGGCTGTGGGGCTGTTTGTTGGGTGGGTTGAAGGGCAGAGGGCATCACTGATGGACCCTTCTGGTAGCTCTGGGGCTGTTTGTTGGATGGGGTGAAGGGCAGAGGGCATCACTGATGGACCCTCCTGGTAGCTCTGGGGCTGCTTGTTGGATGGGGTGAAGGGCAGAGGGCATAATTGATGGACCCTCCTGGTAGCTGTGGGGTGGTACTGGGCTGTGGGGCTGTTTGTTGGGTGGGTTGAAGGGCAGAGAGCATCACTGGTGGACCCTCCTGGTAGCTCTGGGGTGGCAGTGGCCTCTGGGACTGAGATTTTAGGTGGGGGGAAGGGCAGAGGGCATCACTGATGAGCTTGGGGGAGCTGGGAGGGCACTCTGGGGCCAGTGTGTGGCAGGGCAGCCTTTGGGACACTGGCAGGGAGCTGTGCTGGGAGCTCCTGCCCAGCGTGGGGATGGCCGGGAGAGCCCAGCTGGGGCTCTGGAGGGCCAGGGTAAGGGGTACCCAGGCTGCCTCTCCACCCCAGGGTGCCCCAGGGTGCTTCCTGAGTGGGCACTTGGAGCTCTGAGGGCAGGGGGCATGCCCGGGACAGGTGGCTCTGGGGACACAGACTCCATGTCCCCTCCCCTGTGCCTCCCCAGCCAGCCAGGTGACTCTGTCCCACCCCAGAGCTGGGCTGCAGGGATCCACATCTGTCCCCCTCAGCTCCTCCAGCTGCCAGGCAGGGGCAGTGGGGCACAAGGGGTGGTGGCATTTGCCCTGCTGGCAGGGGATGTGCCCTCCAGCTGCTGCCAGCTCCGTGTGTGGCCCCGGGTCCCGAGGAGCCTTGATCCAGCAAATCTCTCCAGGCATTTCTTCCAGGAGGGGCCCTTGGGAGCTCCCCCTTCTCCCTACAAAGCCTCCTGGGAAGCTCAGCCCAGCCCTGGCTGCAGGCAAATACCTGGGCTGGGCAAGGCCTCCCCACGCTGGGTGCCAGCAGCCGGGCACGGCGCCAGGCCGGGCGCGGAAGGGACGGGGATGGGCACAAGGTGCCTGCTGCCTGCCAGCCCTGCTGGGATGGGCACAGGGAGGATGGGATGGAGACCAATGCTCCAGCCATGTGTCCTCCTGGATTGGGCAGCCCCCTCCCTGGATGCCAGGGGGCACAGGGTCCCCTTGTTGTGCCAGGGAACCTTCCCGACGGGACGGGACGGGATGGGACGGGACGGGACGGGATGGGATGGGATGGGATGAAAGCAACCCCTCAGCACCGACTCCTCACCATGCCCATCCCTCAGTCTCCCTCACTGCAACCCGCAGGTGGCTGCCCGGGCACGGCTCAGGTCGGTGCCCTACTGACGGTGCTCATTCCCTACCCGCAGGGTCCGGCCAGCCCGGGGCGACGCTGAGCACCACATGAGTGGCAGAGGGCCATGGCCAGCGACGCGAGGATGGGAGAGCCCCCAGCGAGGTGGAGGAGGGGCCAGGAAGCGGCAGAGGACGGCAGAGGGACGGAGAGCCTTGGGCTGGTCCTGCCCCGTGGCACCGTTGCGGAGCTGGCACTCGTGGGCCGCCCGGAGCCTGGCAAGCTGAGCTCTGGACCGAAGGGATGCCCTTGGAGGGGCTCCCAGGGATGTTTGGGACCGAGACAGGAGCTCGACAGCGCCAGGCTGGGCTGCCCCTACCCACCGGCCCCACCGTGCCTGCGGGATGCCCTGTGCCACCCGAAGGATGGAGCCGAGCTGGCACCGCTGCTGCCACCCAGGAACGGGCAGCCCAAGGCAGGCTGGGCCGAGCCCTGCAAGGAGCACCCGGGGCCACGCTGGGCTGAGGCCGTGCTGGCACCCCTGGCACTCTACAGCCACGCCTACCACCGCTACCCCCTGCCCTTCCCAGGCCTGGACAGCCAGCAGCTTGGCACCCCTGGCACCCCTGGCAAGCCTCGAGGGACCGCGGGGGACAGGGAGCCCTCAACGTTCCACCACTGCCCCTTCCTCGTGGAGGCCAAGCACAGCCCCTACCTCCTGTCCTCCCTGCTGCCCACCCCAGCCCCAGCTGACCCCCACTTCGGTGGGGGGGGACCAGAGGGACCCGGGACAATGGCTGAGGGGCATTTTGCTGGCACGGACTGGCACCTGGGCTCCTATGTGCCCCCCTGGGGCCAGCCACTCTACCTGGGGCTCCCAGCGAGGTGCAAAGCAGCTCCAGCTCCCTTCCAGGACTGCTCCAGCTCAGGGAACAAGGTAGGGAGCCTTGGATGGGCACAGTGCATGCCATGGTGGCATGGGAGCCTTGGATGGGTGCAGTGGATGTCATGGTGGCATGGGAGCCTTGGCTGGGCACAGAGGATGCCATGGTGGCATGGGAACCTTGGATGGGTGCAGTGGATGCCATGGTGGCATGGGAGCCTTGGCTGGGCACAGAGGATGCCATGGTGGCATGGGAGCCTTGGATGGGTGCAGTGGATGTCATGGTGGCATGGGAGCCTTGGCTGGGCACAGAGGATGCCATGGTGGCATGGGAACCTTGGATGGGTGCAGTGGATGCCATGGTGGCATGGGAGCCTTGGCTGGGCACAGAGGATGCCATGGTGGCATGGGAACCTTGGATGGGTGCAGTGGATGCCATGGTGGCATGGGAGCCTTGGCTGGGCACAGAGGATGCCATGGTGGCATGGGAACCTTGGATGGGTGCAGTGGATGCCATGGTGGCATGGGAGTCTTGGCTGGGCATGGGATGCCATGGTGGCATGGGAGCCTTGGATGGGTGCAGTGGATGCCATGGTGATATGGGAGTCTTGGCTGGGCATGGTGAATGCCATGGTGGCATGGGAGCCTTTAATGGGCACAGTGGATGCCATGGTGGCATGGGAGTCTTGGTAGGGCTCACTGGATGCCATGGTGGCATGGGAGTCTTGGCTGGGCACACTGAATGGTATAGTGGCATGGGAGTCTTGGCTGGGCACACTGGATGCCAGGGTGGCATGGGCACCTTGGCTGGGCACACTGGATGCCAGGGTGGCATGGTTCTGGCTCTGCAGTGGGGGTGTTTGGAGTTCCTCTCCCCAGTGCCCCCCAGTTCCCCTGGGTGACCCCAACTGGCAGTGCTGAGTTGTGTGAAGTGATGCTGGCACCCGTGCCCAGGGCAGGGCTGAGCTATACCCAGCTGAGTGGGCAGCAGCCCCCTGCTCACTCCTGCAGCTTGGCAAGGGGGTCCCAGCACCTCCCCTCCCCCCGAAGATTTGGTGCTGTGCCCCTGGGTGGGGGTGGGGTGATGCTGCCCCCCTCCCCCCCAAGGTGATGCAAGCCCCTGGGCTGAGGCAGGGTGGCACGGAGGTGGCAACCCAAGGGCGTGCCCGTCGCACCCTGTGCCACTGCGGGTGCCCATTCCTTTCCCACGCGGGCAGGGGTGGCTCTGGCATCCCCCTCCCATGGGCACCGGTCCCTGCCCGGGGCTGGAAAGCTCCGGCCAGCTGCCCAGCTCGGGAGGGGAGACTGAGGCAGGGCCACGGGCTGCTGCCCGTCGCCACCTCCTGACGGCGTGGGGGTGGAGGTAGGGATGGGGATCCACGTCTGGGGTGGCACCAGCAGTGATGCCCACACCCCCCCTCACCCACCCTCTGCTCCCCACAGGAGTTTTACCCCAAGAACGAGCCTGGCATCCACCCCCCTGCCAAGGACCGGGCACCATCGCAGCTGCTGGGCAAGGAGCAGGATGGAGCCGGGAAGGGGGAGCTGGTGGTGCCACAGCTGCCAGAAGCCTCCTGGAGGGATGGCAGAGCCGGGGGCAGCTCAGGGATGCCAGCTCCCCACCCCCGCACGCCTCCCCCCAGCGCCAGCCACCCTCTCTTCCTCCTGCAGCCTGGCACGGCAGGGGGCTGCGGGGGGCCCTGGGTGGGCACCCGGCCCCGTGCCACCGATTTCCCCCTGGAAGCAGGGCCGGGCCAGCCCTCCGAGCCCAAAGCCGAGCGCCTGGCACACCAAAGCCTCCAGCCTGGCTCACTACCGGCGCCGGGAGAAGCAGAACCATCGCCTCCTCTCAAGGATGGGCACTGCCCAGCGCCCCTCGCCAAGCCGGAGCCACCCCCGGCTTGCCTCTGCAGCCTGCCAGCCTGCGATGGGTGCCCGGGGGTGGGCTGCGGGGGGCTGGGTCCCTTCGAGCCCAACCTGGGCATCCCTGGGGGCCACTTCCCGTGCCCACCCAGCAACCACACCAAGCTGAAGAAGACTTGGCTGACGCGGCACTCGGAGCAGTCCCTGCCGCGCTGCAAAGCTCCGCGCCGGGACGGTGCCCAGGAGCCGGGCACCGAGGGCAAGCGCTCGGCCAAGCGCCCCCACGGCACCGGGGACAGTGCCGCGGTGGCCAAAAGGGGCACCAAGGCCACCCAGCGTGTGGCTGCAGCGTGCCAGAGGGGTGGCACGGAGGGCAGAGGGGAGAAGAGGATGGAGCTGGGAGAGGGAGGTAAGGCTGAGGGGGTGCGGGGCAGGGCTGGGGGCAGGGCGGTGCCAGCGCCTGGGCCGTGGGGGAGTTTCGTAGCCCAGTTCCCAGTGCCCACAACGCACGCCACGGGCACGGGAGAGTTGGCAAAGCCGCTGGCAGCCGTGCCCAGGGTGGGGATGGATCGAAATACCCCTTTGGGGCAGTGCAGCTCCCTTGGGTGTGATGCCCAGCGGGGTGCCAAGGGCTGTCACTGGGTCAGAGCCCTCCTTGGGGACGTCCCAGTAGCTCAGCCCTGACCTCTGTTCCTCCAGTTCCTCCTTTCTGACCCAATTTCCATCCCCTGCCATGGTCGTGCCACTCTCTGGCTCCCCCAGACCCACCCAACGGTGCCAGCCCCTCCTGGCTGCTGTGTCCCCACACAAAGGGTGTCCCAAAGTCACCTCCTGTCGCCCCCAGACCCACCCAACGGTGCCAGCCAGGAGCCGTGGTGCCTGCAGAGTGTGCCCTGCACTGCCTTGCCCAAGAGCATCCGCGGTGCTGTGCCTGCGCTGCCCGCTCCGTTGGGGACCCTGAAGGGGAGGAAGAGGAGGAGGAGGAGAATCCTCCCGAGAGCACCTGCAGACTGCTGCACTTCCGCAGGTGAGTCCAGGGTGGTGCTGGGCAGCTCACAGCCCTGACCGTGCTGGGATGCACGGAGCACCCTCTCCTGTCACCCTGCTTTGGGGCACCCCTCCTGTCATCCTGCTTTGGGGCACCCCCTACTGTCACCCTGCTTTGGGGCACCCTCTCTTTGTCACCTGGCTTTGGGGCACCCCCTCCTAGTCACCCCACTTCTAAGCATCCTTTCTTCTCACCTCACTTTTGAGCACATCCTCTTGTCCCCCCACTTTAGAGCACCCTCTCCTGTCCCCCCACTTTAGATGACCCTTTCTTCACCCCCACCTTAAATCACCCTCTTCTGTCTCCCCACTTTAGTTCACCCTTTCTTGTCCCCCCCACTTCAGATCACCCTCTCCTGTCCCCCCACTTTAGATGACCCTCTCCTGTCCCCTCTCCCCTACAGGTTTGCCTTTGGGGACAGTGGGGAGCTGAGCATCGATGGCTTCTGCACCCTGGGAGGGGCAGAAGGGGAGAGGCTGGATGGGGCCAGCCCCAGGCGAGGGGCCAGGGGCTCGGGGCCCCCTCTCTGCCTGGCCAAATACCTGCTGGGCGTCCTGGGGACCCCTTCTGCCAGGCTGTCTGCAGGGACAGGGACACCTTGCCAGGAGCTGCCGGTGGGCCTGAGGGTAAGTGGGGCTGGGGAGGGAGGGAGGGGCGATACTGGGCGGGAGGGGGAGGCTCTGGGGAGGCTGAGAGTTGTGTGTCCCCTCCCCCAGGAGTGACAGCCTGGAGGCGGGGGGAAGGAGCCCCCCAGTTTTGTGACGCCTGCCAGCGTGGCTTCTTCAACTCGCACTGGAGCTGTGCCAGATGTGGCTTCCAGCTGTGCCCCGACTGCCACCGCAGCAGGCAGGAGGCTGACGGCCACGGTACAGGGAGCCTAGGGGAGGGGGCGGCGGGGGGAGGAGTCGGAAAGCAAGGTGGTAGCTTGGTGGGGGCTTAACAGCGACAAACATCCACCCCCAACCCCCCTCCTCTTTGCCACAGAGGGTCCCACACGGCCACCTGAGTGCACCCCGGGCCGAGACCACCACGGCGCCTCCCTTGTCCCCACGCAGTTTGTCCCCACCAGTGGTGAGTGTGTGCCCCCCCCCCGCCCCCTTCCCCCTCCCTCCCTGAGCTCTGACTTTGTCCCAAGCTGTCCCCATCTGTCCCCAGTCCTGACCCAGCTCTGGCAGCTGCTCCATGAGGTCAGGGCCAAGTTCAGCATCGAATCTCACTGCCCCTGCCGGGAGGGGGCTGCAGGGCACAGCCCGGGGGGCATACAGGTATGAGGGAGGGGGATGTGGGTGGGTGGGTGGGGAGGAGGGGGAAAGGGGGGGGAAGGTGCAGCCCAAACCCTGCAAAAAGGTGGCCTAGGGTGGGGGTGCATGATGCCAGGGAGGGGAACAGCCCTGGGGGGGCTTCTGCATGATACCAGGGAGGGGAACAGCCCTGGGGGGGGCTTCTGCATGATGCCAGGGAGGGGAACAGCCCTGGGGTGCGTCTGCATGATGCCAGGGAGGGGAAAAGCCCTGGGGGGGCTTCTGCATGATGCCAGGGAGGGGAACAGCCCTGGGGGGGGGGCTTCTGCATGATGCCAGGGAGGGAACAGCCCTGGGGGCGTCTGCATGATGCCAGGGAGGGAACAGCCCTGGGGGCATCTGCATGATGCCAGGGAGGGGAACAGCCCTGGGGGGGCTTCTGCATGATACCAGGGAGGGGAACAGCCCTGGGGGGGGGCTTCTGCATGATGTCAGGGAGGGGAACAGCCCTGGGGGTGCGTCTGCATGATGCCAGGGAGGGGAACAGCCCTGGGGGGGCTTCTGCATGATGCCAGGGAGGGGAACAGCTGGGGGCTTCTTCATGATGCTAGGGAGGGGAACAGCCCTGGGGGGGCATCTGCATGATGCCAGGGAGGGGAACAGCCCTGGGGGGGCGTCTGCATGATGCCAGGGAGGGGAACAGCCCTGCGGGGGGGGAGGATATGCCCCCCACCCCACATGGTCTGGGGTGTTTCAGGAGCTCCCAGGAGCCACAGTGCCCACCCTGCCGCCCAGCAATGCCCAAGCTGATACCTCCAGACCCATCAAGGAAGGTAAAGCTGACTGTGACATCTCCTCGTGGAACCAGCCCTGCGCCGGGGGTGTGAGGGCTGGGGATTCTGCCCCCCCACACACACCTATGGGGGTGCCAAGACCTGAAGAAGAGCACAAGCAGCCCTGACCCCTTTCTCCCCTAAGCAGAGAGCCCCGAGGGGAGGTCACCGTCCCCAGGGCAGCCTCCTCCTCTTCCTCCTCCCCAGGGTGGGGGCACCGTGCAGCCCTCCACCCTCTGCGACCTCCTGGCCTCCACCGCTGTCAAGCTGTGCCTGGGGCAGGATGGGGTCCGCATGGCCTTCGCCCCTGTCTCACCTGCCTTGCCCAGCGTGAGTCCCTGGGGTGGGCAACCCCCGCCCCAGCCCTCCCCCCCCCCGCCCCCCTCGGTAGGGCTCTCTGGGGGTGGGGCTAAGGTGGGATAATGCCATTCCCATGCTGTATCCCCCTCCCCCCACCCAGGACAACCGCCTGACCAGCATCCTGGACAGCATCATCGCCCGGGTGGTGGAGAGGAAGATCCAGGAGAGGGAAGTGGGGAGCAAGCTGAACCCCCCCAGTCCTCCTGGCCCCCCAGCTTCCCACTGCATCCTGGCCCCCAGTGGCTTGCTCTGGTTGCAAGACCCCGACCACACCAGCAGCTACAAACTCTTCCAGGAGCATTGGCGGCGAGGCCAGGTGAGACACTTCCTCCCCAGCCTCCTCCTCCTCCTCGGGACCCCTCCCCATCCTCTTCCTCCTCCTCCTTGGGGATTCTTGGACCCCTTCTCCTCTTCCTCTTCCTCCTCAGGGGGTTTGTGGAAGCCCCCTCCCTATCTTCCTCCTCCTTCTTGGGGATTCTTGGACCCCTCCCCATCCTCCTCCTCCTCCTCGGGGATTCTTGGACCCCTCCCCATCCTCCTCCCTAGGGATTCTTGGAAGCCCTCTCCCCATCCTCTTCCTCCTTGGGGATTTTTGGACCCCTCCCCATCCTCCTCCTTCTCCTTCTTGGGGATTCTAGGACCTCCCCCCCATCCTCATCCTCCTCCTCCTTGGGGCTTCTTTGCCCTCACCCCAAGCCCTGCTGACCCCTGGCTGCCCCCCCCGCCCCCCGGCAGCCTGTCCTTGTTTCAGGGCTTCAGAAGAGGCTGGAGGGGAAGCTGTGGGGCCCAGAATCTTTTCTGCCAGCCGAGGGGGAGCAGGCACTGGAGGTGGTGAATCTGAGGGCACCCAAGAGCCGGCTCAGGATGGGCAGCAGGGAGTTCTGGGATGGTTTTACTGGTGAGTGGGCAATGAGTTTGTGGGGTCTCAAGTGTGTGGGGGGTGAGGGTGAGGCGACCTGTGCATCCTTGCCTCCCTGGGAGGTGCCCAGTGGCACAGTGCCCGCATCTCTGTGTGCTGATGCCACACTCTGCCCCACAGCATCCCAGGAGCAGGGTGCTGGTGACCTGCTGAAGCTGGAGGGTGGCTTTGGGGCCATGGAGAAGTGCAGGTAGGCGATGGCAGCGGCTTCACTAGGGTGGGTGACCCTCTCTCTGGCATCCTGCTGCCCCTTCCCCTTGCCAGCAGGGTGCCAGCACCTGCAGCCAGCAAGCTGCACCACGGCATGAGTTTGGGGGGGGAGGAAGGGGATGGATGCATCTCCCAGGGCTGGAGGCAGCAGGGGTGGCTCTGCCAGCGCTGGGCCCCACCGCCCCAGCCTCAAGCACCGCGTTTGTGCCCCAGGGCTGCCAACCTGAGTGCCATCCTCCCACTGCCAGAGTACTGCAGTGCCAGCGGCTGCCTCAACCTGGCCACCTACCTGCGGGGCCGGCGGAGCTGGCGCTGGCTGCGCCCCAGGGTCTGTGTGGCTTACGGTGAGTGCCCAGGCTGTGCCCAGGGAGAGGGAAGGGCAAGCTGGGCAGCACCATCCCCCCCTTCACCCACGAAGATGCCCACCCACTTGCAGGCGTGCAGCCCCAGGACCCGACCATTGGCACCAAGAACTTAACGGTGGAGGCCACAGACTCCATCAGCATCCTGGTGCACGCCGAGGGGGCACGGCAGGGTAAGGAGGCAGCGTGAGGAAGGGTGGGGGGGTGTCCCCTGACCCTAAATGCCCCCACCCTGAGCACCTCCTTGCCCACAGATGTGCCCCTGCCTGCTGATGGTGATGGCCTGGATGCCCTGCTGAAGGAGAGGCTCTGGGCTGCGGGCAGCCAGCCTGGTGCCCTGTGGCACATCTTCCGTGCCGAGGACGCCAGCCGCATCCAGGAGTTCCTGCACAAGGTGGGTGCTGGCAGCGCTCCCCACCCCCCTCCCCCAGCAGCCCCCTCCCCACTTTCATAGGACTGAATCATGGAACTGTTTGGGTTGGAAAAGGCCTCCAAGATCACCCAGTCCAACCAGCAACCCAGCACCACCTTGGCCCCAAGTGCCATCCTCCAGGGCTGGGGACTCCACCACCTCCCTGGGCAGCCTGTGCCAGTCCCTGACCACTCTTGCAGCACAGAAGTTGTTCCTCATGTCCCAACCTCCCCTGGGGCAACTCGAGGACACATCCTCTCATCCTGTCCCTTGTTCCTTAGGAGAAGAGCCCAACCCCCACCTGGCTGCAGCCTCCTTGCCAGGGAGCTGTAGAGAGCAATGAGCTCTCCCTCAGCCTCCTCTTCTCCAGGCTCAACACCCCCAGCTCCCTCAGCTGCTCCTCTCCAGCCCTGTTCTCCAAACCCCTTCCCAGCTTCATTGCCACTTTGTTCACCCCCAACCTTCCACAGGCATCTGAGGACCAAGGAAAGGAGGGGGAGGCCCCAGCAGAGCCCCCCAGCCTCTACCTCGACCTCTCCTTGCGGCGGCAGCTGCGTGAGGAGTGGGGGGTGAGCGGCTGGACCCTCCTCCAGTTCCTGGGGGACGCAGTGCTGGTCCCTGCTGGGGCTCCCCACCAGGTAGGCAGCTCCCCCACCTCCCAGGGGAAGCAGAGTGGGGAAACTGAGGCAGAGCCAAGCCCGCCCCACCCCCTCAAGCCCTGACCAGCACCGTGCCCTGGGTAGGTGCAGACCCTCACCAGCACCATCAGCGTGGAGCAGCGGTTTCTGTCCCCAGAGAACATCGCTCACCTGCGGGACCCTGGCAGCCCCCTCCCCAGGGCTGCTCACCAGCTGCGTGCCCAGGTGGGTGGGCAGTTTGGGGGGTGTATGTGTGGGGGTGTCCCCAGTGCGGGGTGCAGGCTGCTGACCTCCTTCCCTTGCTCTTTTTGCCCCCTCCCCAGCTGGACGCGATGATCTTCTCCGCTGTGCGGGAAGCCGTGGACGTTCTGCAGGGCTGCAAGTGAGGTGGCCCTGGCAGCTCGGGAGGATGCCTGCACAAGGCTGGAGCCCTGATGCCAGGAGGAGCCAGGGCCAGGCACCTCTCCCTTGGTGCTTTGCTCCCTGCTCACCCCGGGGATTCTTGGGGAAGATGGGGAATAAAAGTGGCTACAGCGTGCCAGGGCCACTGGCACCACCAGCATCTCCATTCTGCGTGGCATCCACCTCTCTGTTCCTCCCCCCTGGCCTGGCAAACAGGGGGTGGTGGCAGATCTGGGGCCTGGCAGCGTGGCACGGGGTGCTTCTGCCTCTTGCTGACCACCTGAGGCCAAGGGGGAGATGAGGTTTGGGGTGCCAGGGTGCTGCTGGAGCTTGCCCTGGGGTGGGCACCAGGAAACGGTCCTGTGTAATTAGTTCTATGAAACGGGCACCCTGCAATGAGCCCCTGGCACTTAGCACCGCGAAGTGGGCATCTTGCAGCGGGTGCCAACTAATGGGCGCCATGCAACTAGCACCCTGCAGAGGGCGCCCTGTGATGGGCACTAGTCAGGGGGCACCGTGTGACTAACACCACGCAATGGGCACTGTGTAATTGTGTAATTAACACCGTGCAATTAGCCCCTCCTCAATTAGCACCTCCCCCCGCCCCTTCCCCTGCCTACGCACTTCCCAATGCCTCCTCCGGCCCCTTTAAAGCCCAGCCCCGCCCCCTCGGCAGGGCGGGGAAGCGACAGCAGAACTGACCAATAGAAAGCGAGCTAGCCTCACAGGTTGACCAATGAGCTGCCAGGGGGTGGGAGGGGGTGGTGCTACGGAGCTGCCGGGACGCGGTGAGTGCCCCGCGCATGCGCAGGGGAAGCGGGGGGCTGCGGGGTCCCTGCGCTCTTTCCCCGCGCCCCGGCGCTGCCCCCCCGACCCCTCACTGCACCCTGCAGCCCCCTCTCCCAAACCCTGCACCTGCTGCACCCCTGCGCCCTTCCTCTACTGCATCCTGCACCTCAAAACTCCCGCTGCATCCCAAACGCTTCCCCAACAGCATCTCAGAGCCCCCCAAAACCCTACTCATTGCACCCTGCACCCCACATCCTTCCCCTGTAACACCCCAAAGCCCCCCAAAACCCTACCCATTGCACCCTGCACCCCGAGTCCTTCCCCTGTAGCACCCCAAAGCTCCCCGTTGCACCCTGCGCACCAAACCTTTCCCCTATAGCACGTCAAAGCCCCGCGCCCCACCCCCCCCCCCCCCGGCCCAATTGCACCCCAAGCCCTTCCCCTATAGCACCCTGCAGCCCAGCTCGCCCCCCTGTACCCCGCAGCCCCCCGACCACCCCTTCGCCTATAGCACGCTGCAATCCAGCACGCCCTGGCCCCCACCTCCCGCAGCTTCCCCGCCTTGGCCCAGCCCCCCGAGCACCCCGCATCCCCGCGACCTCTTCTACCCCACCCTGGGCATCCCCCAGTCCAGCCGCCCCTCCTCCCCCACCGACTCCCAGTTTAGCCCCCCCTTGTCCCCCAGCCTTCCCCAGTCCAGCCCCCTTTGTCCCCCAGCCTTCCCCAGTCCAGCCGCCCCTTTCCCCCAGTATCCCCCAGTCCAGCCGCCCCTTCCCCCAGTCTCCCGCAATCCAGCCGCCCCTATCCCCCAGCATCCCCAGTCCCCCGCCTCTTTCCCCGAGTCTCCCCCAGTCCAGCCGCCCCTATCCCCCGTATCTCCCAGTCCAGCAAACCCTTCACCTACTTCAGCTTCCCGTGGGTCCCCCAGTCCAGCCAGCCCTTCCTCTACCGCAGCCCCCGCCTCCCCAAATCCAGCCAGCTCTTTCCCTACAGCCCCCTCTACGCCCCCCACCCCAGCCAGCCCTTCCCTTACTCTGCCCCCCCATGCCTCCCCCAGTCCAGCAAACCCTTCCTCTACTGCAGCCCCCCTCGCCTCCCCAAACCTAGGGACCTCTGCCCCTATTACTTCCCCTCCTACTCGCTGCAATCGAGCCAACCCTTCCCCTCCGGCACCCCCCTGGGGGTCCCCCAGTCGAGCAGACCCTTCCCCTTCTGCCCCCCTCCCTGCATCACCAAGCCCACCGAGCTCTTCCCCTGCTACTTGCCCCCCCCGCCCAGCAGCCCCTCCCCCGTTTACACCCCGCTCCACATCCCCCAGTCCAGCAAACCCTTCCCCTCCTGCACCCCGCTGCCACCGGCAGACCCCTACCCACATTGCACCCCCCCGTGCACCCCGCAATCACTGGACCCCCTCCCTCCCCTACTCCTCCAGCCCACCCCGCGCCGTGGCTCCCTGTCCCCGCGGCTGCACGCCTGGGGGGTGACGTCCCCACCCCAAAACCCTGCCACCCCCTGAGCGGGTACCTGCCTGGGGGGGAGTGAGGGGGCCCAGGGAATCTGCTGCTCTCCTTTCCCCACCCCCAGTCCCATGGGGGAGGCTCCCGTGGCGGAGCTGGAGGCGGTGCTGGGTGGGGGCAGCTGGGACGTGGGGACAAGCTTCGAGGGTGCCCCCGGACCCTCCGTGCCCACCCGCCTGGGGAGGAACGTCTGCTACGTGGTCCTGGCTGTGCTCTTCAACGAGGAGGTGAGACAAGCCCCTGCCCACCCCAGCCCCCAAACGCAGCGGGACCCCCTCCTCCCTCCAACCCCGGTGCCACCCCGGTGCCCACCGGAGCCATTTCTGTCCCCTCAGGACCAAGTGCTGCTGGTGCAGGAGGCCAAGGCCGAGTGCCATGGGAAGTGGTACCTGCCGGCGGGCAGGATGGAGCCTGGTGAGGGCATCGTGGCTGCCATGAGGAGGGAGGTGAAGGAAGAGACAGGGCTGGAGTGTGAGGCTCTCACCTTGCTGGCACTGGAGGAGAGGGCACCGGCCTGGATCCGCTTCGCCTTCCTCGCCCGCCCCACCGGTGCGTGGCACTGGGGTGCTCCCAAGGGGTGAGGGAGGTTTCGGGGGGAGGCTGTGATGGGCAGCAGTGGCCCCTGCCAGCCCTCCACCAGGATAGCAGCATCCCTTGCCAGTCCTGTGCCAGGTTGTTGGCATTCTCAGCCAACCCAATAATGGGCACCGTGAGCCCCCTGCCAACCTTGTGCCAGGCTATTGCTGTCCCCTACAAACCCCAGTATGGGTTTTGGCATCCCCAGTCAGCAGAATCATGGGCATCAGCCTGCTCTGCCAGCCCTGAGTCAGGGCACTGGTGGCCCCAGCCAGCCCTTTGCAAGGGCACTGGCATCCCCTGCCAGCCCTGTGCCATGGTGCTGTTGTTCCTTGCTAGCCATGTGCTACGGCATTGGCATCCCCTGCCAGCCTCATGATGGGCATCAGTGTCCCCTGCCAGTTTTGTGCCAGGGTGCCACTCTCCCAGCACCATTGCACCACCCATAAGCCCCATGATAGGGTCTTGCTATGCCCCCCAGTCCCCATGCTGGGGGGGTGTGTGTGTGTGTGTCTCATGCCCCCACCACCCCCATGACCTGGCACTGCCAACCTCTGCCAGCGCAGCGCAGGGGTCCTGCCGGTGCCAGGCCCTCCTCACCTCTGCCCGCAGGTGGAACCCTGAAGACCCTGGCTGCCGCCGACGCCGAGTCCCTCCAGGCCACCTGGTGGGCAGGGGACCCCCGTGCCCTCCCCCTGCGTGCCCCTGACATCCTGCCCCTGCTGGAGCTGGGTGCCCGCTACCGCCGCAGCCCCCCGCACCCCCCGGCCCTGCCCCAGCCCCTGCCCTGCGCCCACCTCTGCCTGCGGCTCCTCGTCGCCTGCGCCAACCGCGCCGGGCACCTCTGGGTGCTGCTGGGCACGGCTGGCACCCCCCACCTGCCCTTGGTGGCTTGTGGCACGGCCCCAGGCCCGCCCCGGGGGGCTGGGGGGGGGCTGCGGCTGCCCGTGCTGCGCCTGCTGCGGGACTGCCTGGCACAGGACCCCCGCCCGGGGCCCCTGGGGCTGCTGGGGCTGCAGCACCATCCGGGGGGGCCCGGGGAGGGGGGGGATGGGGTCTGCTTTAACGTCCTGCTGAGCATCCCCGAGGGCAGCCCCGGGGGCGCCCCCCCCGAGCTGCGCTGCCCTGAGCTGCGCTGGTGCCAGGTGGAGGAGGGGAGGCTGAAGGGACTCATCCTGCAGCGGCTGAGCGCCACGGTGCCCATCCGCAGTTGAGGGCACAGCCAGCAGGCAGCAGGAGCCCAGGGCTGGGCGTGGGGAGGGTCCAACTGGAGTGGTGGTTGGGCGGGGGGGTGGGTGTCCTGTGTGTTAGAGCTTCCCCCCAAGGGAGGTGGGTGCCCAGGTCAAGACGTTTTGGGGCAGGGCATGGTGCTGAGTGGGTGCTGAGCACCAGCCAGAGAAATAAAACCCAGCTGCTGCTTCTTGCATCCACCTGGAGGTGGCTGGGGGGGCAAGGATCTGGCTTCTAGGGGGGCTGTAGGGGAAGGGGACCAGGCACAGCACAGAGATTTGGGGCACAGCACCTGGTGCTGAGCTCAGGGCTTTATTACAGCTGAGTCCCAGTGCCCAGGGGGCACAGTGCCCACCAGTGCAGGGCTTGGGGTGCCCACCACGTATCCCCCCACCCACCCAGCACCCCAAACTGCAGCTGGGGAGGGGGTGGGGGAGGGGGGTGGTGGCATTGCCACCCGCAGAGGACACCACTGTGCCCACACAGCCCCTCAGTGCCCCCTCCCAGGTAAAAACAGGGAGAGGGGGGTGGTGCTCAGGGGCAGCTCCAACGTGGAGCAGGAGGGAGCAAGATCCCACCACCCACGAGGGAAACACAGCAGGGTTCAACTATGCACCCGAGGGGGGGTACATCCTGCACCAGGGAGGTGGCATCACTGCCACGTTGGGCCAAGGCAGTGGTGAAGGACTCTGTGCCTCCTCCTCCTCGCTGGGTGCTGCTGGGCTGGCGTCCTTCCCGTGGTGCCACCAGCTCCTGGGGAGGTGCCAGTCTGAGTGGAGCTACTGGAGGCTACTGGCACAAGGGTTGGGGCCACCCCTGGCGGCCACCAGAGCCTGGCCAAAGAGGGAGCTGCTGGGTGGGGAAGCCACAGCTCAGGGGGGGCCCTCCGGTGGTCCTTTAACCAGGGCAATGGCAGCCAGCTCCTTGCAGAACTCCTCCAGCACCACCACCCCCTTGAAGAGCATCGAGTGGTCCATCCTGGGGGGAGACAGAGTCCCAGCGAGGGGGAGGGGGGTTGGGAAGGGAGCTCCGGAGCTCACCCAGTCCAACGCCCCTGCTCCAGCAGGGCACACACAGCACCCTGCCCAGCAGCACAATGGCTCCCTGGGGTTCCCCCCAGCCTCCTCCCAGGACAGGCACTGCCCCCACCCCACGTCCCTCCCCCCAGCACTTACTGCTCTCCAGGCACCGCCCCCAAGAGCTGCCTCCGCACCAGCAGCAGCTTGGCCCTGAACTGGGGCACTCGCTGCAGCCTCTGCATCAGGTCCCCAATGACCTACGTGGGAGAGAGTCAGGTGCCAGGCTTGAGGGGGCTGCCCCTTCTTCGGGGGGCGCTGTCCCCATCCCTCCCATGCCCCCAGCCGGTGACCTTACCCTGACCAGGACGGAGAAGAGCGAGCGGCAGCCAGGTGCCAGGTTGAGGTAGGGGTCCAGGAGGTACTCGTGGAGGTGTGGGTGGGGGAAGGTGGCCAGGAGGGACAGCACCGAGGTCACCTGCAGGTTCAGGCTGTAGGGCTGGGGTGGGAGGGGATGCTCAGTGGGAGCCAGCATGGCCAATCCCCTCCCCCCAGGGACCTGTGCCCAGCCCTGCCCCATGGCCACCACCACCTCCTCCCCTGTGCCCATCCCTGCCCTATGGCCACCACCACTCCTGTGCCCACATCCCTGCCCCATGGCCACCACCACAATGCTCTTGGCCACCCTGACCCCAGTCTGGGGGTCCCAGACCCTGCAAAGGGGTCTTTCCCCCCTCCCTGGAGCTGGTAACGACCATGGGAAGCCAAAGCTTTCCCCATTCCAACCTTCCCCAGCCTTGGCTGTGCCAACCCAAAGAGCCCTCAGGGAAACAATCCTCCCCCTCGAGCACGCCAAGGTGAGAGGCAGGGAGTGGTGGGAGCCCAGGACCATCCCCAGCCCAGTACCTGGTCCAGGATCTGGCTCAGCCTGTCAAAGAGCACCTCGAGGAAGTGCCCCTCATAAAATGTCCCTTCCTGGTGGCAGGCATCGAGGGGCTGGGGGGCCGGGGGCCACCCCCACGGGGCTGCCCTGGCACGAGACGCCTGGACCTGGCCAAGGGAGGGGTGAGGGTGGGCTGAGAGCCACAGCTGGGGGGCTGGGGACATCCCCCCCCGCCACCTCCAGCCACTCACCATGGCCAGGGCATCATGGAGGTAGGTATCATAACCTCCTTCCTCCATGCACCAAGAGGTCTTGGCCTCCTCGGGGACCAGGCAGAGGAAGCTGGAAGAGGGTGGAGAGAGGGCTGGGCACCGCCTGTGCCCACCCTACCCACATCCTCCCCCACGGAGGGGAGCAGTGGGCACCAAGGCAGAGCCACCCCAAGGCTGGGGCAGCCCCTGGCAGATGCCTACCTGCTCACCACCTCGCTCACTTGGCCCCTGCCAGCCGGGGGCACCTTGTGCGCCGCCCCAAAGCTGCCACCCGGGAAGCCGTCGGTGAAGTAGGGATCTTCCTCCAGCTCCCTGCCAGGCCAGGGGGAGGCTGTGAGCTGGGGTGGGCACCCAGGAGCTGCCCACCTCTGCCCTACCCACCCAGACCCCCCCCTCTCCCCCCAGCTCACAGCCCATCCTCCTCGGGGTCCGGCTCGGGGGCTCCGTCGGGCAGGGGGAGGCAGCGCTGCAGGTAGCCTCTCATCTCCAGGTTCCTCAGGGCCAGGCTCCGTGCCACGTGCTCGTGGGGCTTCTTCAGAAGCTCCTCAAAGAGCCTCAGGCTGGCCAGGCTGATCTAGGGTGGGGGGGGAGAGGGGTGAGACACCTCCCCCCCCGCCCCCAAGAACTGCCCCCCGTGTCCCCCAGGGCAGGCTGGGGCTCACCTCGTCAGAGAGGTGATTGCAGCGGGCGATCAGTTGGGTGCGCAGGGGGTGGGGGCTGTCCCCTGGGCTCTCAGGGTGCTGCTGCTCCGGCCCCAGGAGGAAGAGGAGGAGGTGGTGGAGCAGGCAGGGGGCACGGATCTGCCTCACCGTGCCCGTCAGCAGCGCTGTGGCCCGGAGGACGTCCAGCTCAGACCTGGTGGGGGATGAGGTGAGGGGTCCCTGAGAGCGGGAGGGGGGTGGAGGCAAGGAGAGCCCCCAGGGCCCAAGCCCAAGGAGGACTCTGAGAGAGAGGAAAGTCTCCCCCCGGGGGCTGACTCCTGCCCCCAGACTCACATCTGCAGCAGCTGTGGCTGCAGGAGGCCCTGGAAGAACTTCTTCTCCACAGCTTCGGTGAGGGCATCTGCCACAACCTGGGGGTGACAGCAGAGCCTGAGCCCTGGCACTGGCAGGCAGGGGGCTGCCCATGCTCTGGGGGGCTGCCTGGGGTACTCTTTACCAGGTGGGCACCCATCAGCAGCTCATCCAGGTAGTCCAGCCAGCAGAAGAAGGCTGACAGGTTCTCCTTGCCTGGGAAACCCTCATCGCTGGCACCGTCCTCCTGTGACCTACAGGGGGTAGGGGATGTGGAGCTGGCGACAGCCCCTGTGACCTACAGGGGGTAGGGGATGTGGAGCTGGCACCAGCCCCTGTGACCCACAGGGGGTAGGGGATGTGGAGCTGGCACCAGGCCCCTGTGACCTACACAGGACAGAGGATGTGGAGCTGGCACCATCCCCTGTGACCCACAGGGGGTAGGGGATGTGGAGCTGGCACCAGCCTCCTGTGACCTACAGGGGGTAGGGGATGTGGAGCTGGCACCATCCCCCTGTGACCTACAGGGGGTAGGGGATGTGGAGCTGGCACCATCCCCCTGTGACCTACAGGGGGTAGGGGATGTGGAGCTGGCACCAGCCTCCTGTGACCCACAGGGGGTAGGGGATGTGGAGCTGGCACCAGCCTCCTGTGACCCACACAGGGCAGAGGCTGTGGAGCTGTATGCCAAAGCCTTGGAGGTGCTCTGGAATGCGCCCAGCTGGTGCCCACCTTACCTCCAGCTGCTCCTCTCCATGGAGAGGATGTCGTTGGGATGGGTGCAGGAGGGCACAGTGCTGTAGAGGTCACAGAGATGCTCTGCCAGCAGCTGGCACAGGTTGCTACTCTGCACCAGGCAGGCAGCAGCTGCCTCCTGGGCAAGCCCCACGAGCAAGAGCAGGTTCTCCTGAGCCTTCAGGGCCACCCTGCTCTTCTGAAAGGAGGAGGAGGAGGAAGGTGATGTCAGACAACCAGTGGCACCTGATGCCCCCTCCTTGCCAGCCCTTCCCACCTTACCTTGCTCTGGCACAGCCCCACCAAGGAGGTGATGAGGTTGCTGTCAGTGCGTTGTGGGGAGGGCTCAGCCTGGGGGGAGCTGGTGGCAGTGCCCTGGGCATGCTCCACACCACCTTCCTTGGGGCTGGTTGGCAGCTCCTGGGCTCTCCTGCCATCCAGGATGCTCTTGCCCTGGAGAGGAGGAGATGCAGCTGAGCACTACCCTCCTCCCACTGCCCCCCAGCAGCTTTGCAGTGGGGATGGAAAAGCTCAGCAAGGATGGGAGGGCTGGAAGCCCTCTGCTGGGAGGCCAGGCTGAGGGAGTTGGGGTGCTGCAGCCTGGAGCAGACCTTCTGGTGGCCTTTCAGGACTTCAAGGGGCTAAGAAGCAAGCTGGGGACAGACTTCTAAGCAGGGTCTGTGGTGACAGGATCAGGGGGGATGGCTGGGACTGAGAGCGGGAGATTTAGCCCAGACAGAAGGAAGAACTTTTGACACTTGAGGGTGGGGAGAGCCTAGCCCAGGCTGCCCAGAGAGCTGGGAGCTGCCCCATCCCTGGCACCACTCCAGGTCAGCTTGGTTAGGGCTGTGAGCAACCTGCTCTGGTTGGGGATGTCCCTGCTGGCTGCAGGGGGTTGGGCTGGATGAGCTTTGAAGGTCCCTTCCCACCCAAGCCAGGACATGATGCTAGGATTAACCAAGCCAAACCCACACTGCTGTGTCCCACCAGCCCAGGGAGGAGACCCCCAGACCTGTCCCACCAGCCCAGGGAGGAGGAGATCCCCCAGACCTGTCCCACCATCCCAGGGAGGAGGAGATCCCCAGAGCTGTCCCACCAGCCCAGGGAGGAGGAGATCCCCAGAGCTGTCCCACCAGCCCAGGGAGGAGGAGACCCCCAGAGCTGTCCCACCAGCCCAGGGACGAGATCCCCAGAGCTGTCCCACCAGCCCAGGGAGGAGGAGATCCCCAGAGCTGTCCCACCAGCCCAGGGAGGAGGAGACCCCCAGACCTGTCTCACCAGCCCAGGGAGGAGATCCCCAGAGCTGTCCCACCAGCCCAGGGAGGAGATCCCCAGAGCTGTCCCACCAGCCCAGGGAGGAGGAGACCCCCAGACCTGTCTCACCATCCCAGGGAGGAGGAGATCCCCAGAGCTGTCCCACCAGCCCAGGGAGGAGGAGATCCCCAGAGCTGTCCCACCAGCCCAGGGAGGAGGAGATCCCCCAGACCTGTCCCACCATCCCAGGGAGCCCAGGGAGATCCCCAGAGCTGTCCCACCAGCCCAGGGAGGAGACCCCCAGACCTGTCCCACCAGCCCAGGGAGGAGGAGATCCCCAGACCTGTCCCACCAGCCCAGGGAGGAGATCCCCAGAGCTGTCCCACCAGCCCAGGGAGGAGATTCCCAGAGCTGTCCCACCAGCCCAGGGAGGAGACCCCTAGAGCTGTCCCACCAGCCCAGGGCTGCCTGGGGTGCTGCTCACCTCCAGAAGGTAGGTCAGCAGGGTGGGATCCTGCTTGATCTTCATGCAGAGGACCCCTGTGAACTGCACCTCCTCTTTCTCTGTGCTGGAGCCCAGGGGGTGGCTGCTGAGCTGGAGCAGCTTCTGGGAGGGCAGGGAGAAGGGTGCTGGGGTGCTGGCTGCTCCCCCCCCACCCCCTGCATCAGCTTGGCAGGGATGTGGCCAAGCCCAGCAAGTGGCATCGGTGGCACCAGCAGCTGCCCCCCCGGGAAGGCCTTGCCCCGGGGGTGAGGCTCACCTGCACCGGTCTGTGCACGTTGAGGTAGTGCAGGAGTGGGTGCTGCACCTGCCCCAGCACCCTGCTGAAGAAGAGGAGGACCTGCTGCCTCATCCCGGGGGGGTACTGAGCAGGGCAGATGGGGACAGAGGTCAGCCGGAGCTCAATCGCTCCTGGGTGTGACTAATTACCCTCTAATTGCCCCCAGTCGCCTGCCGGCTCCCCCAGCAAGCACCACAGGGGGGAAGGGGGGAAAAGAGAGGAAAAGGGGGGGGGGAGGGGAAGGAAGGGGGGAAGGGAGGGGAAAGGGGGGAAAAGGGAGGGAAAAGGGAGGGAAAAGGGAGGGAAAAAGGAAGGGGAAGGGAGGGAAAAGGTAGGGGAGAAATGGATGGGAAAAGGGGGAAAGAGGGAAAAAGGGAGGAAAAAAGGGACGGAAAGGGAGGGAAAAAAGGGGGTGGAAGGGAGGGGAAAAGGGGGGAAAAGGGAGGAAAAAGGGAAGGAAAAGGGAGGAAAAAGGGAGGGAAAAGGAGGGAAAAGGGAGGGAAAAGGGAGGTCTTCCATCCAGCAATCCATGACACCCCCACCTCCCCCCAATAAAAACCCCAATCAACCTCAACCAGCTTCTCAACCCCCCCAAAACTCTCACTGCCCAGCTTGAGGAGCTTGAAAGTGAAGCACATGGGGAGCCCATGGACCCCTCCCCAGCAGCCCCCCAACTGCTGTAGCAATGAAGGAAGAGATCTGGAACCAGCAGCTGGAAAAGGCTGAAGACTTGACACCCCCCCCGCCCCCCCTGCACCCCAAAGTGGCTTTCCCGGGGCCTGTGCACCCACCTCTGCCTTGCCCAGGGTGCTGAGGGTCTCCAGGACCTTGTGCTGCAGGAGGTACTCCAGGCAGGGTCCAGCTTCCCCAGCTGGGTGCTGCTTCTCCTCGTAGACCAAGATGTCCAGCATCTGCCTGAGGTGCCAGGGGATGTCTGTCTGTCTGGCCGGGGTGCTCTCGTCTGTGGGCACAGCAAACTGGGGGCTGTGCCACGTCCCCAGGGCACTGGCAGGGTGGCACCGGGCTTGGCATGGGGAGCCATGGATGCTGGGGTGCCCAGGGGTCCCCTCAAAGCACCTCAGCATGCCACAGGGCTTGGCATGGGGAGGCATGGATGCTGGGGTGCCCAGGGGTCCCCTCAAGGTACCAGCAGCATGTCACCAGGCTTGGCATGGGGAGCCATGGATGCTGAGGTGCCCAGGGGTCCCCTCAAGGTACCAACAGCATGCCACAGGGCTTGGCATGGGGATCCATGGATGCTGGGGTGCCCAGGGGTCCCCTCAAGGTACCAACAGCATGCCACAGGGCTTGGCAAGGATGGTGGGGTGCTCAGGGGTCCCTGTAAGGAACCAGCAGTGTGTCACCAGGCTTGGCAAGGGGACCCGTGGACGGCGAGGTGCCCAGCAGCCAAAGCAGGGTGCCAAGGAGACAATGCTGGGTGCCCAGCAGCAGCACCCCGCAGGCTGGCAGGCACAGGAGGCTTCACCGCGGAACCAGCGGCAGGACACCAGGCGGCGATGTGGCGAAGGAGTCCCAGCAGCACCCGAGCCTGCTCCTTCCGCTGCCGGCCCGACGAGCTCCGGCTGCTGCCCGCCATGGCCGCGGCCGTGCCCCCAGCTGCCGCTTGCCTGGGCGCTGGCACTGCCGAGCCCGGAGGCCACCTGCCAGCACGGCTCAGGGCGGGGGTGGGGGCCGAGACCCTGCTGGGGAAGGGGCTGAAGGTCTCCGGGTCCTGCTGTTAGAGGGTGGTGCCAAGCCGGGACGTGCCCCAGCCTGCAGACGTGCCCAGGAGCACCCAGACGCACCCCACATTCCCCCTCCGGACCCTGCTGGGGGCGTGCCGGGGGGGCAAGGGTCTCCGTTCAGGGCATGGAGTCACAGCGCAGGGCACAGGGTCCCAGCCCAGGGCATGAAGAGCCCAGCCCAGGGCACAGGGTCTTGTCCTAGGGCATGAGGGTCTCATCCCATGGCAGGGGGGGTCCCATACAAGGGCACAAGGTCCTGTCCTGGGACACAGGGTCCCACGCCAGGGCACAAGCTGCTGGCGTGGGGCATGAAGATCCCATACCAGGGTATGGGGGACCCGTCCCAGGGCAGGGGGGTCCTGTCCCAGGGCACAAGCTCCTGGCATGGGGCATGAAGATCTCATCCCACGGCATGGGGTCCTGTCCCAGGACAGGGGGGATCCCGTCCCAGGGCACAAGGTCCTGTCCCAGGGAGTGGGGGTCCCATCCACGGGCACAAGGTCCAGTCCCAGAGGGTGGGGGTCCCATCCCAGGCACAAGCTCCTAGCATGGGGATCCCCCTCACTGGACGCGTGGAGTTTCTTCCCATGCCATGAGCTCCTATTTTATAGGGCAGGGGACCCCCTCCCGGGACACGCTGCCCTTGGTCCCACACTACAAAGACCCCCACCCAAAAAGCACAGGGACCCTCTCCCCTACCCCCTAACTCACCAGTAGCCTCCAGGTAGTACCCAGTGATTCCTTTCCAGTGCTCCGTGAATGCTTCCAGGAGATCCAAACTGGGCTCCCGCTGCCACACACCGGCACAGGGGATTAGGGGCGGACACCCCCCAAGTCAACCCCAGTCCCACCGCAGCCCCCTCCCCAAAATCCCAGCCCCCCCACCCCCACTCACCGTCTCCACCGCTTGCTGCAGCAAAGCACCCAAACGGCTCAGCATGGCTGCGCCCCTCCCCCGAGACCCCCCAAAACCCCAACACCCACCCACCCCCCACCCCACCGGCGGCACCGAGCTCCGCTCCCGGCTCGGCCGAGCTGGCTCCGCCCGTTGCGGGGCGGGGGGGAAGGCGGCACCGGGCAGCGGCGGCTCCCCGCCCCCGCTAGCTCCGGGCTCCGGCTGCCGGTCGGGGAAGTTTTGGGCAGGGGGCAAAAAAAAAAACCCCAAACAACAACAAAACCCCCCAAAGCCCACCAAAAAAACCACCCCAGAAACAAAAACAAAGCAAGCGAGCAAGCAACAACAAAAACACCCAGAGAACCACACCCCCCCCCTCCGACCCCCACCCCCAAAAACAAACAACCCCCCCCCCAAACCAACAAAAAACCGCGACAAACAACAACAAAAACCCACAAAAAAGAACCCAACCCCCCCAAAACAGCAAAAAAACACAGAAAAGGACAAGCACAAAACACACACACCCCGAAAACAAACAACCCCCGACAACGACAAAAACCGCCACAAACAACAAAAAACACGAAAACCCCAACCCCAAAAAGCAAAAAAACAAGAAAAACAGCACAAAACACACACCTCCCGAAAACAAACGACAACGACCCCCAAAACCGCCACAAAGACAAAAACACACAAAAACAACCCCCAAAACACAACAAAAAAGCACAGAAAAGGACCAAAAAACCACAACAAAAACAAACGACCCCCTGACAACGACCAAAAACCGCCACAAAGACAAAATCACACACAAAAAACCCCAACCCCCCCAAAACACAACAAAAAAACACAGAAAAGGACAGCAAAAACCCATAACCCCCAAAAACAAAAACACCCCCGACAATGACAAAAAACCTACAACAAGAACAATAACCCCCCCCAAAATTAAAACCAAACCTCAAACCCCAAACAGCAACAAAAAAACCTCACAGCGAACAACAAACCTACAACCCCCTCCCCCCACGGTGCTGCTGGGGGCACTGTGCCAACCAACCCCCAACCCCCAAACCCCCAACGAACAAAGACCCCAAACAAAAACCACCAATGACAAAAGCACCAACCCCCAAAAAAAAAAACCACACCAAACAAACCACAACACCACCACGCAACCCCCCGCGCCAAAACCCAAAGCAACCTCCCCCAAAAACTAAACCCCGGCAAACAACAGACCCCCACCGAAAACCATCCAAAGGCCCCGGCACAAACCCCAAGCAACAACCCCCTCCCCCAGACAGACAAAAGAAGAAACCCCCAAGAAAAAGAACCCAAACCCCAATCGTGATTCAATAATAGTTCAATAGTAGGGATAATAATTCAGTAATGAAGCTAATGAAGAAGAAGAAAGAAGAAGAAGAAGAAGAAGAAGAAGAAGAAGAAGAAGAAGAAGAAGAAGAAGAAGCAGAAGGAGAAGAAGAAGGAGAAGAAGAAGGAGAAGAAGAAGAATAAATGATTAATAATAATACAGTACTATTTCATTAATAATTCCTATTATTATTTCATATAAATATATTAAAAAACATAAATAAAATAAATTAATAAATAAGACTAATACAATTATTAATTATTAATAATTAAAAATACTAACATATAAAAATATATAATTAACAAGTAAATATAATGCTAATACTACTAATAATAATGAATTGATAATAATATAATAATAATTCAATAAGTATTCATAATAATAATAATTAATAATAATAATAATTATTATTATTCAGTAATATTTCACCTATAATTCCTATTATTATTGCATATAAAATCATATGTAATATAAATTAAATAAATAAGACTAATGAATGTATTAATTATTAATAAGAAGAAATTATTATACTGGCATATAAAAATATACTATAAGTAAAATTATTAATAATTATTAATAATGATTATTAATAATAATACAATTATAATTCAATAATTATTCATTAATAATTAATAATAATAATACAGTAATAATTCACTAATAATTCCTATTATTATTACTGCATATAAAATTATATATAATATACATAAAATAAATAAACAACACTAATAAAATTATTAATTATTAACTATTAATTAGAAAATACTATACTATCATATAAAATATATAATATAATAAGTAACGTTATTATTATTTAATATTTATTATTACTTATCATTTAATTAATAATAATAATACTCTCATAATAACAATGTCACGACTTATAATTGTTATTCAAAAATAATCCAGTAATAATTAATTATAATTAATAATAATAATGCATCATAATAATGCCACAACACTAATAATAATTCAATAATAATGCTAGTAATATTTCCTACTGGGAGCCCAGTAGGAAATAGTAATAACAACAACAGCAACAACAACAATCATCATCATCATCATCATCATCATCATCATAACAACAACAATCCAATAATGATTCAGTAATAATTCCTAGTAATGATAATAATAGTTCACTAATATTTCACTAATAATTCCTAATAATGACAATAATAATTCGACAATAATTAATTATAATTAATAGTGATAATTCATAGTAATCCATAATAATAACAGCTCATAATAATCCATAACAATGATGATTCCACTGCACTAATAATAAATCAGCAATAATTGATTAATAATAATAATAATAGTAATAATAACAACTCCACCACACTGATAATCATTCAATAATAATCCTTTAATATCACTATTCCATATTTCTCCAGCCAGAGCCCAGTCCAGAGGGCCACAGCGACTGGAAAACAACCCAGGACCCAGCCCGGGCTCCACAACTCCATGGAAGGTGCAGTTCTGTGCCCCCAGCTCTGTGCCCCCAACTCTCCTCCCCTCCCCTCCCCTCCCCTCCCTGGTTGCTCGCTTTTGGGTGTCCCCAGAAGGGGGTTGGGGTGCTGCTGGGGGCACCGTGCCAACCAAACCCACACCAAGGACATGAGGCTACCCCTGGGCTATCTGTGCCCCGAAATCAAGGTGTTGGGGAGGGTTCAGAAGGTGGAGGGGGTGAGAAGGTGGAAGGGAAGAGAAGGTGGAAGGAGTGAGAAGGTGGAAGGGAAGAGAAGGTGGAAGGGGTGAGAAGGTGGAAGGGATGAGAAGGTGAAAGGAGTGAGAAGGTGGAAGGGATGAGAAGGTGGAAAGGGGGGAAGAAGGTGAAAGGAGTGAGAAGGTGGAAGGAGTGAGAAGGTGAAAGGAGTGAGAAGGTGGAAGGAGTGAGAAGGTGGAAGGAGTGAGAAGGTGGAAGGGGCTCAACACCCCCCCCAGACCTGACCCCAAGGGGATGGATGTGCTGCAGGTGGCACCATGCCAACCAAACCCACACCAGGGACATTAGAGTACCACTGGGCAATCTGTGCCCTAAAATCAAGGTGCTGGGAGGGGTGAGAAGGTGGAAGGGATGAGAAGGTGGAAGGGATGAGAAGGTGGAAGGGGTGAGAAGGTGGAAGGGGGACCTGATGGATAAGGTGGAAGCCAACCAAACCCACACCAGGGTGAGAAGGTGGAAGGTGCTGGGAGGGGTGAGAAGGTGGAAGGGATGAGAAGGTGGAAGGGATGAGAAGGTGGAAGGGGTGAGAAGGTGGAAGGGGTGAGAAGGTGGAAGGAGTGAGAAGGTGGAAGGGATGAGAAGGTGGAAGGAGTGAGAAGGTGGAAGGGGTGAGAAGGTGGAAGGGGCTCAACACCCCCCCCCCCAGATCTGACCCCAAGGGGATGGATATGCTGCGGGTGGCAAGATGCCAACCAAACCCACACCAAGGACGTGGACATCAGGGTGCAACCTGTGGCCCAAACCCAAGGTGCTGGGGGGAGGGTTGAGAAGGTGGAAGGGGTCGGCAGGAGCTCAGCCCCAGCCCAGAGCCCCTGGGAGCCCCCCAGGGTTAGTTGTGTGTGGAGGGATAAGATAGATGTGTAGCTGGAGGGGTGCTGCTGAGCTGGGTACAACCACGGGTGCCAGGCTGGTCCTGCACGGTCCACGTGCAGCCCAATGCTGTGCTGAGAGATGCCCAGGCCAGCAGGGATGTCCGGGTGCTGCTCACATCACAGACTTCATCTCCCATTCCTGAGGAGAGGCAGAGAAGGGTGGTGAGACCCCCACCCAGCCACCCCCCACCATTGCCATGAAGTCACAGAATGGTTTGGGTTGGAAGAGTCTTTCAAGATCAGAGGATGTTAGGGGTTGGGAGCGACCTCCAGGGATCATGGAGTCCAACCCCCCTGCCACAGCAGGACCATGGAATCATCAGATCCAAGTCCTAACCCAACACTGACAACTCCACTGCTAAGCCATTGCCCTCAGCACCACATCTCCATGGCTCAGAAACTCCTCCAGGGATGGGGACTCCATCACTGGCCCCGGGCCAGGCCTGGACAACCCCCAAGGGGCAGAAATTGTTCCTCATGTCCCAGTTGAAACCTCCTCTGGGGCAGCCTGAGGACAATTCCTCTCATTCTGTCACTCGTTCCTTGAGTGATCATCCCCCAGCCGGCTCCAGCTTCCTCTCAGGGAGCTGTAGAGAGCCAGAAGCTCTCTCCTCAGCCTCCTTTGCTCCAGGCTCAGCACCCCCAGCTCCTTCAGCTGCTCATCCCCAGCCCTGCTCTCCAGACCCTTCCCCAGCGTTGTTGCCCTTCTCTGGCCATGCTCCAGCTCCTCAATGTCCTTCTGTCAGGGAGGAGCCCAACCCTGACCCCAGCACTCAAGCTGTGGCCTCAGCAGTGCCCAGCCCAGGGGCACTGTCCCTGCCCAGGGGCACCGTCCCTGCCCTGCTCCTGCTGCCCAAACCACTGCTGCTCCAGGCCAGGCTGCTGGTGACCCTCTTGGCCACCTGGGCACCCCCTGGCTCATCTCCAGCTGCTGTTGCCCAACACCTCCAGGTTCTTTTTGGCCTGGCACTCTCCAGGCAGTGCCACGGGTGGTACCCAGCTCAACTCCAGCAGCCCCCAGGTGGGTACCTTTCTCTTCCGCAGCACACTGCCCCTCTGCACCAGGAGCGGGGAAAGGAGGTAGCCTCGGGGGGAGCCAGCTCACCCCCAGCCGTGCCCAGCCCAGCCCCCCTCAGCTGGGTACCTTTCTCTTCCTCAGCGCACTGCCCCTCTGCACCAGGAGCGGGGAAGGAGGTGGCCTCGGGGGGAGCCAGCTCACCCCCAGCCGTGCCCAGCCCAGCCCCCCTCAGCTGGGTACCTTTCTCTTCCGCAGCACACTGCCCCTCTGTACCAGGAGAGGGGAAGGAGGTGGCCTCGGGGCGCTCCTCGCCGACGCCGTTCGCTTCAGCAGCGGTGCCAGGAAGGAGTCCTGTGGGCGAAGCAGAGCAGAGAGAGGGCAATGCCCACCCTCCCCCCAGCCCATGCCCTCCCCAGGGCCCATCCCCTCGTGCCTGCCCACCTCAGAGCTGCCGGTGGCAACGGTGTGGCCCTTCAGCGACTTGCCGATGGCCAGCAGGTTCATCTCGGAGCCTGCTTTCAGCCTGCCCTGCACACGGCAGCTCCTCTCCAGCTGCTCCACCTTCTCCTCCAGCTTGGGAAAAGCTTTTTTCCCTGCAGGGACGATAGGGACACTGCCAAGCCCGGGCACCTCGTCACCCCTCTGGCTGCTCGGGCAAAAACAGAGCCCCTCTGAGGTCCTACCAATGAGGGCATCCAGCCCGTCCCCAGCTCCTTTCTTCTCAGGTAGCGTCAGGGTGCGTTGGGACTGGGAAACATCCCTGCTCCTGAGCTCCTGGCTCCTATCTGCCCTGCCCTGGAGAGCTGCTGGTGGTGCTGGGGAGGAAGAGCAGGGGATGGATGGTGGGGAGGAAAAGCAGGGGATGGATGCTGAGGAGGAAGGGCAGAGGAATCACAGCACAACACCATGCTCGTAGCCACCTCAGCCTCCATCCCAGCCTCTTCCCCAGCCTCCAAACCAGCACACAGGGCTGGGGTGCCCGAAGGGACCCCACTGCTGCCCTGGCCACAGCATCCAGCCCCTGCTCACCTCCCTGCCAGGACAAACCTCTGCCCAGGGCACTGCTGTGGGCACCGCTGGGCACTGCAGACACAGGTCTCTTGCGCTGTCCTTGCACCGCTGGGTCCAAGCTCTGCTGCTGCAGATTAAAGCCAGAGGGCAAGCAGGTGGTGGGAGACTGCCAGGGGGTCCCAGGTGGGGACACCCCCCCCCCCCCCAGTGGCACCAGTGGAGCTTACCAGCTGCTGCAGCCTCTCCATGTCGGAGTAGAGGTGTTTGGGCACCTGGGCTGGTGGGGGCTGCCCAAAGGGGTCGTCCATGTAGGCATTGGGGGTAGGGACACGGCGCAGCAGAAGCCCACTGCAAACAGGAGAGGGCTCCCATCACTGCCCCTCCCCCCCCCCCCACACACACACTGTGGAGAGGGAGGGCTGGGGCTGGCCAGATCCTGGCCAGCACCTCCTTACCCTGCAGAGGTACAGCTGCTGGCATTGCCCAGCTTGGGGGGCTCCTTGGGGGTCTTCTCACTGCTAGGTTCCCCTCCTCTCCTCAGCTTCTTCTGCCAAGTTTCCCTCTCCTCATCTGAGCGGGTCTGGTGTGGGGCAGAGGGTCTGGGATGGGTGGGTGCCCCCCTGGAGAGGCAGAGGTGGGGGCACAGGGGTGCCATGGGGGTTGCTTACCTGCAGCAGGGCAAGCTCCTGGCCTCGCTGGCTGATGTGGATGCGGAGGTGCTGGTTGGGGGGGCTGGAGGCCACCCCTGGGGAGACCTGGCAGCCCTCCAGCCCCAGGGCACAGCTGGGATGCTGGGGCCGGGGTGGGTGCTGGGGCCGGGGCGGGTGCTGGGGCCGGGGCGGGTGCTGGGGCCGGGGCGGGGGTTGGGCGCTGCCAGGAGGCTCGGGGAACATGCGCAGGGCTCCGTCTCTCACCGCACACCACAGCCGCTGCCACTGCCCCTGCAGCCGCACTGCCAGGAGGCCTGGGGGGGCAGCCCCCATCAGCGTGGGGTGCAGGGACACCCCCCAGCACCCTTCTATCCCCCCCACACCACCACACCTCCTTTAACATCCACGCCAGGCCGGGGGCTGCGGGGAGGGCTCTGCTGGGAGCAGCCCTGCTCCTCCTTCTCCTTGCTGAGCTGGCCCCTGGCAGCCTGAGGACGGAGAGCCAGAGGGTTCCCATTCCCGGTGGGCTTTAAGACACCTGAACCCTGCCCCCCCCTGCCCCCAACCCCTGACCATATCACCCTCCCCAGCATCACCTCACTGGGACAAGGGGTGTGCTCTTGACACCCCCAGCAGCCCCTTGCCCATGCCTGGGTGTCCTGAGGAGGACAAGCAGCTCACCCTGCCAAGCCCGGAGGAGGTTGGCCCTGGGACACTGACGGCTGCCAGCCCGCCCGGGGCATCACTGCTGACTTCTTCGATCACCTGCCAAGGGAGAGGGGCAGAGCTGCAGCCCTGAGCTCCTGCTCCCCAACTAGCAAGGCTCCAGCAGCCCCTGGGTGGGAAGGAACTGGGGATAGATCCCCAGACCACCATCTCCAGGCACCCCTGGTTGGGAAGGAACTGGGGACAGATCCCCAGACCACCATTTCCAGGCACCCCTGGTTGGGAAGGAACTGGGGACAGATCCCCAGACCACCACCTCCAGGCACCTCTGGATGGGAAGGAACCAGGGACAGATCCCCAGACCACCACCTCCAGGCACCTCTGGATGGGAAGGAACCGGGGACAGATCCTCAGACCACCATCTCCAGGCACCTCAGGACCACCCCAGCAGGGCTGTGTCCCCCCCCCGCCCTGTTTCTTCCTGCCCTCTCCTCCCCTCCTGCCCACGCAGAGCTCTGCCCAGGCTGCAACACCTCCAAACCTTCCTCCAGTCCTCAGCCTGCTGCCTGCTCTGGAAGCCGATGGCCAGGGTCTCCCCCACGGTCCCTGTCACCTTCAGGGCGTGGGGCATCTTCTTGCCACGCTTGGCTTTGTAGGCGACTCGGCAGCCCCTCAGGTCCAGCTCCAGCAGGGGGTGCGGGTCGGTGGCACACCTGAAGCACTGTGGGGGCACGGAGGAGTCGGCAGAGCTCAGAGAACTGAGCTCCCCCCCTTCCTCCATCCTCCTCCTCCTCACCAGCAGCACATGCCCACGGACGATGAAGAGCTGCTTCGCCCACTGCCCCAGCCAGCGCTTGCGCCAGAGGAAGCCACAAAGCTGAGCCTGGGGGCGACCGGGGGGGTCGGCCTCGGGGCTGAGGTAGTGGGCACGCTCCTTCAGCCCATCCTCCTCCTCCTCCTCGTAGGACTCGTAGTGGCTGCTGTCGCTGTCGGCGTCGCCTGAGAGCCGGGAGGGTGTCAGGGGGCTGGGTGCTTGGGAGGGATGCTGGGGAGGGGGTGCGGAGGCTGCTCACCAGAGCCAGGACACCTGCTGGAGCTGAGGGGTTCAGCATCTTCATAGGAGTCATCGCCTGGTGGGGGTGGTGAGGTGCCCAGCGCCTTGCTCTGGGGGGTGGAAGGGCTGCTCAAAGGTGCTGTCCTCCCAGGGTGACCTTGTAGGGTCCCCAAAGGGCTGCAGGAAGCGCAGGAACCTTCCCAGCCTGACCGGAGCCCCGGTACGAGTGAGGGTGCAGTGCAGGGATGGCCACTGGGGGTCCTTCTCCCGTCCTCTGAGCCCTTCCTCATCTCCTGTCCCGTTTCCCATTCCCTGCCCCCTCTTCCTGTCCTCTGCCCCCTTTCCCATCCCCAATCCATTTTCCCATCCCCTAAACCTTTTCCCATCTCCAGCCTCCTCTCTGATCCTCGTCCCCTTTCCCATCCCTTGTCCTTTTCCCCATCCCCTCCTGTCTTTCCCATCCCCTGTCCCTCTTCCCATCCCCTATCCCTTTTTCCACCCCCCCACTCCCTTTCCCATCTCCTCCCATCCCCTCCCATCCCTTTTCCCATCCCCTCTCCCAGCACAGTGCTCCTTCCCAAGCCCCCCCCCCCGGCACCCTTAGCCCCCCACCCTCCCCTGCCCACCTCCACCCCTCGCTGCAGGCTCAGGCTGCTGGCTGGGCGGCACTCGCAGCCTCTCCCTCCTGTCCCATCCACCGTCCTGGGTCCTGGGGAAGGGAGAGGGGGGAAAACAAGACTGGCAGCCATGTGCCAGCTCTGCAAGGAGCCCGAGACCCCCAGAGACCCCCAGCCACACCTGAGGAGCCACCAGCAGAGGGCGGAGGGGGGTGGGGTGTCGAGGGGGGGATGTGGGTCAGACTCACCGGGGCTGGCTCGTCCGTGCGGGGTCCCCGGGGAGGGCGACAGGCAGCGCATGATCATGTACTCTGCATCCTCTGCTGCGGGGGCGAGTGGGGGACACCCGCTCACGCCCCCGCTCCTGGCCCCTTCCCATCCCTGTGCCTCCCCTCCGCCCCCCACCCCACCCCCTGCAGCCCCCAGACTCACAGGAGGGGCTCTGCAGCCGGGAGAGGAGCTCGGCCACCGACTTTTTCTTGGCCCGAGCTGCGCTGCTGAGGCTTTCCCGGTCCAGGATCAGCAGGAAGGATCTGAGATCCGCCAGCAGCTTGTCCAGGTCTGCAGGGGACAAGGACATGCCACCAGCCCCTGCCAACAGGAGGCTGCGGGCGGAGATGCCAGTCCCCAGCCCTTGGCGCCGGGCAGAGGGTCTCCGATGCCAGGCAGCAAACGTGCCCCGTGCCCCCTGCGCCCAGCACCTGCCCCAGCCCCGCACAATCCTCCTATTGACGGGCATGGGGGGGACGGGGGAGGATGAGGAGGGGCGACGGGGACCTGCGGCGCTGAAGGCTCCTCTGTGTGTGCTCACAGAGAGGGTTTGTTCCCGGTTGGGTGAGGGGAGTCGTGGCGGGGGGCTGCGCGGGGTGGCCCAGGGCTGCTCCTCCGTGCGACGGAGAAGAGGAGGAGGAGGAGAAGGCGTGGCACACGGCAGCGACAGATGAAGGCTGCTTGGGGCACGCTGAAAATGCTGAGCAGTCGCCCACTGCCTGCTCTGAGGGCAAGGGATGGGGTCAGGGCTCAGTGCCAGCTGGGGACCCTGACCCTGCTGTGCCAGGAAGGAGGGAGGGAGTGGGACAAGGAAATTGCTTTGTGCCTCCTGGCTGGAGGTGGGAGGCTGGGGAGACCCAGAGGGGTCTGGGCATGGGCAGAGGGCACCCCCAGCCCCAAATACCAGCTCTGGGTTCCCAAATATCAGCTCTATGTCCCCCAATACCAGCTCTGGGTTCCCAGATACCAGCTCTGGGGCCATGCAGGTGTTTCCTTCACGGCAGAAGCAGGTGGTAGAGCAGCATCATGCACACCCCCAGGCTAACCCCTCACCCTGGGCACCTCCAGGTGCCATCACAGAGGTGGGTAGATGCCCCCTGGACCCCCAGCCCAGGTCAGTGCCCATTTCTTTCTCCCCAGCTCCTTCCTGCTGCACATCTGCAAGTGATTTGCATCGCTCTGCCCCAGCTGCTCTGGGCTCTGCTCCCCTGCTCCCAGCTGGCATAAAACAGTGCAGAGCCACTATGGGCACCCTGGCACGGGGTCTGGCTGGGCTGGCAACCCCCCCACCCATCCATCACCTCACTCTGCTTCCAACCTCCCTCCTTATTATCACTCTGAGAGGAGGAAGAGGGCCAACCCCAATACACCCCCAGTAATGCCCCCACTTGACCCTGGCATCCTCCTGCCCTGGCACATCCCTGCATCCCACATCACTCCAGGATAGCAGGGATGCAATGTCGGCCCCCCCAAACCCAGTGGCAGCTCCCCTGGAGGAGGTGAGGGCAGGTGGGGAAAGGAGCCCACTGGTGCCAGAGGGGATGTGGAACAAGCTCCTGCAGAGGTGCCTGGGGTGGGGGGAGCAGTGTCCCCCTCCCTGCTGTCCCCAGCTGTGGAGCCCACACCCCTGCCCAGGGGGGGGAAGAGGAAACATCTGGCAGGGCAGCCAGGCTGAGCAATGCCGGAGCTGGGCCCAAACATCTGGATTGCCCTGGAAACTGGGGGGGGGAAGGGGGGGAACAGGCCCTGGAGGATTGGTGGAGAAGGTGGAGAGGGCAGGGGAGGAGAGGGGGGAAGCTGGGGCAGGGGGTGGCTGAAGAGACCTGGAGGGCAAAGAGTGCCCACAGAGGGGGCACAGGGACTGTCCTCTGTGCCCGCTGTGCCTGGGTCCTCCTCTCCCTCCCTCCCTCTCTCCTCTCCCCCGCCCAGGCCAAATTCCTGGGCAATGACATCTCCGTCCACTCACCCCCTCAGCCCTCTCCTTAGCCCCCGCCTCTGCGCTGCCCCCCGCCCCCAGCTGGCCCCAGTGCCCTTCTCGGGGCAGGAGGAGCCATGCCCAGTGATGCCCAGCTGGGTCCACAGCTGGGGGAGGAGCGGGCAGGGGATGCCCTCCCCGGTGAGGCGGTGCCGGCTGCCTGCAGCTGGGGCCGGGGGGAGGCAGCCCAGCTGACAAACATCTGCTCTGCTCCCCAGGGTGGGAGGAAAACGCCCCCCCAGCCCCACAAACACATCCCAGCACACTGCCCTGATCCCATGGGATAGAGCCCAGCATCTCCCTCCCACCCCCATCCTCATCAGGAGAGGGTTGCCCAAGGGATGCCCCAGGAGCACACAAGCCACGGGTGATGCCAGCACTCCAGGCTGGCACCTCTGCCCCGCTCACACGTGTGTTAATCCATGCCAGGAGGGGTAAGAGTTGCCTGGGCTCAGCCTTGCTCCTCTGTGGGGAGGGGAGGGGGGGAGCAGCAGCTCAGGGATACCCCGAGGCCCCTCTCCGGCTCATGCCCAGCTCAGGATGACTCAGAGGAGGAGGCTGGAGGCCACTCTGAGCCTCCTGGAGCCGCTCCTGGCCCCAGCATGACCTTGCTGCAGGCTCCAGGCCATGGCTCGAGGGTGGAGACACTGCCCCCACGGCCCCTGCGCCCCCAGAACGGCCCCAGGGAGGATGTTGGCACCCACGCCCTGCACACTGGCACCCTGCTGCGCTTGGGGGGCACCCAGGCACTTCATCCCTGCTCTGGCACCCCAAGATCTGACACCCACCACCCTGCCCCTTCCACCCCTTTGCTCCCCACTTTTCCCCCACTCCCACAGCCCCCTCCAGTTCCCTCTTTCTGCATTCTCCTTAATCTCTTGCCCCCCACTTCCCTTCCACACCCTCTTGGGAAGCTCCCAAGCTCAATCTCATCCCCACGGGTGACCCCCTGCCCCCCAACTTCCTTCTCCACCCCACACCTCCTCACCCCCACCCTCTATCTCTTCTTTCTCCCCTTTCTCAGGCTCGCCCCCTGCTCAGAGCCTTGCACTGCGTTCTCCCTCCCCCGGCCGTACCTCTCTGCCGGGCCATGGCTGGGGTCGCTCACATCGCGCCGGGACGGGCACCGAGAGCGGCAGTGAGACCGGGAGCGGGGCCCGGACCCAGACCAAGACTAGGACCCGGCGCCAGCAGCGGGACCGAGACCGGGATCAGGACCAGGACCTGGACCCAAAGCCGGCACCGGGACCAAGCCCGGGACCCCAGAATCAAAACCAGGATCCAGACCAAGACCAGGAGTAGAACCCAGGACCCGGACCAAACCTCGGGATCAAGACCAGGATCCGGACCAAAACCAGGACCAAGCCTCGCGATCAAGACCAGGATCCGGACCAAGAGCGGAACCTGGGACCAAGACCCCAACCTGGGACCAAGACCCCGAACTAAGACCAGGACCAGGACCGGGTCAGCCCTTTTCCGTCTCGGCACGGCCCAGCTCGCTTCGCACACACCCTGGAACCCCCCAACACATCCCAGTTAGGGCGGGGGGGTGGGGGGGGGAAGAGAGTTTCACATCCTCCTCGGAGCACCATCGCCATCTGCAGGGACCTGGGGCCGCGCTTACGGGGGCGGGGGTGGGGCGACGGAGGATTAAGGAAGGAAAAAGAGCAGCCCCGAGCCTGGCTAAAGCCGTTTCACCTTTAATTGTAAGCAAAAATAAACCCAACGGAAATCAAATCAAAGACAACCAAATCAACTCCATCGCTCTCGAGGCGGTTTCTCCGGCGCCAGCAACTCCAAAACAAACAAACAGAAGGAATCGAGAACGAAAAGGAGAGAGAGAGAGAGAGAGAGAGAAAGTGAAATCACTTCGGAATTCAGTCCCCCGAACCGACCCTTATTTATAGCTATTTATAGATGTGGTGGCCTTCGGTTGGTTGCTTTGTTTTTGTGTGTGTCTGGTCAGTAGCAGTGAAAGGCAAGAATGAGCCCCAGTGATTCCCATCCCCCACAATCCCCCTGACCCTCCCCACCCCCTCCCCCGACCCCAATAAATTACATTCTTTACATCCCGACAAGGTTGAGCGGCTGGAAAGTGGCTGGAAGGTGGCTGGGAGAGGTGGCTGGAAGGTGGTTGGAAAGTGGCTGGAAAGTGGCTGGGAAAAGTGGCTGGAGGGTGGCTGGAAGGTGGTTGGAAAGTGGCTGGAAAGTGGTTGGAGGGTGGCTGGAAGGTGGCTGGAAAGTGGTTGGAAAGTGGCTGGAGGGTGGCTGGAAGGTGGTTGGAAAGTGGCTGGAGGGTGGCTGGAAGGTGGCTGGGAAGTGGCTGGAAAGAGGCTGAAAGGTGGCTGGAAGGTGGCTGGAAAGTGGTTGGAAGCTGACTGGAAAGTGGCTGGGAGGTGGCTGGAAGGTGGCTGGAAGGTCACTGGGGGAAGTGGCCGGAAGGTGGCTGGGAAGTGGCTCGAAAGAGGCTGGAAGGTGGCTGGAAGGAGGTTGGAAAGTGGTTGGAAGCTGACTGGAAAGTGGCTGGGAGGTGGCTGGAATCAGAACTCAAGGAGCCTGGGGAAGGAGAGGAGTAGATTTTGGGGAGAGGGAGGGAAAAGGGGGAAGTGGTAGTGGTGTGCAGAGGGGGGCCCTGCCCAAAAACCTGTGCCCCGAAGAAGGGTTGAGAGTGAGAAAGGGAAAGGTGCTGCCCGCTGCTGAGCCCTGCCCTGCATGGCTGTGGGGGTGCCAGGCAGTCCTCACCCAGCCCCCTGGCAGCTGTGGTGCCCACTGAGCTGGGCTCTGCTCCTTTTTTGGGAGGGGGAGTGGGACACAACACTCCTCTCCCCACCCCCACCCCCCATTCATCCAGTTCATTGCCCCCCAGTGCCCAGTTCATCACCCAGTTCCTTGCCCCAGTGCCCAGTTTGTTGCCCCAGTTCCTCACCCCTGTACCCAGCTGCCCCTCCTGCCCCCCCTTCCCACCTCCCCAACTCTGGATGCATCAGCAGCCCTAGGATCCGCCCCCCCCACCTCGGACCCCCACCCCATGCTCCTCCCCAGCATCCCAGCCCTGCCCTCTGCCAGCCTGGTGCCAGGCAGGTGTTGGCAGTGGTGTCCTTGGGGTCCTTGCTGTTAGCACAGCAAGCAGCAAGGGGGGAGCTCTGTGTGTGTGTTAAAGGGGGGGCTGTGTGTGTGTTAAAGGGGGGGGGGGGGCTGCTGGCCTGGTTATGCTGAGGGCACACCAGCCTGGCAGTGAGGTGCTCCCCCCCCAGGCTCTTCCCACATCGTGGGGTGAAGGTGTGAGGGCACAGAGAGGCAGCCCGGGGGGGGGCAGGGTGTCAGAAGGGCACCAGAGGCTGCTGCCCCCCCAGGGAGGAGGGAAATCTCTCCACTGCCAACTGAAAGCAGCTTCCCCCCACATCCCCCACCAGCATGGCTGAGGTGTGGGGAGAGCAGGGGAGGGGGCACACAGCACAGACCTCCCCCCCCAACATCTCCCCTCTGAGCTGAACCGTGCCCACTGCGGGGCAGGATTTGCCCCCAGCCCCATGGCTGGGTGGGGGAAGGGCAGCTTTGAGCCCCCCCCTCACCCTCCCCCCCTCGCCCCGAGCCCTTTGCCTACAAGAGGAGCGAGGGGAGGAGCAGAGCTGGGGGGAGGGAGGGGAGGAGGGAACGGGCTTTGGGAGAGGGGAAAAAAAAGGCAGGGGGGAGGGAGGGGTCTAGACGGCGTGACAGGGGCTGAGCCGGGGGCTGAGGAGGAGGAGTCAGAAGAGGAAGGCTTTCTTCTTCAGCTCGTTGCGCTTCCAGAGGGCCAACTTGCTGAACTCCTCGGGGGGCATCTCGAAGACGCGCAGGAAATCCTCGGGGGAGAGGTGCCTCTGGCGGGGGGGAGGGGGAGGCAAAGAGGAAGGTGAGGAGGTGCTGGCTGCCTGTAGTCTCCTTCCCCCATTTCTGCCTCCCCCACCCCCAGTCCCAGGCTCCCGGTTCCGCTTCTACCTCCAGTCTGGTCCTGTCCACACCGGGAGGGAGCTTCACACGGCCGCGGTTGGTCACCATCAGCATCTCGTAGGGGTAGATCTGCAAGGGAGTGTGGGGTGCTGTAAGACCCTCTCCCCAGCGCCTCCACAGCCCCTCCACAGCCCCATCCGAGCTTCCCCCCAGCCCCATCCAAGCTCTCCCCCCAGCCCCATCCAAGCTCTCTCCCCAAGCCCCCTCCAAGCTCTCCCCCCCAGCCCCATCCAAGTTCCTTCCCCCCAGCCCCAGCCAAGCTCCTTTCCCCCAGCCCCATCCAAGCTCCTTTCCCCCAGCCCCAGCCAAGCTCTCTCCCCAAGCCCCCTCCAAGCTCTCCCCCAGCCCCATCCAAGTTCCTTCCCCCAGCCCCAGCCAAGCTCCTTTCCCCCAGCCCCATCCAAGCTCCTTTCCCCCAGCCCCATCCAAGCTCCTTCCCCCAGCCCCATCCAAGCTCACCCCCAGCCCCATCCAAGCTCCTTCCCCCAGCCCCAGCCAAGCTCACCCCCAGCCCCATCCAAGCTCCTTTCCCCAGCCCCATCCAAGCTCTCCCCTCCAGCCCCACCCACGCCCCTCCCCAGCCCCTCCCATGCCCCTCCCCAGCCCCTCCCACGCCCCTCCCCAGCCCCACCCACCTTCTGCTCCAGCATACTGGGCAGGGAGTTGCCTCTGTCCATGCGCCCACGCTGACCATTCTGGGGGGGCGGGGCAAAGCCTGATGTCAGTGTGACCCCCACCCTCCCCCTCTCCCCTGCCTCTCCTACCCAAACTGAGGCCAAGGGGATGGACTCCAGGCCCCCTGCACCCCCATCCTCCCCACCTCCAGTTCCCCCATCCAGGGCCCATCACAGAGGTGGTCCCAAGTGTCCCCTGTGCCCCCAGCCCCGGTCCCAGCATACATCACCCTCCTGGTGGCTCTCCACACCAGCAGCCAGCTCTGCACTCACCTGCAGGCCTGGAAGACAGAGAAGAGCTCTGGGGACCCCCCCTGCTGTGTCCCCCCTGACATCCTCCCCTGGGTTTCCACCCTCTGTTGAGCCCCAGTTATGTTCCATCCCTAAGGACATCCCCATCCCGTTCCTGGGGGCATTGCCTCCTCTCCTGAGCCACCCCCACATCCCCTGGGGGGTCCCTGCAGGCATCCCCCATTGCTGGGGTCATCCCCCTGGGACATCTGAGCATCCCCCAGCCCTGGGGTCATCCCCACATCCCCCAGGACATCCCCTGGGACATCTGAGCACCCCCCAGCCCTGGGGTCATCCCCACATCCCCCAGGGCATCCCCTGGGACATCTGAGCATCCCCCAGCCCTGGGGTCATCCCCACATCCCCCAGGGCATCCCCTGGGACACTGAGGGTGGTGAGAGCCTGGCACAGGTTGCCCAGGGAGGTGGTGGAAGCCTCAGCCCTGGAGGTTTTGCAGCCAGGCTGGATGTGGCTGTGAGCAACCTGCTGTGGTGTGAGGTGTCCCTGGCCATGTCAGGGGGTTGGAACTGGCTGAACCTTGGGGTCCCTTTCAACCCTGACACTTCTGTGATTCTGTGACCTGAGCATCTCCCACCCCTGGGGACCTCCTCACATCCCCAGGACATCTCCCCAGGACATCCTTGTCTGCCCTGGGCCATCCCTGCATCTCCCATCCCTGTAACCCCTGAGACATCTCTGCAGCCCCCATCCCTGGGGACCTCCCCCCCAGGGGCATCCCTGCACCCCCTGGGACGTCCCCCAGCCCCTTAGCCCCCCCCAGCCAGGGTTCCCCAGCCCAGAGTCATGCCCGAGCCCCGGGGGTTGGTGTCCACCTGGGCTGCTCTTCTCACTGCCTGCAGAGTTGAACTCTGCTGACTGCAGCTGCAAGGGGACAAAGGGACAGAGTCAGAGTGGTGCCACCCCCAGGGCCCAGCCCAGGCCCAGCCCTGGCAGCTACCTGCCCACTCACCCGGGTGAGGGTGCTTCTGCCAGAGGCAGGCAGCGAGGAGCTCTTGTAGCTGCTGGAGTGCAGGGCTGCAAGAGAGCAGGAGATGGTCAGAGGTGCAGGCAGGGAGCTGGCAGGGGGGCAGGCAGGGCTGTGGGAGCTGGCAGGGGCAGGCAGGGGCAGGCAGGAGGCAGGCAGGGCTGTGGGAGCTGGCAGGGGCAGGCAGGGGGCAGGCAGGCAGGGGGCAGGCAGGGGCAGGCAGGGGGCAGGCTGCCCACGCACAGGAGTGGAAGGGGGTCCGGTCGGGCAGGGAGCGAGTTTTCCTGCAGAAGGAAGCAGGCAGGGCTGTGGGAGCTGTCAGGGGCAGGCAGGGGGCAGGCAGGGCTGTGGGAGCTGTCAGGGGCAGGCAGGGGGCAGGCAGGGCTGTGGGAGCTGTCAGGGGCAGGCAGGGGGCAGGCAGGGCTGTGGGAGCTGTCAGGGGCAGGCAGGGCTGTGGGAGCTGGCAGGGGCAGGCAGGGGGCAGGCAGGGCTGTGGGAGCTGTCAGGGGCAGGCAGGGGGCAGGCAGCTGTCAGAGGCAGGCAGGGCTGTGGGAGCTGGCAGGGGCAGGCAGGGGGCAGGCAGGGCTGTGGGAGCTGTCAGGGGCAGGCAGGGCTGTGGGAGCTGGCAGGGGCAGGCAGGGGGCAGGCAGGGCTGTGGGAGCTGGCAGGGGCAGGCAGGGCTGTGGGAGCTGGCAGGGACAGCAGGGGCCGGCAGGGGCAGGCAGGGGGCAGGCAGGGCTGTGGGAGCTGGCAGGGGCAGGCAGGGGGCAGGCAGGGCTGTGGGAGCTGGCAGGGACAGCAGGGGCCGGCAGGGGCAGGCAGGGCTGTGGGAGCTGGCAGGGGCAGGCAGGGGGCAGGCAGGGCTGTGGGAGCTGTCAGGGGCAGGCAGGGGGCAGGCAGGGCTGTGGGAGCTGTCAGGGGCAGGCAGGGGGCAGGCAGGGCTGTGGGAGCTGTCAGGGGCAGGCAGGGCTGTGGGAGCTGGCAGGGACAGCAGGGGCCGGCAGGGGCAGGCAGGGGGCAGGCAGGGCTGTGGGAGCTGGCAGGGGCAGGCAGGGGGCAGGCAGGGGACAGCAGGGGCCGGCAGGGGGCAGGCTGCCCACGCACAGGAGTGGAAGGGGGTCCGGTCGGGCAGGGAGCGAGTTTTCCTGCGGATGGGAAGGGATTTCTCCATCTCCTCCTTCAGGATCAGCTTCCCCAGGTTGGAGGTGACCTGGGGGAAGGACACGGGTTGGGTGGCAGCAGGACCCCGAGCCCTGGCTGGCTGCTTGCCCCCTCCCCCGCTCTGCCTCCCTTCTCCCCCCTCCCTCCCTTCCACCTTGCTCAGCTCCTGCCTCTGCAGCTCCCGCAGGTTCTTCATCTCCTCCGTCAGATCCTCCTCCTCCTCCTCGCCTCGCTTGGAGGCCATCCGCCGCCTCCACTCCGTCTCTGCGGGGGGAAAGGGGGAGGTTACCTCCCTCCCGGCCATCCGATGCGAGGCGGGGGGGGAGGGGAGAGGGGACCCTCCCCTCCGGGCGCAGCGCAGCCCCCCACCTACCCACGACGGCCAGGGAGGGGGGGCAGGGCCAGTAGTCGGTCTCGATCTTGGCAGGCTGGTTGGGGTCCGGGGGCTGAGCCGCGGGGAACTTGGAGGATTCGATGATCAGATCCTCGATGAGATGCTTCCCGTGGTGGGCGGTGGGGTGGGGGTGGTCTGCAGGGCACAAGGAAGAGCTGAGGCAGCACCCTTGGGGCCGTGGAACAGACCCCCCCGGCCCCCACGCACCCTCCTCCCCCCCTCACGCACCTTCCTCCCCCTCTCCCCCCCCACCTTTCTGCCTGTAGATTGGAGGCTTCTTGTAGATGTTGAGCTCGGTGGTGTCGGTCTCTGGAAGGATAAAACAGGGAGTCGGGGGCTGGGAGCAGGGGCTGGGGAGCTGGGGGCTGCGGGAAGGGTTTGAGCTGGGGTTGGGGGGGGTCAGGGGGCCGGGGGGGTCCGTACCGGGGCGGTGGAAGTGCTGCACGCTGCTGCGGGTGGAGCTGCTGCCCTGGCGGGAGGGGGCCTGGGGGGCGCCGCTGGGGGTCCTGCTCTCCAGCCACTCCCGGATCACCTGGGGGGAGGGGAGTGGGGCTGGTGAGAAGGGAGCCCCTGGTGGCTTGGCATCAACCCTTCCTCTTCCTCTTCTCCATTATCATCATCATCATCACCACCACCACCACCACCACCATCACCACCATCATCACCATCACCACCATCACCATCCTCATCACCATCATCACCATCACCATCATCACCATCACCATCATCACCACCACCATCCTCATCACCATCACCATCATCACCATCACCATCATCACACCATCACCATCATCACCACCACCATCCTCATCACCACCACCATCATCACCACTACTATCACCATCACAACCATCATCACCATCACCACCACCCTCACCACCATCCCCAGCCCTGCAGCCCCCTCCCCTTCATCCCAGAGCTGGGGCCATGCCCTGTGGCTGCTCACCTCTGGAGATGGAGGAGGAGAGATGGATTTGGGGGACAGGGACCTCTGTAGAAGGCAAGAAGGGATTTCAGCCAGCAGCCCCACACCTACCCTCTGCCCTTCCTCCCTCTAGAGGGGGGTTGGCTGCCCCCCACTGAGCCCTGAAACACCCCTGGGGGGCCAGGGGGACCCCCTGGCGGTGATCCTCACCTCCCTGCTGCGGGGCAGCTCCACGTGCTCCATGAGGGAGTAGGTGAAGTGGGGCTCATAGATCATCAGGTCAGGCCTCTCGATGTCCAGGATGGCTTTGTCCTTGGGGATGGCAGCCAGGTCCTTGTAGCCCAGAACCTCGTTGTCCATTTTGGCCTGGAAAGAAGCAGAAATGGCTTCAGCTTGGGGTGAAGAGCAAGGGCCTGGGGCAGAGGAGGGCTGGCATCCTCCATGGTCCCAGTGGGGTGATGGAGAAGGGCTGGGAATCACCTCCTGCCCCCAGGGATGGAGGAATGCATCCTCCATGGTCCCACTGGGGTGGTGGAGAAGGGTTGGGAAGGCACTTCCTGACCCCAGGGATGGAGGAATGCATCCTCCATGGCCCCACTGAGGTGGTGGAGAAGGGTTGGGAAGGCATTTCCTGACCCCAGGAATGCCTCCATGGCCCCACTGGGGTGATGGAGAAGGTCTGGGAAGGTATATCCTGAGCCCAGGGGTAGAGGAATGCATCCTCCATGGCCCCACTGGGGTGATGGAGAAGGTCTGGGAAGGTATATCCTGAGCCCAGGGGTAGAGGAATGCATCCTCCATGGCCCCAGTGGGGTGAGGGAGGTTTGGGAAGGTTTATCCTGAGCCCAGGGATGCCTCCATGGCCCCACTGGGGTGATGGAGAAGGTCTGGAAGGCACTTGCTCAGCCCAGGGGCGGAGGGATGTGGTGGGCAGATGTCAGCCACCTCTTACCACGATGCTGGAGGGCGATCCCGGGACGCTGGAGCCGCGGGAGGAGCAGACGCTCCCAGGGGAGGTCAGTGGTTGCTGGAAGGAGAAGAGGAGACCTCAGCAAACCTCCTCCTCGGCACAAGCAGCCCAGGAAGGGCCTCGGGGTCCGTGGGCAGGATCCCAAAGGCCACGAGAGGGGAGGGGGTCCCGGGGACACCCCTGTCGCCCCATGGACCTCAGCGGGGCACAGAAACCTCCTCGGGGCTGGGCTATGTCTGGCTGGGCGCCGGGGTCTCCTTAGCTGCAGCGCTGTGGTTCAGGGCAGGGGACACCCGGGAGCTGGCAGCGGCTTGGCCGGGACACGTTGCCACTAGGTGGTGCTGCCAGGCTGGACTGGGGGAGGAGGAGGAGGAGGAAGGCAGGACCCTGCTAGCGGCATCCCAGGGTGACTCTGCCGAAGTCCTTGGCCACCAACTCCTCCGTGCCTTGCCTAGGTGCAGGGCTCCCCACTTCCCTATGCCCCCCGGCACCCTGCCAACCCCCAGCACCCTGTCCTGTGCCCCCAGGACCATTTTAACCCCCAGCACCCTGTCCTGTGCCCCCCGGCACCCTGCCAACCCCCAGCACCCTGTCCTGTGCCCCCAGGACCATTTTAACCCCCAGTACCCTGTCCTGTGCCCCCCGGCACCCTGCCAACCCCCAGCACCCTGTCCTATGCCCCCAGGACCATTTTAACCCCCAGTACCATGTCCTGTGCCCCAGCACCCTGTCCTATGCCTCCAGGACCATTTTAACCCCCAGCACCCTGTCCTGTGCCCCCAGGACCATTTTAACCCCCAGCACCATGTCCTGTGCCCCCAGCAGTGTGCCTATGCCCAGAGCAATGTGCCAACTCCCAGCACCCCTACTCCATGCCCCCAGCAATATGCCACCCCCCAGCCCCCTGCTTATGCCCCCCAGCAGTGTGCCAACCCCCAGCACCCTACCCCATACCCCCAGCAGTGTGCCAATCCCCATCCCCCTGCCATGCCACCCTCTTACCTTCTGCAGCCTTTCCATTCAGCTGTGGGCTGGAGAGGTTGTGTCAGTCACAGGGTCCTGCATGGTGGGGGGGACACGACAGGGGGTGTCAGGGCACTGCCAGGGTGAGCACAGAACACCCCAAGGGCACTGGTACCCAGCTCCATCACCCTCCTGCCATGGGGCTGAGCCCAGCAGCCCTCCTGGGCACCATACCCCAAGGTGGCACAAGGCTGGCACAAGGTGGCAAGCAGGACAGGCTTGCCAGGGGGTGCCACCATCCCTGGGATGCCCAAAGAGTTCTGGGTGTGCCCTGGGCCAGGGGGAGGAGGTGTTGGGTACATGCCAGACCCCACCCCCAGCTCACCGCTGCCTCTGTGGCTCCACATCCCTCTGGGTGCTGATGCCAGGCTGGGGCTCTGGGGCTGCTCCTGCAACAGAGGCAGAGAGGTGATGTGGCTCACAAGGGTGCCAAGAGGGTAGCCATAGAGTCATGGACTTGTTGGGCTTGGAAAAGGCCTCCAAGCTCATCCAGTCCAACCAGGAACCCCGCACCACCATGGCCACCAAACCCTGGCCCCAGGTTCCTGAACCCCTCCAGGGTCCAACCATCAACCCAGCACCACCATGGCCACCAAACCCTGGCCCCAGATTCCTGAACCCCTTTTGGGTCCAACCAGGAACCCAGCACCACCATGGCCACCAAACCCTGGCCCCAGGCTCCTGAACCCCTCCAGGGTCCAACCAGGAACCCAGCACTACCATGGCCACCAAACCCTGGCCCCAGGTTCCTGAACCCCTCCAGGGACCAACCAGGAACCCAGCACCACCATGGCCACCAAACCCTGGCCCCAGGTTCCTGAACCCCTCCAGGGTCCAACCATCAGCTCAGCACCACCATGGCCACCAAACCCTGGCCCCAGGTTCCTGAACCCCTCCAGGGACCAACCAGGAACCCAGCACCACCATGGCCACCAAACCCTGGCCCCAGGTTCCTGAACCCCTCCAGGGACCAACCAGGAACCCAGCACCACCATGGCCACCAAACCCTGGCCCCAGATTCCTGAACCCCTCCAGGGACCAACCAGGAACCCAGCACCACCATGGCCACCAAACCCTGGCCCCAGGTTCCTGAACCCCTCCAGGGACCAACCAGCAACCCAGCACCACCATGGCCACCAAACCCTGGCCCCAGGTTCCTGAACCCCTCCAGGGACCAACCAGGAACCCAGCACCACCATGGCCACCAAACCCTGGCCCCAGGTTCCTGAACCCCTCCAGGGTCCAACCAGGAACCCAGCACCACCATGGCCACCAAACCCTGGCCCCAGGTTCCTGAACCCCTCCAGGGTCCAACCAGGAACCCAGCACCACCATGGCCACCAAACCCTGGCCCCAGGCTCCTGAACCCCTCCAGGGTCCAACCAGGAACCCAGCACTACCATGGCCACCAAACCCTGGCCCCAGGTTCCTGAACCCCTCCAGGGACCAACCAGGAACCCAGCACCACCATGGCCACCAAACCCTGGCCCCAGGTTCCTGAACCCCTTTTGGGCCCAACCATCAGCTCAGCACCACCATGGCCACCAAACCCTGGCCCCAGGTTCCTGAACACCTTTTGGGTCCAACCAGGAACCCAGCACCACCATGGCCACCAAACCCTGGCCCCAGGTTCCTGAACCCCTCCAGGGTCCAACCAGGAACCCAGCACCACCATGGCCACCAAACCCTGGCCCCAGGTTCCTGAACCCCTCCAGGGTCCAACCAGGAACCCAGCACCACCATGGCCACCAAACCCTGGCCCCAGGTTCCTGAACCCCTCCAGGGTCCAACCAGGAACCCAGCACCACCATGGCCACCAAACCCTGGCCCCAGGTTCCTGAACCCCTCCAGGGACCAACCAGGAACCCAGCACCACCATGGCCACCATACCCTGTCCCCAAGTGCCACGGCCAGAGGTTTCCTGACCCCCTCCAGGGATGCTGACCCCACCACCTCCCTCATCACCTCCTCACCACCTCCCTGGTGGACCTCCAGCCTCGTCCTCCTGCTGTCCCTGCTTGCCTGCTGGCTGCTGACGAGGGCTGGCAAGCAGAGCAGAGGTAATGAAGCTCTTTGTCCCCCTGCCAGCCAGTGAGTGGCCTCGAGAAGGCTCCAGCAGCAGCGGGACAGGGAGTGCTGTGCTCAGCCACCACCCCTGCCCTGCATCCTGCAACCCCAACCTTCCCCCCCCCCAGGCCTGAGCCCTCCTCTCTGAGCTTTCAAACCCACACAAAGGGGAAAATTCCCTATTCTCCTCCCAGCTTCTCCTTTCAGAGCTGGGGGGGGAGGACTGTGGGGGGGTGGCATTGGGAAAACCTCATCCAGCCCAGGCAACCCCAGCAAGAGCAGCCTGGAACCCTCCAAAGCCTTGATGGTTCCACCCCAAACGCCCTGGGCAGAGGTGTGGGGAGATGCCACCATGCCTGGAGCCCCCCAGCCCTGCTGACCACCCAGCCCCATGACTCCCAGCACGGGTGGGATGGAGAGATGGAGAATCATCCTGGGGTCCAACCTTGAGCCCTTCTACCAAGCCCACCCCTAAGCCACGTTCCTCAGCACCACATCTACACAGCTTTAGAGCACCTCCAGGGATGGGGACTCCACCACCTCCCTGGGAAGGTGAAGAAGAAGATGATGAGGGCAGAGCTTGGAGCATCCTCCAGCTGCCAGCAGCCAGCCTGGCATCAGGTACCAGCCTTGGCAGGCTCTGACGAGGGTCAAGCCAGGACAAGGAGGATCTGCCAAGCACTTGAACTGCTCCATGAAGGCCTCATCCCCTCCTCTGAGACCACCCTGCCACAAACAACTCCCAGTTGGAGCACTGGGAAGCTTGACCCCCTCCCACCCTCAGCCAGCAGCTCCCAGTGCTGCCAGGGGCTGGTTGCTGGTGGGGTGGGCACCACCCAGCCTGGTACAAGGCAGCATTGTCTGGGCAAGCCTCTGCCACACTTGCCCCCATGAGCTCACAGTTTCCAGGGGCAGAGCCAGGGGACACTGGGGGGTGGTGGGAGGGCGCTGGGGGGTGGTGGGCGGGCGCTGGGGACAGGGTGGTGTTGGCAGCGAGGGAGATGGATGAGATGGCAAACGGAAGGGGAGAGAGGGAGGGAAAGAAGGTGGTGGGAGGGTGGGGGTGGGTGGACAGGGATGCTGGTGGGGAAGGGAAAACAAGCTGGAAGCAGGGAGTGCAGAGAGAGACGCCAGGATGGAGCCGAAGGGTCGGCGAAGAGGGTGTCAGGGCTGCATAAGCAGCTCAAACCTGCTCTGTCTGTCTGTCTGTCTGGGTGTCGTCCCTCCCCCCCAAAGCTGGGGGACGCAGGGACATCTTATCTGCTGCAGGCAGGGAGCCACCGCCCCGCTGGCAGCCTCGCTGCCCATGGCAACCTCCAATCTCCCCTGCAAGCCCTGGCTGGCAGGTGCCCAGCACCATCCCTTGCTCCCAGAGATAAGGGCAGCACGGGAGCGTATTTGGGATTTGCCTGCTCGGGAGGCTGATGGGAAGTGAGGTGAGGTGAAGGGAGGGGGAGGGGGTGGGGTTAGTATCACCGCCATCCCCCTCCCGAAGTGATGCTGAGGGTACCCCGGGCAGGAGCGGGGCGAGAGAGGCGCTGGGGAGGGAGGGAGGGATGGAGGAAGGGCGGCCGGAGGGACGGACAGAAGGACAAGCCGTGCGCTGGTAGGGGCTCAAAGGGGTGCTGAGCACCCCCCGCCCTGCGTGGCACATCCCAGGGCAGGGAGGGGGAGCCCGTGGGGGGAGCCGGAGCGGCTGCTGCCGCGGGAAGAGGCCAGTTCCCTCCTCCCCACCCCGAGGAAATCCGGATCGGAGCTTTCACAGCCGCCAAAGCCATCAGCGGCGGGGCGCGGGGGGCCAGGCTGTACGGAACCCCCTGTACCCGGGGCGGGGGGAGCAGGCAGGGACCCCTCGAACCTGCCTTTTCCCTCCTTCTCCTCCTCCTCACTGCCGGCTCTATGCCCTTGCCATAGCGCTGGGCATGGGCATCCTGCCGCTGCCACAGCTGTCCCCGGCTCCCTGCCAGCACCGAAGCTGGGGGCAGTGGGGGGTGGGGGACACACAGGCTGGGGTCACAAGTTCCCCGAACAGACGGTTCCCGCCAGCCCTGGGAACGGCGTCCGGTGCTTCCCGGTCCAGCCCTGCCCTCCCCTTCCTCCTCCTCCTCCTCCTCCTCCCAACCCCAAACAAACAGCACGGGCGAGGCAAGCAGCATCCTCCCCATCCCTCCCTCCCTTCCCACCGGGGAAAAACCGAGGCAGGGCCACCCGTGGGGGCCCCACCGGCAACTCGATCGCAGCGGGGAGCACGTGGGGCCCCCACCCGCGTCTCACCGGTGTCCGGTTCCTCCTTTGTCCTCTTTCTTGTCCTTGCCATCCCCACCAGGGCATCGCCCGGCAGCAGGCATCGACCCTTTGGTTATCGACAGCCCCATTGCTTCCGGGCCGCCGCACCCTGCCCGGCACAGGGGACACCTCGGTGGCCTTAAAAGCCACCAGCTCCCAGCACCTGGGATTTTGCCATCCCTTGGGGTGCAAGGTGCACCCTTCCAGTGTCCCTCCCCGTGGGCATAAGGCAGCTCTGTGCCTCAGTTTCCCTGGGTGGGGAAGGGGGGAAAGAGGAGTCATCCATCAACCCCATCCAGGAGGTGGAGATAGGGGTGGGGATGAAGCTAAGGAGGGAGATGAGGGTGGGGGCAGAGGTGGAGTTGGGGATGAATGGGGATGGAGGTAAGGATGGAGATGAGGGTGGTGATGAAGCTAAGGAGGAAGATGAAGGTGGGGACAGAGGTGGAGTTGGGGATGAATGGGGATGAAGGTAAGGATGGAGATGAGGGTGGTGATGAAGCTAAAGAGGAAGATGAAGGTAGGGACAGAGGTGGAGTTGGGGATGAATGGAGGTGGAGGTAAGGATGGAGGTGAGGGGGGGGATGAGATGAGGATGGAGATAGGGATGACACAGGCACGAGGATGGAGATGGGGATGAAAATAAGGATGGAGACAGAGATGGGAATGGTGTTGGGATGAAGATGGAGGTGCAGAGGACATTGCCACCTCTCTGCCTCCCATCTGAGGGCTTTGGGGCCAACCCAGCTGCTCCCCTGGCCACCAGCCCTACCGGGAAGCTCTGAGCCCCTCAGCGAGTTCAGAGGAGGGATGTGTTGGCCCTCACCCTAAAGCTTCATGGTGGGGGTGCCCACGTCTGCCCCCCCCGCCCTGATGGCCACGCTGCAGCCCTCTCTGGGCAGCAGCTCACGTGGCACCTAAGCTGGGATCAGAGTGGGATTAGCCTGCTCATCCTGCACGCGGAGGGGCCGGGAGGGACCTGCTGAGGGGGGGGTGTGGGGAGGCCACGACCCTCCAGGGCTCCCAGCACAGCTCAGGTGATGATGCCCTCCCCCCAAGCCTCCAAGGGAACCCCCAACCCCCAGCGCCGGGCTGCACCCCAGGGGCTGCCCTGCATAATGCACCCTGGGCTGGCAGGTCCCTGGGCACGCTGGTGCCAGGTGTTGGGGCCAGCAGGATGAGGCACCCACCTGGCAGGGCACTGGGACAGTGGGATACGGGCAGGGGCTCGCTGAGGTGGCAGCTGGTGGCCCAGGTCTACCTGGGAGAGGCTGGGTTTAGCCCTGCCTGCCCACCAGCCCTGCACTCCCACAGGCAGGAGCTGACCCCTCCCCACCACGGAGCTGACCCCATCGACAGAATCTGAGAATCAGAGCACTGTCAGGGTTGGGAGGGACCTCCAGGCTCAGCCAGTTCCAAACCCCCTGCCGTGGGCAAGGGACACCTCGGGACACCACGGTCAAGGGCTAGGGAGGAGCAGGTTTTGCACCCCAAATACCTCCCTTCCCCCCCCAGCCCAGGTAGGTCCATGATGCTCCACGGCAGTGGGGCTGGAAGGGCCCAAGAGAAACTTCTGGGACGGGATTGGAGTTGGGGGAGGGCTCCAAAATCCCCTGCCCATGGCAGGACCCTGACTGCCACAACCCCACCAGGCTGCATCAAACCCTGCCACAGCCTGGGCCAGGGGGGGCAGTGGGATGGATGTGCCCCTCCCCCCCGACCAGCAACAACACTGAGACCCCCCCAAAGTCACTCCACAAGTGGGGCTGGGACTGGCTGAGCTGCTCAGGTCACCCCCACACCATGGGGGTACAGCGAGGGCAGTGTCCCCAGGGCAGGAGGACAGCCCCTGCTGGGGGGGGCTAGGGAGGGGGTGAATTGGAATGCTTGGGAGTATCGTGCTGGCATGGAGGGGACACGAGTGGGGATCCCGGGGGGGGTACAGCCTCCTCCCCCAACGACAGAGCCTCCATGTTCCTGCCTCGGGTCACCGCCCTGCAGCCCCCTCCCCCCCAACGCCCCCAGCGAGGGCAGCCAGTGGGGAGGGGACATTGCCACAGCCCCCGCTGAAGACTTGGCGGGGGGGAAGGACGACGACACGCGAGCTGTCCCCAACTGCCACCAACCCCCTCGCCAAAGGAGCAGGGGACTCCGCAGAGCCGGGGAAGAGAGCGGGGGGGGGGGGCGGGGGGAGCAGCAGCACCGCAGGAGGCGGGGGGACAAACAGCGAGCGATATGGCGACCACCGCGAAGTGACCCCCTCCCTCCCCCCTAGAAAAACGGAATGCCCCCCCGCCTTGTGCCACCACCACCACGCAGAGGACGACACTCACCTAGAGACGGGGACGCCTCATCCCTCCTCCAGCCGCGGGGAAGCTGGTGGGTGGAGGAGGAGGAGGAGGAGGGTGAGGAGAAGAATGACGCCGATGACCCCCTTGGCCTCCTCCGCTGGGGGGTTTGGATTGGGGTGGGTTTTTTGGGGTGGTGGGGGAGGGGGAGGGAGTGGGCTACCAAAAGCTCACGCTGGTCGCCGGGTCGCCCAAAGCTTTGGCTTTGGAAGCCGAAGCAGCGCAGCGCCGCCGGCAGCTGGGAGCCAGGGTGAAGCAGAGCGCCGGGCGCGGGCGGGCAGCGCAGGGCGGCCGGGAGCGGCAGGCGGCAGGCAGCAGGCAGCTCCGCTCCTATCTCCCGAGCCCAGCAGCCGCTCCGCGCCGCTCCGATAACCCCAGCCGGCACCTCGGGGCCGCGGGGTGGGTGGGTGGGTGGGTGGATGGATGGATGGAAGGATGGGGGAAGAAGAGGGTTAGGGTTGGGTGGGTTACGTGGGGGGGGGGCTGGGGAGGTTGGAACTCTCCCTCCTCTCTCTGCCTCTCCGCTTGCTGGCTCAGGCTCTTTCCCAACAAGAGGAGAATTAAGCGGCATCATGACGAAGCAAATTCGCTTCCCCACCGCCGCCGCCGCCGCTCCACGCTCGCTTCACCTCCCCCCCCATACACCCCCCATACACCCCCCCCCACCTCGACACCCACCCCCCAACCCCAACCAGCTCCTACCCGGCACAAAGAGGGAGGAAAACACCAATAAAAGCAGTTTGTTCCACTGCCAGGAATAGCCTGGAGATGGCTTTGGAATGGGGGTGGGGGGTGGGGAGGTGGGGGGGGGTGTCACCAGCACCCCTTCCTCCAGCTCCTCTTTGCGAATCAAACAGGGATCTTATTGCCCCCCCAAAATACCTACACACAGCTGGGGGTTTGGACCCCCCACGACCAAGCTCTGGAGTGCTGAGCACCCCATGGAGTGTGTGGGGGGGGAGGGGTTCAGGGTGGCACCCCCTCCTCCGCCTGTCGTTAAATAGGGATGATATCCCCTCCCCTCTCCCCCCCAATCCTATTCCTAACCACAGCGAGGGTTTAGACCCCCTCCCCTTCCCCATCCCTAACCAAAGCTGGGGGTTTAGACCCCCTCTCCCCATCCCTACCTAAGATTTTCAGTGCTGAGCAAGGGGGCTGAGCACCCCATGGAGTGGTGAGGGGGTAAGGATGGCAACCCCCCCCCCCACTCCCGCTCCACCTCTCACTGTCCCCACCCCTCCCCAGCCCTACCTACAGCTGAGGGTTTAGCACACCCCTCCCACCCCTTCCCACCCCTCCCCAGCTCTGTAGTGCTGAGCAAGGGGCCTGAGCACCCCACGGAGTGGTGGGTGAGGATGGCACCCCCACCTCCATCCAGCCTCATCTCCAGGATGGCTTGGGGGGGGGGGTGTGCTCCGAGAGCTGCACAGGGGGGAGGGGGAGGGGGAATGGAGCAGCAATTTCTGTCTCCAGGTCCAAGAGAGCCCAGTAAGGACCTGAGAGGTGCTGAGCTTCTGCCAACCATCACCCCCTGCCCTCTGCAGACACTGCCCTGCCTCTGGGCGCTGCCAGGGAGAGCCTCTGCCCACCCCCACCCTGACCCCTCCCATCCGCTGGGGGCCACTGGGTACTGTCTGTACCCCGAGGCACAGACCCCAGAGCTCAGCAGTGGGGCTGGGGAGGGGGCTGGGGGCGGGGCACTCCTGTCTCCCCCACGGGATGGGTGTCATGGGTGGACCCTCCCCCCCGGGGGCTGCGTGGGTGCTGCAGCAGCACGAGCTGGAGTCTATTCCTGGGTCTGTGTGGGAGGAGATGCCTGGTGACAGCAGCAACGCTTCTGGGTCCCCTCCCCAGTGCTGAGCCACAGCCTCTTCACTGCCTCAGTTTCCCTCCTGGCTCCACTGAAGGCTGCTGGACCTGCTGGATGCACTTCTGGAGGGGCAGACACCCGGGGATGCACATCTGGGGAGGAGGGGGAGGGGGATGCTGGCCCAGGAGGAGATGCCCAGGGATGGGCATTTGGAGGGGATGCAGGTCCAGGGGAGGACACACCCAGGGATCCACAGCCTGGGGAGGGGGTGGGGGTGTACGTGCTCAGGAATGTACATCTGGGGGAGATAAACACCCAGGGATGCACATCTGGGGGAGATAAACACTCAGGGATGCACATCTGGGTGGGGGAGATGCAGGTCCAGGAGACTTGTCCAGAGATGAATGTCTGGGGGAGGATGCACATCTGGGGGTGGCACATGCCCAGGGGTACACCCCCCCAGGGATGCACCCCCAAGGGGATGCACAGCCAGGCCCCTTTGGTGCCAGGGCCAACCTGAGTCCTTAGCCTGGAAGCATCACAGCCTCAGCCCTGAGAGGCTGCTCCGAGCCCCCCTCCCCACCTCCCCACCCCACTCCTTTCTGAGGGGGCTTTGCCGGCCCCAGCCCCCTCCAGCAGCGCCCCCAGGGGCTGTGCCCATGAATAATGGAGACTGTAGCTGCCTCTTCCCCCCCCCAACCCCCGCCAAGTCTAACCCAGTTTCTCAAGCATGAAGACACCGCAGCGGCTGCTCGGTGGCTGCCACCTGCGCCCGGGGCTGCTGAACTGGCTGTGGCACCCGCTGTGGGCACAGCCCCCTCCCCACCCCACCAAGCCAGCACCCGGGGGTGGGGGGGAGGGAGGGGGCAGGAGGAAAGGGAGGAGTCGGAAATGCACTTCTTCTGCACCAAGTGGGCAGCACACACCGCCGCGCCCCCCCCGACCCCCCCAAGCCAACCCCCGGCCGCGCTGCCCGCAGCCCACCCTGTGCCTGCCAGCCCCACAGCTGCGCCCCTTAGCCCAGCGGTGCCCTCCAGTGCCCAGGCAGCTGCTGGTGCTCTGCCGTGCGGGGGTGGGGGGTGGTATTTGGGGGGCTCAGAGCAGAGGTTAGCAGGGCCCTACCTTCACGGGAGCCCATGGCCTGCCGCAGGCAGCTCAGCCCGTCCGGGAGCCATGCCCAGCATCCTCCCTGCGCAGCACCGCGCGTTGCCACAGCGACCGCCTCCCGCCCAGCCCGCTGGAGACAGAGAGGGATGGAGGATGTGCAGGAGCAGCCTTCAGCCTCAAGGAGCAACGGAAGATGTGCAGGAGGGGCCTCCAGTCTCGCTGAGGGAGGGAGGATGTGCAGGAGCATCCTTTGAGCTTGCTGAGAGATGGAGGATGAGCAGGAGCAGCCTTCAGCCTCACTGAGGGATGGAGGATGAGCAGGAGCAGCCTTTGGCCTCACCAAGTGATGCCAGATGGGCAGGAGCATCCTTTGAGCTTGCTGAGAGATGGAGGATGAGCAGGAGCAGCCTTCAGCCTCACTGAGGGATGGAGGATGAGCAGGAGCAGCCTTCAGCCTCACTGAGGGATGGAGGATGAGCAGGAGCAGCCTTCAGCCTCAGCACTCTGCAGATGTGGCCAAGGAGAATTTGAACAGCCCCCGGGGGAGGATGCAGCTCCTGTGTCCCTCCTCAACTCCCTCTGTGCCCCACTGCAGGGCTGCTGGGCTTGCAGGGGGCATCACCCCAGTGCCAGCAGCCCTGAATGTGACCCAAGTCCCGGGGAGCACCAGTCCCTGCCACCCCAGTGGTGCCTCCAGGTCAGATCTGGCCACCCCCTTCTGTCAGGACTGGGATGCTGTGGGGTATAGGGACACTGTGGGGTACAAAGACAGGACACTATGGGGCACAAGGACAGGACACTGTGGGGCACAAGGACAGGACACTGTGGGGCACAGGTACAAGACACTGGGGGTACAAGGACAGGACACTGTGGGTCAGGAGGATGGGACTGGGGTGCTGTGGGGTACAAGGACAGGACACTGTGGGGCACAAGGACAGGGCACTGTGGGGTACAGGGACAGGACACTGTAGGGTACAAGGACAGGACACTGTGGGTCAGGAGGATGGGACTGGGGTGCTGTGGGGTACAAGGACAGGACACTGTGGGGCACAAGGACAGGACACTGTGGGGCACAGGGACAGGACACTGTAGGGCACAAGGACAGGACACTGTGGGGCACAAGGACAGGACACTGTGGGGCACAAAGACCACAGGGAGGGGTGTGGGTGGCTGGCATCTATCACTTCTGCACCGAGTTGTTTGCTCTGAGGTCATGGCTTTTTGGGGGGGGGCTGCCCTTTCTGGCTGCACATTCCCCCTTCCCCCCCGCCTCCCCCCCCCATCCTAACCCCCTTTGCAGCCCCTTGCAGCTTGAAAGCAAAGCCTTGGGAAAGGCTGGGTAGGCTGTGGTGGGGGTGAGACACCCTCCAGTGCACTTTCTGCACAGAGGGACATTCCTGTCCCCACCTCCAGCCCTCGGCCCCAGGTCTCACCTCAAAACACAAGAAAGAAGCAGCATGAGGGGTGGGGTGGGGAGTTTTTTCTTGGGGGGTGGGTTGTTTCCCCCCCCTTTCCCCTCCCTCTCCTTCTCCCTGGCCATAATTAAAAAGGACTTCACACTTCTGAACCCTTTCTATCCGGGGAGGTGGAGAAGAAAGAGAGGGGAGGAAGAAGGAGGGGGTGGGGGGAACCCACCAAAAATCCACAACCCTGAAAGAAAAGAGAGGAAGGGGTTGGGAAGGAGAAGAGAAGGAGGGGGGAGGGGAGGGGAAGGATGGGGAGGGGAGGGGGGCAAAAGCAAAAATGATTCAAGCAGGGATTACATAAAAGGAACTCCTCCACCTTTGAAGATTTGGCTAAACTGAGGAGGGGGCAGAGGGGTTAGGGGAGGGTCCAGCCCCAGTCGGTTCCTTTCTCAAAGCCTTCTCCTTTCAAAACCATCTCAAATTCCTGCAGAAAGGAGGAATTGGGGTTGGGGGTGGAGGGGGGGGGGTAAAGGAAATGAGAAGTGGGGAGGGAGGTGAGGAGGGGGTGGGAAAAACCCAGCCCCTGGTTGCTGTGCCTAAATCCTGCCCCCCACACCTGGGCAGGCGGCGGCCGGGGGCATTGTTGGGCACTAATTGCTGGGTGATGCATTTCCCCTTCTGCTTTTTGAGGCTCCATTGAACTCAAACTGTTATAATTTTCCCCCTGCCGACCCCCTCCCCGTGCTTCCCCCACACACACACATTCTGCTGGAAGGGCTTTGTAGGGGCCGGGAGAGCCCCGGGGGAGGGATTTACACCTCCCCGCCGCCGGCCGCCGGCCGCCTCCCTCCCAGGGCATTGTCCCAGGGGAAAGGAAGGATGGGGAGGGGGCGGTGGGGTGGGCTAGGGGGCAGTGAGCTTGGCGATGGGAATGAGGGGAGGGGGGGACACGGACACACACAGCCTGGGTGGTGCCCGAAGCGGGGTGGGTGAGCTGGTGGCGCTGGGTGGAAGGAACGGTGGGGATCCTGCCCTGTAGAGGAGCAGGGGGCACCACGCTGGGTACCAAGGCCAGGGTGATGCCCTGGGGAGAAGCTGAGGGTACCATGCTGGGTAGCACACCAAAGACAGTGTCCTGAGGAAGAAGGGCAGGTCCCATGCTAGGTACCATGCCAAGGGGGATGCCCTGGGGAGGCACAGCAGCTACCACCCCAAGGGGGAACTGTGGGTACCAGGCTGAAGGTGATGCTCTGCCCACCAGGATGCAGCAGGTACCACCCCAAGGGGGATGCCCTGAGTGGCACTGTAGGTAGCACTCTGGGTGCCAGGCTGCAGGTGATGCCCTGCTCACCAGGATGCAGCAGTTATCACCCCAAAGGGGATGCTCTGAGTGGCACTGTAGGTAGCACTCTGGGTGCCAGGATGAGGGTGATGCTCTGCCCACCAGGATGCAGCAGGTACCACCCCAAGGGGGATGCCCTGAGTGGCACTGTAGGTAGAACTGTGGGTACCAGGCTGCAGGTGATGCCCTGCTCACCAGGATGCAGCAGGTACCATGCCAAGGGGGATGCCCTGGGGAGGAGCAGCAGGTACCACCCCAAGGTACCTGTTCCTCAGGATGCCAGGAACACCTCCAGAGCACAGACTGAGTGGCACAGGCAGGGCTGGGTGCCACAGACTCCCCTCCAGCACCCACCTCCATCCTCCTGCCAGGCAACTTCTCTCCCCAGTCACCAGGTTCCTGCACCCCAGGTGGGTGAGGACACCCTGTGCCAGGGGGGCTGGGTGCCCTCCATCCCAGCAGGCACAAAGCTGGTTGGCAAAGCTTTGGCACAGGAATGAAAACTCCCCCAGGCCCCAGCAGCCTGCACACTCATCTTTATTTGCCTTGGGGCTTCCTCCTTCACACAAACTCCAAATTCTAAGTGTTTAGACCTAAAACTGACTGGCACCAGTTGAACCCAGGGCCAGGCACCTAAGAGTGGCTTCTCTTTGGCCAGCAGAGCCTGGTAGGCACCTATCATGCCACCAGGAGCACCAGGGGAGGGCACAGACTTTCCCCCACCAAAATATAACACAGAGACCCCCAAGGCCATGGGGATACAAGTGCTGAGCCCAGGGTCTGTATGCCCGGGCACCCCCCTCCCCATGATGGACAGAGCTGGCTGCCCACGGTGCCCTGCTGCCCCTCACAGGGATGGGCACAGCATGCTGCTGAGCCCAGGCATGGGCATGGCATCTCCATCCCATTCTGGCGGGAGAGATGGGTCCAAGGCGGGGGGGGGGGGTGTGAGAATGTGTCCAGGGGGGGTCCTAGTCCTTGGTGGCATGAGGATAAGTCTGTAAGGGGTGTGGGCAAAGGCACTAGGTGGTGAAGGGGGGGAGCAGGACTTCTCCAGCTGGGTACCAGGGACTGTCCAAGTGGGTCCCAGGAGATGCTTGAGGTGGATCCAAGAGACTCTCCTGGTGGGTCCCAGAGGTTGCTTGAGGTGGGTCCCAGAGACTCTCCTGGTGGGTCCCAGGGGATGCTTGAGGTGGGTCCCAGAGACTCTCCTGGTGGGTCCCAGGGGATGCTTGAGGTGGGTCCCAGAGACTCTCCTGGTGGGTCCCAGGGGATGCTTGAGGTGGATCCCAGAGACTCTCCTGGTGGGTCCCAGGGGATGCTTGAGGTGGATCCCAGAGACTCTCCTGGTGGGTCCCAGGGGATGCTTGAGGTGGATCCCAGAGACTCTCCTGGTGGGTCCCAGGGGATGCTTGAGGTGGATCCCAGAGCCTCTCCTGGTGGGTCCCAGGGGGATGCTCCAAGGATGCAGTAACCCCAGCGGGGCTCTAGCCACCCATGCACTCCTCATCCTGTTCACGACACCCAAGAGGAGCATCGAAGCAAAGCATCTTCAGCCAGAGCAGTGGAGAGGAACCAGCGCTGGAGAGCGCCGGGAGAAGAGCCTGGCGAGTCCCAGAGCCCGAGGATGAGGAGGGCAGAAGCCGGCAGGGCTCGGGCCGGCGCCGGCCGCTGAGTCCCGGGGCCGTTACGTGCGGGGGCGAGGGGCTCGGGTGCGGCGGGTGGGGGAGGAGGAGCCCACGAACTCGAACTGCTTCTGCCTGTCGGGGTGGTTGGGGAAGGGCAGCTGGCCGCGGTACAGGCGCTTGATGAAGTGAGCTTCGCGCTGGTTCTGCCGGCTGCGGGCGGCCGGGCGGGGCCGGCCCCGGCGGCTGAAGGCCATGAACCAGCCCTCGTAGCGAGCGTTCTGGAAGGCGGTGTAGTTGTTCTCCAGCACGATCTCCGTGAAGATGCAGTCCTTGCCCTTGCCGTTGGGCTGCGGGAGGAAGGAAAAGGGCTGGGGTTGGCATCGAAGGGGTGTTGCCATCCTCCCTGCCCGCTCCTGCTGCCCCTCAGCCCCTGCCTGCCACCTCCTACTGCCACTCAGCCCCTGCCTGCCACCTCCTACTGCTCCTCAGCCCCTGCCTGCCACCTCCTACTGCCACTCAGCCCATCCTTGCCACCTCCTGCCACCCCTCAGCCCCTGCCTGCCACCTCCTGCTGCCCCTCAGCCCCTGCCTGCCACCTCCTACTGCCTCCTCAGCCCATCCTGCCACCTCCTGCCACCCCTCAGCCCATGCCTGCCACCTCCTGCCACCCCTCAGCCCCTGCCTGCCACCTCCTGCTGCCCCTCAGCCCCTGCCTGCCACCTCCTACCGCCACTCAGCCCATCCTTGCCACCTCCTGCCACCCCTCAGCCCCTGCCTGCCACCTCCTGCCACCCCTCAGCCCCTGCCTGCCACCTCCTGCCGCCCCTCAGCCCCTGCCTGCCACCTCCTACTGCCACTCAGCCCCCTGCCTGCCACCTCCTACTGCTCCTCAGCCCCTGCCTGCCACCTCCTACTGCCACTCAGCCCATCCTTGCCACCTCCTGCCACCCCTCAGCCCCTGCCTGCCACCTCCTGCTGCCCCTCAGCCCCTGCCTGCCACCTCCTACTGCCACTCAGCCCATCCTTGCCACCTCCTGCCACCCCTCAGCCCCTGCCTGCCACCTCCTGCTGCCCCTCAGCCCCTGCCTGCCACCTCCTACCGCCACTCAGCCCATCCTTGCCACCTCCTGCCACCCCTCAGCCCCTGCCTGCCACCTCCTGCCACCCCTCAGCCCCTGCCTGCTACCTCCTGCTGCCCCTCAGCCCCTGCCTGCCACCTCCTACCGCCACTCAGCCCATCCTTGCCACCTCCTGCCACCCCTCAGCCCCTGCCTGCCACCTCCTGCCACCCCTCAGCCCCTGCCTGCCACCTCCTGCCGCCCCTCAGCCCCTGCCTGCCACCTCCTGCCACCCCTCAGTCCATCCTTGACACCTCCTGCTGCTCCTCAGCCCCTGCCTGCAACCTCCTACTGCCACTCAGCCCATCCTTGCCACCTCCTGCCACCCCTCAGCCCCTGCCTGCCACCCCTCAGCCCCATGCCTACCACCTCCTGCCACCCCTCAGCCCCTGCCTGCTACCTCCTGCTGCCCCTCAGCCCCTGCCTGCCACCTCCTACTGCCACTCAGCCCATCCTTGCCAACTCCTGCCACCCCTCAGCCCCTGCCTGCCACCTCCTGCCACCCCTCAGTCCATCCTTGACACCTCCTGCTGCTCCTCATCCCCTGCCTGCCACCTCCTGCTGCCCCTCAGCCCCTGCCTGCCACCTCCTACTGCCACTCAGCCCATCCTTGCCACCTCCTGCCACCCCTCAGCCCCTGCCTGCCACCCCTCAGCCCCATGCCTGCCACCTCCTGCCACCCCTCAGCCCCTGCCTGCCACCTCCTGCTGCCCCTCAGCCCCTGCCTGCCACCTCCTGCTGTGTTCACCATGGCATCAGCCCTGATACACCAGGATCATCCTGCCAGGGGTTTCTCCTTGCAGGGACCCACCCTGAAGCACCAGGACCATCTCCCCAGGGGCTTTTCACCCTCAACCCTCCTGTGACTGGTGGCACAGGGACCAGCTCAGCCAAGCATCCCAGCTCCAGCAGCTCTGTGGGATGCTTGAGCTGAGCTCTGGGGAGCAGGGAGCTGTGGAGGTTGAGGGCCAGTGGGGCCAGGGCTCACCTTGCCAATGAGCTTTCCCCTCTTGCTCATGCAGATGTACTTCTCACTCTCAGCCCCCTTGATGCGGACACGGCTCCCAAAGGTGTCTGTCTCCACGATCAGCTTGGCTGGGAAGAAGGGAAAAGGTCCCATGGGGGCTGTGCCACCCTCTCCCCCAGCTCCCAGCACCCAAACCAATCCCATCCTCTTCACCCTGTCTCCACTTCACCCCACAACAGCCTTCCCCACATCAGCAGTGGGACCAGGAGGATGGTGAGCCCCCCACAGCTGGGGCAGGACATGGTGGGTGCTCCTCAGCCCTGATCAGAGAATTGTCAGGGTTGGAAAGGACCTCAAGGCTCAGCCAGTTCCAGCCCCCTACCATGGGCAGAGACACCTCACACCACAGCAGGTTGCTCACAGCCACATCCAGCCTGGCTGCAAACACCTCCAGGCAGGAGGCTTTCACCACCTCCCTGGGCAACCTGTGCCAGGCTCTCACCACCCTCATGGGGAACAACTTCTTCCTCACATCCAATCTCAACCTCCCCACTTCTAGTTTTGCTCCATCCCCCCCAGTCCTATCCCTCCCTGACACACTCAAAAGTCCCTCCCCAGCTTTCTTGGAGCCCCCTGCAGATACTGGAAGGCCACAGTTAGGTCTTCTCAGAGCCTTCTCCTCTCCAGCCTGCACAACCCCAACTCCCTCAGTCTGTCCTCACAGCAGAGCAGCTCCAGCCCTCTGCTCCTCCTCGTGGCCCTTCTCTGGACACCTTCCAGCACCTCCAGATCCTTCCTGGCACAGAGGCTCCAGAACTGGACACAGAGCTCCTCAACCAGGGAGCTCCCAACCCAAAGGAGCTCCCAACCCAAGGAAGCTCTTCAACCAAGGACCTCCCACCCAATGGAGCTACTGAATCAAGGAGGTCCCAACCCAAAGGAGCTATTCAACCAAGGACCTCCCAACCCAAAGGAGCTCCCAACCCAAGGGAGTTCCTCAGCCAAGGAGCTCTCAACCCAAGGGTGCTCCTCAACCAAGGAACTCCTAACCCAAAGGAGCTCCCAACCCAAGGGAAGTACTTAACCAAGGAGCTCTCAACCCAAGGGAGCTCTCAACCCAAGGGTGCTCCTCAACCAAGGAACTCCCACCCAATGCAGCCACTGAACCAAGGAGCTCCCAACCCAAAGGAGCTCCCAACCCAAAGGAGCTCCCAACCCAAGGGAAGTACTTAACCAAGGAGCTCTCAACCCAAGGGAGCTCTCAACCCAAGGGTGCTCCTCAACCAAGGAACTCCCACCCAATGCAGCCACTGAACCAAGGAGCTCCCAACCCAAAGGAGCTCCCAACCCAAAGGAGCTCCCAACCCAAAGGAGCTCTCAACCCAAAGGAGCTCTCAACCCAAGGGAGTTCTCAACCAAGGAGCTCCCACCCAAGGGTGCTCCTCAACCAAGGAACCCCCAACGCAAAGGAGCTTCCAGCCCAAGGGAGCTACTGAACCAAGGAGCTCCCAACCCAAAGGAGCTCTCAACCCAAAGGAGCTCCCAACCCAAACAAGCTCTTCAGCCAAGGAGTTCCCAACCCAAGGGAAGTACTTAACCAAGGAGCTCCCAACCCAAAGGAGCTCCCAACCCAAAGGAGCTCCTCAACCAAGGAACTCCCAACCCAAAGGAGCTTCCAACTCAAGGGAGCTACTGAACCAAGGAGCTCCCAACCCAAAGGAGCTCTTCAGCCAAGATGCTCCCAACCCAAGGGAAGTACTTAACCAAGGAGCTCCCAACCCAAAGGAGCTCCCAACCCAAAGGAGCTCCCAACCCAAAGGAGCTCCCACCCAAAGGAGCTCCCAACCCAAAGGAGCTCTTCAGCCAAGCAGCTCCCAAGCCCAGGGGGCTCCCCAGCCCCTCACCAAACTTGTTGCCGTCCTCGGCGGTGGCGGTGATCCTCTTGCCGGTCACCTGGACGTGCTTGCCGCTGGTCCTGCTGTAGAGCTGGTACTCCCTGATCTGCCGGCGGCTCAGCTGGTCACTCATGGTCCCCTGGTCCCTCACATACTGGTTAAAATTAGGAGAAGGTTGATTCTCCCCCTTTGTCGACAAAGGGAAAAATAAAATCAATTCGTTTGGGACAGCAAGGGGAAGGAGCAGGGAGCCTGGGGGCTGGGAGAAGGGGGGACACAGGGACCCACCCCCCCCCTGCACAGCCATCACCTGGGGCCACCAGGGCGGTGGTTTGGAGCTGAGGGACCAGCAGAGCGGGGAAGGAGAGGCTGAGGACGTTGCTTTGCATCCCTGAGCGTGAAGGAGATGCAGGGAGGGAGGCTCCGGGAGGGACTCCCTCGGATGGGTCCCACGGGAGCTGCTGCTCCTGGCTGTGCTGCTTCTGGAGCTGGAGAGATGCTCAGCAGCAGCTCCACATCCCAGGTACAAAGGACAGGCTGGGCTCTGGCTGCCCACTTTGGGGTCTAAGTGTCCTGTCTGGGCTCTGGCTGCCCTGTCTGGGGGGGTCTAACTATCCTGTCTGGGGTCTGGCTGCCCAGTTTGGGGTCTAAGTGTCCTGTCTGGGGTCTGGCTGCCCTGTCTGGGGGGGTCTAAGTGTCCTGTCTGGCATCTAGCTGCCCTGTTTGGGGTCTAAGTGTCCTGTTTGGGGTCTGGCTGCCCTGTTTGGGGTCTAACTATCCTGTCTGGGGTCTGGCTGCCCTGTCTGGGGTCTAACTGTCCTGTCTGGCATCTGGCTGCCCTGTCTGGGGAGGTCTAAGTGTCCTGTCTGGTGCCTGCCTGCCCAGTTTGGGGTCTAACTGTCCTGTCTGGTGCCTGGCTGCCCAGTTTGGGGTCTAAGCGTCCTGCCTGGTGTCTGGCTGTCCTGTTTGGGGTCTAACTGTCCTGTCTGGGGGGGTCTGGCTGCCCAGTTTGGGGTCTAAGTGTCCTGTCTGGGGGGGTCTGGCTGCCCAGTTTGGGGTCTAACTGTCCTGTCTGGTGCCTGGCTGCCCAGTTTGGGGTCTAACTGTCCTGTTTGAAGTCTGGCTGCCCACTTTGGGGATCTAGCTGGACATGCAGACCCCAGAGAGGACATTCCGAGGTGCAGCTGCCCAGTTTGGGGTACACAACATCCCCCCTGAATCTCCTGCCCCCTCCCCACCCGCCTTGGGCTGCAGCATCACCTCTCTGGGTGTGAAGCCCAGCAAGAGGAGATCCAACCCTGCCTGTTCTAGCAGGAAGGGAGCAGCAAGATGCAGGAGGGGAGCACTGCCTGCCCCCTGCATCCCCTCCAACCCCCCCATTTCCATCTCCCCGCCACCTTTGTGTGCTCCTGGGGATTCATTTCCTGCCAGGATCCACTTTAAAGCCTTTGGGGCTGGCTGAGGGAGGTGGGCTGGGGGGTGTGGGGGGGTTGGAGCCTTTTGCATCAAAGGCAGTTGCCTTCCCCTCTCATTTTCAAAGAAATAAAAGCATTTACCTTGGGGAAGAGGGGGAAAAAAAGGGTGGAGGGGGAAGAAGAAGAAGGAGAAGAAAGGTCCTGAGCATGCATGAAGGCTGCTGGGGGCCAGCATCTCCAGGAGGTTTTGTTTGGGCTCTGGAGCAGAGGGTGCTGACATGGAACAGTGCATTTTAATAGCCACTGCCTTTCTAAGGCATAAAAAAGGGGCTGGGGCAGCCTGGGAGGGTGATGGGGAAAGGGGAAGTGAGTGTGTGGGGGGTGTGAAACCTCACACATGCCCACACCTACCCCCTCCCCACCCCTGCTGACCATGGGGGGTGGGGGGCAACCAGAACCTGCTGTGCCCTGTTAACCCTCTCAGCAGCTGGCATCAGTGGGAGTGAGGGCACAGCCTGGTCCTGGGCACCTCAAGGCTGATGGACTTGGCATAACCCTTCCCTGGCAAGGCTGTGAGAAGTGGGTCCTCTGCCCCTGGGGCTGCTGAGCTTGGCTGGGGCCCTCCAGCTCCAAGCAGATGGAAAACCAAAGAACCCAAGAAGGAAGCAGTTTCCCAGCACCAACAGCCCAGCACCAACAGCCCAGCACCAACAACCCAACATCAGCCCATCAAAGCCCCTGGGATTGGTGCTGAGGGCCACAACCAGCTCTGATGGGTCCTCAACCCCAGCACCAACCCTTCACAGCCCCTGGGATTGGTGCTGAGGGCCACAACCAACTCTGGAGGGCACTCAGCCCCAGCACCAGCCCTTCACAGCCCCTGGGATTGGTGCTGAGGGCCACAACCAGCTCTGGTGGGTCCTCAACCCCAGCACCAGCCCTTCACAGCCCCTGGGATTGGTGCTGAGGGCCACAACCAGCTCTGGTGGGTCCTCAACCCCAGCACCAGCCCTTCACAGCCCCTGGGATTGGTGCTGAGGACCACAACCAACTCTGGAGGGTCCCCAACCCCAGCACCAGCCCTTCACAGCCCCTGGGATTGGTGCTGAGGGTCACAACCAGCTCTGGAGGGTCCCCACCCCAGCACCAGCCCCCAGCCCCTGGCATTGGTGCACAACATCGTCCCCAACCCCCCTGTCTGGGAGCTGGGTACAACCACTGGAGGGTTGGGGTGAGTTCCCCTGTCCGAGCTGGGTACCATCCCATCCCTGGGGCAAGCTGGCACGGCAGAGATGGTGCTGCCACCCAGCCTGGCTCTGCTAGCAAAAGACCTCCACATACCTGGGTCTGACAGGAGAACATGAGGAGCTGGAAACATCTGCAGCAGGAGACAAAAGAGAGAGAAAAAAGAGGGGTTGGGGGTGGGGGTGGGGGTGGTTGTGGTCTCTTCTTGCCCACCCCCCCTTCCAAGGAAGAGCAGAGTCTAGTGGCACCGAGAAGAAACTCAGCAGCAGCAGCAGCAGCATCTGAGGGGGGCTTACATGGAGAGGTTCTGCAGGCTGAAGGGCTGCATGGTGCCGGTGGAAGCCCCCCGGGCAGCGGCATGAAGCGAAGGCACCACCGGGGCTCTTCTTCTGCGACCCTGCCCTCCCCTCAGCGCCGCCACATCCCGGCCGGGGCAGGGCAAGCCGAGCAGCTGCCTGTCCCCTCCTTCCTCGGCTGATCCCCGCGCTCGGGGCGGCCGGGGGAGGCTGGGGCTGAAGCCCAGGTTGTCACCAGGCTGGGGAAGTCACGGACGATGCCAACGGCTTCAGAGCACCAACGCTGATGGAGCATGGGGGAGGCAGCTGGGGTCTGGTCTTCTCCTCCTCCTCCTCCTCCTTCTCCTCCTCCTCCTCCTCCTCCTCTTCCAGCCCTGGAGGCTGCACGTCCTAAGGCTTGGGGACATCCAGCTCCATCCTGTCCCCTTCGTTCCCACCCCATCAGCCTTGGCTTAGTCGGTGGTTGGCATCTCCCTCCAGCAGCGGCTTGAAGGTGGGCACAGGCAGGGCAGGGCTGGCACCCGCTGCCCCCACTGCCATTGAGCCAGCAGCACCCTCCCAGCCCCGGCCTGCTGGAGGGTGGGGAACCAAGTGGCAAGGTTTTAAAGGTGGGGGAAAGTCCTTGCAGAGAGGGGTTGGACTCTCCTGGGAGGCAGGGAAGGAGGATGGGGTGGAGAAGGGGACAGGGCAGGAGGAGGGGGTGGGGGTGGGGGGAGGCGGGGAGGACACTCAGCAGCTCTGGGGGGAGCGAAGCCCCCACCGCACTCCACGGAGAGGAGAAGATGGTGAGGCCGTGGGAGGTGGAGAGGGAGATGCTGTGGAGGTGGGAGAAAGCCCCAGGGAAGTGACAGGCCTGGGGCAGGGGTGCAGTGGCACCGAGGATGCTTTTTGTCTGCCTCCTTTCACCAAGGTGCCACACACAGCCCTGGCATCAGGCAGAGGGAAGCACCCTGGAGGCCTTTAAGCAGCTGGGGGGTGCTGGGGGTGGTTCTGGGGACCAACAGCTCCCCAGTGTTCCCGGCCTGCTCCCAGCCCCACCGGTTAGCACTTCCCCAGGGATGGGGGAGAGGATGTGCAGCCCCTCCCTGCTCCATTTGCGGGGCCAGGCAGGGGCTAAGTGCCTTCTGAAGACCCTGGGAGGGAGCTGGGGGGAATGCCCCAGGTGGCTAAAATGCCCCTGAAGGACACAGAATAATTTAGTGCAGAAGCCCTTTGCCTCCATGCTCGTGCCTCAGTTTCCCCATCCGTGCAAGGCAGGGATCAGATCCCACGGGAAAAGCACGATGGAGATTCCTCCATCTGCGAGAGGCTGGGGAGCCTCATTCAGTGCTAATGACCTCAATTAGAGCTCCCCTGGTGTCTTCTCACCTCCCGGGCCAGGAATTCAGCCCCGGACCACAGTTTGCAGCCCCCACAAACGGGAGCTTCCCCCAGTTCAGGGATCCCCTTCCACACCAGTCCCAGACCCCCCTCTGCCTCCCCGTCCTATTCCCAGGCTCCCCTCACCCCATTGCCAGGCTCAGCATCCCTGGGCCCCCTCCAGCCACGGGGGATGATTGATGGCCACGGAGCCATCATCACTCCCAGCATGTCCCCCCCTGCCCCAGCCCAGTTTGGGGCAGAGGGTCCTGGGGAGCTGTCACCACACTGGTGGGGGGCCTGGCTTGTGCAAGCAGCCCCCATGGGGTGAGGGAAGGCTGGAGGGACAGAGCTGCCTGTCACAACCTCCTGCGTGTGGCCCTCCCAGGCAACAGCCTCAGGAGTCACCTTCCCCACCCCCACCCCCTCGCCATCCCAGCAGCTCCCCCAGCCCCATCCTCATGCCCTGCTCCACACAGGTAGGGGCTGACCTGACCCCCCCTGCAAGTTCCCTCCAGCAGCTCTGGCATCCCCCCAACAAAGGCTTTCAGCCTCCTGCCTCACACCTGGAGTAGTCTAAAGCTGGTCTTTGTGGGGGGCTCAGCTCCCCTCTTGGAGCCAATCTGAGGCACAGCAGTCTCATGTGCCCACCCCCCTCCCTCCCCCAGTCTTGAGGGGCACCAGGCCCTCCCCAAATACCTTCAGCCTGCCGCCCAAGGCCAGGTCAATGAGTTACAATCATCTCCCTGCTGCTCCCTAATCCCCTTTTGTCTCTCATTCACAAGCCACACTCCTTACCCTGGGCTGGATTTAGGGAAGGGGGGCTACTGCCTGCCCCCCCACCCTAGGGGAAGGATGCTGCCAGAGTCCCCCCACCTCAAAACCCCAGCAGAGAAAGCCAGGAGGGTAAGAGAGCCTTTTATTGGGGAAGGAGAGCAGCAAAGGAACAGCTTTCCAGGTTCCTCTGCTCCTGGAGGGGAAGGAGAAAGGCTCTCAGCCGTGGACATCCCAAGTGGAGCCTGATCCATGGTCAGAGCTGGGGAGGGGTTTGGTCAGCAGGAGGCAGGGGCTGGATCCTGGACGTGGTATGAGCAGGAGAGGTCAGGGGAGGACCCGAACTTGGGGTGCAGGGGTGCAGAGCTTGGGGAACAGTGGAGAGCTTGGGGCACAGAGGAGCTCTTGGGGCACAGGGGAGGTCTTGGGGCACAGGGGAAGTCTTGGGGCACAGAGGAGCTCTTGGGGCACAGGGGAGGTCTTGGGGCACAGGGGAAGTCTTGAGGCACAGGGGAGGTCTTGGGGCACAGGGGAAGTCTTGGGGCACAGGGGAGGTCTTGGGGCACAGAGGAGGTCTTGGGGCACAGAGGAAGTCTTGGGGCACAGGGGAAGTCTTGGGGCACAGAGGAGCTCTTGGGGCACAGGGGAGGTCTTGGGGCACAGGGGAAGTCTTGAGGCACAGGGGAGGTCTTGGGGCACAGGGGAAGTCTTGGGGCACAGGGGAGGTCTTGGGGCACAGGGGAGGTCTTGGGGCACAAGTGATGCTCAGAACTTGAGCTGCAGGGGAGTGCTTGGGGTACAGGGGAGAGCTCGGGGTGCAGGGGGTGCCCAGAGCTTGAGGCACAGGTGAGAGGAAATCGGGGTGTGGGGGGATGCCCAGGTAGAAGCATTTCAGTTGCAAAAGGGCTTTTAAGGTCGAGCCCAAGCCCTGACTGATTTTGGTTGGGGATCGTTGGGCTCCTGAAGGGCAGCAGCCCCTCGGGGGTGATATTGGAGTCCTTGGCGGTAATCAGAGACCCCGCGGCTGTGAGACCCCAGCCCTTGTCCTGCCTCATGGCCGACCAGCAGGGGACACCTGGATGTCCCCCCGGGGGTGATGTCCCCCCTAAGCACGTGTCTGACGCTCCTGACGTCCTCCTGTCCCCGCGATGTCCCCTCGGTCCCCCTTATCCTCCTGTCTGCCTCTGGTCCTGCTGTCCTCACTCGTCTGTGTGTCCTCTTTGCCCTCGTGTCCTACCGACGTCCCCACGCCCCACGGTGTCCCCACGCCCCGCAATGTCCCCACGCCCCATGGTGTCCCCACGCCCCGCAATGTCCCCACGCCCCACGGTGTCCCCAAGCCCCGCGGTGTCCCCACGCCCCGCAATGTCCCCACGCCCCACGGTGTCCCCACGCCCCGCAATGTCCCCAAGCCCCGCGGTGTCCCCACGCCCCGCGGTGTCCCCACGCCCCGCAATGTCCCCACGCCCCGCGGTGTCCCCGCAGCCTCGCGGTGTCCCCACGCCCCGCAATGTCCCCAAGCCCCGCGGTGTCCCCACGACCCACAGTGTCCCCGCAGCCTCGCGGTGTCCCCACGCCCCTCGGTGTCCCCACGCCCCGCGGTGTCCCCGCGGCCCTCCCCAGTCCCCTGCAAGGCTGCGGCCGCGGTGGGCGGAGCCGAACTCCAGTTGGGCGGGGCCTGAGGAACGGAGGGCGGAGCTTCAGGCCCAGTGGGCGGGGTCAACGTGCCCCGGGGAGCAGCGGGGCGTGGTCACAGCGCACTTCCGGCCGCGCCGCCGCCACTTCCGGCGATGGCGGCGATGGCGCTGGTGCGGCTCTGGGCGGCTGCGGGGCCGGGCGGGGCGGTGGGAGCTGGGGTTTGGGTGGGGATGGAGATGGGGCTGGGCTCGTCCCGCCGCTCCCTCAGCAGCTTCTCCCCGCGCAGGGACCTGCGGAGGCCGCCGCGGCCGCTCATGCCCTGTCGCTGCCGGCCGAGGCCTTCGGTAACGATGTGAGTGCCGCGGCAGGGGTCGGGGCCTGCCCTGGGCGGGGGGTTCCAGCTATGGCGGGGTCCCAATCCAGTGAGGTCCCCGTCCTGGAGGAGGGTCCCAGAACTGGGGGGGCTTCCAGTCCCGAGGGGCAGGTGTCTCGTTCCTGGGAGGGGCTCCTAGTCTTGGGGGACTCCAGTCCAGGAGGGTCCCAGCCCAGGGGGATCCCAGCCCAGAAGACTCCTTGTCCCACAGTGTGGGTCACAGCCCCAGGAAATCCTGATCTTGGGGTCGCCCCAGCCCTTGATGGGGGGGTCCTTATCCTAAGGGGGAGTTCCACGCCCCAGGGAAGAGAATGTCCCAGTCCTAGGAAGGGGGAATCCCAGCTCTGGGGGTCCCCAGCACCGAGGGGGTGTCAGCCCCCACAGCAGGCGTCCCACCTGGCTGGGCTGCTTGCGGATTTCCAGCTCTACAGCACCCTCTATGATCCCCACCATGGGTGGTCGGGGGTGGGGGGGGGGGGGAAGCCTCTCTGGCCACAGCCCCCTACCCCATCACCCACCAGCCATCCCTGCTTCCCCTCTGCATTCCTCTTGCCCCTCACAAGCCCTCAAGGGGAGGAGATGGTAGGGAGAGGATCTCTCCAGGGAGTCACAGCCCTGCCTGACCCTGCTTCTGCCTCCACAGCCCCAGCTGGAGCTGGTCTGGGCCATGAAGGCTCACCAGCACGCCCAGGTCTACTTCAATGTAAGTCCTGGGGTGGGGGCTTTTGTGGGGTCACAGTGATGGGAGGGGGGGCTTGTGGAAGGGCCCACAGTTAATTCTTCAGTCTTCCTGCATAGCTCATCTCCTCTGTGGACCCCAAATTCCTCAACCTCACCAAAGTCGATGACCAAATCTACAGCGAGTTCAGGAAGGTCTTCAGTGATCTCAAAATCGATGTGCTTGACCCAGAAGACCTCAAATCAGAGCCTGCCAAGGAGGTGGGTAGGGAGAAAAGCAGGGGAACAGATGCATTCCTCCCACCCTTTGCCCTGGGTTCTGGGGCTGCCAACTCTTCTGTCCCCAGAAATGGAGACCCTTCTGCCTGCACTTCGAGGGGCTGGTGGAGGACTTCAACTATGGCACCCTGCTGAGGCTGGACTGCAGCAAGGACTACACGGAGGAGAACACCATCTTTGGTGAGCAAGGGCTGCTGGGGCTCAGCAGGGCTGGGGGAGCCATGGAGGGGCTGGAGCTGGCCCTGTCCCAGCTGGGTGAGGGGTGCAGAAGGCTATGGGGAAACCCACAGGAAATGACAGAGTGGTTTGGGTTGGAAAAGCTCTTTGAGATCATCCACTCCAACCAGCCTGACTCTGCCAAGGCTGGGGCTAAGCCACGGCCCTAAGCACCACAGCTCTGCAGCTCTGGGACACCTCCAGGGCTGGGCATTCAACCACCAACCTGGGCAGCCTGGGCCAGGCTTTGAGAGCCTTGGGGAAGTTTCTTCTGCTGTCCAACCTCATCCCACTGCCCCCATGGATCCAAGCTGGGCAGATCCCTCTACTGAGCCTCCAGCAGCTCAGCATCTCACCCACCTTGGTGCCAGCTGGGTGCCTTGATCCCCCTCATCCATATCCAAAAGCTGTTACCAGAGCACTGCCTCCAGTAGCAAGCCCTGGGGCCACCCCTGGTGACTTGGTCACCACTTGTCCCTCCCTTCAGTGCCACTCAGTTTGCCCTCTGCCCTCTTTCAGCCACCAGGATCCAGTTCTTTGCCATTGAAATCGCTCGCAACAGGGAGGGCTGCAACAGCCTCCTCTACAGCAGCGCCAAGGCTCCGGCGGCAGAGGTGGCATCGGGCTGAGCAGGGCACCAGGACACCTGCCACCCATGTGAGGAGGGGCAGCAAGGGCCCTGCCTGGGCTTGGAAAGCTGCTGAAGGGGCAGAGCTGAGCTGTAGCTGCCCAACTCAGACTGTAAATAAAGGTTGGTTTTGTAAAGGAGTTCCTTGTGCTGCAGCTGGTGGAAGGGCAGAGCAGACCCAAGCAGGCTGAATCTGGGGTGAGTTGGGTTCAAAGCTCTGCCTGCCCTCCTTGAGACCCCTTGTGCCCAGCTGTGATCTCCCCACCCCCACCTGGAAACACTTTTTGAATCCAGCTCACATAGAAAAGTCTTCCTGCAGGAGGCAGGGGCTGGCTTCTGGCTGTGGCAGGAGCGAGGGCAGGGGGGCAGGTGAGGCCCAGAGCTGGGGGTGCAAGGGAGGGCTTGGGGCACAGGTGGTGCTCAGAGCTCAGGCTGCAGGGGAGAGCTTGGGGTGCAGGAGAGAGCTTGGGGTGCATGCAAGAGCTTGGGGTACAGGAGAGAGCTTGAGGTACAGGAGAGAGCTTGGGGTGCATGCAAGAGGTTGGGGTACAGGGTGTGCCCAGAGCTTAAGGCACAGAAGGTGTCCAAAGCTGGGGCACAGATGATGTCCAGAGCTTGGAGTGGTGCAGTAAATAGAGGTGCAGGGGACCCCCAGATCTCAAGGTGCAGAGGATGCCCAGGCAGAATCAGTCCAGTTGGAAAAGACCTTTAGGATGATTTGAGTCCAAGCACCAAGCACTGGGTGGTTTGGGTTGGAAATCAAATGATGGAATCGTAGCTCCTGGGGGGCAGAAGCCTTGGGCACAGGGGAGAGAGAGCTTGGGGCAGAGGTGGGGCCCAGCTGTGGGGGCCCAGCTGGTGATGGGCAGGCAGACACAGCTCAGTAGAAACCATTGAAGTTTTATTTGCAGTCACAATGCTTACACTGTATGCAGCAAACACCCTCACGAGTCACCCAGCAGTCTGCTCACGCCGAGAAACCAACGGAAAAGGAAAGGACTCAACACACAACCAGCAGAGGAGGGGAGCGAGAGGAGGAAGAGGGAGAGGAGCAAGAGGAGGAAGAGAGAGAGGAGGAAGAGGGAGAGGAGCAAGAGGAGGAAGAGAGAGAGGAGGAAGAGGGAGAGGAGCGAGAGGAGGAAGAGGGAGAGGAGCGAGAGGAGGAAGAGAGAGAGGAGGAAGAGGGAGAGGAGCGAGAGGAGGAAGAGGGAGAGGAGCGAGAGGAGGAAGAGGGAGAGGAGGAGAGGAGGAAGAGGGAGAGGAGGAAGAGGGAGAGGAGGAAGAGGGAGAGGAGGAAGAGGGAGAGGAGGAAGAGGGAGAGGAGGAAGAGGGAGAGGAGCGAGAGGAGGAAGAGGGAGAGGAGCGAGAGGAGGAAGAGGGAGAGGAGCGAGAGGAGGAAGAGGGAGAGGAGCGAGAGGAGGAAGAGGGAGAGGAGCGAGAGGAGGAAGAGGGAGAGGAGCGAGAGGAGGAAGAGGGAGAGGAGCGAGAGGAGGAAGAGGGAGAGGAGCGAGAGGAGGAAGAGAGAGAGGAGCGAGAGGAGGAAGAGAGAGAGGAGCGAGAGGAGGAAGAGGGAGAGGAGCAAGAGGAGGAAGAGGGAGAGGAGCAAGAGGAGGAAGAGGAGGGGAGGAAGAGAGAGAGGAGCAAGAGGAGGAAGAGAGGAAGGATGGAAAGAGAAGAAAAGAATGGAAACAAGAACACAGAAAAGAATCAGGAAAAAGAACAAAAATGGGGGGAAAAGGAGGAAAAAATACCCCCCCCCCAAAAAAAAAAAAAAAAAAGAAAAAGCAAAAGAGAATAACAAGAAAAAAATACAAACCAAACCCAAAATGAAAACAAAGAGAAAATAAAAACCAACAAAAGAAACCCAAAAGAAAAGCAAAAGAAACTAGGAGGAAAATGAAAGAAAGAAAAAAAAAAACCAAGGAAAGCAAAAAAGAAAACCAAAGGGAAATAAAACTAAGAAAATCAAGGAAAAAAAAAACCACCAAAAAAGAGAAGAAACCCAAAGCAAAGCAAACCAAGAGAGAAGGAAAAGAAAGAGAGAAAAGAAGAAAGAAGAGGAGGAGAAGGGGAGGAAGAGAAGGAAGAGAAGAGCAAAGGAAAGGAAGAGAAGGAAGAGAAGAACAAAGGAAAGGAAGAGAAGAGCGAAGGAAAGGAAGAGAAGAGCGAAGGAAAGGAAGAGAAGGAGAAGAGAAGGAAGAGAAGAGCGAAGGGAAGAGAAGAGCGAAGGAAAGGAAGAGAAGAGCGAAGGAAAGGAAGAGAAGGAGAAGAGAAGGAAGAGAAGAGCGAAGGGAAGAGAAGAGCGAAGGGAAGAGAAGGCGAAGAGAAGGAAGAGAAGAGCGAAGGAAAGGAAGAGAAGAGCGAAGGAAAGGAAGAGAAGGAGAAGGAAGAGGAGAGCGAAGGGAAGGAAGAGGAGAGCGAAGGGAAGGAAGAGAAGAGCGAAGGAAAGGAAGAGAAGGAGAAGGGAAGAGCGAAGGGAAGAGAAGGAGAAGGGAAGGAAGAGAAGAGCGAAGGAAAGGAAGAGAAGGAGAAGGGAAGGAAGAGAAGAGCGAAGGAAAGGAAGAGAAGGAGAAGGGAAGGAAGAGAAGAGCGAAGGAAAGGAAGAGAAGGAGAAGGAAGGAAGAGAAGAGCGAAGGAAAGGAAGAGAAGGAGAAGGGAAGGAAGAGAAGAGCGAAGGAAAGGAAGAGAAGGAGAAGGGAAGGAAGAGAAGAGCGAAGGAAAGGAAGAGAAGGAGAAGGGAAGGAAGAGAAGAGCGAAGGAAAGGAAGAGAAGGAGAAGGAAGGAAGAGAAGAGCGAAGGAAAGGAAGAGAAGGAGAAGGGAAGGAAGAGAAGAGCGAAGGAAAGGAAGAGAAGGAGAAGGGAAGGAAGAGAAGAGCGAAGGAAAGGAAGAGAAGGAGAAGGGAAGGAAGAGAAGAGCGAAGGAAAGGAAGAGAAGGAGAAGGGAAGGAAGAGAAGAGCGAAGGAAAGGAAGAGAAGGAGAAGGGAAGGAAGAGAAGAGCGAAGGAAAGGAAGAGAAGGAGAAGGGAAGGAAGAGAAGAGCGAAGGAAAGGAAGAGAAGGAGAAGGGAAGGAAGAGAAGAGCGAAGGAAAGGAAGAGAAGGAGAAGGGAAGGAAGAGAAGAGCGAAGGAAAGGAAGAGAAGGAGAAGGGAAGGAAGAGAAGAGCGAAGGAAAGGAAGAGAAGGAGAAGGGAAGGAAGAGAAGAGCGAAGGGAAGGAAGAGAAGAGCGAAGGGAAGGAAGAGAAGAGCGAAGGGAAGGAAGAGAAGAGCAAAGGAAAGGAAGAGAAGGAGAAGGGAAGGAAGAGAAGGAGAAGGGAAGGAAGAGAAGAGCGAAGGGAAGGAAGAGAAGAGCAAAGGAAAGGAAGAGAAGGAGAAGGGAAGGAAGAGAAGAGCGAAGGAAAGGAAGGAGAAGGGAAGGAAGAGAAGAGCGAAGGAAAGGAAGAGAAGGAGAAGGGAAGGAAGAGAAGGAGAAGGGAAGGAAGAGAAGAGCGAAGGGAAGGAAGAGAAGAGTGAAGGAAAGGAAGAGAAGGAGAAGGGAAGGAAGAGAAGAGCGAAGGAAAGGAAGGGAAGGAAGAGAAGAGCGAAGGAAAGGAAGAGAAGAAGAGAAGGAGAAGGGAAGGAAGAGAAGGAGAAGAGAAGGAAGAGGAGAGCGAAGGGAAGGGAAGGAAGAGCGAAGGAAGGGAAGAGAAGGAAAAGAAGGAAGGAAGGAAAAGAGATATGAGAAGCCAAGGGCAAAGGAAAGTGAAGAGTGAGAGGTGTGTGGGAAGAGGAAGTGGAGCCCCAAGGAGCTGTGGGTGGAGCCGAGCAGGGATGCACACAACTAGCAGCAACAAGAGTGGGCAAAGGACAAGGCAAAGAGCTTCCCTTCCCCAGCAGCTTCCCTTCCCCAAGGCCATTTTCCAGCCCAAATGTTGCTCGTGGCGACCTAAAAACTCGAGGGGGTGGGGTGGGGGTTGTGAAACACAATCCTAGAGGGGGGTGGGTTGGAAGGGACCTCCAAAGGTCATCTTGTCCAACCCCTGTGCAGTCAGCAGGGACATCCTGGCTGGAGCAGGTTGCTCAGAACCTGGAGCAGCTCCAGGGCTGGGAGCCTCAACCACCTCCCTGGGCAGCCCGTTCCGGTGTCCCACACTTGATGGGAGGCCAAACCTTGTTATTAAGAACCCTCTTGTGGTGGTGGCGGCAGCAGCAGCAGCACCTCCAGCCCCAGGCCGAGGGGAGATGTTGCTGAGCTCCTCGAGGAGCACTCCCAGGAGTGCTACCTGCGAGCTTGAGATGGGGGAGGGAGGAAAAACCAAAGCTGAGAAGGAGAAAGGGGGAAAAGAGTGAGGGAAGGAGGTGGTGGTGGTGGTGGCCAGAAGGTTGGAGAAGCAGGGTGGGAGCAGCTACACCGTGGAGAGAGAGCCACAAGCAAGCAGGAAGGAGGAGCAGGCAGCATGGCTTCGAGTTCCTGATAACAAGGGGGGCAAAAAGGAGGAAATCTGGGGGGGGGACACTTTGTGATTTGCCAAGGGTGGGAGAAGGAAAAAAAACCCCAAGCCTAAGAGACATTTGGGATTGGACAGCCTGGGGGGGGGGGGAGGTGGCTCTGGGTGGGGGTGGTCTGTTGGGTTGTGTTGATTCTTGGTGGGGTCTTATTGGGGTCTGTTGGTGAGGTTCTGGATGGGACCTTGTTGGGGTTTTGTTGGGGGTTTGGTTAGGTTCTGGTTGGGATCTTGGTTGGGTTGTGGGGTTTTGCTGATTCTTGGTGGTGTTTTATTGGGTTCTGTTGGTTAGGTTCTGGTTGGGACCCTGTTGGGTTTCTGTTGGGGGTTTGGTTAGGTTGTGGTTGGGATCTTGGTTGGGTTGTGGGGTTTTGTTGATTCTTGTTGGGGTTTTATTGGGTTCTGTTGGTTAGGTTCTGGTTGGGATCTTGCTTGGGACCGTGTTGGGGTCCTGTTGGGGTCTTGTTGGGGGTTTGGTTAGGTTCTGGTTGGGATCTTGGTTGGGTTCTGTTTGGGATCTTGTTCGGGTTCTGTTGGGACCCTGTTCTGGGTGGGATCTTGTTGGGTTTGTGTTGGGTTTTGTTGGTTCTGGTTGGGACCTTGGTTGGGTTCTGTTTGGGACCTTGGTTGGGTTCTGTTGGGACCCTGTTCTGGTTGGGATCTTAGTTGGGATCTTGGTGGGGTTTTATTGGGTTCTGTTGGGGGTTTGATTGGGTTCTATTTGGGACTTGTTAGGTTCTGTTTGGATCTTGTTAGGTTGCTGTTGATTCTTGTTGGGGGTTTATTGGGTTCTGTTGGGGATCTTGTTTGGTTTGGTTGATTGGTGTTGAGGTTTTATTGGGTCCTGTTGGGTTTTGGTTGGGATCTTGTTGGGACCTTGTTGATTCTTCTTGGGGTTCTACTTAGTTCTGTTGAGTTTGGTTGGGTTCTATTTGGGGTCTTGGTTGGGTTCTGTGGGGACCTTCTTGGGTTTTGTTGATTGGTGTTGGGGTTTTATTGGGTCCTGTTGGGTTTTGGTTGGGATCTTGCTGGGTCCTGTTCGGCTTTGGTTGGGTTCTTGTAGGGACCTTGTTGGATTCTGTTGGGACCCTGTTGGGTTCTTGTTGATTCTTCTTGGGATTTTATTGGGTTCTGTTGGGTTTGGTTGGGTTCTGTTTGGGACCTTGGTTGGGTTCTGTGAGGATCTTCTTGGGTTTTGTTGATTGGTGTTGGGATTTTATTTGGTCCTGTTGGGCTTTGGTTGGGATCTTGCTGGGGTCCTGCTGATTCTGGTTGGGATCTTGCTGGGTCCTGCTGGGCTTTGGTTGGGATCTTGCTGGGTCCTGCTGGGCTTTGGTTGGGATCTTGCTGGGTCCTGCTGATTCTGGTTGGTATCTTGCTGGGTCCTGCTGATTGTGGTTGGGATCTTGCTGGGTTTTGGTTGGGATCTTGCTGGGTTTTGGTTGGGATCTTGTTGGGTTTTGGTTGGGATCTTGCTGGGGTCCTGCTGATTCTGGACGGGATCTTGCTGGGTCCTGCTGATTGTGGTTGGGTTTTGGTTGGGATCTTGTTGGGTCCTGGTGGGGTTTGGTTGGGATCTTGCTGATTCTGGACGGGATCTTGCCGGGTCCTGCTGATTGTGGTTGGGATCTTGCTGGGTCCTGCTGATTCTGGTTGGGTTTTGGTTGGGATCTTGTTGGGTCCTGGTGTGGTTTGGTTGGGATCTTGCTGATTGTGGTTGGGATCTTGCTGGGTCCTGCTGGTTGTGGTTGGGTTCAGTTAGGTTTAGTTGATCTCTTGCCTTGTTGTTGGGTTTCCTTGGATTTCACTGATGCTTAGGTTTGGCTTCCTTGGGCTCTGTTGAGTTTTCTCAGCTTCTGTCGAGTTTCCTGGGGCTTCTGGTGGCTTTTACTGGATTCTCTCCCTGTGTGCTGAGCTTTCGGGGGGGGTCTTGTTGATTTTTTGTTGGTGGAGTTTGCTTTGGTTTCCTGGAGTTTTGATTGGGTTTCTTGCAGGGTTTCACTGGGGGCTATTGATCTTCTTCCTTGGCTTGTGTTGGGTTTCATTGCCTTTGGGGTTGGATTTCCTTGGCTTGACTTTTTCTTGGGTTTCTGTGGATTTTTTGGGTTGGGTTTTGGGGTTTTGTTGGCTTTGGGTGGGTTTTAGGGGAGGCCTGTGGCTCCTTACTGGGTTTCAGTTCGGGTTTGGGGGGGGGGGGTTCCTGGAGGTTTTGTTGGGGATTTGTAGGTTTTAATTGGGTTTTGTGTCTTCCTGGTGGGTTTCAGTTGGGGTCTGTGGGTTTTAGTTGGGGTTTTGTGGCTTCCTGTTGGGTTTCAGCTGGGGTCTGTGGGTTTTAGTTGGAGGTTTGTGTCTTCCTGTTGGGTTTTAGCTGGGGTCTGGGGGTTTCAGTTGGGTTTCAGTTGGGGTCTGGGGGTTTCAGATGGGGGTTTGTGTCTTCCTGTTGGGTTTTGTGGGCTTCCTGTTGGGCTTTGTAGGTTTTACTTGGGGTTTGGGGGTTTCAGTTGGGGTTTTGTGTGGTTCCTGGAGGTTTTGTTGGGGATTTGTAGGTTTTAGTTGGGTTTAGTGGCTTCCTGTTGGGGTTTGTGGGGTTCCTGTTGGGCTTTGTAGGTTTTAGTTGGGATTTGTGGCTTCCTCTTGGGTTTCAGTTGGGGTTTGTGGCTTTCTGGTTATTATAGTTGGGGTTTGTGGGATTCCTGTTGGAGTTCTGTGTGGTTCCTGGAGGTTTTGTTGGGGATTTGTAGGTTTTAGTTGGGATTTGTGGCTTCCTGTTGGGTTTCAGTTGGGGTTTGTAGGTTTTAATCAGGGTTTGTGGGGTTCCTGTTGGGTCTCAGTTGGGGTTTGGGGGTTTTAGTTGGGGGTTTGTGTCTTCCTGTTGGGCTTTGTAGGTTTTAGTTGGGGTTTGGTGTTCCTCGTGGGTTTCAGTTGGGCTGTGGGGGGTTTCAGTTGGGCTGGGTGGGGTTTCAGCTGGGCTGTGTGCCTTTTAGGTGGGAGCTTGTGGCTGGTGGCTTTCAGCTGGGCTTCTGTGGCTTCATCACTTTCCCTACTGTTGTTACTTTGGGTTGGGATTTGTTGGCTTTTTAGGATCCTTTTTGCTGTTGGTTTTTGCCTCTCCCTACACTTGTCCCTAAATCAACCTCTGCACTTTCACTCCCCCACCCCCTCGCTCCCAAAGAACGCTTCACCCCCTCCCCCCCAACACACAACCCCCAAACCACCACCAGCCCCTGGGACACACTTTCCTCACGCTCACACAACAAAACCCCTTGGGGCACAAAGACTCTGTAAAAACCTTTCAATCACACTTGGGTTTTTTTTTTTTTTTTTTTTTTTTTAACTTTTTTTTTTAAAACCTTTTTTCCAAACTTTTTATTTTTTAAACCTTTTTTTTAAACTTTTTTTTACTTTTTTTTATCCTTTTTTTAACCTTTTTTATCCTTTTTTTTAACCTTTTTTGTCCTTTTTAACCTTTTTTTATCCTTTTTTTAATATTTTTTATCCTTTTTTATCTTTTTAATATTTTTTAAACCTTTTTTATCTTTTTTAACCTTTTTTATCTTTCCTTTAACCTTTTTTCCTTTAACCTTTTTTCCTTTAACCTTTTTTCCTTTAACCTTTTTTTCCTTTAACCTTTTTTCCTTAACCTCTTTTCCTTAACCTCTTTTTTCTTTAACCTTTTTTTTAACCTCTTTTTTGTTGCTTTTTTCCCCTCCTTTAGTTTTTTTTTCCTTTAACCTTTTTTTGTTAACCTCTTTTTGTCATTTTATTTTTTTGTCCTTTTTGATCTTTTTTTATCCTTTTTTTTGTCCTTTTTTGATCTTTTTTATCTTTTTTGTGTCTTTTTGTCCTTTTTTGACCTTTTTTTGATAATTTTTTCCTTTTTGATCTTTTTTTCTTTTTTTTTTGTCCTTTTTTGACTTTTTTTTGTGTGTCTTTTTTGTCCTTTTTTACTCTTTCTTTTTTTGTCTTTTTTGTGTCTCTCTTTTTTTGTGTGTGTGTGTGTGTCTTCCTCTTTTTGTTTCAAGTGGAGTCAATATAAACCTTGTTCAAAGTGGTATGAAAACAATGTACACGTTTATACAAGGCAGGGCTGCAGCAGGGTGCTGGCCCCTTCCACGCAGACATTCAGGGCAAGAAGGGAGACCCTCCCCCCACCTCCCTCCTTCCCTCCCCCCTTCACTCCTCTGGTGGTGGTGGTGGTTTGTTTTCACACCCACCCCCTCTCCCCCCCCCCCTCAAAAACAAGCACCTGGAGAGCTCAACAAACCCCTCTTTTCTTTTCTTGTTTTTATAACTCTTGTTCCCCTCCTCCCCTGCTTTTTTTCTGGGGGGGGGGATGGGGGCAAGGTAGGGGTTTAAAGGACTTGGGGGGAGGGGGGAGTACAGGGACCCAAAAAGTGAGCGCCTGCGGTTCCAAGCCCTGGGGAAGAGCAGGGATTAGAAAAGGCTCCGAGGCTCCTCCTCTTCTTTCCATCGGAAACAGTAAGCCCTCTGGGCCAGGCCAAAGAGATGCTGCTGCTGCTGCTGCTGCTCCGGAGAGGTGCTGAGGTGGGGGAGGTGTCAGCTCATCATGTCGTTGCTGTTGACGCCGTAGGTGGAGTTCTTCATGGAGTCGTTCACCTCCCGCCGGAACGCCGACAGGTTCTGGGTGAACCTGCGGGGAGAGGCAAAGCGTCAAGAGGGCAGCACAGAGTCCCTTGCCCTGCTCCTTCTCCTGCTCTGCCATGCTCTTGCCCTGCCCCTTCTCCTGCTCCTGCTCTGCTCCTGCCCTGCTCTGCCCTGCCCCTGCTCCTACTCCTGCCCTGCCCCTGCCCCTGCTCCTCCCCTGCCCCGCTCTGCCTCTGCCCCTGCTCTGCCCTGATCCTGTTCTGCTCTGCTGCTGTTCTGCCCTGCCCTGCCCTCACACAGGGGCAGCTTGCTAGGGCTTGGAGAGCAGCCAGGCCAACCCCCACCCCCTGCTCCAGCAAGGACCCACAGCAGCTTGCCCAGCAGCACAACAGCCACGGGGGATTGGAAGCTCTCCACACAAGGTTGCCCTTGCTGATCTTTGAGGTCTTTTCCAACCTTATTGATTCTATGCAAAGGAGGCTCCACAACCTCTCTGGGCAGCCTGCTCCAAGATTCCAGCACCCTCACACCAAACAACTTCCTCCTCATCTTCACATGGAACCTCCTGGGTTCCACTTTCTATCTGTTTCCCTTTGTCCTGTCCCTGGGCACCACTGAGCAGAGCCTGGCCCCAGCCTCTTGCCCTCCCCAGCTCCTTTAGCTCTTGCTGAGCATTGCTCAGCTCCCCTCTGGGGCTGCTCTTCTCCAGGCTTTCAGCCTTTGGTCCTCCCAGAGCTGCTCCAGGCCCCTCAGCATCTTCCCTGTAGCCTCTCAGCCCCTGTGGACTCTTTCCAGCAGTTCTCTGTGTGGAACTGGGGAGCCCAGAACTGGAGCCAGGACTCCAGCTGTGGCCTCAGCAGTGATGGGGAAGAGAACCTCCCTTGCCCTGCTGGCCAAGCCCAGGAGACCACTGACCTTGGTCCCAAGGACACAGTGCTGGCTCATGGGGAACCTGTTGGCCCCCAGCACTCCCAGAGCCCCAGCAGGGTAGGGGCTGGAAGGGAGCTCTGCAAACCACCCAGCCTGGAGCAGGGTCATCCACAGCAGCTCCTCCTCCTTGGAGCTCCTTTCAGCAGCTCAACCCCTCCCTCCCCTGCACTGGGGCAGGGCTCTGCAGGAGCAGCAGGGCTGGTTGTGCAGCCAGCTGTGGGCTGTGCAGAGCTCAGGCCAGGCTCAGCCCCAGGCAGGAGCAGGCCTGTGGCCCTCACTGACCTGTCCCTGTTCTTGGTGAGGAGGTTGCGCTCGATGCCTTCCATCAGGTTCTCGAAGCAGAGGTGCATTGCCTGCTGCTTCTCTGGGGGCTGGCTGTTCACAATGCTGTTCCTCAGGTCAGAGAAGTACTGCAGGAGACAAGAGAAAGGTGTCAGAGGAGCCATCACCTTGGTTGGGGGACACACAACAGGCTCTGGGGGGAGAGGGAGGACACACTCAGAGCTCCTCAGGGTGACTCCAGCAGGTTCTGCAGGGCAGAGCTGGACACACTGCCCCACTCCACCTCTCCAAGCCCCAACTTCCCAATCCCCTCCTCTTGGCACCATTCTTCCCCCTCCACCACCCCTCCAGCCCCTCCACCTGTGGCAGGAAGGTGGAAGAGTCACCTTCTCATTGAGCAGGATCAAACCAAGCAGAGGCCGAGACATTGACCACTGGTTCCTGCAGTCCTCAAAGATGATGATGTTCAGCACTGTAGACAGCATCTGCAAGAGGCAAAGGGAGCTGGGAAACCACTTGAAAACTCCTTACACCAGCACTGGCAGGGTTCAGGAGCAACCATTCAGCTATTGGAGCTTCCACTGTTGGAGCTTCAATGCTCACAGAGCTCTGAGCACTGTGGGACAGGAGCAGCTGGAGCCCCAGAAGGGAAAGCTCAGAGCAACCATTCAGCTTTTGATGCCCCCGGGCTGCCCAGGGCAGTGGTGGAGTCCCCATGGCTGGAAAGGTTTCAAAGCTTTGGGGATGTGGTGCTGAGGACCATGGCCTGGGGGGGTCCTGGGGGCTAAGGCTTGGAGTCAACCACCTTCAAATCCCTTCCAACCCAACCCCTTCCATGAGTCTGTGTAAGAACCTCCCCCCTGGGTGCACCCTGCAGCAAGCACGGCCCTGGGAGGAGAGCCTGAGGGAGCTGGGGGTGGGGAAGAGGAGGCTCAGGGGAGACCTTCTTGCTCTCTCCAACTCCCTGAAGGGAGGTTGGAGCCAGGTGGGGGTTGGTCTCTTCTCCCAGGCACCCAGCACCAGAACAAGAGGACACAGTCTCAAGCTGTGCCAGGGGAGGTTCAGGCTGGATGTCAGGAATTCATTCTTCCCAGCAAGAGTGACTGGCCATTGGAATGTGCTGCCCAGGGAGGTGGTGGAGTCCCCATCCCTGGAGGTGCTCAAACAAGGCTTGGATGTGGCCCTTGGAGCCATGGTTTAGCTGTCAGGAGGTGTTAGGAACTAGGTCCTAGGTTGGACTTGCTGAGCTCTGAGGTCTTTCCCAGCCTGCTTGATTCTGGGCTTCTGATTGTGTGGCTTTGGAGCAGCCCCAGCACAGGATGAAAGCACAAGGAGAGAGGCAGCACCAGCAGAACAAAACCCTACTGAGCCCCAGGCTCTGGAGCAGGGAGCAGCCAGTCCCCAGCTGCCATCCTGCCCAGGAAGCTGAAGGCTTCCCTGAGAAGGCTCTGACCTGCTGGATCATCTCTGGGTGCTGCTGCATGATGTGCAGGAACCTGTCACTCTCCTGGGCCAGGGGGGTGCTCCTCTTCTTGGTGCTACGAGAGAGTTGCTTGAAGAGATAGGTGACAATGTGGTCCAGACAGGAGCAGCAGCCTGTGCAAACCATGGTGTCTGCAACAACAGCACAGGGGAGGCCTTGGGGCACTGCCAGCACTCCCTGGGCCTGCAGGCACCTGGGCAGGCTCCTGGACAGACACCCCCCCTGGAAGGGCCCTGGAAGGGCTCCACCTCCCCTGGAGGGGTGCTGGAAGGGCTCCACCTCCCTTGGATGGGTCCCTCCAGGGGCCCCACCTCCTCTGGATGGGTCCCTCCAGAACTCCACCTGCCCTGGATGGGTCCCTCCAGGGACTCCACCTGCCCTGGATGGGTCCCTCCAGGGACTCCACCTGCCCTGGATGGGTCCCTCCAGGGCCCCACCCATGGGATCCACCTCCAGCTTGAGGAGGTGAAGCTCCTCCAGCCACCACCAAGGTAGGTTTTCACTCTAAGAATTGAAGCCAACCAAGCAAAAGTCCTTCCCCACTTGCAAGGCCAAGGCCCAAGGCCAGCAGAGAGAGCAGCAGGAGTTACCTAGTGCAGTGAGACCTTCTGAAATGGAAGAGAGGATATACATGATTACATGAGGCTCCAGACTGGCTATAAAGTTCATGTGGTCCTGGGTGAGAACTTCCAGCAGGGAGTAATAGGACTGGCTGAGCTTGGGGTAGTCCTGCAGGGGAGAAAGGAGGGGCGGGGGGAGAAAGGCTTTGGTTAGCTTGAAAGCAGCAGCTGAAGCTTTCTGCTGGATCCCACCCCAGCCATGAATCACCTGGGAAGTGCTTACTGAAGCTCCTGGGAGGAGGGCAGCCCAAGCTGTCTCCCACCATCACACTGCCCACCCTCCTCCACCCCCCCAGCCTTCCAGCAGTGTGCTCCAGCAGGTTCTCCACACTGCCACAGGCTGCCAGGGGCTGGAAGGAACCCAAAGAGATCATCCAAGTCCAACCTCTCCTTGCCAGAGCAGGGCCATACAATCCAGCTCAGGTCACAGGGGAACACATCCAGAGGGGCCTTGAAAGCCTCCAGAGACTCCACCACCCCTCTGGGCAGCCTGCTCCAGGGCTGTTACCACCCTCAGAGCATCAAGGAGTTCCTCCTCATGTTCCCATGGAGCTTCCTATGTTCCACTTTGTGCCTCTTGCCCCTTGTCCTCTCCCTGGGCACCACTGACCAAAGCCTGGCCCCAGCCTCCTACCCGCCCACCCTTGAAATATTGATCACCATTGAGCAGATCCCCCTCAGGCTGCCCCAAATCCCTCAGCCTCTCCTCACTAGAGAGATGTTCAAACCCCTCCTCCTCCCCACAGCCCTTTGCTGTGCCCTCCCAAGCGCCTCCCTGTCCTCCTTCAAATGGGAAGCCCAGAACTGGACCCAGAACTGCAGATGGGAGCAGAGCAGAGCCTCTGAGGGGTGGAGAGAACCTCCTTGAGGAGGAGAACCAACTTGGAGAGGGGGGGATAGAACCTCCTTGGAGGGGCAGGGGGAGAGAACCTCCTTGGAGGAGGGGGGAAAGAGAACCTCCTTGGAGGAGGGGGAAAGAGAACCTCCTTGGAAGGGGGGAGGGAGAGAACCTCCTTGGAGGGGCAGGGGGAGAGAACCTCCTTGGAGGGGCAGGGGAGAGAACCTCCTTGGGGGGGACACGGACAGAACCTTCTGGGGGAAGAGAACCTCCTTGGAGGCGGGGGGAAGAGAACCTCCTTGGAGGGGGGGGGAAGAGAACCTCCTTGGAGGGGCAGGGGGAGAGAACCTCCTTGGAGGGGGGGGGGGACGGACAGAACCTTCTTGGGGGGAGGGGGGAGAGAACCTCCTTGGAGATGGGGGAGAGAACCTCCTTGGAGATGGCGGGGAGAGAACCTCTTTGGAGGGGGGGGGAGAACCTCCTTGGAGAGGGGGGAGAGAACCTCCTTGGAGAGGGGAAGAGAAAACCTCCTCAGAGGGGGTAAGAAGGCTCTGGCCACCCCTGGCAGCCCTGTGCTCGGCAGGCCCATGGCCATGCAGCCTGCCCCTGGGGCTGCTCACCAGCAGGTCGCTGTGGGGGATGGAGAGCAGCAGCTTGATGAAGGTCTGCAGGGCGTTGTCCAGGGCGTCGTCGCCGTAGAGGCGGAAGACGCCGAAGTTGACGTAGCTGCCGCTGAGCGCCGCCTTCAGCATGGAGAAGCAGATGGAGATCCCCTTCAGCTTCAGGGCGTACACCTGATCCTTGGGCACCTCCCCCAGCGTCAGGATCCGATTCCCTGCGCGGGCACACAACCCAACGGCCTTCAGCAGCCCGCCCCGGGCCTCTGCTGCCCCAGGGGCAGGGCAGGCACCGCCCCATGGGGACAGGGCAGGCACCGCCCCAAGGGGACAGGGCAGGCACCGCCCCATGGGGACAGGGCAGGCACCGCCCCAGGGGAGCAGGGCAGACACCGCCCCAGGGGAGCAGGGCAGACACCGCCCCAAGGGGACAGGGCAGCCACCGCCCCAGGGGACAGGGCAGGCACCGCCCCGGGGGCGCAGGGCAGGCACCGCCCCAAGGGGACAGGGCAGGCACCGCCCCAAGGGGACAGGGCAGGCACCGCCCAGGGAGGACAGGGCAGGCACCGCCCCAGGGACAGGGCAGGCACCGCCCAGGGGAGCAGGACAGACACCGCCCCAGGGGAGCAGGGCAGGCACCGCCCTGGGGAGCAGGGCATGCACCGCCCAGGGTGACAGGGCAAACAGCGCCCCAGGGAGCAGGGCAAACACCGCCCAGGGTGACAGGGCAGGCACCGCCCCATGGGGACAGGGCAGGCACCGCCCCAAGGGGACAGGGCAGGCACCGCCCCGGGGGGACAGGGCAGGCACCGCCCAGGGTGACAGGGCAGGCACCGCCCTGGGGGCGCAGGGCAGGCACCGCCCCATGGGGACAGGGCAGGCACCGCCCCAAGGGGACAGGGCAGGCACCGCCCAGGGAGGACAGGGCAGGCACCGCCCCAGGGACAGGGCAGGCACCGCCCCAGGGGAGCAGGGCAGGCACCGCCCCAGGGACAGGGCAGGCACCGCCCCGGGGAGCAGGGCAGACACCGCCCAGGGTGACAGGGCAAACAGCGCCCCAGGGAGCAGGGCAAACACCGCCCAGGGTGACAGGGCAGGCACCGCCGCAAGGGGACAGGGCAGGCACCGCCCCAGGGGAGCAGGGCAGACACCGCCCCAGGGAGGACAGGGCAGGCACCGCCCAGGGGAGCAGGGCAGGCACCGCCCCAGGGACAGGGCAGGCACCGCCCCAGGGGACAGGGCAGGCACCGCCCCAGGGAGGACAGGGCAGACACCGCCCCAGGGAGGACAGGGCAGGCACCGCCCAGGGGAGCAGGGCAGGCACCGCCCCAGGGAGGACAGGGCAGGCACCGCCCCAGGGAGGACAGGGCAGGCACCGCCCAGGGGAGCAGGGCAGGCACCGCCCCAGGGACAGGGCAGGCACCGCCCCAGGGGACAGGGCAGGCACCGCCCCGGGGGGACAGGGCAGGCACCGCCCCGGGGGGACAGGGCAGGCACCGCCCCAAGGGGACAGGACAGGCACCGCCCCAAGGGGACAGGACAGGCACCGCCCCAGGGAGGACAGGGCAGGCACCGCCCAGGGGAGCAGGGCAGGCACCGCCCCAGGGACAGGGCAGGCACCGCCCCAGGGAGGACAGGGCAGGCACCGCCCAGGGGAGCAGGGCAAACAGCGCCCCAGGGAGCAGGGCAAACACCGCCCCGGGTGACAGGGCATGCACCGCCCCGGGGGACAGGACAGGCACCGCCCCGGGGGGACAGGGCATGCACCGCCCCGGGGGAACAGGGCAGGCACCGCCCCGGGGGGACAGGCAGACACTGCCCCGGGGGGACAGGGCAGGCACCGCCCCAGGGGACAGGGCAGGCACCGCCCAGGAGGGACAGGGCAGGCACCGCCCCGGGGGCTTCAAGCAGGCTGGAAAGGGCCTTGGAGCTCAGCGAGCCCAACCTGGGACCTAACCCCCAACACCTCCTGACAGCTGAACCATGGCTCCAAGGGCCACATCCAGCCTTGCTTGAACACCTCCAGGGATGGGGACTCCACTACCTCCCTGGGCAGCACAGCCCAAGGGCCAACTCCTCTTGCTGGGAAGAGCTTCCTAACATCCAACCTAAACCTCCCCTGGCACAGCTTGAGACTGTGGCCTCTTGTTCTGCTGCTGGGTGCCTGGGAGAAGAGACCAACCCCCACCTGGCTCCAACCTCCCTTCAGGGAGTTGCAGAGAGCAAGAAGGTCTCCCCTCAGCCTCCTCTTCTCCAGGCTAAGCAACCCCAGCTCCCTCAGCCTCTCCTCACAGGGCTGTGCTCCAGACCCCTCCCCAGCCTTCTTGCCCTTCTCTGGACACCTTCAAGTCTCTCAATGTCCTTCTTAACCTGAGGAGCCCAGAACTGGACACAGGACTCCAGGTGTGGCTCCCCTCCAGCAGGGAGCAGCTCCCCTCCATCTCCTCCAGCTCCCTACCAGCTCCAGCAGCTCCCCTCCAGCTCCCTACCAGCTCCCCTCCAGCAGGGAGCAGCTCCCCTTCAGTTCCCCCCCAGCCCCAGCAGCTCCCCAGCAGCTCCCTGCAGCAGGAGCAGCGCTCCCTAGCTCAGCACGCATTCAGCCGGTGACTTCTGGCACAGCTTCCAGCCCAGGCTTGGCTCCTGGGGTGGCAGCTGCCCCAGCAATCCCTGCCCAGGCAAGCAGGGGCGGGGGGCAGGGGGCAGGGGGAGGCTCACCATAGGTGGTGATCATTTTGCTGGTTTCTCGGAAGAGCAGGATGCCGTTGGGGGAGGAGACATCAAACTGCAGCCGCTGCGACCTGAAAGAGAGACAGGGAATGGGCTGGGAGCTCACACAGGGCCCTGCACCACAGCTGCCCCTCCAGCACCTCCCCCAGGCCTCCCCTCGGCTCCCTCCCCTCTTTGCCCTGGAAAGTGCTGCTGGGCACCCCCAGAGCCACTCAGGTGCAGAGGAGCTCTGCTGGCACAGGAAGGCCTCTGTGTGGCAGCCCTGAGGAGCCTCAGGAGGTGGAGGCTGGAAGCTCTGCCTGGGCAGCACTCAAGCAGAGGGAACACCTTGGAAGGAGCAGAGTGGGGCAGGCTGAGGGGCTCCTGTTCACAGCAGGAGCAGCGCATTCAGAGCTCAGCATTTACAGTATCACAGTAGCACCAAGGTTGGAAGAGACCTCAAAGGTCATCAAGTCCAACCTGGCACCACAGACCTCATGACTGAACCACGGCACCAAGGGCCACATCCAATCCCCTCTTGAACACCTCCAGGGATGGGGACTCCACCACCTCCCTGGGCAGCACAGCCCAATGGCTAACAACTCTCTCTCAGGGAAGAACTTTCTCCTCACCTCCAGCCTAAACCTCCCCTGGCACAGCTTGAGACTGTGGCCTCTTGTTCTGCTGCTGGGTGCCTGGGAGAAGAGACCAGCCCCCACCTGGCTCCAATCTCCCTTCAGGAAGTTGGAGAGAGCAAGAAGGTCTCCCCTGAGCCTCCTCTTCTCCAGGCTAAGCAACCCCAGCTCCCTCAGCCTCTCCTCACAGGGCTGTGCTCCAGACCCCTCCCCAGCCTTGTTGCCCTTCTCTGGACACCTTCAAGTCTCTCAATGTCCTTCTTAACCTGAGGAGCCCAGAACTGGACACAGGACTCCAGGTGTGGCCTAACCAGTGCTGACCTACTCCCAGGGCTGGGGGTTCAACCTCCTCCCTGAGCAGCCTGGGCCAGGCTCTGAGAACCCTCTCAGGGCAGAAGTTCCTTCTCCTGTCTATGTCTCACCTCATGCTGCCACAGAAGTCCCAGGAGCAGCTCACACTTTTCATGTGATCAACTTCAGAAGGGCTTGGGGAGAAAGCTGCTGCCCTGATTGCATTTCACAGCCCCCCAGCATGGTAGGGGTTGGAAGAGACCTCTGGAGAGCACTCAGTCCAACCCCCCTGGCCAAGGCAGGGGCACCCAGAGAAGGCCCCACAGGAACACATCCAGGTGGCTTCAGAATCTCTCCAGAGATGGAGACTCCACCACCCCTCTGGGCAGCCTGCTCCAGGGCTCCAGCACCCTTCAAGAAGTTTCTCCTCCTGTTCAGGTGGAAGCTGTGATGTTCCAGTTCAGTCTGTTGCCCCTTGTCCTGTCCCTGGGCACCACTGAGCAAAGCCTGGCTCCATCTTCCTGACACCCAGCCTTGAAGCATTGATCAGCACTGATCAGCTTCCCCCTCAGGCTGCTCTTCTCCAGGCTAAAAGGATCCCAATCCTCTCAGCCTCTCCTCACCAGAGCTGTCTCAGTCCCCTCAGCTTCTTTGCTTCACTTCCTCCTGTAACCAGGCTGGAAACCCAGCCAGCCAGGGCCTGATCTCTGTGTCCCTGCCACTGCTACCAGCAGTCCCTTCCTCCAGCCTTGTGTTCAGCTGGCTGCTGGCCAGAGCAACCTCTTGGCAGCCTTCCACCAACCAGCTCAGACAGCTCCTGAATGATCTGAGCAGGATCAGAGGTGCCTCTGTGCTGTCAGGAAGAGCTGATGCTCTACAGCTGAAGTGCTCATCTGGCTGCCAGAGAGCACAAGCCTGAGCTGAACCAGCCTCTGGAAGTGTGAACAGGAGCTGGCTGCCTCCATCTGCCAGCACTGCCCTTGGAGCAGACACTCAGCAGCTTCAGAGGTCCTGGGCTGGGGCTCCTCACAGAACCACAGCCTGGGGGGGAGGCTTGGAAGGGACCTCTGGAGAGCACTGAGTCCAACCCCTCCCTGCCAGGGCAAGGTCACCCAGGATTGCATCCAGGTGGGTTCTGAATGCCCCCAGAGATGGAGACTCCATCACCTCTCTGGGCAGGCTGCTCCAGGGCTCCAGCAAGGCACCACAGGAACACATCCAGCTGGGTCTGGAATCTCTCCAGATGGAGACTCCATCACCTCTCTGGGCAGCCTGCTCCAGGGCTCCAGCAAGGCCCCACAGGAACACATCCAGCTGGGTCTGGAATCTCTCCAGATGGAGACTCCATCACCTCTCTGGGCAGCCTGCTCCAGGGCTCCAGCAAGGCCCCACAGGAACACATCCAGCTGGGTCTGGAATCTCTCCAGAGATGGAGACTCCATCACCTCTCTGGCAGCCTGCTCCAGCACCCAAAGGGCTCCAGAAAGGCACCACAGGAACACATCCAGCTGGGTCTGGAATCTCTCCAGAGATGGAGACTCCATCACCTCTCTGGCAGCCTGCTCCAGCACCTCAAAGCTGTTCACCTAGAGAGGGTCCCACAGGAACACATCCAGCTGGGTGTGGAATCTCTCCAGAGATGGAGACTCCATCACCTCTCTGGGCAGCCTGCTCCAGCACCTCAAAGCTGTTCACCAGAGAGGGTCCCACAGGAACACATCCAGCTGGGTGTGGAATCTCTCCAGAGATGGAGACTCCACCACCTCTCTGGGCAGCCTGCTCCAGGGCTCCAGCACCCTCCCCACGTTCAGATGGAACTTGTAATGGTCAGGTTTGTGTCCTTTACCTCTTGTCCTGTTCCTGGGCACCACTGAACAGAGCCTGGCCCCACTGCCCTGCCACCCACCCTTGAAGGGTTGATCAGCATTGCTCAGAGCCCCCTCAGGCTGCTCTCCTCCAGGCTAAAGGACCCCAGCCCCTCAGCCTCTCCTCACCACAGAGATGTTCCAACTCCCCTCAGCATCTTCCCAGCCCTTTGCTGTAGCCTCTGTGTCCTCCCTGAACTGGGGAGCCCAGAACTGAACCCAGCACTCCAGATGAGGCCCTGCCAGGGCACACACAGCAGATGGGGAGGGAAAGAAACCTCCTGCCCCCCAGCCTTGCTCTGCCTGAGCCATGAGCTGAGAGCTGGCCAAGCTGCTCCATTCCCTTCCCTGCTCAAAGGCTGCCGGCTCCCCTCCCCCCTGAGCCCTTGGCAGCCTTCAGAGCACAGAGAGAGAAGGGAGGAGGGAAACCCCCAGTGGGCACCAATGCCCACAGAGAGGCTGGAGCAGCAGCCAGGCAGAGCCCTGCCAGCTTCCCTACCTGTTGTGAACCAACTCAGCCATCAGTTTGAGGACAGGTGTAGTGCAGGCTGGGTCATGGTACCAGAGCTCAATGGCCCTTTGGAGGATGGGCATGTAGGAGGGGTAGCTGCAAGGGGAGAGCTAAGGAACTTGGGTGCTCTGCAGGAAGAAAGGGGGAAAAAGAAAGGCTGAATTTTACCCCCAAACCCCCTGCTCTGGTTTGGAGGGAGGGTTGGTTTGGTGTGCCCTGCACCCAAGCAGCTTGTGCCCAAGAGGCTGTTGAAGGGTGCTGGGGGGGGGCTGCTTGAGCACAGGGGAAGGATGAAAGCAAAGCTTAGATCAGGGCTTGGGTTGGGAGGGAGCTCAAAGCTCAGCCAGTTCCAAGCCCCCTGCCATGGGCAGGGACACCTACCACCAGCCCAGGCTTGCTCAAGGCCTCATCCAGCCTGGGCCTTCAACACTTCCAGGGAGGAGGACATCCCACAAGCTCCCTGGGCTCCAGGTTGCCCAGGGAGCTTGTGGGATGTCCTCCTCCCTGGAGATGCTCAGCACCAGGTTGGACAAGGGAAAAAAACTTCCTCAAGGCCTCACCTTCAACACCTCCAGGGAGGGAGACCCCTCCACAGCCTCCCTGAGCAAGCTGTGCCAGGCTCTGCCCTCCCTCACTGCAAAGCATTTCTTCCTCCTCTCCACTCTCAGCCTCCCTCCCCTTTCCCAGCTCCAAGCCACTGTCCCTCCTCCTGGCACTCCCAAAGCCCTTGCCCAAAGTCCCTCCCCCAGCTCTCCTGGTACTGGAAGGCTGCTGTGAGGTCTCCCTGGAGCCTTCCCTTCCCCAAGAATCCCCTACAGGAGCTGCATCAACCTCTCTTGCAGCAGGCCAAACAGGATTGCAGTGCAAGGGAAGGTGGAGCAGAGATCTGTCAGAGGGAGAGGCGAGCAACTTGGGGGCTGCAGACCACCCCCTCTGCCCTCTGAGCAGCTCTCACCAGGAGCACACCACCACCACCACCACCTGCTGCTGGCTTCAGGGAGCAAGAGGCAAAAGCTTTGCTGCTGCTGGTGGTGATGGTGCTGCTGCTCTTTGTTCCTGGCTGTGACACAAGCAGGGACATGAAAAGATCTTTGTACTCTGCAGCTCAAATCTCTTTAAGGTGCAGTGGGCATGCCCCCAAAGAGCAGAGCAGAGCTTTGGGTAGTAGCTTGCCAGCTTGGTTGCAGACAGACCAAAAGCCCCAGCTGTAGTTTTCTTTCAGGCCCTTACAACAGGCAGGAACTTGAGGGTTACAGAACAAAACCAAGTGAAGAGAAACCCTCCCACCCCCAGGCAGGATTTCACAGGCCAAAGAGGGCATTTGGATGCAGTCAGCCAGAGTGCTCCCCTCTTGCCAGCCAGGATGACTCAAAATGTGAGGGCAACTGAAGGATACATCCACTCAAACAGCATCATGAAGCTGGTCTTGGCATTGAAGGCAAAGGCTATTCCCCTCAAGTCTCTCACCAAGCCAACCAAAGTCCTCTGTGTGGGGAGAGAGAAAAGAGCTGTTAGAACAGAGCATGACATCAGCTCTGCCTCCCTGGCACCCCCAGCCCAGAGCTGCTTCCCTTCCTCCCCCTCCTTCCTCCCAGCAACAGACTCTGTGCTGGATGCCAGCCCCAGGCCAGGCAGCTCTGCTGCTTCTGCTGCCCTCTGTGATGGGAGGCAGGGCAGTGACAGCACTGGAGGCCTTCCCTCCCAGCAGGAGGAGTGCTGGCAGATGAGGCTCCCTGATTCAGTCATCACAGAATGCTTTGGCTGGGATGGGACCTTAAAGATCAGCCAGTTCCAAGCCCCTGCTGCCATGGGCAGGGACATTGCCCTTGCTCAAGGCCTCATCCAACCTGGCTCTCAACACTGCCAGGCTTGGAGCTTCCACAGCTGCTCTGGGCAACCTGTTCCAGGCTCTCACCACCCTCCTGGGGAAGAATTTCTTCCTCATGTCCCATCTCAATCCAGCTTCTCCCAGTCTGAAGCCATCACCTCTCATCCTCTCACTCCAGGCCTTTGCACCAAGTCTCTCTCCAGCTCTCCTTCCCTCCAGGTGCTGGAAGACTGCTCTAAGGTCTCCCTGGAGCCTTCTCCTCTCCAGGCTGCACAACCCCAACTCTCTCAGCCTGGCTTCACAGCAGAGAGCTCCCAGCCCTGCCAGCATTGCTGTGGCCTCCTCTGGCCCTGCTCCAAGTGGTCCCTGTCTATGCTGAGGACTCCAGAGCTGCCCCAGCACTGCAGGGGGATCATAGAGAGCACAGCAGAGGGGCAGAATCCCCTCCCTGCCCCTGCTGCTGGGGCTTAGCCCAGGAGCTGGTTGGTTTCTGGGCTTTCTGACCCACACCAGGACCCCATGGGGCACAGGAGACAGCACCACTCCCCCAGACTCTAGAAGCAAAGCCCTCCCCCCTCCAGCATCTATTGGGGTCATTCAGAGGGCAGAAGGGCTTCCAGGCTGCTCTCCCCTGTCCTGCCAGAGCTGTGAGGGGAAGGAGCAGGGAGGATGTGGCCCTGCCCAACTTACTTTTGCCTCTTGTTCGTTGAAAGTGTTTGTACTGAACATCTGTGCCACAGTCTCAAAGGCAGCAGTCAGGGGAAGCATGAACTGCTCATACTGATCCTCATCTTCCCCTGCAAGGCAAACAAAACCCCAAACCAGAAGTGAGGAGGAAAGAGAGGGGCACACCCCTGCCCCCTGCAGAGCTGCCTGTGCCAGCCCTTCAGACCCTACTCCCCCCCCAGAGCCCACGTGGCTGCAGGGGGCTGAGCTGGCACTGCCACCACCTAACCCTGAGAAAGGGCTTGGCACAAACCCTGCCAGCTCAGGAAAGTCTCTGGGATATTCTGGAGGCAAAATGCAGCCTCAGCCTTGGTGCTGTGCACCTCTGGCCTGCCTCCACCCAGCCACAAGGCATCAAATCCATGCTGGAGCTTTTTCCACCCCCCATCCTTTTTCTTACCCCATTTGGTTTCTCCCATTCCAACATCCTTCCCTGCAGCACCTTACAGCTCCCTGAACAGCAGGGCCCAGCAGGGCCCAGCAACCAAACTACACATCACAGAATGGTTGGGGTTGGAAGGGACCTCTGGACATCCAGCCCAAGCCCCCTGCCAGAGCAGGGCCCCCCAGGGCAGGGCACACAGGAAAGTCTTCAGATAGGTCTTGAAAGCCTCCAGAGAAGGAGGCTCCACAACCTCTCTGGGCAGCCTGCTCCAGGCCTCCAGCACCCTCACAACAAAAGATTTTCCTTCTCTTCAGGTGGAGCCTCCTGGCCTCCAGCTGCTCCCTGCTGCTCCTTGTCCTGGCACTGGGCAGCACCCAACAGAGCCTGGCACCCTCCTCCTGACCCCCACCCCTCAGATATTGATAGACATTGATCAGATCCCTCTCAGCCTTCTCCTCTCCACACTAACCACCCCCAGGGCTCTCAGTCTCTCTCCACAGCAGAGCTGTTCCAGTCCCTTCAGCATCCTCAGAGCCTCCCCTGGGCTCTCTCCAGCAGGTCTCTGTCCCTCTTGAACTGGGGAGCCCCAAACTGGACACAGCATTGCAGCTGTGGTCTCAGCAGGGCAGAGCAGAGGGGCAGCAGAACCTCCCCAGCCCTGCTGGCCACACTTTCCTTGCTGCCCCCCAGGCTGCCATTGGCCTCTTGGCCACCAGGGCACCTTGCTGGCCCATGCAGAGCTTGCTGCCCAGCAGCACTCCAAGGTCTTTCTCCAGGGAGCTGCTTCCCAGCAGGACTCCCCTGGTGCCTGGGGTTGGGTCATCCATGAGGAACACGGAGCTCCATGAGGTCCCCCTCTGCCCAGAACTGTGCTCTGCAGGCCAGGGAAAGGCCCCAGTACCTAAATCCACCATGAGGAGACGCCCAAGTGCAGTGTAGAAGGTTGTCCGACACCTCATGTCAGTCAGGTTGGACTGATTGTTAATGCCCAGGAAGGAAAAGTGCTCACTCTGCAAAGGGAAGGGAAGAGATGGGTTAAAGGCCAACCAGCACCTGGCATGGGCTCCTGCCTGGAGGGCTGGGGCTGCCTCATTCCCCTGGCTGAAGGAGGAAGCAGCAGTGAGCTGCGTGGTCACCTGGCCGAGCGCTTCCCCCTCTGCCGGGCACCAGAGGGCACCGGCACGGCCTGCAGCAAGCTGGCAGCTTCAGCTGGGCATTGCCCAGCAGCAGAACAAGTAGGGAGGGTTGCTTTGCCTCCAAAGCAGAAACACAACCTGGCCCACCTGCTCCTGGAGACATTGCAGGCAGCAAAGCCAGCCCCTCTGCAGAGAGGCCCTGAGTTACCCTGCCCCTGCTCTCCGCGGGCTCAAGAGCAGCTCCTGGGCTGAACCCAGGAGGTGGAACCAGCCTGGAACACAGCTCCCAGCTCAAGGAATGCTCAACCCACTCACTGCAGACCTTCTGGATGTGGTGCTGGGAGCCCTGTCAGCTCAGCACCAGGGCATCAAATGCCCACAGGCTCCCAGCAACCTGATCCTTTGCTGCTGCCTCCTGGCTGCTCCTTCCAACGCCGCTGATTTCAAGGCAGTGTCCCCAGACCCACCCAAGGGAAGGAGCAGAGGGCCCAGGCTGCTGCCCTGAGTGCTGCAGGAGATGGCAGCTTGTCCAGATCAGCACTCTGGGGCTGCTTTTGTTGGGCTTTCAATTGCATAAGGACTCCTCAACTGCTCTGTGCAGCAGCAGCAGCAGCTGTCTCCTGAAGATGCCTCTGGAGGTGGTTGTGTTCCCATGGAGAGTAAAGAGGGCTCTGTCCTGCTTTGGGTTAGAACAGGGCCACCCCGGCTTGGAATAGGGCTTAGAACAGGGCTTAGAACAGGGCCACTCCTGGCTTGGAACAGGGCTTAGAACAGGACCACCACTGGCTTGGAACAGGGCTTAGAACAGGGCCACCCCTGGCCTGGAACAGGGCTTAGAACAGGGCCACCCCTGGCCTGGAACAGGGCTTAGAACAGGGCCACCCCTGGCCTGGAACAGGGCTTAGAACAGGGCCACCCCTGGCTACTTCTGCTCAGTGATTTGACTTTGCAGCTCAGTCACCTAAGGGCTGCCCCAGCCCCAACCCTTGGCCAGGCCCTTGGCTCACCTCACCCCTTCAGAGATCAAAGGCATCACCTAGTTATCATGGGATGGGTTGGATTGGAAGGGGCCTTAGAGCTCAGGCAGTTCCAACCCCCCTGCCAGGGGCAGGGACACCTCCCACCACCGGCCCAGGTTGCTCCAGGGCTCCTCCAACCTGGCCTTCAACACCTCCAGGGATGAAGAGGTGTCCACAGCTTCTCTGGGTGACCTGTTCCAGTCTCTCACCACCCTAACAATGAGGAATTTCTTCCTGATGTCCAATCTAAATCCACCCTGCTCCAGTTTCCCAGCTTCTCAGCTTGCACTGGGTTGGAAGGGACCCTCCTGGCCAAGCCCTCTGCAGGCAGCAGGGACACCTCCAAGCAGAAGGGGCTGCCCAAAGCCACACCAGGTCTCATCTTCAATGTCTCCAAGGACAGGGCCTCAAGCCCATCCCTGGCTAACCTGTTTCAGTGTTCCTGTGCAGAGCTTCCTCCTGATGTCCAGCCTCAATCTCCCCTGCTCCAGTTTCAAACCTTTGCCTCTGGTCCCACCCCCACAGGCCCTTCTCAACAGTCCCTCCCCAGCCTTCCTGTAGCCCTCCTGCAGATACAGAACCACAGCTCTAAGGTCTCCCTGGAGCTTTCCCTTCTCCAGGTTCAACAGCCCAAATTCTTTCAGCCTACCCCAAACCACTGCCCCTTGTCCCCATCACCCCAGGCCCTTAGAACTCCCTCCCCAAACCAGGCTTTGGCCAAAGCAGGTTCACAGCCTACATCCTCTCCAGCCTCAGCAGGTACAATGGAAGCACCTCATGGAATTCTAGAATCAACCAGGTTGGAAAAGACCTCAGAGAGCAGCAAGTCCAACCTATAACCTAATCCCTAACACCTCCTGACAGCTGAACCATGGCTCCAAGGGCCACATCCAGGCCTTGCTTGAACACCTTCAGGGATGGGGACTCCACCACCTCCCTGAGCAGCACAGCCCAGTGGACAATCTCTCTTGCTGGGAACAACTTTCTCCTCACCTCCAGCCTGGCACAGCTTGAGACTGTGGCCTCTTGCTCTGGTGCTGGTGCCTGCCTGGGAGAAGAGACCAACCCCCACCTGGCTCTAACCTCCCTTCAGGGAGTTGCAGAGAGCAAGAAGGTCTCCCCTGAGCCTCCTCTTCTGCAGGCTAAGCAACCCCAGCTCCCTCAGCCTCTCCTCACAGGGCTGTGCTCCAGACCCCTCCCCAGCCTCCTTGCCCTTCTCTGGACACCTTCAAGTCTCTCAATGTCCTTCTTAACCTGAGGAGCCCAGAACTGAACACAGGACTCCAGGTGTGGCCTAACCAGTGCTGAGCACAGGGCACAATGACCTCCCTGCTCTTGCTGGCCACACTCTTCCTGATGCAGGCCAGGATGCCATTGACCTTCTTGGCCCCCTGGGCACACTGCAGGCTCATGTTCAGCCTTCTCTCAACCACTACCCCCAGGTCCCTCTCTGCCTGGCTGCTCTCAGCCCCTCTGACCCCAGCCTGTAGCACTGCCTGGGGTTGCTGTGGCCAAAGTGCAGGACCCGACACTTGGGACTTGTTCAGTGCCATCCTGTTGGACTCTGCCCATCTGTCCAGCCTGGCAAGGTCCCTCTGCATCCTGGGAGACAGCTGAGTGCATCCCTGGGGATCCTGGGAGCTGGAGGGGGCCTGCAGGGGGAGGCTGGCAGGAGGCTGCAGGACTCACCGTGTGATTGTTCAGCATGAACTGGACGGCGCTGAGCTTCACCAGCTTCCGCACGCTGCTGTAGGTGCAGGAGGGGGGTTAAGGAAGCACCAGGGGCAGCAGAAGACTCCTTGGCAGTGTTTGCAAAGCTCTCTGCCAGGGCAAGACTGGAAGGGGACTGAAGACCTCTGGAGCACTTCAGTGTGTTGCAACCTCTCCTGCCTCTGGCTCGAGAGGACCCCGGCCGCGGAAGCCTCTGCTGCGGCCAGGTTTGCTCAGCCTCTCAGGAGGAGCCAAGCAGGAGGCCAGGAGAGAGGCACTGGAGCTTAATTAACTGGGACTAAGTTAATGGCCAAGAAATTAACTGTCACAGGGAGCTACAAAGCAATTATCAGTCAAAACAAATAAATCACAGAATGGGTTTGGGTTGGAAGGGACCTCAAAGCTCAGCCAGCTCCAGCCTCCCTGCTGCTGTGAGCAGGGACACCTCCCTCCCTCCCTCCCTCCCTCCCTCCAGCCCAGCTTGCTCAGGGCCTCACCCAGCCTGGCCTTGGACACCTCCAGGTTTGGAGCCTCCACAGCATCTCTGGGCAACCTGCTCCAGTGCCTCACCATCCTCATGGGGAAGAACTGCCTCCTCATGTCTCATCTCAATCCTTCTTCCAGTTTGAAGCCATCAGTCCTCATCCTCTCACTCCAGGCCTTTGTCCTAAGTCCCTCCCCAGCTCTCCTGGAGACCATTCAGGTACTGCAAGGCTGCCCTGAGGCCTCCCTGGAGCCTTCTCTTCTCCAGGCTATCAAAATAATCAAACCCAAACTACATACAGCCATCTGCTGCAACTCAGCAGCCAGACGAGACCAGGCACTTGCCCTCTGCCCTGCTCACTACCTCAGAGGTCACAGAATGGGTTGGGTTGGAAGGGATCTTGAAGATCATCTAATTCCAACCCCCTGCCATGGCAGGCACACCTCCCACCAGCCCAAGCAGCTCAAGGCCTCATCCAACCTGGCCTTGAACACCTCCAGGGAGGAGACATCCACAACCTCCCTGGGCAACCTGTGCCAGTGTCTTCCCTCCCTCACTGGAAAGACAGAATAGAATAGAAGAGACCAACCCCCACCTGGCTACAACCTCCCTTCAGGCAGTTATAGAATGGAATGGAAATAGAATTAACCAGGTTGGAAAAGACCTTTGAGATCATCAAGTCCAACCTATCCCCCAGCACCATCTGATCAACTCAACCATGGCACCAAGGGCCTCATCCAGGCTCATCCTAAACACCTCCAGGGATGGGGACTCCACCACCTCCCTGGGCAGCACAGCCCAAAGGTCAATCCCTCTTGCTGGGAAGAACTTCTTCCTCACCTCCAGCCTAAACCTCCCCTGGCACAGCTTGAGACTGTGGCCTCTTGTTCTGCTGCTGGGTGCCTGCCTGGGAGAAGAGACCAACCCCCACCTGGCCCCAACCTCCCTTCAGGGAGTTGGAGAGAGCAAGAAGGTCTCCCCTCAGCCTCCTCTTCCAGGCTAAGCAACCCCAGCTCCCTCAGCCTCTCCTCACAGGGCTGTGCTCCAGACCCCTCCCCAGCTTTGTTGCCCTTCTCTGGACACCTTCCAGCAGCTCAACATCTTTCCTAACCTGAGGAGCCCAGAACTGGACACAGGACTCCAGGTGTGGCCTAACCAGTGCTGAGCACAGGGCACAATGACTTCCCTGCTCCTGGCCACACTGCTGGCCACACTGCTCCTGATCCAGGCCAGGATGCCATTGGCCACCTGGGCACACTGCTGGCTCATGTTCAGCCTACTACTGACCAGCCCCCCCCAGGTCCCTCTCTGCCAGGCCATCCCTGTGTGCTGTGCTGTGTTCTTGATGGAGTGAAGCAATGCAAGGTGAAGCAATTGAGGATTCTGTTACACACAGAGGGCTGCTGGTGTCAGAGGAGCATCTGGGTGACTCTGGCCCCGTGCTGAGCTTTAGGCCTCCTGTGCAGCCAACATCTCTTCTGCAAAGGATATCCAATGGAGAGGTCATTGAGCAGCTGCAGCGTCTTGGAGGTGATAGGTTCACAGCGACCCCAGTACTTCAAGTTGGTGATGCTAGGGAAGAGGACAACAAGGAGAGATCAGGAGGGGTTTGCTCAGCCTCCCCTTTGCTGTCTCCTGGCAGAGTTGCTGCAGCTGCAAAGTCAGCCCCACCGTCCTCAGCTCCACCCTCCACCGAAAGCACAGACATCACAAGGCCACGAAAGAGGGGTATGAAAATCACTGTACTTACATTTGGTTGACTAGAAAAATTATCCTTCAGATAATCTTCACTACTTGGGTCCCAAGCTACACTGGCCCATACCCAGGCCCTTGGAATTCTGTGGCACTCCAGGGCTGGTTTCTGCAGCAAGGGTAAGAGAATTCTGCGGCAGTGACTACATGCAGACGTCTGCAACTCTGCACCTGCACCATCCACTGTCAGCTGCAGAATTCTAGTAGCCCTTTGCTTCTTTCCAGGAGAGCCACCTGCACCCCTCTGGGGGTGAGGGACAGCTTGGGCTGGGAGTGGAGGGGGGAGAGAGGAAGGCAAAGCCCCCCTGCAGGTAAAGACGGAGGGGCGATGCTACAGAAGCTGCGGGGGGGAAGCTAACGGCTGGGTGGCACCGGGAGGCCCAATCGGTTCCACAGGCTGCCAAGGGCGTGACAAAAAAAGGTCACCCCGAGGTTTGGGCCAGAGGAGAGGTGCCAAGGAAGAGGCCAAATCGAGTCCCTACCAGAGGGAAAGAGGTTTGAAGCCAAGGACTTGCCCTGCTCTGCTCCTGACCAGCACAACCTGCAAAGGGAAGCTCGGAAGGAGCACCGAGTGCCCTCCCTGCAGCAGCTTTGGTGAGTGCCAGGGTGCTTGAGGCTGTGCCCTCTCTGACTTTGGTTGTAGGCAGGCACTGGGAAGAGGATCCATTGTCCTGGGTATGTTTTGGTGTCTCCACGCTGGATAGCTCACTCCTGGGTCCTGCACACGGCAGCAGCCCTGAGAGCAGCTGCTGCGCTCTCCAGCCAACCAGATCCTGCTGCCTTTAGACTCCACAGCGCTCCCCCAGCATTCCAGTTTGTCCTGCTTCAGACCTTCAAACCAGCCCTGGAAGCTCTGCTGCCTGCAGGCATCACCACTTACATTTTCCCTATGAAGACACTCAGGACCATGGTCTCATCGTTCAGCCCCAGGACCTCTGAGAGACGGCGGTACAGCTGCAGGGGGGAGGACAAAACAGCAGCAGGTTAAAGGCAGGGGAACGAAGGAGGAGCAAGGATCAGGTTGGGTCTGCACCACTTCTCCCTTTGTGGCATTCCCCAGGGAGGTGGTGGAGGCCCCAGCCCTGCAGGTGCTTAGGAAATGTGTGGCTATGGCACCTGGGGACCTGGTTTGAAGCAGCCTTAGGGTGATGGTTGGACTTCATGATCTTAAAAGGTCTCTTCCAAGCCAAACAGCTCTGTGAGTCCATGACTTCTGGGAGGGTCTCTCTGGGTTTCATAGACTCAGAGAGTTGTCAGGGTTGGAAGGGACCTCAAGGCTCAGCCAGTTTCAATCCCCCTGCCATGGCCAGGGCCACCTCACACTACAGCAGGTTGCTCACAGCCACATCCAGCCTGGCTGCAAACACCTCCAGGGCTGAGGCTTCCACCACCTCCCTGGGCAGCCTGTGCCAGGCTCTCACCACCCTCATGGGCAACAACTTCTTCCTGACATCCAATCTGAGTTCATCCATTTTCTGCTTTCCCTAGGTCAGTCAGACAATGCATGGAGATGTTTGTGATCTGATCCACAGCAAGGTTTGCCCTCACCACTGCTGCCTCTTCTCCACCTGTGCCCAGGAGCTGAAGCATTTGGTTTGCCTAAGAGAAGGGGATACAGCAGCTCTGCTCCTCCAGCTGCAGCTGCAGGCTGCCCAGGGAGGTGGTTGAATCCTCATCCCTGGAGAGGTTCCAGAGCTGCAGAGCTGTGGTGCTGAGGGCCACGGCTCAGCCCCAGCACTGGCAGAGTCAGAGAATGGTTGGACTGGGTGAGCTTAAAGGGCTTGGCCAACCCAAATGATTCAGTTTGTCTGGCACTCTAAGCTTCCTGTCACATCACTGGTCTGAAGCCTCCAGGCTGGGGAAGGAAGGTCCTGGGGGCCTGGAGAGCTCTTCACAATGAGGGTGGTGAGACACTGGAACAGGTTGCCCAAGGATGTGGTTGAGGCCCCATCCCTGGAGACATTCAAGATCAGATGTGGCCCTGGGTAGTCTGATCTAGCTGGAGCTGTCCCCTGCTCGACAGGATGACCTCTGAGGGTCCCTTCCAACCTGATGCAATCTGTGACAGGAAGGTCTTAGGGCAAGTGGAAAGGAAGAGAAGCTCATTCTGCAGTAATGTTCCCATTCTGTCCCTTTCTACCTGCAGAAGGCATTTTGCATCTCTAAAGAGGCACATTCCAAGCCCAACTGCCTTGTGATGAAGAGGATGGGTCCACACCTCCACTTCAGAGACAAGCAGGGCACAGACACCAAGCTCAGGCTCCTCACCAGGTGGTGAGACCGCATCACACTTCCACAGGTCCCTTGAGGGACTCATTTGAAGCCACAGCAGAAGCCTGGCAGATAGAAGTGGGGCCAGGTCTCTGTGGCTGTGCTGTTTGAGATGGTTGCTCAAAACCAGCTGCAAGTTTGCCAAGTTAACACTGGGCAGGCATCCAGAGCACATAGCAGGGAGGTCTCTGAGACACTGTCAGCTCTGAAGAAAACAAACAATGCCACTTGTTTGGGGGGGTAAAGGGGGGTGGATGTAGTCTGGAGAAGAGAAGACTGAGAGGGGACTTCAGCAATGTCTATAAAGAGCTGAGGAGTGGGTGTCAGGATGGGATAGGATAGGATAGGATAGGATAGGATAGGATAGGATAGGATAGGATAGGATAAACCAGGTTGGAGAAGACCTTTGAGATCATCAAGTCCAACCTATCCCCCAGCACCATCTGATCAACTCAACCATGGCACCAAGGGCCTCATCCAGGCTCATCCTAAACACCTCCAGGGATGGGGACTCCACCACCTCCCTGGGCAGCACATCCCAAAGGCCAATCTCTCTTGCTGGGAAGAACTTCTTCCTCACCTCCAGCCTAAACCTCCCCTGGCACAGCTTGAGATTGTGGCCTCTTGTTCTGCTGCTGGGTGCCTGGGAGAAGAGACCAACCCCCACCTGGCTCCAACCTCCCTTCAGGGAGTTGGAGAGAGCAAGAAGGTCTCCCCTCAGCCTCCTCTTGTGCAGGCTAAGCAACCCCAGCTCCCTCAGCCTCTCCTCACAGGGCTGTGCTCCAGACCCCTCCCCAGCTTTATTGCCCTTCTCTGGACACCTTTCTGCATCTCAACATCTTTCCTAACCTGAGGAGTCCAGAACTGGACACAGGACTCCAGGTGTGGCCTAACCAGTGCTGAGTACAGGACAGGATGACTTCCCTGCTCCTGCTGGCCACACTGTTCCTGATGCAGGCCAGGACGCCATTGACTTTGCAGTGGTGTCCTAGTGGGTAGCAATGTGCCCTTGGGGCCAGGAGTCCCAAAGGCATCCTGGGGTGCAGCAAGAGGTGTGGCCAGAAGGGCTGGGGAGTTTCTTTTCCCCTTCTACTCTGCCCTGCTGAGACCACAGCTGCAATGCTGTGTCCAGTCTGGGGCTCCCCTGTTCAAGAGGGACAGAGACCTGCTGGAGAGAGCCCAGGGGAGGTTACAAAGGTGTTGAAAGGTCTTGAATATCTCTGCTATGAGGAAAGACCAAGAGCCCTGGGGCTGATTAGTGTGGGGAGGAGAAGGCTCAGAGGGATCTGATCAATGGCTATCAACATCTGAGGGGTGGGTGGCAAGATGGGGCCAGGCTCTGGTCAGTGCTGTCCTGTGGGAGGACAAGGGGCACTGGGAACAATCTGGAAGCCAGGAGGTTCCACCTCAAGAGGAGGAGAAGCTTCTTTGGTGTGAGGGTGCTGGAGGCCTGGAGCAGGCTGCCCAGGGAGGTTGTGGAGTCTTCTTCCTGGGGCCCTTTCCAGCCTCACCTCGACGCTGCCCTCCTGCCTGACTCACCCTGCGGGCTCAACCACCTCCAGAGCTCCCTTCCACCCCTTCCCACTGCCTGGCTCTGGGCCAGGAGGGGGCTGGGCACCCCAGCAGAGGGGGGCTGCTTACCTTGGAAGACTTCTGCACCTGATCTCCGATGTAGATCTTGCGGAACTGCTCGAAGAAGCTCAGCATGGCGAGCTCCAGCTTCTCGTTGCCGGCCTGCGCCAGGCGGGAGTCCGTCAGGTTCATCAGCTGCAGCACCCTGCACAGGGGGACACACAAACCAGCACCTTACTGGCCAGCACTGGGAAGGAAACCAGGGACTTCAGGCACCTGGGGCCGCTTCCAGGCTGCCCACCAGCCACCTCTGGGGCTTTCTGTCTCTCTGGGGTGAGAACAGCCGAGGGCGGTAACGAAATGCTGACCACGGCACGGTCCTCTGCTGGGCAGGGATGGGCTGAGGCTCCTGAGCCCTCCCAAGGGGGGCTGTAAGGCTCATGGCCTCTTCAAAGGGTTGGAAGGCTCCTAACCCCCTCCTAAGCGGGGCTGAAAGGCTCCTGGCCTCTTCAAAGGGTTGGAAGGCTCCTAACCCACTCCTAAGGGGGGCAGAAAGGCTTCTGACCCACTCCTAAGGGGGGCTCAAAGGCTTCTGACCCACTCCTAAGGGGGCTTGTAAAGCTTCTGACCCCTCCTAAGGGGGGCTGTAAGGCTTCTGACCCACTCCTAAGGGGGGCTGTAAGGCTCCTGACCCCTCCTAAGGGGGCTTGTAAAGCTTCTGACCCCTCCTAAGGGGAGCTGAAAGGCTCCTGACCCCTTCCTAAGGGGAGCTGAAAGGATCCTAAGCCCCTTCTAAGGGTTGTAAGGCTCCTGACCCCCTCCTAAGGGGGGCAGAAAGGTTTTGGGTTTAACCTCCTGCAGAGCTGAGTTCTGGGTGCTGCAGCACTCACCCAGGCTCTGCTCTCACCATGTCCTCAAACCCACCTGAGAAACCACTGCCTGCAGCCCTCCCAAGAGCCAGGCTCTGAAGGACATCAAACCTTCAGCCTGGCTTTGGCTGTGAGCCTCCCCAGGAACAAGAACTGTGGCCTGGAGAAGGGCTTGAGGAGCAGAGATCTTGGTGGCCACACACTGAGGGGGAAACCACAGCAATTCTTCTCTTTTTGGCAAGTGCCATGGAGTGTGGGGAGGAAGACAAAAGGCAAAGATTTGGCTGCTGAGAAGAGGCCTCTTGCAGGCTGGCACTGAAAGATGGTCAGGGTCTCACCACTTCCCCTCCTGGAACTCAGCAGCTGGGTGGGAAGGCAGAGCAGGTGGGAGCTCAGCAGCTAGGTGGGAAGGCAGAGCTGGTGGGAAGGCAGAGCTGGTGGGAGCTCAGCAGCTGGGTGGGAAGGCAGAGCTGGTGGGAAGGCAGAGCTGGTGGGAGCTCAGCAGCTGGGTGGGAAGGCAGAGCTGGTGGGAAGGCAGAGCTGGTGGGAGCTCAGCAGCTGGGTGGGAAGGCAGAGCTGGTGGGAAGGCAGAGCTGGTGGGAGCTCAGCAGCTGGGTGGGAAGGCAGAGCTGGTGGGAGCTCAGCAGCTGGGTGGGAAGGCAGAGCTGGTGGGAAGGCAGAGCTGGTGGGAGCTCAGCAGCTGGGTGGGAAGGCAGAGCTGGTGGGAAGGCAGAGCTGGTGGGAGCTCAGCAGCTAGGTGGGAAGGCAGAGCAGGTGGGAGCTCAGCAGCTAGGTGGGAAGGCAGAGCTGGTGGGAGCTCAGCAGCTGGGTGGGAAGGCAGAGCTGGTGGGAGCTCAGCAGCTGGGTGGGAAGGCAGAGCTGGTGGGAAGGCAGAGCTGGTGGGAGCTCAGCAGCTAGGTGGGAAGGCAGAGCTGGTGGGAGCTCAGCAGCTGGGTGGGAAGGCAGAGCTGGTGGGAGCTCAGCAGCTAGGTGGGAAGGCAGAGCAGGTGGGAGCTCAGCAGCTAGGTGGGAAGGCAGAGCTGGTGGGAAGGCAGAGCTGGTGGGAGCTCAGCAGCTGGGTGGGAGCTCAGCAGCTGGGCGGGAAGGCAGAGCTGGTGGGAGCTCAGCAGCTGGGTGGGAAGGCAGAGCAGGTGGGAAGGCAGAGCTGGTGGGAGCTCAGCAGCTGGGTGGGAAGGCAGAGCTGGTGGGAGCTCAGCAGCTGGGTGGGAGCTCAGCAGCTGGGTGGGAAGGCAGAGCTGGTGGGAGCTCAGCAGCTGGGTGGGAGCTCAGCAGCTGGGTGGGAGCTCAGCAGCTGGGTGGGAAGGCAGAGCTGGTGGGAAGGCGGAGCTGGTGGGAGCTCAGCAGCTGGGTGGGAGCTCAGCAGCTGGGTGGGAGCTCAGCAGCTGGGTGGGAAGGCAGAGCTGGTGGGAAGGCGGAGCTGGTGGGAGCTCAGCAGCTGGGTGGGAGCTCAGCAGCTGGGTGGGAAGCTGGCTCCCCACCAAGGCCAGCAGCTTCCAGTTCAGATCCTTTAGCAGCTTCCAGGCTGGTTACACTCTGGAGCAGAAGGCCTTCAGTATGACTTGAGGTTGGTTGGCAGCTGGGAGCAGCAGGTTCTCACAGCCAGCAAGCAAAGCTGGGACTGGAGAAGGTTCAGAGTCCCCCACATCCACAGCAGGTGGATGGAATTTGAACATCATCCAGCAGGTTGGACTTGAGGACCTCAAAGGTCTCTTCCAACCTCAGCAGCTCTATGACTCTATGTGGTGGATGACACCATGGAGTGCCAGGTGCTGCACTGTGGCCACAGCAACCCCAGGCAGTGCTACAGGCTGGGCTCAGAGGGGCTGGAGAGTAGCCAGGCAGAGAGGGACCTGGTTGAGAGGAGGCTGAACATGAGCCAGCAGTGTGCCCAGGGGGCCAAAAGCCAAATGGCATCCTGGCCTGCATCAGGAACAGCGTGGCCAGCAGGAGCAGGGAGGTCATTCTGCCCCTGTGCTCAGCACTGCTCAGGCCACATCTGGAGTCCTGTGTCCAGCTCTGGGCTCCTCAGGTTAGGAAAGAGGTTGAGATGTTGAAATGTGTCCAGAGAAGGACAACAAGTCTGGGGAGGGGTCTGGAGCACAGCCCTGTGAGGAGAGGCTGAGGGAGCTGGGGTTGCTTAGCCTGCACAAGAGGAGGCTCAGGGGAGACCTTCTTGCTCTCTCCAACTCCCTGAAGGGAGGTTGGAGCCAGGTGGGGGTTGGTCTCTTCTCCCAGGCACCCAGCACCAGAACAAGAGGACACAGTCTCAAGCTGTGCCAGGGGAGGTTTAGGCTGGAGGTAAGGAGAAAGTTCTTCCCAGCAAGAGGAATTGGCCACTGGGCTGTGCTGCCCAGGGAGGTGGTGGAGTCCCCATCCCTGGAGGTGCTCAAACAAGGCCTGGATGTGGCCCTTGGAGCCAGGGTTCAGCTGTCAGGCGGTGCTGGGTGCCAGGTTGGACTTGCTGCTCTCTGAGGTCTTTTCCAACCTTGATTCTATGATTCTGCTGGGATTTTTTTTGTGGTGGGGAGAAGGGGAAGGGCCTGGGGGGAGGGTGGGGGGCAGCTTCTTGGCTGGGAGCTTTCCTGAGGGGGCAGCTGCAGCTTCCCTACCGACAAACCAACTCTCCATCCATGGCGTCCTGCTCGTCCGTGCTGGCAAACGAGACCCTGCCGCCGATCACCGCCCCGATGATGTACACCAGCCAGGTCAGGCGGCCTGCAAGCAACACAGGGCATCACAACCAGCACCCCACACCCCACCACCTCCTCCTCCTCCTCCTCACACCCTGCAGCAAGGACCAGCAGCAGAGCTGTGGCTGGAGGAGTCAAAGCCGGTGCGCGCGGCTGGGAGCTGAGGTGGGAGCCAGGGCGGAGGTTCGGCGCTGGCCACCCCCCAGGGGCTGGAGAAGTTTGCCTGGGGGAACTGAGGCACAAGCTGCAGCAGCTTCCGAGGGAGGGCTGGGCAGAGCTGGGAGCTGAGGTGGGAGCCAGGGCGGAGGTTCGGCGCTGGCCACCCCCCAGGGGCTGGAGAAGTTTGCCTGGGGGAACTGAGGCACAAGCTGCAGCAGCTTCTGAGGGGAGGAAAGCCTGGGGAGAGCTGGGCAGAGCTGAACTTCATCAAGCTCCAGCAGGGCAAGTGCAGGGTCCTGTACCTGGGGAGCAAGAGCCTCCTGCAGCAGGGCAGATGGTGGGGGGGAAGACCTGCTGGGGAGCAGCTCCAGGGAGAAGGAGCTGAGAGTGCTGGGGGACAGCTGCCTGACCAGCAGCCTGACCAGGAGCCAGCAGTGTGGCCTTGTGGCCAAGAAGGCCTCAGTGGTGTCCTGGAGTGAAGGAAAAGTGTGGCCAGCAGGCCAAGGGAGGTTCTCCTCCCCCTCTACTCTGCCCTGGTGAGGCCACAACTGGAGTCCTGCCTCCAGTTCTGCGCTCCCCAGCTCAAGAGGAACGAGGAACTGGTGTAGAGGACACAGCAAAGGCTGTGAAGATGTTGAGGGGCCTGCAGCCTCTCTGTGATGAAGACAGGCTGAGGGACTTGGGGCTTTTTAGCCTGAAGAAGAGCAGACTAAGGAGGGCTCTTCTCAAAGCTCCTAAACACTTCCAGAGCAGGCTGGGGCCAGGTTGTTTTCAGTGGTGCCCAGTGCCATCTGAACACCAGGAGGAACTTCTGTAGCTGAAGGGTGCAAAGGCTGAGAGCCTGGAGAAGAGAAAAATCAATGCTCAGCAAGAGCTAAAGGAGCTATGGGGGGCAAGAGGCTGGGGCCAGGTTCTGCTGAGTGGTGCCCAGGGCCAAGCCAAGGGGCAGTGGGCACAAACTGGCACCCAGGTGAGGATGAGGAGAAAGTTGTTTGGTGTGAGGGTGCTGGAGGCCTGAAGCAGGCTGCCCAGAGAGGTTGTGGAAGCTCCTGGTGTGGAGAGCTTCCAACCCCCCCTGGGCACTGTGCTGCCGGGCAGGATGCTGTGGGAGCCCTGCTGGAGCAGAGGGCTTGGACTGGCTGAGCTCCAGAGCTCCCTTCCCAGCCCCATGCTGGGATTCTGGGATTCACTCAAAGAATCTTTCTGCTTTAGTGCCCAATCTCCAGCAAAGTGACTCCTGGTGGAGTGTCCACCTGGTGGAGAACAGGCACAGCTTCAGGGGGAAGGGAAGGAGGTGCTGAGGTCTGCCTGGAAGCTCTTCAGCACTCACAGCTGCTCCACTGCAGAAGCCACTGCCCTGTCAAACTCCTCCCCATGTATTTCAGCTTTTGCTCTATAAAGCAGATGTGGTTGGTGGAGTCAACATCATCAACTAGACTACAGGAAGGAATTTTGGTATCCTGAGGGTGGTGAGAGCCTGGCCCAGAGAAGGTGGGAAATGCCCCAACCCCTGGAGACATTCCAGCTCAGGTTGTTTGGGCAGCCCCCTCCAGTTGGGGATGTCCTTGCTGACTGCAGGGGGGTTGAGCTGTGCTGGGTTAGGAATTGGCTGGAGGGCCGGGCCCAGAGAGTGGTGGTGAATGGTGCCACAGCCAGCTGGCAGCCAGGCACCAGTGGTGTGCCCCAAGGATCAGTGCTGGGGCCCGTCCTCTTTAACATCTTCATCGATGATCTGGGTGAGGGGGTCGAGTCAGTCATCAGCAAGTTTGCAGATGACACAAGTTAGGAGCAGATGTTGGTCAGTTAGAGGGCAGAAAGGATCTGCAGAGGGACCTCGACCGACTGAACAGATGGGCAGAGGCCAACAGGATGGCATTCAACAAGTCCAAGTGCCAGGTGCTGCACTTTGGCTACGGCAATCCCATGCAGAGCTACAGGCTGGGGTCAGAGTGGCTGAGAGCTGCCAAACAGAGAGGGACCTGGGGGTGCTGATTGACAGCTGCCTGAACATGAGCCAGCAGTGTGCCCAGGTGGCCAAGAGGGCCAATGGCATCCTGGCCTGCATTAGGAATAGTGTGGCCAGCAGGAGCAGAGAAGTCATTGTGCCCCTGTACTCTGCATTGGTTAGGCCACACCTTGAGTCCTGTGTCCAGTTCTGGGCTCCTCAGTTTAAGAAGAACATCGAAACATTTGAAGGTGTCCAGAGAAGGGCAACAAGGCTGGGGAGAGGCCTTGAACACAGCCCTGTGAGGAGAGGCTGAGGGAGCTGGGGTTGCTTAGCCTGCAGAAGAGGAGGCTCAGGGGTGACCTCATTGCCCTCTACAACTACCTGAGGGGTGGTTGTGGCCAGGAAGGGGTTGGTCTCTTCTCTCAGGCAACCAGCACCAGAACAAGGGGACACAGTCTCAAGCTGCGCCAGGGGAGGTTTAGACTCGCGGTGAGGAGGAAGTTCTTCACCGAGCGAGTCGTTCGGCATTGGAATGTGCTGCCCAGGGAGGTGGTGGAGTCCCCATCCCTGGAGGTGTTCAAGAGGGGATTGGATGTGGCACTTGGTGCCATGGTCTAGTCATGGGGTCTGTGTTGATAGGTTGGACTCGATGATCCTCGAGGTCCTTTCCAACCTAAGTTATACTGTGATACTGTGAGCTGGGTGAGCTTTCAAGGTCCCTTCAGCCCAGCCCAGCCTGGGATTCTATGAACTTGAAGGAGGCAGGGTGAGCTCTGAAAGCTCCCTTCCAACCCAAAGCATTCCATGGTGCCCTCCAGAGCTCCTCCCCCATGAGAGGAGAGTTTCAGAAGGAAGAGGAGCATTGCCATACCTTTGCTGACAACCCCAACTCCTGCACAAGAGGGCAAGGCAGCTACACTGGCAGAGAGGAGGCAGACCACAGCCACAGCTGAACCTCCCAACCACTTTATGGCCAGGGTGAAGCAAATCCTAAACCAACCAGCTGGGCAAGAACAAAACCTCCAGGCTCAACCCTCCCAAGGCTGTGGCCAGCAACCCTCCTTCAAGTGGCTTTGCAATCCAGCCTCTGCTTTGTTGGCTAAACATCAGGATCTGTGTGACCATGGCCTGCAGTTTTGATGTCATGCAGCCAGAGCTCTGTCAACCTCTTGATTCATCTTCTTCTCCACATGGGGAACTTGTTCTCTGAGGAACCCTGGTGAGGTCCCTGGTGTTGCCACAACACATCACAGGCAGAGATTTCATTTAGATGCCACTCTGAAGCTCATGGTTATCCCTCCAAGTCTGTGCCATCCATGCTGGAGGTTTCTGCCATGCAGACAGGGAGGAGGTTCACAGGAGCAGCCCACACCCTGCTTCACACCAGGCAAGCCAAGGGAGGGGGCAGGCAGTGCTGAGGCACACCTTTGTGGCAGCACCTTCAGAGCTTAGTCTCTGAAGCACTGGGCAAGGAGATGCACTGCAGCTCCTCCAACAGGAACTGAACCAGCTGGGAGGACAACAAACATCTTCAGCCAGCAGTGGCAGTGCCTGCCCACAGCCAGAAACATCTCAGCTCACACAGACACCTTCCCAAGGCAGCCTTGGAGGGGGGGGACTGTGGCTCCTGGCTGATGGATTCCACCAGGAGCTCAGGAAGATTTCATTTAGATGCCACTCTGAAGCTCATGGTTATCCCTCTAAGTCTATGCCATCCATGCAGACAGTGAAGAGGTTCACAGGAGCAGCCCACACCCTGCTTCACACCAGGCAAGCCAAGGGAGGGGGCAGGCAGTGCTGAGGCACACCTTTGTGGCAGCACCTTCAGAGCTTAGTCTCTGAAGCACTGGGCAAGGAGATGCACTGCAGCTCCTCCAACAGGAACTGAACCAGCTGGGAGGACAACAACATCTTCAGCCAGCAGTGGCAGTGCCTGCCCACAGCCAAGCACACCCTAGCCCACACAGACACCTTCCCAAGGCAGCCTGGGGCAGGGGGACTCTGGCTCCTGGCTGATGGAGTCCACCAGGGCCATTTGGCTCACAGCCAGCCCCCAGCTGCTGGGTGGCAGCCCTCCAAGCAGGCTCACCTTCTTGAACAGCAACATCCATGGGGCTGGCAGTGGCACTCTGCAGCAGCTCCTGGTAGGACTGGGCTGACTGGTCGAAGAGCTGCACGAGCAGGGCGCAGGTCTTCTCGTACTCGCAGCGCCCGATGGTGGACAGCTGATCCAGCTGCTGCTGCACCAGGCCAGTGTCATCCAGGGGGTCCTCCAAGCCATCCCTGAGCAGCAGCAAAGCAGATCAGCAAAGAGCTTCTGAGTGCACAGCATGTTAAAACCATAGCCCAAAGGAGAGACCGACCCCCACTGGGCTCCAGCCTCCTGGCAGGGAGCTGGAGAGAGCCAGGAGGTCTCCCCTCAGCCTCCTTCTGCCCTGCTCCCTCAGCTGCTCCTCCCCAGCCCTCTTCTCCAGACCCTTTCCCAGATTCATTGCCCTTCTCTGGCCCTGCTCCAGCCCTTCAATGCCCTTCCTGGAGTGAGGAACCCAACCCCAGGATTCGAGGTGCATCCTCAGCAGTGCCCAGCATGGGAGGACAATCCCTGCCCTGCTCCTGCTGCCCACACCACTGCTGCTGGGGGCATTCTTGGCCACCTGGGTGCAAGCTGGCTCATCTTCAGTGGTGATCAACACCTCCAGATCCTTCTCTGCTCATACTGTCTCCCATCAGACAATCCAGGTTTGCAGTCAAACCCCCCTCTGGTCTCCCCAAACACTGTGAAGCCGCTGCCTGTCTTCAAAGGCAAACTGAGGAGAGAAAACCCCTGGAGCCTCCTGCCTTGGGCCCCTGGTGCTGCCAAGCAGCTTTGGTGCCACCTCTGTGCATTGCTTACCTCAAGATGATGTGGACAGACTCCAGCCTGGAGGTGATGTAAGCTTTTGTGACCTCTGGGGTGTATGTTTCAAGCATGTGAGGTTCTGTGGCCTTCACGTAGGGCACCGACGCAGCCAGCCGCTGCCACAGGCTCAGCAGGTAGTGAACGCTGTTGGGAGCAAACTCCCAGTGCTGCCAGCAGCCAAAAGGGAGAGAAGGGAAGGCAACCAAGTGAGTTATGGCCTTGGTGGCTTCACCCAGGTGAGCCTGAGTCAGCTGCAGCAACATCTCAAAGCTTTCAAGAGCTTCGGTGCTGAGTTTCAGCTCCCACCTGAGCTCACCCAGGAGAGACTGAGAGAGAATCCCTGAGCTCCCTGGGCTGTGGAGCTGAGCCAAAAGGTTTTGGTCCTGACCTAGTGCTGGGCTGGTGCTGCAGATAGCTCCCCAGAGAGAGTCTGCAGTTCAAAGCCACTTCCCAGAGAAATGTGCACAACTGAACAAACCAAAGGCACTGAGTCAGCCCAAGCCTGGCACCAGCTGCTGAGCAGGGCTTCAGCTGCAAGCTGTGCACCAGGAGAGAACTGAGTGGGAAGCCATGGGCTTGGACAAGAGGACCTTTGAGGGTCCCTGCCAAGCCAGTGCAACCTGTGCAATGTAGAACTGTGGACTGGTTGAGGCTGGAAAAGAGCCTTTAGACCATGGAGTCCAAGCCTTAGGCCAGCACTGCACACATGGGCACCACCAAACCAGGGCCCTCAACACCACAGCTGCACAGCTCTGAAACCCCTCCAGGGATGGGCAATTCAACCTCCTCCCTGGGCAGCCTGGGCCAGGATTGGAGAACCCTTTCAGGGAAGAAGTTTCTTCTAAGGTCCAACCTAAACCTCCCCTGGGGCAACTTGAAGCCATTTCTTCTTGTCCTATCACTTCTTCCTTGGGAGAAGAGCCCAGCCCCCACCTGGCTCCCACCTCCTGTCAGGGAGCTGTAGAGAGCCAGAAGCTCTCCCCTCAGCCTCCTCTTCTCCAGGCTGAACACCCCCAGCTCCCTCAGCTGCTCCTCCCCAGCCCTGTTCTCCAAACCGTTCCCCAGCTCTGTTGCCCTTCTCTGGACCAGCTCCAGCTCCTCAGTGTCTTTCTTGTAGCTCAGGACCCAGAGCTGACCCCAGCAATCAGGAGGAGCTGCTCTTCCCTTACCAGCACTCCCTGCAACTGCATTTTCCCAGTGAAGTGATAGAGAGCTCTAAAAATAACTTCCCTTTAAGGAGGTTTGGGTGTTCTTTCTTCCCCCACCCCCTGCTAGGACCTGGGGAGCCTCTGGAGGCATAGCAACCCTGTCTGCCCCCACACACTGCTCCTGCACAGAACAAGCAGTGCAGGCCTGCAGGCTCCTGGCACAGCATCTGCAGGGCCTGGGGTGAAAATAACACCCAGAGGATACAGAGTGGGGGGAAAAGAAAGAGACCAGAGGGCTGGCATTTGGCTTCAGGAGAAGGCAAGGGGCATGGGCACCCACAGAAGGGCAACCAAAGCATCTGGTACCTGCAGACTGGTGACAGTGAAGTTGGCAATGAGCCTGATGACCTCAGGGTAGTTCTCCACCTTCACCAGCTCTCCCAGCTGGTAATTGCTTTTCAATCGAGCCAGCAGCCGGCAGAACTCGTGGTAGTTGTTGGGGTCTGACAAGCTCTAGGAGGGGAAAGAGAAGACTTGAGAAGCAGCAAGTGCTGGAGAGCCCTGGGCAGCCAGCTGCAAGAGGCACAGAGCTGTGCTGGGACAGCAGGAAAGGAGCAGGGAGAGGTTGGACCCTTCCCTCTTCTGGGCTTTGAAGTTTCTTCTAATCCCCAACCTCCCCTGGGGCAACCTGAGGCCACTTCCTCTTGTCCTGTCCTTGTTCCTTGGGAAAAGAGACCAACCCCCACCTGGTTCCAGCCTCCTTGCAGAGAGCCACAAGCTCTCCCCTCAGCCTCCTTTTCTCCAAGCTCAACAACCCAGCTCCCCTCAGCTGCTCCTCCCCAGCCCTGTTTCCCAGACCCTTCCCCAGCTTCCTTGCCCTTCTCTGGCCCAGCTCCAGCTCCTCAGTGTCCCTCTGGGAGTGAGGAGCTCAGACCTAACCCCCATACCCAAGGGGTGGCCACACCAGTGCCCAGCCCAGGGGCACCATCCCTGCCCTGCTCCTGTTGGCCAGCCCAGGGGCACCATCCCTGCCCTGCTCCTGTTGGCCACAGAATTGCTGCTCCAGGCCAGGCTGCTGGTGAGCTCCTTGGCCACCTGGGCTCTCCCTGCCTCATCTCCAGCTGCTGTCAGCCAACACCCCCAAGATCTTCCTCTGCTGGGCAGCTTCCAGCTACTTTGCCTCAAGCCTGGAGCATTCATGGGGTTGTTGAGCTTGGCCTTGTTGAACCTCATCCCACTGGCCTCAGCCCATGGATGCAGCCTGGCCAGATGCCTCTGCAGAGCCTCCAAGCCTCCAGCAGGCCACCATCCCCCCCAGCCTGGCGCTGCCTGCCAGCCCACTGAGGGTGCACCGCCCCCCGCAGCCCACACCACCCATGGAAGACACTGAAGAGGAGCATGAGGGGATGCTCTCAGGGAAGAAGGAAGGTGCAGGAGGAAGCAGAGAGCCAGCTGCACTGGCAGCCTCACCTGGGGGTTTTCCAGTATCCTTTTCACTCCATCAACGAGATGAGATAAGAACTTTGCCCTTTCGGCGTTGTTGAAGAGGGATCTGCGGACAGAGGCGATCTGCACGAGGCAGGACAACACCTGGCAGGGGCAAGGCAGCCAGACAGCAGGGGTTAGAATGCAACAGAAGGGAAGCAACCAGCTTGGAGAAGACCTCACAGAGCATCAAGTCCAACCTATCCCCCAGCACCATCTGATCAACTCAACCACAGCACCAAGCACCCCATCCAGGCTCTTCCTAAACACCTCCAGAGATGGGGACTCCACCACCTCCCTGGGCAGTACAGCCCAAAGGCCAATCCCTCTTGCTGGGAAGAACTTTCTCCTCACCTCCAGCCTGAACCTCCCCTAGCACAGCTTGAGACTGTGTCCTCTTGTTCTGCTGCTGGGTGCCTGGGAGAAGAGACCAACCCCCTCCTGGCTCCAACCTCCCTTCAGGGAGTTGCAGAGAGCAAGAAGGTCTCCCCTCAGCCTCCTCTTCCAGGCTAAGCAACCCCAGCTCCCTCAGCCTCTCCTCACAGGGCTGTGCTCCAGACCCCTCCCCAGCTTTATTGCCCTTCTCTGGACACCTTCCAGCATCTCAACATCTTTCCTAAGCTGAGGAGCTCAGAGCTGGACACAGGACTCCAGGTGTGGCCTAACCACTGCTGAGCACAGGGCACAATGACCTCCCTGCTCCTGCTGCAGGCCAGGATGCCCTTGGCCTTCTGGGCCCCTGGGCACACTGCTGGCTCATTTTCAGGTGCTGTCCACCACTACCCCCAGGTCTCTCTCTGCCTGGCTGCTCTCAGCCACTCTGTCCCCAGCCTGTAGCACTGCCTGGGGCTGTTGAACCATAAATGAAGAGCCATGCTGCTCTTCCCTTAGCACAACGAATCCTTCAAGCCTGGTGCTCCTCTGAATGCTGCTCAGCAGCTCCTTTGCTTTGAGCGAGGCTGGGAGAGTGCAGCCATCACCTCTGCAGCTCTCTGTGGCCTGTGCAGCATTGCAACAGGGAGCCAAATAGCAGCACCCAGAGGAACAACAGTCCCAGAATCAAGGAGTTGTTTGGCTTGGAGAAGCCCTCCAGGATCATGAGGCCCAACCAGCAACCCAACCCCACCCTGGCCACCAAACCCTGGCCCCAAGTGTCCTGCCCACAGGTTTCTGGAACACCTCCAGGGCTGAGGACTCCACCAGCTCCTTGGGCAGCCTGTGCCAACCCCTGACCATTCTGGCAGCAGAGAAATCTTTCCTAATCCCCAACCCAACCCTCCCCTGGTGCAACTTGAGGCCATTTTCTCTCATCCCATCTTTAGCTAGCTGGCAGAGCTTGACCCCCGCCTCACTCCAACCCCCTGTCAGGGAGCTGTGGAGAGCAATGAAGTCTCCCTCAGCCTCCTCCAGGCTCAGCACCCCCAGCTCCCTCAGCTGCTCCTCCCCAGCCCTGTTCTCCAGACCCTTCCCCAGTTTCCTTGCCCTTCTCTGGCCCTGCTCCAGTCCCTGCCTGTGGAGTCAAGGGCCCAAAACTGAACCCAGGACTGTGGCCTCAGCAGTGCCCAGCCCAGGGGGAGCAATCCTTTGGAAGAACCACAGAACTCTTTTGGTTGGAGGAGACCTTTAAGATCACTGAGTCCAACCATCAGCCTAACACCACCACAGCCACCAAGCCCCAAAGATCCACAGCCACACATTCCTTCAACACCTCCAGTGATGGTTGACTCCACCACCCCCTTGGGCAACCAAAGAGCAGCATTCAGTGCTGAGGAGCACCCTGCAAAGCCCCAGCCCCTCCCTGCCCAGTGCAAGGAACATCTGCTCAAGCTCCAAGCTGCTTTCTGTTGGCTCTCACATCTAGTGGCTCAAAGGGGCAGCCCAGTTCCAAATGTAATTGCTTCAGAGTTTCCTTCAGCAGTGAAATGAACTAAAAAGAAAAGCCTCAGACTGTTAAAAAGGTCTCTCATGAATATTTGAGGCTCTAATTCAGACTTTTAACTCAGTAAGGCCTTCAAGATAATGAAGAGTGCTGAGAGTCTCAGTGGAACACAGCAGAAAAAGAGCCTTCTGAAGGCCCCTTCCCTCCCTAGCCCCAGGGCAGGGGATTCATTGTAGCATCAATTATGAAGGGTATTGATCTGCTAGATAAATGCCTGGCAGGCAAAGGGTTTGATTCAAGAAGGACCAAGCCAACTTCTCCTTCAGCTGTGCTCTTGGCTGTTTCCCCACAACTGGGACATGGCCTAGTTTGGAAGCATGGAAGGAGAGATCTCATCCTTGGGTTGCAACTCCCAGGCTTGCTGCCTCCTCACAGGGTGGTTTCAGCATCAGCTTAGCAGCATGCAGGCTGCCTCCCTCAGCAAGGCCTTGTGGGCAGTGAGCAGGAAGGCTCTAGGCTGCCCAAGGCCAAAGCAGGAGGTTGGGCCTTTCAGCAACCAAGGTGCTCTTAGGTCAACTCCCAAAGCTGTGGCTGCAGCAGGACCAGAATAGCCACCCCCCTGCCTTTAAAAGGCAGCACCCAAGCCAAGGCTGCTGTCTGAGGGCAGCTTTGTGGTGTCTGAATCACCAGCAAGTCAGGCAGAGGAGCCCCACAAACACTTGGTGCTAGCTCAGGGTGCAGAGAAGAGAAATCCCCAACTTACCAGAGGAGAGAACGAAGGAGGGATGGAATGATAAAGATCAAAAAACAACTGAAGGGTTGAAGAATCCAAGAAGGCTGCAAGAGAGCAGAGGGTTTGGGTGAGAACACCTCCACTTACTGCTTTCCCTGGCTCTCAGGATCAGCAGTGTAGCACCAGTCACAGAATGGTTTGGGTTGGAAAAGCCCTCTGAGATCATCCAGTCCAACCAGTCTGACTCTGCCAAGGCTGGGGCTAGGCCATGGCCCTCAGCACCACAGCTCTGCCTCCCTGGAACACCTCCCAGGGCAGCCTGGGCCAGGCTTTGAGAACCCTTTCAGCCAAGAGTTTTCTTCTCATGTCCAAACTAAAGCTCTTTGGTGCAACTTGAGGCCATTTCCTCTTGTCCTACCCCTCGTTCCATGGGAGAAGAGCCCAACCCCCACCCAGCTCCAGCCTCCCTGAAGGGAGCTGTAGGGAGCCAGAAGGTCTCCTCTCAGCCTCCTTTCCTCCAGGCTCAACAACTCAGCTCCTCCTCCTCAGCTTCCTCCTCACAAGCCCTGCTCTCCAGACCCTCAAAGTACCACATTGCAGGAACATTCCCAAAGGACTGCCCTTTTTATCCACCCCACTGCCTTCCCTACAAATGCAGCAGACCTGCTCCTGGCTGCAGAGCCCAGATGGCAGGAGCCTATTTTAAGAAGCCAACCTGTGGCCTGCCTGCAAAACCAGTGCTGAGAAGAGCAAGGAGGTGGGGAGCAGCTGCTGAGTTCTCTGTTCTTTATCACAGTATCACCAAGGCTGGAAGAGACCTGAAAGACCATCAAGTCCAACCTGCCACCACAGACCTCATGACTAAAGCATAGCAGCAAGGGCCACATCCAATCCCCTCTTGAACACCTCCAGGGATGGGGACTCCACCACCTCCCTGGGCAGCACATTCCAATGGCTAACAACTCTCTCAGTGAAGAACTTTCTCCTCACCTCCAGCCTAAACCTCCCCTGGCACAGCTTGAGACTGTGGCCTCTTGTTCTGCTGCTGGGTGCCTGGGAGAAGAGACCAACCCCCACCTGGCTCTAACCTCCCTTCAGGGAGTTGCAGAGAGCAAGAAGGTCTCCCCTGAGCCTCCTCTTCTCCAGGCTAAGCAACCCCAGCTCCCTCAGCCTCTCCTCACAGGGCTGTGCTCAAGGCCTCTCCCCAGCTTTCTTGCCCTTCTCTGGACACCTTCAAGTCTCTCAATGTCCTTCTTAACCTGAGGGGCCCAGAACGGAAGACAGGACTCCAGGTGTGGCCTAACCAGTGCTGAGCATAGGGCACAATGACTTCCCTGCTCCTGCTGGCCACACTGTTCCTGATGCAGGCCAGGATGCCATTGGCCTTCTTGGCCCCCTGGGCACACTGCTGGCTCATGTTCAGGCAGCTGTCAATCAGCACCCCCAGGTCCCTCTCTGTTTGGCAGCTCTCAGCCACTCTGGCCTCAGCCTGTAGCTCTGCCTGGGGTTGTTGTGGCCAAAGTGCAGCTCCTGGCACTTGGACTTGTTGAATGCCATCCTGTTGGCCTCTGCCCATCTGTCCAGCCTGGCAAGTCCCTCTGCAGAGCCCTTCTGCCCTCTAACTGACCAGCATCTGCTCCCAGCTTGGTGCCATCTGCAAATTTGCTGATGACTGACTCAATCCCCTCCTCCAGCTCATCAGTGAAGATATTAATGTTGGTTTTAAAGCCCAGGTTCCTGTGGAATTGGCAGGTGGAAGACTGGAAGGGTGCCAGGAGTGGGTTCATGGCTCCAGACAGCCAAGCCCAACCGGCACGCCGAGGGAAAGGGTGGATCTTAGACCTGCTGCTGGATGTAGGAGGTTGTGGGGCAGAGAGAGAGCTTTAGGATATCCCTCAGCTGGTATCAGGCCCTCTTCCCTGCCAGGCAGCTCACCTGATCTCCAGCTGGTTGGGATCTGTACAGTGCAAAGATCATCTGAGGACTCGTCTGTGGAGGTGCCGATGAAGTCGAAGTTCAGGCAGTTGTGTGTCAGCTTGAGCAGCTGCATCAGCAGCCCGTGCTGGCTCTCATCATTCAGATTCAGGTTCTTCCCAGAAGCCTAGGAGAGGAGATGGGGATAACAAAGGATGAAAGGGGAAAAACAACCCCCAAAAAACAACAACAAAAACCATCAAGGTGAGAGCTGAGTTTGGGGCAACAGGAATGGCTCAGGTTGGGAGGGATCTCAGAGCTCATCTCCTCCAACCTGGAACCCCCAGAAGGGAAGGCTCAGAGCAGCTTTTGATGCTTCCAGAGTTGAGCTTAGTGCTATAGAGCTCTGAACCCTGGGACAGGAGGAGCTGGAGTCCCCAGAAGGGAAGGCTCAGAGCAACCATTCAGCCTCTGATGCTTCCAGAGTTGAGCTTAGTGCTATAGAGCTCTGAACCCTGGGACAAGAGGGCCTGGAGCCCCCAGAGGGGAAGGCTCAGGAGCAGCCATTCAGCCTTTGATGCTTCCAGAGTTAGAGCTTAGTGCTACAGAGCTCTGACAACCATGGGACAGGAGGACCTGGAGCCCCCAGAAGAGAAGGCTCAGGAGCAGCCATTCAGCTTTTGATGCTTCCAGAGTTGGTTGGAGCTCTGAGCACTGTGGGAGGAGGAGGCTGGAGCCCCAAAAGGGAAGGCCCAGGGCAGCCTCAGCACTTTGATGGGACAGGAGGACCTGGAGCCCCCAGAAGAGAAGGCTCAGGAGCAGCCATTCAGCTTTTGATGCTTCCAGAGTTGGAGCTTAGTGCTACAGAGCTCTGAGCACTGTGGGACAGGAGGAGCTGGAGCCCCCAGAAGGGAAGGCTCAGGAGCAGCCATTCAGCTTTTGATGCTTCCAGGGTTGGAGCTTAGTGCTATAGAGCTCTGAACCCTGGGACAAGAGGACCTGGAGCCCCCAGAAGAGAAGGCTCAGGAGCAGCCATTCAGCTTTTGATGCTTTGATGCTTGAGCACTGTGGGACAGAGTTGGAGCTCAGGAGCAGCCATTCAGCTTTTGATGCTTCCAGAGTTGGAGCTTAGTGCTACAGAGCTCTGACAACCATGGGACAGGAGCAGGACCTGCAGCCCCAGGAGATGCTGAAAGCTGTTGAGAGATTTATTCCTGGCCTGCTCCATCCTGCTCCTAGGCACCCAGGGGAATCACCATCACAGCATGGCTCAGGTTGGAAGAGACCTCAGAGATAACTTCCTCCAACCTCCCCACCATGGGCAGGGCCAGCTCTCAGCTAGACTCTGCTCCTCAAGGCCTCATCCAGCCTGGCCTTCAACACCCCCAGGCAGGAGGCAGCCACAGCCTCCCTGAGCAGCCTGGGCCAGACTCTCACCACCCTCACACTGAAGAGCTGCTTCCTCAGCTCCACTCTAACCCTGCTCTGCCTCAGCTTCAAACCATTCCCCCTTGGCCTGGCTCTAGACCCCCTCAGGAAAAGTTCCTCTGCAGCCTTCCTGGAGGATCCCTCCAGACCCTGGAAGGAAATCAGGTCTCCTCTTCCCCTTCAATGCCAAGAGCAGAAGCTGTGGTGTGCTGGGGACTTTCCACATCAGAGGTGTTTGTGTTGTCCCCTCCCACAGCCTCCTCTGGAGCACAATCAGCCCCAGCTGGTTTGGAAGCCGCAGTGTCTGGTTTTTTATCCTCAGAAAAGACCCTTTGCAGCCTTCTTGGAGGATCCCTTCAGCTGTTGGATGGTAGCTCTGAGGCCCCCCCTGGAGCCTTCTCTTCTCCAGGCTGAACACCCCCAGCTCCCTCAGCTTAAGGCTATAAAGGGACCCAGAAGCTGATTTTACAGGAAAGTTCTTGGCCAGTGCTGTACACCACCAACATCTCATCTCTTCCCTGATGCTTCAAGACAGCAATGTTTAATCCAAAGCTCATGCTCCAGCCATGCATGGGTCAATCCAAACTGCTGAAGGGTTATCTGTTGGAGTCACAGAAGGGTAGGGGCTGGAAGGGACCTCTAGAGATCACCCAGTCCAATCCCTCTGCCAGAGCAGAATCACTGAGGCCAGGCCACACAGGAACACATCCAGGTGGGTCTGGAAAGTCCAGAGAAGGAAACTGCACAACCTCTCTGGGCAGCCTGCTCCAGGCCTCCAGCACCCTCACACCAAAGGTGTTTCTCCTCAGTCAGGGTTGGAAGGGACCACAAGGATCATCTAGTTCCAACCCCCCTGCCATGGGCAGGGACACCCCACACTAGATCAGCCTGGCCAGAGCCTCAGCCAGCCTGGGCTTGAACACCTCCAGGGCTGGGGCCTCAATCACCTCCCTGGACAACCCATTCCAGGGCTTCACCACTCAGTCTTCAGGTAGAACCTCCTGGGCTCCAGTTTGTGTCCATTGTTCCTTGTCCTGTCCCTGGCTACCACCCAAAAAAAGCCTGCCCCCTTCATCTTGCCCCCTCCAGCCCTCAGATATTTCTAGACATGGATCAGCTCCTCTCTCAGCCTGCTCCAGACTAAACAGCTCCAGATTTGGGTCACTTTCATCTGGTTTGATTCCTCAAGGCAAAGCTCTGAGAGAGAGAGAGAGAGAGAAGCCCAGAAGCCAACGTTTAGGAGAGAAGCGCTGGCTCCAGGGGAGCTTCCACGGGAGGAAACTTCAGCCCTGAGCCTGTGGCCCTCCCCAGCCAAGCCCCCAGAGGGGATGCTGAAGGTTTGCTTACCTGTTTCAGTAAATTGCATGAGAGTGTGAAAATATCAAACAAGGAGGAGTCTCGGAAGGAGGAGGCTATTTTCCTGTGCTTGGTCAGGGGGTGGGTGGTGTCCGCCTGAGCAGAGAGAAAACCAAGCCTTAGCACCGAGGGGCAGGGCTGCAAGGAGAGCAACAGAACCTCTAGGAACCCTGCCAGAAACTGGGGCAGCCAGCTTTGTCTCCCTGGAGCGCTGTCCCAGCAGCTGGGAGAAAAATCCGTGGAGCAAAAGCCTCTGTCCTCAAAGGAGGGCCCAGCTCCACCGCTCCCCAAAGCGGATGCAACTGCTCCCCCTGCCAGAGAGCAGGGATGGGCTGGCTCCTCAGCTCACTCAGATCCTCCCTCAAGCTCACTCAGATCCCTTCCCCCCAAGCTCACTCAGATCCCTTCCCCCCAAGCTCACTCAGATCCCTTCCCCCCAAGCTCACTCAGATCCCTTCCCCAAGCTCACTCAGATCTCTTCCCCCCTAGCTCTCTCAGATCTCTTCCCCCCTAGCTCTCTCAGATCCCTTCCCCCCTAGCTCACTCAGATCTCTTCCCCCCAAGCTCACTCAGATCTCTTCCCCCCAAGCTCACTCAGATCTCTTCCCCCAAGCTCACTCAGATCTCTTCCCCCCAAGCTCACTCAGATCTCTTCCCCCCAAGCTCACTCAGATCCCTTCTCCCCTAGCTCACTCAGATCCCTTCCCCCCTAGCTCACTCAGATCCCTTCTCCCCTAGCTCACTCAGATCTCTTCCCCAAGCTCACTCAGATCCCTTCCCCCCTAGTTCACTCAGATCCCTTCCCCCAAGCTCACTCAGATCCCTTCCCCCAAGCTCACTCAGATCCCTTCCCCCCAAGCTCACTCAGATCTCTTCCCCCCAAGCTCTCTCAGATCTCTTCCAAAGCGGGATCACCAGCAGCATTTTCAAGTTCAGAACCTTCAAGGCTGCTTTTTGAAGTGCTCCAAACTCCTGAGGGTTAAATCCTTCCCACAGCCATGGGGCAGAATCAGAGTCAGCAAGGCTGGAAAAGACCTCTAAGATCATCAAGTCCAACCTTCTACCCTGCACCTCCATGACCACCAGACCATCTGACCCCAAATCATAGGCATTTAGGCTGGAAAAGACCTCTAGATCAAGTCCAACCTTTTACCCAACCCCTCCATCAGCACCAGACCATGTCCTGAAGTGCCCCATGGCCAATTCCCAGCACTTCTAATTCCCCTCCTGAACCTGCCCAGCTGAGAAGCCAGCCAGGAGGACAGTTAACCAGTGACAACCAGGTTGGACTTTGCTGTGTCTGTTATAAACTCCAGGTCTGGAGCTCTCACCACAGCAGAATGAAAAGCTGGGATGATCTAAGGGACAAATGCACACAGGCCATGCTTGAGACTGGCTAAGAGTCTCCAGTTGGCTCAACCAATGCATTCCAGCATGGGCCAGCACAGCTTGAGGTCACTTCTGGGAGTGTTTTGTAGGAGAAGGAGAGAAGTGAAGCAGTAACTTCCCCATCTTGGCCATGCATTTGGAGGGTCTGGCAAGGTTCCACTTGGCCAGGATGAGTTAGCTGATGGGCAGGGAGTTATTCCAGGACAACTGGGATGGAGCCTGCTTGCAGCCCAGTGCAGAGGCACACACTGAGGCTCCACTTCCTTCAGGCTCTTGTTCCAACAGCATCAACATGCAAACATCCATTCCCATAGGATCCATCTCCATCCCTGGGGATGCTGTCTACCTGGACTTATGTAAAGCCTCTGGCACAGTCCCCTGCAACATCCTTCTCTCTAAACTGGAGAGAGATGGATTGGATGGGTGGTCAGTGGGTAATGAACTGGTTGGATGGTCACAAACAGGAGAGTGGTCAACAGCTCGAGGTCTGGATGGAGCTAAGTAACAAGTGGTGTCCCTCAGGACTCCATACTGGGAGCAGTGCTGCTTAGTACCTTCAGCAATGCCATACTGGGATCAAGTGCACCCTCAGAAAGCTTGCAGATACCTCTGAGCTGAGTGGTGACACATGTGAGGGACAGGATCCAGCCAGAGGGACCTGGGCAAGCTGGAGAAGGGGCACTGTGTGAGCCTCGGGGGGTTCAGCAAGGCCAAGGGCAAGGTCCTGCACCTGGGATCAATCCAGGCTGGGGAGCAGCCCTGTGAAGGAGGGCTTGGGGGTGTGAAGCTGGACATGAGGCAGCACTGAGCACTGCTAGCCCAGCTCCAGCCTGTCCTGGGGTGATCCCCAGCAACGTGGGCAGCAGGGCCAGGGAGGGGACTCCCAGTTCTCAAGCTGTGGCCTCACCAGTGCCCAGGCCAGGGCACTGCCCTGCTCCTGCTCACCACACTTGGTCCAGGCCAAGATGCTGGTGGCATTATGGCCACCTGGGCACACTCTGACTCATCTTTAGCTGTTGAGTAACATCCCAAGGTCTTTCTCTGGCCATATTCTCCAACACCTCCATGTCCTCCTTGTAAGCTGGGATGATGTCCACAGGGACCCAGGAGAGGAGGTTCTGGGGATTGTCCTCACACTTAGGGCTTTGTCCCCACACTTGGTGGGGGCTTGACTAGCTGCTCAGCACTGCTCTTTCCTCTTTCCCCTCAGAAGACCACATTACAGTATGAGAGAAGATGGGAAGGTGCCAGCCAAACAAAAACACTTCCTCAGGACAAGGAGTTTCAGCATCTTACCACCAGAGCAACAGCACGTGAGAGAAAAAGCCCCAAACAAAGCAGACAACATCTTCCCCCCTCCCATCCAACCCCTAAAAACAGCCCAAAGCAACCCCAAGGCCACACAAGACACACACACAGAGCAGGACACAACAATATGAATGAGAAAATTGGGACACTTACTTCACTGAGGAAGGCTGTAGCACTTACTTGATTAATTTCATTCGTTAGTTGGGACAGGATTGTCACTCCTATGATGCAGTGCTCTACACTATCCTGAGGAAGGAAAAGAAAGGGCCACAGGGAAAGCAGTCAGCAGGACCAGCATGGCTTAGAATAGAATAGAAGAGAAGACAGACAGAAGAGGGAAGGGAAGACAGAAGAGGGAAGGGAAGACAGAAGAGGGAAGGGAAGACAGAAGAGGGAAGGGAAGACAGAAGAGGGAAGGGAAGACAGAAGAGGGAAGGGAAGACAGAAGAGGGAAGGGAAGACAGAAGAGGGAAGGGAAGACAGAAGAGGGAAGGGAAGACAGAAGAGGGAAGGGAAGACAGAAGAGGGAAGGGAAGACAGAAGAGGGAAGGGAAGACAGAAGAGGGAAGGGAAGACAGAAATAGAGATAGAATAGAGATAGAATAGAATAGAGATAGAATAGAATAGACCAGACCAGGTTGGAAAAGACCTTTGAGATCATCAAGTCCAACCCATTCCCCAGCACCATCTGATCAACACAACCATGGCATCAAGCACCCCAATCCAGGCTCTTCCTAACCACGTCCAGAGATGGGGACTCCACCACCCCCCTGGGCAGCACATCCCAATGGCCAATCTCTCTGGCTGGGAGGAATTTCTTCCTCACATCCAGCCTCCAACCTCTCCTGGCACAGCTTGAGACTGTGGCCTCTTGTTCTGCTGCTGGGTGCCTGGGAGAAGAGACCAACCCCCACCTGGCTCCAATCTCCCTTCAGGGAGTTGCAGAGAGCAAGAAGGTCTCCCCTGAGCCTCCTCTTGTGCAGGCTAAGCAACTCCAGCTCCCTCAGCCTCTCCTCACAGGGCTGTGCTCCAGACCCCACCCCAGCTTTGTTGCCCCTCTCTGGACACCTTCAAGTCTCTCAATGTCCTTCTTAACCTGAGGGGCCCAGAACTGGACACAGGACTCCAGGTGTGGCCTAACCAGTGCTGAGCACAGGGCACAAGGATTTCCCTGCTCCTGCTGGCCACACTGTTCCTGATGCAGGTCAGGATGCCATTGGCCCTCTTGGCCCCCTGGGCACACTGCTGGCTCATGTTCAGCCTACTCTCAACCACTACCCCCAGGTCCCTCTCTGCCTGGCTGCTCTCCAGCCCCTCTGAGCCCAGCCTGTAGCACTGCCTGGGGTTGCTGTGGCCACAGTGCAGCACCTGGCACTTGGATGTGTTCAATCTCCTGCCCTTGGCCTCTGCCCATCTGTCCAGCCTGTCGAGGTCCCTCTGCAGAGCCTCTCTGCCCCCCAGCAGATCAACTCCTGCCCCCAGCTTGGTGTCATCTGCAAACTTACTGCTGATGGACTCAATGCCCCCATCCAGATCATCAAGAAAGATGTTAAAGAGCACAGGGCCCAGCACTGATCCCTGAGGCACACCACCAGTGCCTGGCCACCAGTCTTCTTTTGCTCCCTCTCCCCCTCTGGGCAGTCTTTCACCTGTGCATTGGTTGATTGAATGGCTGACTATCAAAGCTGGGCAGCCCCCAAGTAGCAGGACAGGTCAGGTGCCCAGCACTTAAATCCCTGCCCCTGCAAGCTCTCCCTTCTGGCTGCTGCCACCAGTAGCCTTCAGTGCTAAGAAACATCTTTTAGCAGGCCAGTTCCACAGTTCCTCCTTCAGGCTTGACTCTCTGCTGCAGAAACCTCTGTGACAACCAAAGTGATTTGGAAAATCAACTCTGAATCAGTCTCTTGAGGCAGAAACTTTCAGGCAGCCTCTCTTAAAAGCAGAGTGATTTGAGAATCAACTCTGAATCACTCTCTGAGGCAGAAACTTTCCTGCAGCCTCTGCTAAAAACAAAGTGATTTGGAAAATCAACTCTGAATCAATCTCCGAGGCAGAAACTTTCCTGCAGCTTCTGTTAAAACCAAAGTGATTTGGAAAATCAACTCTGAGTCAATCTCTGAGGCAGGAATTTCCCTGGTAGCCTCTGCTGCAGCAACTTCCAAGCAGTTAAAATCAAACTAGTTGGAAAAGATCAAACCTAAATCAGATCTCTGCTGCAGCAACTTCCAAGCAGTTAAAATCAAACTGGTTGGAAAAGATCAAACCTAAATCAGATCTCTGCTGCAGCAACTTCCAAGCAGTTAAAATCAAACTGGTTGGAAAAGATCAAACCTAAATCAAGTCTCTGCTGCAGCAACTTCCAAGCAGCCTCTGTTAGAATCAAACTGGTTGGAAAAGATCAAACCTAAATCAGATCTCTGCTGCAGCAACTTCCAAGCAGTTAAAATCAAACTGGTTGGAAAAGATCAAACCTAAATCAAGTCTCTGCTGCAGCAACTTCCAAGCAGCCTCTGTTAGAATCAAACTGCTTGGAAAAGATCAAACCTAAATCACATCTCTGCTGCAGCAACTTCCAAGCAGTTAAAATCAAACTGGTTGGAAAAGATCAAACCTAAATCACATCTCTGCTGCAGCAACTTCCAAGCAGTTAAAATCAAACTGGTTGGAAAAGATCAAACCTAAATCAAGTCTCTACTGCAGCAACTTCCAAGCAGCCTCTGTTAGAATCAATCTGGTTGGAAAAGATCAAACCTAAATCAGATCTCTGCTGCAGCAACTTCCAAGCAGTTAAAATCAAACTGGTTGGAAAAGATCAAACCTAAATCAGATCTCTGCTGCAGCAACTTCCAAGCAGCCTCTGTTAGAATCAAACTGCTTGGAAAACCCATCAAACCTAACCCAATCTCTCCATTGTGAGGGCACCACACCAAGCTGTGGATTTAAACAATGGAATGCAACTAGGTGGAATCAAACCTGTTCTGAGCAGTTCTTCAGAGCCCTTCACAGTGTGAACCCCAAGCACACTTCAGGTCCCCTCCTCTCTGTTGCCCATGGCTTTGTTTCCAGTCATCCCATCATGAAGACAGAGCATTTGTGAGCCATCATGGCTGGCAATCTCCCAAGCAGAAAGGTTTTCAGAGAAGAGAAGGCTTGGATTGGATGTTAGGAACAGGTTCTGCACTGTGTGAGGGTGGTGGAACGCTGCAACAGGTTGCCCAGGGAGGTGGTTGAGGCCTCGTCCCTGGAGGTTGTTCAAGGTGAGGCTCAACAGGGCTCTGGGCCACCTGCACTAGCAGAGGATGTCCCTGAGAGGTTGGCCTGGCTGACTTTTGGAGGTCCTTTCCAACTCAACCCATTCTCTGATGGTGTTCTGGTGAAGCTTCCCCAAAAGAGATGGACAGATGGGCAGTCCAAGGGCATGAGAGTTAACACATCCAACTGCCAGGTTCTACACATTGGCCACAGCAACCCCAGGCTGTGCTACAGGCTGGGGTCAGAGGGGCTGGAGAGCAGCCAGGCACAAAGAGACCTGGGGGTAGTGGTGGACAGTAGCTGAACAGGAGCCAGCAGCTGCCTGGGGAGGTGGTGGAGTCCCCATCACTGGAGGTGTTCAGGAGCAGACTTGATGGGGTGCTTGGTGCCATGGTCAGGTGGTGTTGGGTGATAGGTTGGATGTGATGATCTTGAAGGTCTCTTCCAACCTGCTCTACCCTGTTCTATTCTAAGACCTGTGAAGGGCCTGGACTTGCAAATCCCAGCAGGGGTGAACTTCATCTCCCAGAAAATCTGACCTGTAAAAACCTTGTGACATCTGTGATCACGTTCCTGAAGACATATTCATCCTTCTGGCAGTCAAACCAGCCCAGCTTTGTGATCCTGGCATACAGCTGGATCAGGGCTTGTGTGACAAAGGTTGCCAGCTTTGGCCTCGTGGCAAGGTAGTTGAGCACATAGTTCCCTGCAACACAGAGAAGAGGTGGGTCTGGAGGGGGAAACTGGGAGAGGTGGAGATGAGGTGGTGACACTGAGAGGCAAAAGCAGCCTTTGGGTAAGCTGTTTCCCAAGGCAGCTCTGCACAGGAGTGGGGGAAGGTGCAGGTGGGGAGCTTTCAGTTGTGCCTTTAGCAGAGTGTGGAACAGCTCTGCAAAGTGGTGACAGACAGCTGAGTCCTTCCCCACAGCCCCAACCTGTTCTGAGTGATCAGATTGAGCACATGGAAACAGCCAGAGAGGCTGAAAGGATTTCACAGTATCCCAGCATCTCAACGTGGAGGGGTTGGAAGGGAGCTCTGGAGCTCAGCCAGTCCAACCCCCTGCTCCAGCAGGGCACCCACAGCACCCTGCCCAGCAGCACAGTGCCCAGGGGGCCCTGGAAGCTCTCCACACCAGGAGCCTCCACAACCTCTCTGGGCAGCCTGCTCCAGGCCTCCAGCACCCTCACAACAAACAACTTTCTCCTCATCCTCAACAGGGTTCCAGTTTGTGCCCACTGCCCCTTGGCCTGGCCCTGGGCACCACTGAGCAGAGCCTGGCCCCAGCCTCTTGCCCCCCACAGCTCCTTTAACTCTTGCAGAGCATTGCTCAGATTCTCTCTTCTCCAGGTTCTCAGCCTTTGCTCCTCACAGAGCTGCTCCAGGCCCCTCAGCATCTTCAGAGCCTCCACTGGAGTCTCCCCAGCAGCTCCCTGTCCCTCTTGACCTGGGAAGCTCAGACCTGGATACAATACTCCAAAATGAGGCCTGACTAGGGCAGAGCAGAGGCAGAGGAGAACCTCCCTTGACCTCCTGGTCCCTGCAGAATAACCATCTAGGGTGTCAGGGGTGTCTCTAAATTTGGTGTATCCACACCTAGAGGTGTGTCCTCTTTGCCCTGTCAGTGCCAGACACATGAAATCCATTTGTGCTGCAGCTGTTACCTCCTGGCTTCCCCTCTGTGCCCACTGCCCTCTGTCCTGAGAAGAGCCTCTTGCCCCCCACCCTTCAGCTCTTGCTGGGCATTGCTCAGATCCCCTCTTGGGACTGCTCCTCAACACCCTCAGCTTCTGCTCCTCACAGAGTTGCTCCTGGCCCCTCAGCAGCATCCCAGGGTGGCCAGACTGGAAAGCAGAGTGCTCAGCTCCCCTCTTGGGGCTGCTCTCCTCCAGCCTCAACACCCTCAGTTTCTGCTCCTCACAGAGCTGCTCCAGGCCCCTCAGCAGCATCCCAGGGTAGCCAGACTGGAAAGCTTCTGCTCCTCACAGAGCTGCTCCAAGCCCCTCAGCAGCATCCCAGGGTGGCCAGACTGGAAAGCAGAGAGTGCTCAGCTCCCTCTTGAGGCTGCTCTTCCCCAGCTTCAACACCCTCAGCTTCTGCTCCTCACAGAGCTGCTCCAAGCCCCTCAAAAGCATCCCAGGGTGGCCAGACTGGAAAGCAGAGAGTGCTCAGCTCCCCTCTTGGGGCTGCTCTTCCCCACCTTCAACTCCTCACAGAGCTGCTCCAGGCCCCTCAGCAGCATCCCAGGGTGGCCAGACTGGAAAGCAGAGAGTGCTCAGCTCCCCTCTTGGGGCTGCTCTTCCCCACCTTCAACTCCTCACAGAGCTGCTCCAGGCCCCTCAGCAGCATCCCAGGGTGGCCAGACTGGAAAGCAGAGAGTGCTCAGCTCCCCTCTTGGGGCTGCTCTTCCCCACCTTCAACTCCTCACAGAGCTGCTCCAGGCCCCTCAGCAGCATCCCAGGGTGGCCAGACTGGAAAGCAGAGAGTGCTCAGCTCCCCTCTTGGGGCTGCTCTTCCCCACCTTCAACTCCTCACAGAGCTGCTCCAGGCCCTCAGCAGCATCCCAGGGTGGCCAGACTGGAAAGCAGAGAGTGCTCAGCTCCCCTCTTGGGGCTGCTCTTCCCCAGCTTCAACACCCTCAGCTTCTGCTCCTCACAGAGCTGCTCCAAGCCCCTCAAAAGCATCCCAGGGTGGCCAGACTGGAAAGCAGAGAGTGCTCAGCTCCCCTCTTGGGGCTGCTCTTCCCCACCTTCAACTCCTCACAGAGCTGCTCCAGGCCCCTCAGCAGCATCCCAGGGTGGCCAGACTGCTCCCCTCTTGGGGCTGCTCTTCCCCACCTTCAACTCCTCACAGAGCTGCTCCAGGCCCTCAGCAGCATCCCAGGGTGGCCAGCTTGGGGCTGCTCTTCCCCACCCTCACAGAGCTGCTCCAGGCCCCTCAGCAGCATCCCAGGGTGGCCCAAGCTCTTCCCCCTTCAAACCCTCAGCATCCTCACAGAGCTGCTCCAAGCCCCTCAAAAGCATCCCAGGGTGGCCAGACTGGAAAGCAGAGAGTGCTCAGCTCCCCTCTTGGGGCTGCTCTTCAACACCCTCAGCTTCTGCTCCTCACAGAGCTGCTCCAGGCCCCTCAGCAGCATGCCAGGGTGGCCAGACTGGAAAGCAGAGAGTGATCAGCTCCCCTCTTGGGGCTGCTCCTCAACACCTCAGCTTCTGCTCCTCACAGAGCTGCTCCAGGCCCCTCAGCAGCATCCCAGGGTGGCCAGACTGGGCAGGACAAAGTGCATGGAGAGGAGAACAGCCCAGCCCCTGGCTGGCCTGCAGGCCAAGCCCTGTCCCCATGGGGGAGGGTGCTGTACTCACGGATGTCTATCCGCTGCTCCAGGGGCAGAGGGTTGTTTGTGCGTGACACCAGCTTGGTAAGGCATGTAGCTGCCAGCAACTGGGAGTAGGAAGACTGGAGGAGGACAAGACCAAAGCAAACAAAACAAACAACCAGAAGACAGACACAGGTTTATCACAGGGCTTCAGGGCCTGCCCAGGCAGCCAGGCTGGAGGAGCTGAGTGCCTCCCCCCACCCCGGGGAACCCTCCGCCGGCTCGGGGCGGAAGGGATCTCGGAGGTCCTTGACTCCAAGCTCCCCAGCCTGGGGCCAGGGTGGCTTCACAACCAGCCCAAGCTTGCTCCAGGCCTCACCCCAGCACAGGAGAAGAATGAAAGCAAAGCTTAAATCAGGGCTTGGGTTGGAAGGGAGCTCAAAGCTCAGCCAGTTCCGACCCTCCTGCCACGGGCAGGGACACCTCCCGCCAGCCCAAGCTTGCTCCAGGCCTCATCCAGCCTGGGCCTTCCAACACTTCCAGGGAGAAGGACATCCCACAAGCTACCCTCAGCCTCCTTTTCTCCAGCCTAAAGAACCTCAGTTCCCTCGGCAGCCCCTAAGAAGATTAATGCTCCTGGTGTAGAGGTTCTGGGCAGGGGCTGAGATCAGCTTCCCACTGAAGAGCAGAACCCTTCCCCATGGCATCCTGGGAACATCACAGAATGGTTTGGGGGGGAAAAAAACCTTAAAGATCATCCAGTTTGAGCCCCCTGCCATGGGCAGGGACACCTCCCACCAGCCCAGGCTGCTCAAGGCCTGGTTTGAACACCTCCAGGGAGGGGGCACCCACAACCTCTCTAGGCAACCTGCTCCAGTGTCTCCCCACCCTCACTGGGAAGAATTTCTTCCTCATCTCCAGCCTCAAACTCCCCTCTCCCAGCTCAAAGCCATTGCTCCTCATCCTGTCCCTCCCAGCCCTTGCCAGAAGCCCCTCCCCAGCTGTCCTGGAGGCCTTTCAGGCACTGGAAGGCTGCTGCAAGATCTCTCTGAAGCCTTCACTCCTCCAGGCTCTTCCAGCCTGCAATATCCACGCTGCACACCAAGCCCCCGAGGCCACTTCCCCCAGTCAGCTCCCCCACCCCCAAGAGACTCTGTGGCCCATGAGACAGCTTTACATACACTCCCTCTTTCTAGAAGCAGCTGGCACTTGCTCAGGCAGTCTGGACTGTTGGTGAACTCAACCAGGGCCTTCTCTGCCTGGAGCCGTGTGGCGGTGTCCGTGGTCTCATAGAGCTGCTTGCACAGGTTCTCTAGCTGGGCTAGGCTCTGCAGAAACAGTACAAGAGAGTGGTCAGAAACAGGTTTTGCCACACAGAAAGAACCATGGCCTGCCTGCAGCCACAGCAGTGTGAGCAGCAGGGTGAGGGAAGGGAGTCTCCCCACCCCCGCCCCGGCCCCCAGCGCAGCTCTGCTCTGCCTGCGGTGCTGTGCCTGGTGCTGGGCTCCTCAGCACAAGGAACTGCTGGAGAGGGTCCAGAGGCCACAAAGGTGATCAGAGGGACAGGCTGAGAGAGGTGGGGCTCAGCACCACAGCTCTGAGCCTCTGAAACACCTCCAGGGGTGAGGATTCAGTCACCTGCACAGGCAGCCTGGGCCAGGCACTAGTTAGGCCACACCTGGAGGCCTGTGTCCAGCTCTGGGCTCCTCAGGTTAGGAAAGAGGTTGAGATGCTGGAAGGTGTCCAGAGAAGGGCAACAAAGCTGAGAAGGGGGCTGGAGCACAAGGCTGGGGAGGGGTCTGGAGCACAGCCCTGTGAGGAGAGGTTGAGGGAGCTGGGGTTGCTTAGCCTGGAGAAGAGGAGGCTCAGGGGAGACCTTCTTGCTCTCTCCAACTCCCTGAAGGGAGGTTGGAGCCAGCTGGGGGTTGGGCTCTTCTCCCAGGCACCCAGCACCAGAACGAGAGGACACAGTCTCAGAGAAGGCCCCACAGGAACACATCCAGGTGGCTTTGGAACCTCTCCAGAGATGGAGACTCCACCACCTCTCTGGGCAGCCTGCTCCAGGGCTCCAGCACCCTGCAATTAAAGAAGTTCCTCCTCATGTTCAGGTGGAACTTCTGATGGTCAGGTTTGTGCCTGTTCCCCCTTGTCCTGTCCCTGGGCACCACTGAGCAAAGCCTGGTCCCATCCTGCTGACACCCAGCCTTGAAGCATTGATCAGCATTGATCAGCTCCCCCCTCAGGCTGCTCTTCTCCAGGCTACAAAGCCCCAAGCCCCTCAGCCTCTCCTCACCAGAGCTGTTCCCCTCGGCATCTTTGCATCCCTGTGCTGGACCCTCTCCAGCAAGTCCCTGGCCTTCTTAAACTGGAGAGCCCAGAGCTGGACCCAGTATTCCAGCTGTGGCCTCAGCAGGGCAGAGCAGAGGGGGGGAGGAGAGCCTCCCACCAGAGCAGCTGAGCTGCCCTGCCACTGCATTCCAGGTGTGCAAGGTGAAGCTTGCAGCAGGTGAACACCTCCAGAGGGAGGGCAGGGGAGGACCCTTCCTCTCTGCTGGGGGAGCACAACTCAGGCTCCAGCTTCCAACACTGGAGAGGTTCAGGGCTTAGGGGTAGAATGAGGTGGGGATTGTTTCCCTAGAGGCCAGGCCCTGCCTCCTCTTTGCCACCAAGATAAAGCAAACACCATTCAGTGGGCTGATCAGGGCAGGGTCAGGCCTCTGGGGCTGCCAGATAAGGACCAAGGCATGAGACAGCAGTGTCTCGGGAGACACTGGTGGCCTGGGCTGGAAAGGTAAGCTGAGGAGAGCAAGAAGCACTCAAGGCACAGCCACAGCTACCCACAAGTTGTGTTGGAAGTTGCCTGGAGAAGGAAGAGCTCCAAACCAAAAATGCTCTGCAGAAAGACCAAAGGAGTTTTCTGCAGCCAAGGAAGGCAAGAAGACAAAAAAGGCAGCAAGGAGGGCTGAAGGGGGCAGAGAGATGGGAAGGAGATGTTAGGCAGTGCTTGGGATGGCATCTGAGGAGGCCATCTGCTGAGGCACAAGGAGGACATTAACGTGGGGGAGCAGGGCCAGAGGAGGGCCCAAGAATCACCTGAGGGCTGGAAGCCCTCTGCTGGGAGGCCAGGCTGAGAGGATTGGAGTTGTTCAGCCTGGCCCCAGCTTCCAGGACTTAAAGGGGATGATGAGAAGGATGAGAAGAGAGCTTTCAGCAGGGCCTGCTGTGACAGACCAAGGAGTGATGCTCTAAACCATGAGGATGATTTAGTTGGAGAGAAGGAAGCAATTTGTGGCACTGGGGCTGATGAAACCCTGCCCCAAGTTGCCCAGAGAGATGCCCCAGCCCTGGAAGCATTTTAGGTCAGGTTGGTTGGGGCTCTGAGCAGCCTGCTCTGGTTGCACCTCAGGTTTTGACCCAAACTCTCATCCCACAGGTCCTGACCCACACTTCCCCCAGGTACTGATCCACACTCTCCTCCCAGCTCTTGATCCATACTTTCCCCCCAGGTCCTGACCCACACTCTCCCCCCCCAGGTCCTGATCCACACTCCCCCCCCGCCTCCAGGTCCCGACCCACACTCTCCCCCCTCCAGGTCTTGATCCACACTCCCCACCAAGCTCAGCCCTACTCTGCAGGGCCCCAGAGGATCACACACACCACCTCCCTTTGACCCCCTCCCTCCAACCACCTGCTCTGCCCATGGCAGAGGTGCTTTCCACCAGGGGAAAGTGTATTGATCAAACAAATACTTAGCCAAACTTCCACTCCCCCTCCCCTCTGCGAACTTCTCCCTCTCCCCTGAGGGCAGTGTTGCTTCCAGAGAGTGGGGAAGCTCCTCTCCACCAAGCCCTGCATGGAGAACAGTTCTCACCACCAGCTTGGGTCAGGCTACACCTGGAGGCCTGTGTCCAGTTCTGGGCTCCTCAGTTCAAGAAAAATGTTGAGATGCTGGAAGGTGTCCAGGGAAGGGCAACAAAGCTGGGGAGGGGTCTGGAGCACAGCCCTGTGAGGAGAGGCTGAGGGAGCTGGGGTTGCTTAGCCTGCACAAGAGGAGGCTCAGGGGAGACCTCCTTGCTCTCTACAACTCCCTGAAGGGAGGTTGGAGCCAGGAGGGGGTTGGTCTCTTCTCCCTGGCAGGCACCCAGCACCAGAACAAGAGGACACAGCCTCAAGCTGTGCCAGGGGAGGTTCAGGCTGGATGTTATGAAGAAGTTCTTCCCAGACAGAGAGATTGGCCATTGGGATGTGCTGCCCAGGGAGGTGGTGGAGTCCCCAGCCCTGGAGGTGTTTAGGAAGAGCCTGGATGTGGCCCTTGGTGCCATGGTTGAGTTGATCAGATGATGCTGGGGGATAGGTTGGACTGGATGATCTCCAAGGTCTTTTCCAACCTGCTCAATTCTAATGGGAACAACCCTGAGCAGGAGCTGCCAATCCCTCAGCCCTCCTCTCAGCTCTGCACCCCTTGATTGTTCATCTCTTTAAGTAACACCAAACTCTGAGATGAGTTTTGTTTTCCCTCCAGCTCTGGCACCTGGCTTCAGCTTCTCCTCCACAAGAGAGCAGCTGTGAAGCTCCAAAGGTGGCTCAAAGGCCCCAGCTCTTCTCCCTCTCATCTCCACTGCAAGCCCCAAACAACAAGAGAAACCTCCTCACTCTGCAGTGTTTTCCCCCTGCTGAAGATAAGCAACCTGTGCTCATCTTTAAAGTGATAAACACTCACAAGAAGGAGCAGCTACCCAAGAGGAGCCCCCAGGGGATGCTGTGCAATTGAGCTCGGATTACACGGTTGCTTAAGCAACGCTCTTCACACCCAGGGGCTGCAAGGAGCTTCAGGCAGCTCTAGCTCCATGGGCTCCCCCTTCCCCACCTGCTGCTTCCCATTTCAGCTGCTTGAGGAAGCTCCTGGGAGGTTCAAGGTGGCAGAGGCAGCAGCCCCAATGCTCAGGGGGAGCAGGCAGGCAAGAACCTTCCCCCCCCCCGCCAGGATTCCCACCACTGAAACCCCAGGAGAGGCTGAGGGAGCTGAGGTTGCTTAGCCTGCACAAGAGGAGGCTCAGGGGAGACCTTCTTGCCCTCTACAACTCCCTGAAGGGAGGTTGGAGCCAGGTGGGGGTTGGTCTCTTCTCCCAGGCACCCAGCACCAGAACAAGAGGACACAGTCTCAAGCTGTGCCAGGGGAGGTTTAGGATGGAGGGGAGGAGAAAGTTCTGCACTGAGAGAGCTGTTGGCCATGGGAATGTGCTGCCCAGGGAGGTGGTGGAGTCCCCATCCCTGGAGGTGTTCAAGAGGGGATTGGATGTGGCCCTTGGAGCCATGGTTTAGCTGTCAGGAGGTGTTGGGTGAGAGGTAATCCCTGATGCTCTCTGAGGTCTCTTCCAACCTTGGTGATTCTATGATCATGCAGTATTGGGCTAGAGACCAATCCCAGCTTCCACAGATGAAATACTGCCTTGGGTTGGAAGGGATCCCCTCAAAGGTCATCTTGTCCAACAGTGAGCTGCGATACCTCCAGCTGGAGCAGGCTGCCCAAGGCCACATCAAGCCTGACCTTGAATGGTTGCAGCAATGTGGCCTCCACCAGCTCCCTGGGCAGCCTGTTGCAGTCTCTCACCACCCTCCTTGTGCAGAGCTTCCTTCTGGCCTCCAACCCCAATCTCCCCTGCTCCAGCTCCAAGCCACTGCTCTTTGTCCTGGCATCCCAAGGCCTTCTAAACAGCCCCTCCACAGCCTTCCTGGAGGGCTCCTTCAGATAGAGAGATGCAGCCACAAGGTCACCCTGGAGCCTTCCCCAGGCTCTCAGCCCCAGGGCTCTCAGCCTTTTCTCCTCACAGAGATGGCTCCAGGCCCCTCAGCATCTTCCCAGCCTCCACTGGACTCTCTCCAGCAGTTCCCTCTCGAACTGAGGAGCCCCAAACTGGACCCAGTGCTCCAGAATTGGCCTCCTTAGGGCAGGGTAGAGGGAGAGGAGAACCTCCCTCAACCTGCTGGCCACACTCTTCTTAATGCTTTCCAGAACAAGCCACCTTCAGGCACCACCAGCACCACCCTCAGCCACTGCAGTGTTTGACTCAACTGCCTACCCCCAAAACAAAAAGCTCACCCCTAAGAGCCCCAAACCCAAGCACATGAATATGGGGCCCAAAGTTCTGCTCTTGAGATGATGGTTGAGGAGAAAACAGCAACCTTCCAAACACTCCCAAGAAGTCAGGAAGCCCCTCCAGGGCCAGGAAACATTCAAGCTTCTCAGAGGACAGCTCAAAGTCACCCTCCAGAGAGGGCAAAGCAAGCCCAGGGCTGCAAATCACCTTCCACTGACTGCTGAACCTGGCTCCAAACCATTATCCAGGGACAAGAGGAGCAAGCAGCAGAATTGGTTCACTCCAGCATGGTGTCCTTGGACTGCAGCTCCTCTAATCAGTGTGTTCACAAACACTGAGCTGCTGAATCCAGGGCACTTGAGCTTGCAAACCAAAACACTCTGATCATACCCACCCCCCCTCTCCTTGTCCACAGGGAATGTGGCAAGCAGAGAACTGAGCCAGGATGAAAGAGGTTGTGGAATAAGGCAGGGAAAAGGTGTGGGCAAGGACCAGACAGCAACAGGAGATAAACCTTTTGGAGATCCAGGGCTGTTGAGTCCACAGGGGATTCAGAATTCCAGCATGGGGGAGTGGGGGGTGGAAAGGACCTCTGGAGCTCAGCCAGTCCAACCCCCCCTGCTCCAGCAGGGCACCCACAGCAGCTTGCCCAGCAGCACAATGGATCACGGGGGGGTTGGAAGCTCTCCACACCAGGAGACTCCACAACCTCTCTGGGCAGCCTGCTCCAGGCCTCCAGGAGACTCCACCACCTCTCTGGACAGCCTGCTCCAGGCCTCCAACACCCTCACAACAAGCAACTTTCTCCTCCTGCTCAGCTGGAACCTCCTGGCTCCCAGTGTGCGCTCCTTGGCCTGGCCCTGGGCACCACTCAGCAGAGCCTGGCCCCAGCCTCTTGCCCCCCACAGCTCCTTTAGCTCTTGCTGAGCATTGCTCAGCTCCCCTCTGGGGCTGCTCCTCTCCAGGCTCTCAGCCCCAGGGCTCTCAGCCTTTGCTCCTCACAGAGCTGCTCCAGGCCCCTCAGCATCTGTGGAGCCTCCCCTGGACTCTCTCCAGCAGTTCCCTGTCCTTCTTGAACTGGGGAGGCCAGAACTGGACCCAGTATTCCAGATGTGGCCTCAGCAGGGCAGAGCAGAACCTCCCTTGCCCTGCAGGCCACACTCTTCTTGTTGGACCCCAGGTGACCCCTGGACTTCTTGGCCATGAGGGCACATTGCTGGCTCCTGGGCAACTCATTTCCCACCAGCACCAGCAGCTCCCTCTCTGCAAAGGGCTTGCAAGAGCTGCAGGAAACAGCTGCTCAGCAGACAGAGGAATCCTGACCCTTCCCTTGCCAGAGTCCTCAGTGCTGAGACCACAGAGGTCAGAAGGTGTTAGAACACTCAGGTTTGCTCAGCTTGGGTGGCTCTGCCTCCTCAGCCACTCCAGATGCAGTTCAATAAAGCAGGCAGGGGTGGCTCCTTCCCTCCCTGTGCCTTCTCCCTTCTCAAGGCAGGACTGCAGAGCACCAAACCAGCTGGACGAGAGCAGGTTCAAGCCTGCCCTCCACTGCTCACCTACAAGCCCAGAGCCTGCTTCAGCTCTCACCAGAGCTCAAGATCCTAATGAGCAGCACAGAACCATCCAGGAAGTGCTTCATTTGCATATCCCTAGAAGGACATTGACTTTCCCTTGCACCGCAGTGCAAGCATTTGCAGTGTCACAGCCCAAGCTTCTCAGACCCCCCCAGGGGCTGCCAAGGGTGGCAAAGCATCAAGTCACCTCTCAAAGCACCAAGTCACCTCTCACTTGGGTGCCAGGGGCACAAGGAACACAGCCAGCACAACCCAAGGCAGCCCTGGGGGCCCTGAGAGGCAGGCAGGGGACAAACCCAACACTAATGAAACAATGAACACAACACAGCAACTGCTGCCTGGCTCTGCCTCCACTGCTGCCTGGCCCTGCCTCCACTGCTGCCCAGCTCTGCCCCGCACTGCTGCCCGGCTCTGCCCGGCACTGCCTCTGCCCCGCACTGCCTCTGCCCCGCACTGCCGCCCGGCTCTGCCCCACACTGCCTCTGCCCCGCACTGCCGCCCGGCTCTGCCCTGCACTGCCTCTGCCCCGCGCTGCCGCCCCGCACTGCCCCACACTGCCTCTGCCCCGCACTGCCGCCCGGCTCTGCCCTGCACTGCCTCTGCCCCGCACTGCCGCCTGCCTCTGCCCCACACTGCCTCTGCCCCGCACTGCCTCTGCCCCGCACTGCCGCCTGCCTCTGCCCCGCACTGCTGCCCAGCTCTGCCCCGCACTGCTGCCCAGCTCTGCCCCGCACTGCCGCCTGCCTCTGCCCCGCACTGCCTCTGCCCCGCACTGCCGCCCGGCTCTGCCCTGCACTGCCTCTGCCCCGCACTGCCGCCTGCCTCTGCCCCGCACCGCCTCTGCCCCGCACCGCTTCTGCCCCGCACCGCCGCCCGGCTCTGCCCTGCGCCGCTGCCCAGCTCTGCCCCGCACTGCCGCCTGCCTCTGCCCCGCACTGCCTCTGCCCCGCACTGCCTCTGCCCCGCACTGCCACCTGCCTCTGCCCCGCACTGCCTCTGCCCCGCACTGCCACCTGCCTCTGCCCCGCACTGCCTCTGCCCCGCACTGCCGCCTGCCTCAGCCCCGCACTGCCACCTGCCTCTGCCCCGCACTGCCTCTGCCCCGCACTGCCGCCTGCCTCTGCCCCGCACTGCCTCTGCCCCGCACTGCCGCCTGCCTCTGCCCCGCACCGCTTCTGCCCCGCACTGCCGCCCAGCTCTGCCCTGCGCTGCTGCCCAGCTCTGCCCCGCACTGCCGCCTGCCTCTGCCCCGCACTGCCTCTGCTCCGCACTGCCACCTGCCTCTGCCCCGCACTGCCTCTGCCCCGCACTGCCGCCTGCCTCTGCCCCGCACTGCCGCCTGCCTCTGCCCCGCACCGCCTCTGCCCTGCGCTGCCTCTGCCCCGCGCTGCCTCTGCTCCGCACTGCCACCTGCCTCTGCCCCGCACCGCCTCTGCCCCGCACTGCCTCTGCTCCACACTGCCACCTGCCTCTGCCCCACACCGCCTCTGCCCCGCACTGCCTCTGCTCTGCACTGCCACCTGCCTCTGCCCCGCACTGTCTCTGCACCGCACTGCCGCCTGCCTCTGCCCCGCACTGCCTCTGCCCCGCACTGCCGCCCAGCTCTGCCCTGCACTGCCTCTGCCCCGCACTGCCACCCGGCTCTGCCCCGCACTGCCTCTGCCCCGCACTGCCTCTGCCCCGCACTGCCTCTGCCCCGCACTGCCTCTGCCCCGCACTGCCTCTGCCCCGCACTGCCTCTGCCCCGCACTATCACCTGGCTCTGCCTTCCACTGCTGCCTGCCTCTGCCCCGCGCTGCTGCCTGGCCCTGCCCCAGGATCATGCCATAGGTTTGGGTTGGAAGGGACCTTCAAGATCCTCCACTTCCAATCTCCCCCCTGCCATGGGCAGGGACACCTCCCCTCCCACCAGCCCAGGCTGCTCAAGGCCTCATCCAGCCTGGCCTTGAACACCTCCAGGGAGGGGACAGCCACAACACAGCTGGGGGAGGGGAAGGGAGAGGGGGGATTTAAGAAGTTCTTTTACAGCATTCAGCCAGCAAGCAGAAGTTTCCCCTTGCTAGAAAATCCAACTCATTCAAGGCAGCAGCCAGCTGAAAGTGGCAGGAAAGTGCCAATTTGTCTGACTGCTGTCAAGATCTTCTTGCCTGATGTTTTTCTGGTGTGATTCAGAATCACAGCAGAGCACTGAGCACTGCAGGCCTGAGTGGAACAAGTTCACTTCAAAGCCTGCAATTTCACTGAGAACTACCAAGCAGCAAGGAGAGCTCTCCCATGGTACAGGCAGCTTGAGTGAGCTCAGCTGAGGGAGTAAGGGGAGGCTGAAAAGGTGGAACCTTTGCTACTGCCAAACCTGCAGCTGGGTGTTGATTTGCACACAGCAGGCTCCCAGGAGGTAGGTCCTGGAGAGGCAGACAGCCCCCTGAGCACACAGAGGGAGGTTAAGCCACCACTCCTGCTCCAGCTCAAGTCCCCACCCCTGCCCCAGCTCAGGCCACCACCCCAGCAAGAACACAACACAGCACACAGGGATGTCCTGGCAGAGAGGGACCTGGGGGTACTGGTCAATAGTAGGCTGAACATGAGCCAGCAGTGTGCCCAGGGGGCCAAGAGGGCCAATGGCATCCTGGCCTGCGTCAGGAACAGTGTGGCCAGCAGGAGCAGGGAAGTCCTTGTGCCCTGTGCTCAGCACTGGTTAGGCCACACCTGGAGTCCTGTGTCCAGTTCTGGGCTCCTCAGGTCAGGAAAGAGGTTGAGCTGCTGGAAGGTGTCCAGAGAAGGGCAACAAAGCTGGGGAGGGGTCTGGGGCACAGCCCTGTGAGGAGAGGCTGAGGGAGCTGGGGTTGCTTAGCCTGGAGAAGAGGAGGCTCAGGGGAGACCTTCTTGCTCTCTCCAACTCCCTGAAGGGAGGTTGGAGCCAGGTGGGGGTTGGTCTCTTCTCCCTGGCACCAAGCACCAGAACAAGAGGACACAGTCTCAAGCTGTGCCAGGGGAGGTTTAGGCTGGATGTTATGAAGAAATTCTTCCCAGCAAGAGAGATTGGCCATGGGAATGTGCTGCCCAGGGAGGTGGTGGAGTCCCCATCCCTGGAGGTGTTCAGGAAGAGCCTGGATGAGGCCCTTGGTGCCATGGTTGAGTCGATCAGATAGTGCTGGGGGATAGGTTGGACTGGATGATCTCAAAGGTCTTCTCCATCCTGGTTAATTCTGGTTCTATTCTCTCCTCTGCCCACCTGCAAAAGTACAGAAGCCACAATCCCAGAGCAGACAAAAGCACCAGGAGAGCACACTGCAGAGTGCAATCACCAGCCAATTGCACCTAAAAGTAGTTTAGCTTGTCAAAGAGCTGCTAAGGAGGACTTTTGGTTGACAGCCCTCAACAGCAGCAGGTTATTTGGTTCAGCTTGGAGAACTGCTTCCCATTTCCAGAGAGAACAAGAGGTGAGGGGAGAAGGAATCATGGACAGGCTTGGGTTGGAAGGGACCCCAAATATCAGCCAGATCCAAGCCCCTGCTGCCATGGGCAGGGACAGTTCCCTTGCTCAAGGCCTCATCCAACCTGGCTTTCAACACTGCTAGGCTTGGAGCTTCCACAGCTGCTCTGGGCAGCCTGTTCCAGTGCCTCACCACCCTCTGGGGAAGAATTTCCTCCTAATGTCTCATCTCAATCCACCTTGTTCCAGTCTGCAGCCATCAAGCCCTCATCCTCTCACTCCAGGCCTTTGCACAAAGTCCCTCACCAGCTCTCCTGCAGCTCCCTTCAAGTCCTGGAAGGCTGAGAAGGATCGGACCATCAGAGCACATTTTGTCAGAGAGAGATCTTACACCACCCAGCATCCAAAGGATGCCACCAGCAAGATGTCAAGCACCAGAGCAGAAAGCTGTGTGCAGGAGGCCAGCAGCAGCAGCAGCAGCTGTGTGCAGGAGGCCAGCAGCAGCAGCAGCAGCAGCTGTGTGCAGGAGGCCAGCAGCAGCAGCAGCAGCTGGCTGCAGGAGGCCAAGAGCCAGGACTCCACCAAGTTCTCCACTCCTAGGCTGTCTGCTTCAAACCTCCCCCAACCCTCCCCACCCCTTCACCTAGAGAAGATGTTCAGCAGGTTGGGGCTGCTGCCAGGAGCTCACCTTCCACCTAAGCACACTCCAGGTGTCACCTAAGAGCTGAGGGCCAAGCTGGCAGAGGTGAAAAGCTGAGTCCCCCTTAATTCCATCCAAAGTTTGGCCCCTGAGACACTGAAGTTGACACCAGACACCTCCAGCTCCCAGCCTGAAATCCAACTCTCAACACCCACCCCTGGTGTGCTGCAACTGTGGTGCTGAGCATCCAAACAGCTCTCGAGAAGGGGAAAAAAACCAAACCCAGCCCACCCCACCCTAATCTGCTGAAGAACCACTGCCAGCTCCATTTTTAGGCACTGCTTCCACCTCCCCAGGTCCACAGCATCCCCTTGGGACATTCAGAGCCCAACACAAGTCCCCAGTAAGAGCTTCCAGTGGCACATGGAAGGTGGAAGCTGAAACTCCAGGCAAGGGGAGGAAGAAACCAGGAGGACGACTTGGGAATGCTGGTGGACAATGAGCTCTCCATGAGCCAGCAGTGCAGCCAAGAAGGCCAATGGGAGGCTGGGAAGATGCTGAGGAGCCCTGGAGCAGCTCTGTGAGGAGCAAAGGCTGAGAGCCTGGGGAGGAGCAGCCCCAGAGGGGAGCTGAGCAATGCTCAGCAAGAGCTAAAGGAGCTGTGGGGGGCAAGAGGCTGGGGCCAGGCTCTGCCCAGTGGTGCCCAGGGGCAGGCCAAGGGGCAAGGGGCACAAAGTGGGAGCCAGGAGGCTCCATCTGACCATCAGATAAAAACTCTTTGGTGTGAGGGTGCTGGAGCCTCACTTTAAAGTGAAGCTTCTGAGGCTGGGCACAGGCAGAAGCACAAATTCAAAACAAGGTCATGTGAGCTGTCTGGGAAGTGGAAAAGCTGCTGCAAAACAATTTGCTCTAAGACCTTGGGCCTACTTTTCAGCCACCCAGAATCATCTGATTCTCCCTGCTCCTGTATCACTGTCACTGAATCCTTTGTTTACAGGCATGGAGGGGAAAGCTCCACAGCCAGCCTGGACTACCCCATTCCCACCCCCCAGACTGCAGGCCTCACTCACCAGCTCCAGCCCTTGCTTAAAGATGAGAAGCAGGAAGCTCTTCAGGTTGGAAAGAATACCTCTCAGATCACCAAGGCCAAGCCTTCCACCCAGCACTGCCAGGACCCCCCCAAGCCATGGCCCTCAGCACCACGTCCCCACAGCTTTGAACCCCTCTGGGCATGGGGACTCCACCACTGCCCTGGGCAGCCTGGGCCAGGCCTGCACAACCCTCAAGGGGCAGAAATTGTTCCTCATGGCCAAATTGAACCTCCCCTGGGGCAACCTAAGGCCATTTCCTCTAACCCTGTCCCTTGGGAGAGGAGACCAAGCCCCACTTCCCTCCAACCTCCTTTCAGGGAGCTGGAGAGAGCAATGAGGTCTCCCCTCAGCCTCTTGTTCTCCACCCCCAGGTCCCTCAGCTGCTCCTCACCAGCCCTGTTCTCCACAGCCTTCCCCCACTTTTGTTGCCCTTCTCCAGCTCCTCAATGTTCTTCTTGGAGTGAATGGCCCAAAACTGAACCCAGACTTCAAGGTGCAGCCTCAGCAGCCCCCTGGGGACACCTCTTGTGAGGTTCTCTTTCATGAAGGCCTCAGAAGTTTGCCTTCAACCCTCCCTGCTGCTCCACAGAGCACAGCAACTGACTTCAGGCCAGATGTAGCTGCCTCTAAATATCACTTCTGTGCTTCCTCAGGTATGAGCACCCCAGGTGCAACAGCAGGCAGCTCCCTCTGCACATCTATCACCCAAGCCAAGCCCCTCAGGACACAGCAGCAAGACTTTACCTCCCCTGCTCCACTCTGCAGGGCTCCTGCCAGCCAGGATTTATTGGCAGGTCCCCAGGGCCACCAACCCAGAACCAAACCCCAGCAGCAGCTGCCAGGAACTCAGCTCTCCCTCCCCATCAGTCACCCTGAGAGTCAGCACCACTGCTGCCTGCAGCCCCTGAGACCACCTGGGGAGGGAACCTCAGGCTGCTGAGGCAGGGGAAAATCAGAGAGGGGGAGGGCAAGAGGGGGGGAGGGCAAGGGGGGGGGAGGGCAGCATCACCCAGGCAGGGCACAGCAGGCTGCTCTCAGCTCCGGCTGTCCTGCCCAGGACCTCCAGCCAGCTGCAGGTGCCTTTAGCTGTACTTGCAGAGCAGTTCTGCCCCCGGGGCAGCACCCTCCGAGCCTCTGCCGTTAAACTTTAACCCAGCCGGCCGGATCCAGCCGCTGCAACCCCGCAGCTCCCACTTCCACTCACAGAACGCTCTGGCTTGGAAGGGAACCTCCGGAAAGGTCATCCAAGTCCAACCCAGCCCCGCAAGAAGCTCACCTCAACATTTTCACCCGGAAAGCAGGGGGGGGCAAAGCAGAGCTTTAAAGCAACAAGGTTTCACTTGCCGAAGCGGGGCAGGTAGGGCTGGGTCAGATCAGGAAAGGGAGAGCCTGGGAAGCGTTTATCAGGGCAGCAATCCCTCGGCTTGCCCCCCACCCCCTCCGCGAAGATCAGCCAAGAGGTGCTTCGCTCCCAGCCTGCGAGCTGCCCGGCGCTGCGGTGAGTTAATGAACTGCTCACCCTTGCGGTTCAGCGGGGGAGCAGGAGAGGCAGCTCCCTCGTTTGGGACTGGCAGAGATAACATGGAACTACCGGCGGCACCACACTTCGGGCAGGCTTTTGGACGCCCAGCCAAGCCTCCCCCGAGCGCAGCCCTGAAACGTTATGCAAAACCCAAACCCCCAAACAAACCAACCCCCGAGCGACCGAGCAGCCAACCAACCCCGACCGTTTCCTCCTGCCGGGGCTATTTTTATTTCGTCTCTCAGTGACAGCACAGAGCCCCTCCGAGGGCTTTTCCAGCCCACCAGGCAAGCCTGACGGGGTTAAAGCCGCTGCCACCTCCCGTTTGCCTCCTGGCTCCTGCCCCCCCGGGTTTGTTTTGAAGGCCAATCCCACCAGCTCTACCTAAAGGCCAATTCTCCCCCGCAGCTGGCAAAAAACAGAGTCAACGGAAGGCGGTGGGGAAAAGCAAAGGCGCCCATGCCGAAGCCGGGGCGAGGGGAGGCTGCAGGCGGCAGGCTCCTGCCTGAGGCACCGGGAGAGGGGAGGCAGAGATGGGGCTCTGGAGGTGCCGGAGCGCGGCCCAGGCTGAGCCTTTCGAAGCGGGGAGAGGATCCCCGAGTCTCCTCTCCCCGAAGCTTCGCTACCGGCGTCGTCAGAGAGCTCTCCCGGAGAGGGCTGAGGCCGCTCGACCGGTAAACACCGGCGCCTGCAGCCGCCGCGAAGCACCCTGCCCGGCAGCTCTTCGCCCCGGCGAGGCCGAGCCCGGCGCGGCGGCGAGGCACGGCGAAGCCTGCGGCTCCGTACACACCTCGCGAAGCGGGAGCGGGGAGCGGGGGCCGGGCCGCGCCGCCGGCCCCGCCAGGCCGCTCGCCCCCGCGCCCGCCATGCCAGCCCGGCGCCCGCCCCGCCGCCCGGCCCACACGCAGCGGAGGCACCGCGCCGCCCGGGCCTCGCGGAGCGCCTCCCACACCGGCACCGCCGCCGCTCCGCGGGGCCTCGCGGGCCTGCCGCCGCCCCCACCCGCCGAGGGCCTCCCCGGGCCCGGCCTAGGCTCACCGCGCCGCCACCGAGACCTAGGCCCCGCAGCAGGCCAACCGGGCGGGGAAGGAGGGAGGGAAAGAGGGAGGGAAGGAGGGGAGGCGCATAGGCGGGCGGCCTGTGGGAGCGGTGCGCATCTGCCCGTGCCCCTGCGGCCCCCCCCTCACCTGCACATGATCCGCCATCTTGCTCCATTCATGCTCCGCTCCCCTCCGCCTCCGCCGGGCCCGGCACGCGCCCGCCGCGCCTGCCCCCCCCCTTCCCCTCACACCCCCCGCGGCCTCTTCCGCCCGCGCGCACGCGCCGCCGCCCCGCCCCTCTGCGCCTGCGCGCAACGCGCTGGCCCGCCCGCCGCGCCCCGGCCACGCCCTTCCACGCCCTGGTCACGCCCCCCACGCGCAGCGGGCGCCTCCCCGCGCAGCCGGCGGTGACGCCGCGACGGCGGCGACGTCGCCGAGGGGAGGGGCGCGGTTTGTTGACAAGGCGCTTAAAGGGGCCGCGCCTCTCGCTCGCCGCTCCCAGCGAGCTCGGCGCCGGCCGCGTCCCGGGCAGCCTCCGTGCTCCAGTGACCCCTGCAGCAGTGCTCCCGGCTCTTCCCCTGCCCCCCGAGCCATTGCTCCCGGCTCACCGCACTGCTGCCCAGCCAGGGCTGAGACTCGTGCCTCGGCACCCCCTGCGCCGCTGCTCCCGGAGCCCCCGGTTCCCTCGGTTCCCTGCGCCGCTGGCCCCGTGTCCCAGCTCGCAGCGTCCCGCAGGCATCTGCCCGGCTCCCTCAACCAGTGCTGCCGCTGCCCCCAGCCAGGCGCCAGCCTCGTGCCCCAGCAGCCCCTGCACCGCTGCTCCCGGTGCTGCCGGTGCCCTGCAGCCATGTCACCAATGCCATGCACCGGTGCTCCCAATACCCTGCATCCATATAGCAAATCCAATGCTCCCAATACCCTGCAGCCCTGTCACCAACTCCATGCACCAGTGCTCCCAGTTAGACGTGAGCCTTGTGCCCCAGGGCAGCACCAGTGTCACCTTGTGACACCAGGGCACAGCACCAGTGTCCCCACAGCCCTGCACCCAGTTCCTTGCACCAGTGGCCTCCAGTTACCCAGCTCAGCACCAGGACCACCAAACAGAGCCATTGGTGCTGCCCACAGCTCTTCCTCCTCACTGCTGCTATCACCTTCCCAACCCACCCCAGCTGCATCACAGCCCTGGGGGCTGCACCACCCTTACTGGGAGCACTGGTTTGGACTGGGATGCCTGGGAGTGGGTATATCAGTAGAGGTGGGGGGGGTGGTGTTGTTAGGCCAACAAGACCACCCTGGGAGCTGCCTCTGGAGCCATTTCCCAGATGGGAAATGTGAGGCAGGGCTGTGGTAGGGTGCCCAGCGCGGGTGCTGTGGGTTGGGAGGGTGTGGGACTGGTTGTACTGGGGCTGGGGGTCAGGGAGAGCACAGAGCTGCTTTTACTGTGTCTGTGCCACCAGATGCCCTTTCATAGCATCACAGAACTGTCAGGGCTGGAAGGGACCTCAAGGCTCAGCCAGTTCCAAGCCCCCTGCCATGGGCAGCTCACACCAGAGCAGGTTGCTCACAGCTGCATCCAGCCTGGCTGCAAACACCTCCAGGCAGGCAGCTTCCACCACCTCCCTGGGCAACCTCTGCCAGGCTCTCACCACCCTCATGAGGAACAACTTCTTCCTCACATCCAATCTGCATCTCCCCACTTCTAGATTTGCTCCATCTCCCCCAGTCCTATCACTCCCTGACACCCTCAAAAGTCCCTCCCCAGCTTTCTTGCAGGCCCCCTGCAGATCCTGGGAGGCCACAGGAAGGTCTCTTTTTGGTAAGCCCACAGGAAGCCTGCGGAGGAAGCAGAAGCAGCCAACCACACGTCACAGAGCGAGACTCAGCGTGACGGCAGCACCCTGCTGGGACGGGGACAGAGACCTGGGACTGGGCTGGGACCCCCCCCAGAACCCCCTCTCCACCCCAGGGCTGTGGGACAGCATCTGGGAGACGCCATCAGAGGGGCAGCACAGGAGGATGCTGGTGGCTGGAGGATGGAGGAGGCAGTGGTGAAGCAGGGTGTGCTCTACCTCCAGCTGCAGCAGACCTTTGGGAAGGTGAGGAGATGGTGGGGGAGGGGGCTGCTGGGTCCGTTGGGCTGTATAGTGGGGTATGGGGGGGATAATCCCAAGGGAACGTGCTGCTCCCACTCGTTAGGACTCCAACCATCTTTTGGCTCTTCGTCACCACCCACTGGAGCGGTAGGGATGGGCAGGAAGGTGGAAGGTGGTGGGGACACTCCACCAAGAGACACCCCCTCCCCAAAGCTCCCTCCCCAAAGCTCCCTCCCACCCTCCCCAGCAGGGGCTCAGAGCTGTGGCACTAACAGCTGCAGCCCCAGAGCCTTGTGGCCTCAGTGGCTGATTGCAGCCAGGGTTTGCCAACAGCTCCGTTGGCACCGTGCTTGGGCAAGAAGGGGAAGGAGCCACCCGGGTGTCTCATGGGCAAGGTTTGCTCCCCATGGCCACTGGGCCTTCTTCTCCATGGCCACCAAATCTTACTCCCCATGGCCACCAAGTCTTTTTCCCTATGGCCACTCCTTCTTGCACCCCAAAACCACTGAGTCTTGCTCCCCACGGCCACCCTCAGCTGAGGCTGCAAGTGCCACAGGCAGGGTGGCAGGCAAGGTGGCAGGCAGGGTGGCAGGCAGGGCATCACCTTCCTGCCATCAAGGCCACTGCCACCACACACCATGCCCACGATGGTGGAGGACAGGGCAGAGCTGTGGAGACGGAGGGCCACGGTTCAGCGGTGCCCTGGCAGTGCTGGGTTCAGCCTTGGGCTCCATGAGCTCTTCTGAGCCCAAACCCTTCCATGATTCCATGATCCCGAGGGGATGAGAACTCCTGGAAGGTCAGAAGCAGAGCTGGCTGGTGCTGAGCTTCCATCCCTCTTGCTGCTCCTCTCTGCCCACAGCAGAAATGGAAGAGGTTTTGGGGGTCTTGTACCGGGACAGCTCCTGCTCCACTGCTCGTCTGGAGCTCTTCGAGGGCTCCTCCCCACCGGCCCCGGAGAAGCTGCGGAAGGGGGAGGGCAGCAAGAAGCTGGTCAAGCTGAGCGACTGTGTGCACGTGGCAGAGGTCAGCAGCAATGCCAGCTGCCCCAAGGAGACCACCCCCTTCCTTCTGGAGACCACAGACAAGAGGTACCTGCTGGCTGCTGCCAGCACCGAGGCTGCCATCTGGATCCAGCAGCTGTGTGAGCTGGCCTTCCCGGTAGGGACTGGGGCATGGCACTGGGATCTGGGTGGGGGGAATCCTGGGGGGGGATGTTGTGGTGTGACATGCTGGGGCAGGCCATGTTCTGCCCTCTGCTCACTTGCTGCTGTTGTTTGGCTCAGAGGAGCAGGGAGGAGCAGGCTGCAGGCAAGGATGGGCAGCAGACCTTGCTGGGCACCAACAGTGACTTCTCCATGGAGGAAAACTCTCTCTACAGCTCCCGGGGCAAAGGTAGGCACTGGAGGCTGGGGGAGGAGAAGGTTCTGTGGAGCTGAGGTTGCATGCACAGGAGGCAAGGATGTCCCTCAGCATCTCCTCACTGGGGCTGCATGCACGGGAGGCAAGGATGTCCCTCAGCATCTCCTCACTGGGGCTGCATGCACAGGAGGCAAGGATGTCCCTCAGCATCTCCTCACTGGGGCTGCATGCACAGGAGGCAAGGATGTCCCTCAGCATCTCCTCACTGGGGCTGCATGCACGGGAGGCAAGGATGTCCCTCAGCATCTCCTCACTGGGGCTGCATGCACGGGAGGCAAGGATGTCCCTCAGCATCTCCTCACTGGGGCTGCATGCACAGCAGGCAAGGATGTCCCTCAGCATCTGCTCTCTGGGGCTGCATGCACAGGAGGCAAGGATGTCCCTCAGCATCTCCTCACTGGGGCTGCATGCACAGCAGGCAAGGATGTCCCTCAGCATCTGCTCTCTGGGGCTGCATGCACAGGAGGCAAGGATGTCCCTCAGCATCTCCTCTCTGGGGCTGCATGCACGGGAGGCAAGGATGTCCCTCAGCATCTCCTCACTGGGGCTGCATGCACAGCAGGCAAGGATGTCCCTCAGCATCTCCTCACTGGGGCTGCATGCACAGCAGGCAAGGATGTCCCTCAGCATCTCCTCACTGGGGCTGCATGCACAGCAGGCAAGGATGTCCCTCAGCATCTCCTCACTGGGGCTGCATGCACAGCAGGCAAGGATGTCCCTCAGCATCTCCTCACTGGGGCTGCATGCATGGGAGGCAAGGATGTCCCTCAGCATCCTCACTGGGGCTGCATCAAGGATGTCAGCATCTCTCTGGGGCTGCATGCACGGGAGGCAAGGATGTCCCTCAGCATCTCCTCACTGGGGCTGCATGCACAGCAGGCAAGGATGTCCCTCAGCATCTCCTCACTGGGGCTGCATGCACAGGAAGCAAGGATGTCCCTCAGCATCTGCTCTCTGGGGCTGCATGCACAGCAGGCAAGGATGTCCCTCAGCATCTCCTCACTGGGTTGCATGCACAGGAGGCAAGGATGTCCCTCAGCATCTCCTCACTGGGTTGCATGCACAGGAGGCAAGGATGTCCCTCAGCATCTCCTCACTGGGTTGCATGCACAGGAGGCAAGGATGTCCCTCAGCATCTCCTCACTGGGTTGCATGCACAGGAGGCAAGGATATCCCTCAGCATCTCCTCACCCCCCTTCTCAAGACACCTTGGCCAGTTTTGCACCAGGGAGCAGCCCTCCCCACAGCTAGATGCAGGCTGCACAGTGGAAAGTCTCCTCCCCAGGACAGCCTCTTCCTGCCCTGTGGTTTGGCAGGGCCTGGCCCTTGCTCTGCTATCAGGCTGCTCCCTCGTGGCTGGAACCACTCAGCCCTTATCGGCCGGACGCTGCCTGACCACTGCCGCAGCTGCTGGGTGTTGTGAGCCCCACAGAACCCCTCTGGGGTATGAGGTGCAGCTCTGCTCTAGCAGGAAGGACAGCTGCTCCTTGCATCTGTTAAGTCAGAGAATCATGGGACTGTTTGGGTTGGAAAAGATCTCCAAGGTCTTTGAGTCCAGCCAGCAACCCAACACCACCATGGTCACCAAACCCTGGCCCCAAGTGCCATGGCCACAGGTTTCTGGGGCACCTCCAGGGATGGGGACTCCACCACTGCCCTGAGCAGCCTGAGCCAACCCTCAAGTGGAAGAAATTTGTCCCTCTTATCCAACCTAAACTTCCCCTGGGGTAGCTTGAGGCTGCTTCCTCTTGTCCTGTCACTTGTTCCTTGGGAGAAGAGACCAACCCCCACCTCACTCCAATCTCCTCCCAGGGAGCTGTAGCGAGCAATGAGGTCTCCCCTCAGCCTCCTCTTCTCCAGGCTAACCAACCCCAGTTCCTTCAGCCACTCCTCATAAGACCTGTTCAAAGACTTCTCCCTTTCCCCCATCCCCAGCTGGCTTGGAGCAGGCCTTTGAGGTGACAGTGAGGGCCACCGAGTCCTCCGAGCGCTGCCAGCTGCGGGGCCAGTTCCTCCTGCGGGCTGGAGAGGAGGCCTTGGAGCTGCAGCACTTCCAGACCTTGGAGCTCCTCTACCGCTGGCCCTACCGCTTCCTGCGGCGCTTCGGGCGGGATAAGGTAGGCAGGACGGGGGAAGGGTGGGCTGGGGGTGGGCTGTGGCCAAGGGAGGACCTGACCCTGCCCCTGCCCCTCCCCAGGTGACCTTCTCCTTCGAGGCCGGCCGGCGCTGCGCATCTGGAGAGGGCAGCTTCGAGTTCGAGACCCCTGAGGGCAACGAGATCTTCCAGGCTATCGAGGCTGCCATCAGCCTGCACCGGGGACGGGCAGCCGAGGAGCCGCGGCCGGGTGGCCCCGGGGACGATGCCTCCAGCTGGGCACAGGGGCACCAGGAGCCCGGCGGCACCAAGTGTCTCTCGCTGGAGCCCGGCTGGGAAGGGAGGGTGCCGAAAGCCAAGCCGGCCACGACCCCGTGCGGCTGCCCCGGCTGTGGGGAGCCCTCGGGCACCTTCCTGTCCTGCCGCGGTGCTGATGTGCCCCACGCCGAGCACTGCACCTCCCCGCGCCGGGCACCCCCCCAGGTGCCAGAGAAGAGCTGGAGGCAGGAGGCTGCGGCCAGGGGGGCTGCTGAGCCCAACTATGCCGTCCCCTTCGACACCATCGCCAAGAACCTCATGGCTTGCCAGCTGGGCAGCTTGGGCCAGCACCCCAGGAATGTCTCTGACCCTGTCTATGCCAGCATCAGGGAGGCAGAGGGGCAAGAGGGCAGCCAGCCCCCTCCCCCTCCCAAGCCCTACCACATCTACGACGAGCCCGAGGGGCTGTCCCCTCACAGCGTCTACGACGAGCCCCAGGAGGTGAAGGGGGAGGCTTGGAAGCTCCAGGCGGCCCCAGAGGAGCCCGGCGGGCACCAGTACCCCTACAACCCCCAGCGGGACGACTACGCCGTGCCCAAGAGACCTGTCCCGCTCCGGCAGCCCTTCCCGCTGCGGGGCAAGGAGTGGCTGGGGGACGCCGACTACGACAACGTGGCCCCCAAGCTGGCAAAGAAGAGGAACCTGCAGTGAGTGGGGTGGGGAAGGAGAGGAGGAGAAGACCACCCCCGGCCTGCGGCTGGCAGCACCCCCTCACCCCAAGCCTCTGCAGCAGAGCCGAGACCCTCGCTCCCCGCAGCTCAGCGCATCCACCCGTGGCTGGAGGGGACCAGACGTCCCTTAGGAGGTGCGGGGCACATCTGGGCAGCTGTGGAGCCGCCAGCCGGAATGCTCCCACTGGAGGGCACTGTGGGCCCGCAGGACGGGCAGGGCAGGCAACTGGTTCCCCCACACCCACAGCCCTTCTGCTCACACCTCAGACGCCTGAGGGCCAGAGCCGGGCAGGATCGGCCCCCAGGTCCCCTGCTTCTCGCCCTGACGAACTGCGGAGAGCCCAGCACTGCGAGCTGCCGATCCTCCTGTGTCTCCCTAGGGATGCAGATCCTGCACTCGGGATGCGGGTGGACGATACACGGCCCTGGAATGCTTCACCCAGCACTGGTTGGTCCTTAGGGATGCACATCCACGTACCATGGATGCATCCCTGGAATCCTTCACCCAGCACTGGTCCCACAGCATGGATGCAGCCAGATGGTGCTGGATGCAGGTCCATCCACATCCCATCTTATGGATACAGCCAGATGGTGCTGAGCCATGCAGGTCCATCCTCATCCCATGCTGGCTGCTGATCCACGTTCCTAGGGATGCACATCCCACAGCATGGATGCAGCCAGATGGTGCTGAGTCCATGCAGGTCCATCCTGCACATCCCATCTTATGGATACAGCCAGATGGTGCTGAGCCCATGCAGGTCCATCCTGCACATCCCATCTTATGGATACAGCCAGATGGTGCAGAGCCCATGCAGGTCCATCCTGCACATCCCATCTTATGGATACAGCCAGATGGTGCTGAGCCCATGCAGGTCCATCCTGCACATCCCATCTTATGGATACAACTAGATGGTGCTGAGCCCATGCAAGTCCATCCTGCACATCCCTAGGGATGCACATCCCATATAATGGATACAGCTAGATGGTCCTGAGCCCATGCAAGTCCATCCTGCACATCCCTGGGGATGCACATCCCACAGCTTGAAGGCAGCTTGAAGATGCTGAGCCCACAGAATGGTTTGGGCTGGAAGGGACCTCCAAGCTCCTCCAGCTCCAGCCTCCTGCCGTGGATGTGGACTCCTTCCAAGCCCAGGCTGCTCGAGGCTTCATCCAACCTGTCCTCCAACACCTCCAGGCTTGGAGCCTCCACAGATTCTCTGGGCAACTCCTCCCAGTGCCTCAGCAAGACTCCTGGGGAAGAATTCCTTCACCACTCCAGCTGGTGAGGCACCCCCTAAGGGGATGCCCGTGGCCAGCCCTCAGCAGGCGCCAGGGCTGGGCAGTGTCTGTCTGGAGGTCACCACCACATCCTCCTCGCTCCCCGAGCCCGCTGCCAGCAGTGCCTCTGCCTCAGCCCCCAGAGCCCCCAGCCCCTTTGTAGGTTTGATTAGGATTCTTTTTTTTTTTTTTTTGTTTTTGTTTTGGTTGTTGATATTTCTATTTCATTATTTTAATTATTAAACCACTTTCCAGCTCCTCTGAATTATGGATGAAGCACCCAGCCTCAGCAGCGTGGTGACTGTGCAGTGCCAGGCTCCCCTCTTCCCACTATAGCCAGAGCAGGGCCTGACCTGCTCTGAGGCAACCTCCTCTTCCTCCTGCTCCTCCTACTCTCCTGCTTCCACCTCCTCTAGCCCCAAATCCCCATCAGCTGATGTTCTCCTGCCATAGAATGGTCCCCAGGTTTCACTGGTGCTCATCACCCCTCCCCAGTGCACACCAGCTCCATCCTCATGGTCCCCAGGTTTCACTGGTGCCTGTCTCCAGTGCACACCAGCTCCATCCTCATGGTCCCCAGGCTCCATTGGTTCCCATCAGCCCCTCCCCAGTGCACACCAGCTCCATCCCCCTGGTCCCCAGGCTCCACTGGTGCCTGTCTCCAGTGCACACCAGCTCCATCCTCATGGTCCCCAGGCTCCACTGGTGCCATCACCCCCTCCCCAGTGCACGCCAGCTCCATCCCCACGGTCCCCAGGCTCCACTGGTGCTCGTCTCCAGTGCACACCAGCTCCATCCTCATGGTCCCCAGGCTCCATTGGTTCCCATCAGCCCCTCCCCAGTGCACACCAGCTCCATCCCCCTGGTCCCCAGGCTCCACTGGTGCCCATCACCCCCTCCCCAGTGCACACCAGCTCCATCCCCCACGGTCCCCAGGCTCCACTGGTGCCCATCACCCCCTCCCCAGTGCACACCAGCTCCATCCCCACGGTCCCCAGGCTCCACTGGTGCCCATCACCTCCTCCCCAGTGCACACCAGTTCCATCCCTATGGTCCCCAGGGTCCACTGTTGCCCACCTCCAATGCACACCAGCTCCATCCTCATGGTCCCCAGGCTCCACTGGTGCCCATCACCCCTTCCCCACTGCACACCAGCCCCATTGCCACGGTCCCCAGGCTCCACTGGTGCCCATCACCCCTTCCCCACTGCACACCAGCCCCATTGCCATGGTCCCCAGGCTCCACTGGTGCCCATCACCCCATCCCCAGTGCACACCAGCTCCATCCCTATGGTCCCCAGGCTCCACCGGTGCCCATCTCCAGTGCCCACCAGCTCCACCACCATGATGTAAGGCCCCTGGGAAGTGGCTGCTGGTCCCTCAGCACCCTGGCAGGTTTGCAACCAACAAGCCATGAATTATTTATAAACCCTTCCAATCAAATAAACTCTGAGGTGCTTGAGTTAATTTCCTGGATCCTGGAAATCCAAAGTGCAGAGTTTTAATAAGGCTAATTAAGTGCTTTATGTAGTGTGGTGATTAAAGCTCTGTATCAATCTCTACCCAGCCCAGGCTGAATTGAAGGGCTTGGGATGGATCCTCACCACCCAGCCCCCTTGGGCTGGGGAACAGACAGGGCACAGGGGTGCTTCCTGTGCAGAAATCCCTGAAACTGGTCCAAACCCAAGGGAGGAGCCAAGTCTCTGGCAAGAGGAAGCAATGGAGCAAGGAAAAGTGCAGAGTGAGGCAGGTCTGGCCATGCCCTGAGACCAGGAGAGGTTTAGAAGGCAATGGGATGGGTTCAGAGCATCACAGAATGGTTTGAGTCGGAAAGGACCTTAAAGATCAGGCAGTTGCAGCCCCCTGCCACAGGCAGGGACACTTCCCACTAGACCTCAAAGGCCTCTTCAAAGCTGGCCTTGAACACCTCCAGGGAGGCTGCAGGCTGAGGAGATGCTCCTAAGCCCACAGCTCCACACTCTAACCTGGATCTGTTTCTACAAGCAAGGGAGGATGCCTTGGTCTGGGCTGTGTGAGGAAGAGTGTGGCCAGCAGGGCAAGGGAGGTTCTGCTCCCCCTCTACTCTGCCCTGGTAAGGTCACATCTGGAGTCCTGCCTCCAGTTCTGGGCTCTCCATTTCCACACAGGGAACTGCTGGAGAGGGACCAGGGAAGGCTACAGGGGTGCTGAGGGGCCTGGAGCAGCTCTGTGAGGAGCAAAGGCTGAGAGCCCTGGGGCTGAGAGCCTGAGAAGAGCAGCCCCAGAGGGCAGCTGAGCAATGCTCAACAAGAGCTAAAGGAGCTGTGGGGGGGGGCAAGAGGCTGGGGCCAGACTCTGCTCACTGGTGCCCAGGGACAGGCCAAGGGGCAAGGGACACAAACTGGAACCCAGTTGAGGATGAGGAGGAAGTTGTTTGTTGTGACGATGCTGGAGGCCTGGAGCAGGCTGCCCAGAGAGGTTGTGGAGTCTCCTTGTGTGGAGAGCTTCCAACCCCCCCTTGGGCATTGTGCTGCTGGGCAGGGTGCTGTGGGTGCCCTGCTGGAGCAGGAGGTTGGACTGGATGAGCTCCAGAGGTCCCTTCCAACCCCTAGCATCCTGTAATGCTATGATTCTATGAATCTCTGACTCCCTGATTCTAGGATTCTGGGATTCAATGATCCATGGCCACAGCCAGGCTGGTTCCCATCTCCAGCCTCCAGGCATCCCAGGCATGGCCCCAGGCTTGCTTAGCTGGAGCCTCCTGACAGCAAACCACCATTCCCAGGGAATCAATTCCTTAAGCCTGTGCTATTATTAATTAGTGCTCATTAAGGTGCTTATCCATTATTAATCAGTGTTAACACAGGTCCTCTCTCCTCACCATCCTCCCCTTGCAATCCTTTCCCCTCCCTGCCAGCTGCCTCCAGCCAGGATTTTCCTTCATCAATGCCCCAAGCAAATGGCAAACACCTTCCAGACTTCACTGCAGGCTCCCCAGGCTCCAACCAGATTTGCTCTCTGCCCCTCGGGGGGTAGCGAGGGGCTGGCTGCCAGTGGCACTAATCAACTCTCACAGCAGCAGCAGCAGCCCAGGCTGGGCAGAGAGCTGGGGGCTTTGCTGCTGGAGGGAGTCACTCTTGGTTTCACCTGCCCATGAGCCAGCAGTGTGCCCAGGGGGCCAAGAAGCCAAATGGCATCCTGGCCTGCATCAGGAGCAGTGTGGCCAGCAGGAGCAGGGAGGTCGTTGTGCCCTGTGCTCAGCACTGCTCAGGCCACACCTGGAGTCCTGTGTCCACTTCTGGGCTCCTCAGGTTAAGAAGGACATTGAGAGACTTGAAGGTGTCCAGAGAAGGGCAACAAAGCTGGGGAGGGGTCTGGAGCACAGCCCTGTGAGGAGAGGCTGAGGGAGCTGGGGTTGCTTAGCCTGCACAAGAGGAGGCTGAGGGGAGACCTTCTTGCTCTCTCCAACTCCCTGAAGGGAGGTTGGGGCCAGGTGGGGGTTGGTCTCTTCTCCCTGGCAGGCACCCAGCACCAGAACAAGAGGCCACAGTCTCAAGCTGTGCCAGGGGAGGTTTAGGCTGGATGTTATGAAGAAGCTCTTCCCAGGAAGATGAATTGGCCATTGGGATGTGCTGCCCAGGGAGGTGATGGAGCCCCCATCCCTGGAGGTGTTTAGGAAGAGCCTGGATGAGGCCCTTGGTGCCATGGTTGAGTTGATCAGATGGTGCTGGGGGATAGGTTGGACTGGATGATCTCAAAGGTCTCTTCCAACCTGGTTAATTCTATTCTATTCTATTCTATTCTATTCTATTCTATTCTATTCTATTCTATTCTATTCTATTCTATTCTATTCTATTCCATCCCATCCCATCCCATCCCATCCCATCCCATCCCATCCCATCCCTTCCCCACATCTGCATGGATGAGGTTTTAGGGTGGTGGTGGGGAACAACCCAAGCCAAACCAGGATCTGCCCTGGAATGTCAATATCTGGGATGCAGAATCTTGGCAAAGCCTTCATTGGCTGGGAGAAGAAAATTGATAGAGAGGAGGGGAGGAAGAGATTAGGAGGTAAAGCTGCAGATGAATGGAGAGAGTTTTAATCTGATTAGGGAGTTCTTGTCCTTATTGTGTGGTACTGATTAGAGCTCATTTAGCAGCAGGGTTGATCATAGCACAGGACTGGGCAGAGAGCTCTGAGGGGCACCAGCAAACCTCCCCCTGCTCCTCACCCCACAGGCAGAGACATATCCCAGGGTGGAGAAAAGAGGGAGAATCCCAGAGTCCCAGCAGGGTGAGGGAGGGAAGTGAGCTCTGGAGCTCACCCAGTCCAAGCCCCCTGCTCCAGCAGGGCACCCCCAGCAGCTTGCCCAGCAGCACAATGCCCGGGGGGGTTGGAAGCTCTCCACACAAGGAGACTCCCCAACCTCTCTGGGCAGCCTGCTCCAGGCCTCCAGCACCCTCACAACAAACAAGTTTCAACACATGGAACCTCCTGGGTGCCAGTTTGTGCCCACTGCCCCATGGCCTGCCCCTGGGCACTATGGAGCAGAATCTGGCCCCAGCCTCTTGCTCCCCACAGATCCTTTAGCTCTTGCTCAGCATTGCTCAGCTCCCCTCTGGGGCTGCTCTTCTGCAGGCTCTCAGCCTCAGGGCTCTCAACCTTTGCTCCTCACAGAGATTCTCCAGGCCCCTCAGCATCTTCCCAGCCTGCCCTGGACTCTCTTCAGTAGCTGATTCCATCTCTCTCTTGAGCTGGTGAGAGGGCTGCACTGGCAAGGCTTGGAGGGGCAGAGGGAGAGAACCACAGATCCACAGAATGGTTTGCATTGGAAGGGACCTTCAAGCTCATCTAGTTCCGAACCCCCTGCCATGGGCAGGGACACCTCCCACCAGCCCAGCTTGCTCAAGGCCTCATCCAAGCTGGCCACGGAGGGGACAGAAGCATCTCCAGGGTGGAGAGGATGGGAAAATTCAAGGAGCAAGCTGCCCAGGCAATCAGGATGAGGATGCTCTTGGGTCTGGGCATCCCAGAACTGTTTTTCCTCCATGCTCTGAGCACCCTCTCAGGACAGCTCCTCTTGTCCTTGCTGTCTCCTCGGATTAGAGCTGTGCTCCTTCTTCTGCAGCTCTCCAGCCGCAGCCCAGGCGCCAGGGTGCAGCTGCAAACTGCATTAAGGTCTTGCTGAGGAGCCCCTAATGCTATTAGGAGGCAGGCATTAGAGGTGCTAAATGACAAGCCCCTAATCAGCCCTGGGATTGATGTCAATCATGGGCCCCAGGAAGGGAGGAGCAGCCTCCCCCCTGCCTCCACCCCCCTTCATTCAGAACAATTGCCTAATTGGGAGGGTCTGGATTCTCTCTGCCTGTCTCCTCTCTGGAGCTCTGGAGCCTTATTGGGATGGGGAGTGATGGAAGTTGATGAGAAGGTGCAGGATGAGGAGCAGGGAGGTGGTAATTTGGGCCAGGGGTGGGAGCTATGGCCAAGTCCTGACTCCATGCAGGCTGCTGAATGAATTAGAGAGTCTTGGAGTGGTGGAATGAGAGAGTCAGAGTGATGGAATCAGAGTCTTGGAGTGATGGAATCAGAGAGTCAGAGTGGTGGAATCAGAGAGTCTTGGAGTGGTGGAATCAGAGTCAGAGTGGTGGAATCAGAGAGTCAGAGTGGTGGAATCAGAGAGTCAGAGTGATGGAATCAGAGAGTCAGAGTGTGGAATCAGAGAGTCAGAGTGATGGAATCAGAGAGTATTGGAGTGATGGAATCAGAGTCAGAGTGGTGGAATCAGAATCTTGGAGTGATGGAATCATAGAATCTTGGAGTGATGGAATCAGAGAGTCTTGGAGTGGTGGAATCAGAGAGTCTTGGAGTGGTGGAATCAGAGTCAGAGTGGTGGAATCAGAGAGTCTTGGAGTGATGGAATCAGAGAGTCAGAGTGGTGGAATCAGAGAGTCAGAGTGGTGGAATCAGAGAGTCAGAGTGTGGAATCAGAGAGTCAGAATGATGGAATCAGAGAGTCAGAGTGGTGGAATCAGAGAGTCAGAGTGTGGAATCAGAGAGTCAGAGTGATGGAATCAGAGAGTATTGGAGTGATGGAATCAGAGTCAGAGTGGTGGAATCAGAATCTTGGAGTGATGGAATCATAGAATCTTGGAGTGATGGAATCAGAGAGTCTTGGAGTGGTGGAATCAGAGTCAGAGTGGTGGAATCAGAGAGTCTTGGAGTGATGGAATCAGAGAGTCTTGGAGTGGTGGAATCAGAGTCAGAGTGGTGGAATCAGAGAGTCTTGGAGTGATGGAATCAGAGAGTCAGAGTGGTGGAATCAGAGAGTCTTGGAGTGGTGGAATCAGAGAGTCCTGGAATCACAGACTCAGTGGTTTTGGTTGGAGGAGATCTCCAGGGTCATGGAGTCCAACTCTAAGCCCAGCACTGCCAGGTCACCACTAAACCACAGCCCTCAGCACCACATCTCAGTGGTTTTCATTGCAATGAGTAGATGCAGAGCTTCCTCCTAATGTCCAGCCTGAATCTGCCCTTCTCCAGCTCAAAGCCATTGCCCTCATCCTATCACTACATCCCCCCCAGCTCTCCTGTGGCCCCTTCATGTACTGGAAGGCTGCTCTGATGTCTCTCTGGAGCCTTCTCCTCTCCAGGCTGAACAACTCTAGCTGCCTCAGCCTGGCCCCATAGGGGAGGTTCTCCAGCCCTTGGATCTTTGTGACCTCCTCTGGACCCTCTCCATGTGCTTCTTGTGTTGGGGATCCCTTAGCTGGACACAGCACTGCAGGTGAGGTCTCAGCAGAGCAGAACAGAGGTTCAGAATCCTCTCTCTCTCACAGGCTCACAGGATGTTAAGGGTTGGAAGGGACCTCTGGAGCTCATCCACTCCAACCCTACTGCTCCAGCAGGGCAGCCACAGCACCTTGTCCAGCAGCACAATGCCCAGGGGGGGTTGGAAGCTCTCCACACCAGGAAACTCCACAACCTCTCTGGGCAGCCTGCTCCACTGCTCTGTCACCCTCACAGTGAAGAACTTCCTCCTCCTGTCGAGGTGGAGCCTCCTGTGCTGCAGCTTCCATCTATTGCCCCTTGTCCTATCACAAGGTGCAACTGAGCAGAGCCTGTCCCTAAGGTCATCCAGCCCCAGCCCTCTGCAGCCAGCAGGGCCATCCCACCTAGCTGCAGCTGCCCAGCCCAGAGCAGCAGAGCAGGGCTCTGAGCTGCCCGCTCAGCCCTGGGGCGGGCACGGTGGGCGCCTCCCGCGCCCCTCCATCCCCCGGGCGAGAGGATTAATCACTCCTGCAGCACGTTTGGAGCCATCTGGCTGGTGTTGGCCCCCTTCTGCCACAGCACTGAGGATTGTTAACACAAAGCATATGCTTTGTTGGAAATTAATAATAATTTTCAGCCCTTGCCAGCTGCTGGTAATTGGCTTCCCTCTCACAGCGATAACCGAGAGCAGCAGGGTGGAAACTCGGCCCCGGCCCTGGCTCCTTGTCTAATGAGATGAGTCCCCAAGAAAGGTGGCAAGGGACAGCCTGACACTGCCTGGGTGATGGCTTCTCAGAACCAGCTCCACGTGGCCCTGGGGCTGGTGACACAGGAGCCCTGGGGCTGCCCAGGGGAGGGCAAGGGAGGAGCTTGAGGTCCTCTCAGCAAAAGCACAAAGCTGTGGGCACCCTTTGGTGTTGCCAAGTGCTCAGCCAGCTGGAGAAGGGAGGATCTGGGGAGCTTTGTTTGCTGCTCAATTCACAGAAGCACAGAATGGGTTGGGTTGGAAGGGACCTTGAAGCTCAGCCAGTCCCAAGCCCCTGCAGAGCAGAGCAGGCAAAGCTCGGAGCAAAAGAGCAGCCAGGTTTGCTGCCAGGGCCTGGGGGGCATCAGGAGAATCAGAAGTCAGGGAATGGGTTGCGTTGGAAGGGACCTCAAAGCTCAGCCAGTTCCAAGCCCCCTGCCATAGGCAGGGACACCTCCACCACCACAGCTTGCTCAAGGTCTCATCCAGCCTGGCTGCAAACACCTCCAGGGAGGAGGCAGCCACAGCCTCCCTGGGCAGCCTGCTCCAGTGCCTTCCCACCCTCACTCTCAAGGTTTTCTTCCTCACCTCCAATCTAAACCTCAGAGCTGCTGACCAAGGATGTGCTGGGGCAGATCCAAAGGTCATAGAATCATAGACTGCCTTTCCCTCCCACATCCCTCAGCCCCCTTTCATGGGCACCCAGCACCCATCTTTCCCCCTGGATGATAGAATCATTCAGCTTGGCAAAGCCCTCCAGGATCACCCAGTCCAACATCAACCCAGGGAAGGGGCAGCCACAGCCTCCCTGGGCAGCCTGTGCCAGGCTCTCCCCTCCCTCACTGCCAAGAATTCCTCCCTCATCTCCAGTCTCAATCTCTCCTCTCCTGACTCCAAGCCATTCCCTCTCATCCTGCCACTCCCAGCCCTTGTCCAAAGCCCCTCCCCAGCTCTCCTGGAGCCCCTTCAGGTACTGGAAGCCTGCTCTAAGGTCTCCCTGGAGCCTTTTCCTCTCCAGGCTGAACAGCCCCGACTCTCCCAGCCTGTCCCCACAGGGGAGAGCTTCTCCAGCCCTCTGGTGATCTTCACGGCTTCCTCTGGGCTTTTTCCCACAGCTGAGGGCACCAGAACTGGGCTCAGTGCTGCAGGTGAGGTCTCACCAGAGCAGATCAGAGGGGCAGAATCCCCTCCCTTGTCCTGGCCACGCTACTGAGGCTGCAGCCCAGGAGCTGGTTAATTGTTGCCGTCAGCGGCAGATGAGCTCGGAGGCTGCCTTTTTGCATCCTCTCCCTGAAGCATCAGTTGGGGCAGGTGGGTGTTGGGAGGCTGGTGGAGATATTTATACTGCAGGCCTGACACAATCTGCCTGCAGAGGAGCTGGGAGCATTATTTTGGCTCAAAGACTTCACAGCAAGGCGAAAGGGAAGGTACCAAACACATCCTCTGTGGCAGCGAGGTGTGGGAGCTGAGGGCTTGCGAAGATCAGGTGACAGGAGGAGAGGAAATGGCCTGAAACTGTGCCAGGGAAGGGTTAGGGTGGAGATGAGGAGCAATTTCTGTGCTGCCAGAGTGGTCAGGGCTTGGCACAGGCTGCCCAGGGAGGTGGTGGAGTCCCCATGCCTGGAGGTGTTCAGGAAGCCTGGGGCCGTGGAGGGTTGAGTTGATGCTGGACTGGGTACCTGAATGGGCTCCAGGAGAGCTGGGGAGGGGCTTTGGACAAGGGCTGGGAGTGGCAGGATGGGAGGGAATGGCTTGGAGTCGGGAGAGGAGAGATTGAGACTGGAGATGAGGGAGGAATTCTTGGCAGTGAGGGAGGGGAGAGCCTGGCACAGGCTGCCCAGGGAGGCTGTGGCTGCCCCTTCCCTGGGTTGATGTTGGACTGGGTGATCCTGGGGGCTTTGCCAAGCTGAATGATTCTATCATCCAGGGGGAAAGATGGGTGCTGGGTGCCCATGAAAGGGGGCTGAGGGATGTGGGAGGGAAAGGCAGTCTATGATTCTATGACCTTTGGATCTGCCCCAACACATCCTTGGTCAGCAGCTCTGAGGTTTAGATTGGAGGTGAGGAAGAAAACCTTGAGAGTGAGGGTGGGAGGCACTGGAGCAGGCTGCCCAGGGAGGCTGTGGCTGCCTCCTCCCTGGAGGTGTTTGCAGCCAGGCTGGATGAGACCTTGAGCAAGCTGTGGTGGTGGGAGGTGTCCCTGCCCATGGCAGGGGGCTTGGAACTGGCTGAGCTTTGAGGTCCTTCCAACCCAACCCATTCCCTGACTTCTGATTCTCCTGATGCCCCCCAGGCCCTGGCTGCAAACCTGGCTGCTCTTTTGCTCCGAGCTTTGCCTGCTCTGCTCTGCTCTGCCCTGCCTGGCTGGGGGTGGCAGGAGCAGCAGGGTGTCTCTAAATGCCATGATTGGAATTGGGCACGAAGCATCTCCGGGGGTGAGGGGTAAAAATAGCTGCTGCTGCTGCTGCTGCTGTGTGCCAGGGAGAGGAGGGTGGGAGGTGGAGCAGAGGGGAGGGGGAGTGGGGGTTCACCCAGGGCAGGCTGTGAATGCTCCACTAGAAACAGGACTAATTAATGGAGTTGGGGCACGGCACTTAATGAGCACTTGGGCTGTGACTGCACAGGAGGCTTCCCAGGATGGGCTGGAGGAGAGGTTTGTACCACAGCCCAAAGCTTCCCGGCGGTGGAGGAGCCCTGGGATGGAGGGGCTGACATCACCTTGTGTCCCTGGGGGCATGGCAGTGCCCAGCAGGGCAGGAGCCTCGTGGGGAGGAGGGGTGACATTGTCTCCTGTCCCTGGGGATGTGGTGGTGCCCAGCAGGGCAGGAGCCTCGTGGGGGGAGGGGGGTGACATTGTCTCCTGTCCCTGGGGATGTGGTGGTGCCCAGCAGGGCAGGAGCCTCGTGGGGAGGAGGGGTGACATTGTCTCCTGTCCCTGGGGATGTGGTGGTGCCCAGCAGGGCAGAAGCCTCGTGGGGAGGAGGGGTGACATTGTCTCCTGTCCCTGGGGATGTGGTGGTTCCCACAAGGGCAGGAGCATCAGGAGGAGGAGGAGGTGGTGACATCACCCTGGGCCCCTGGGGACATGGTGGTGCCCAGCAGGGCAGGAGCCTCACAGCAAGGAGGGGGTGACCTTGTCTCGTGTCCCTGGGGACATGGCGGTGCCCAGCAGGGCAGAAGCAGTGTGGGGAGGAGGAGAGGACATCAGCACATGTCCCCAGGGACAGGGGCATCGTGGGGGAGGGAGGGTGACATTGTCTAGCACCCCTGGGCACATGGCAGTCCCCAGGAGGGCAGAAGCATGGTGGGGAGGAAGGATGGGGTCCCCAGCCCTCTAGATTCTCTCTCCCCTCCCTGGAAGTGGGTCCCCAGCCCCCCAGATCCTCCCTGCCTCCTCTAGCAGTGGGGTCCCCAGCCCCCCCGACCCCTTCCTGCCCTCAGGAGGTGGATTTCATGAGGCACCAGCAGAAGCTCAGGGGGCTGTGGCTCTCCTCCTCACCCTGTGGCAGGGCTGGGCTGAGCAGGGGAGGAAATTCATCACACCCAATTGCCATCAGCGTGAGGCCTCCAAACCCCTGAGCCCTGCCCCCCCTCCCCAGAGCCCTGTGGGGGGCACAGGAAAGAGGGGGCATAGGGCAGGAGGAGCCAGGGTGTGGGAGAGGAGAGCAGCTCCCATTCCTGCTGACCCAGCTGGGCAGTTTGATTCATGGCCCCATCAATCCCATCTCTCAATGCAGAAGTGCTAATGGAGGGCAAGCAAAGCCATCCCCTCTGGGGCTTGTGGAGTGCAGCCAGCTCTCCTGACCTTTTGGGCTCTCCCCTGCCTCCCTCAGAGCTCAGCAGGTGCCCAGAAAGATGCCACCCAGGGCACATCCCCACCAGCAGAGCCAGGGAGGGGGCAGACGGAGGAGCAGGGCAGCAGCAGCAGCAGATCTGCTCAGGGCTGGGGCTGGGTTGAGGCTGAGCAGCAGCCTCAGGAGTAATTGAGTTTGAGAGTCAATCATTGAGTCATGGAGGCACTTTTCCACCAGCTCTGCACTTCTCAGCACCCCAGACTCCCTTCTGCTTCGAATTAGCCCAGCTCTGCTGCCAGCAGAAGCTCTTTGCTCAGCAGCTCCTTCAGGCCACATCTTCATCCCATCCCCTGAACCTCCTGCTGCTGCTGTGTAGGACCTGGTCCTGCCCCAGGTCTGCCCTGTCTGGGCTGTGGCAGCGCACAGAGCTGCTGCCCCTTGGCTTTTCATCCCCCAGCAGCTTCCCTCTAAGGGAAAAAGGGGAAATGGTGGCTCTGAAAGGGGGGAAATCCCAACTGGAATGGGGAAAATGGGACTGAAAGGGGAAATGCTGGCTCTGAAAGGGGGAAAATCCCAACTGGAATGGGGAAAATGGGACTGAAAGGGGAAATACTGGGACTAGAATGGGGAAAAAATAGACTGAAATGAGAAATGTTGGGACTGAAAGGGGGAAAAATTAGTCTGAAAGGGGAAATTCTGGGACTGAAATGGGAAATATTGGGACTGAAAGGGGAAATTCTGGGAGTAGAATGGGAAAAATTAGACTGAAATGGGAAATTCTGGGACTGGAAGGGGAAAAATTAAACTGAAATGGGAAATATTGGGACTGAAATGGGAAATTCTGGGACTGAAATGAGAAATCCAGCACCAAGGATCTGAACAAGCCATGGGCAAAGCCCCTCTGGTTCTGTGAGGGTGAGGAGTCCCCAGGAAATTGGCTGCTAGAGGATCCTGAAATGCTGATCCCATTCCCACCAGAACTCTTCTGCACAGGCATGGAAGCAGGCAGGATGTACCCTCACCCTTGAGCAGAGAAGCTGGGGAAGGGTCTGGGGAGGAGCAGCTGAGGGAGCTGGGGGTGTTCAGCCTGGGGAAGAGGAGGCTGAGGGAGACCTCCTTGCTCTCTGCAGCTCCCCGAGAGGAGGCTGGAGGCAGGTGGGGGTTGGGCTCTGCTCCCTGGTATCAGTTTCTGAAGCAATCAGAGAGCAAATTCCCCATGGGGGTGGGGAAGAAATTAGGGATCAATAACTCAGGAGACAGAGAGTGCAGCAGGCCTGGAACTCGCTGATGAGAGCAAAGGGGGGGAGCAAAGGTCCTAAAGTGCAGGTGAAGGAGCCCAGGGCTGCGGGTTAAAGGGGCTGCAGGGGATGGCAAGGAGCTGATGGCTCAGTAATGGCCTGGAGGTTACAGCAGCTGCTGGAGGGGCTGCAGGGAGAGCTGGGGTGGGGTGGGAAGCAGAGCAATTAGAGGGGGTGGGGAGGAAAGGCAATCAGGTCGTTGGTAATGGCTTTGCAAGGGGAAGAGGAGGGAGCTGGCCCCCGGACGCTGGGCACCGCCTCAGGGCCAGGAGGGCAAACGGCTACCCCCTGCCACCCTGGGTCAGGGAATCACAGAACTGTTTGGCTTGGGAAAGCTCTCCCAGGTCATCCAACACAACCAGCAACCCAGCACCACCGTGGCCACCAAAACATGGCCCCAGGGGCTGTGGCCACAGGTTTCTGGAGCACCTCCAGGGCTGGGGACTGGAGGGCAGCCCTGAGCTAACCCTCGCGTGGAAGGAATTGTTCCTCACCTCCAACCTAACCCTCCCCCGGTGCAGCTTGAGGCCATTTCCTCTCGCCCCTGCTACTAGGGAGAAGAGGCCAACCCCCACCTCACTCCAACCTCCTTCCAGGGAGCTGTAGATGAGCTCCAGAGGTCCCTTGCCCCCTTTCACCATTCTGTGATGGATCCAGGGCCAGATTCAGGGACTCTGAGACGCTTCCCTCAGCCTCGCTCCCACACCCTGAGCCCAGCAGTGAAAGATTAAGGCTGTTTCTCTTCTCTTCTTCTTCAGTGTAATCCCCTCTCTATTCCCCCCCCACACCCCTCCCCTCCTTTCCAAGCCACATCCTCCCCTTGATGCCTCCTGACATGAGTTTTATCATCTCCAAGCAGCCGCAGAGCCCAGCTGTCGCCTGCGATTAGGGCACTGACACAGATCCCGGCAAGATTTCACCACTGTCTCATTACCTCCTCCTGCACGGCTTAGAGGAGTCGTCTGCCATCGACCTGTCACCAACAGGACCTGCTCCAGCCCCTCAGCCACCCCCCTGAGGGCTGGGGAGGGAGGGGGCATTGGATGAGGGATTCCCCCGCCCGCCTCGTCCCCACGGCGCTGAGGTGCAGAATGCATCTGGTTGGAAGGGACCTCCAAGATCAGAGAAGCAGAGGAGGGTCTGGGTTGGAAGGGACCTCAAAGGCCAGAGAAGCATGGAATGGTCTGGGTTGGAAGGGATCTCGAAGATCAGAGGAGCAGAGGAGGGTCTGGGTTGGAAGGGACCTCAAAGATCAGAGCAGCAGAGGAGGGTCTGGGTTGGAAGGGACCTTAATGATCAGAGCAGCAGAGGAGGGTCTGGGTTGGAAGGGACCTTAAAGATCAGAGAACCATGGAATGGTCTGGGTTGGAAGGGACCTTAAAGATCAGAGAAGCAGAGAAGGGTCTGGGTTTGAAGGGACCTCAAAGATCAGAGAAGCAGAGAAGGGTCTGGGTTGGAAGGGACCTTAATGATCAGAGAACCATGGAATGGTCTGGGTTGGAAGGGACCTTAATGATCAGAGGAGGGTCTGAGTTGGAAAGGACCTTAATGATCAGAGAACCATTGAATGGTCTGGGTTGGAAGGGACCTCAAAGATCAGAGAAGGGTCTGGGTTGGAAGATCAAAGAGAAGTAGAGAAGGGTCTGGGTTGGAAGGGACCTCAGAGAAAGAATGGTCTGGGTTGGAAGGGACCTTAATGATCAGAGGAGGGTCTGAGTTGGAAAGGACCTTAATGATCAGAGAACCATTGAATGGTCTGGGTTGGAAGGGACCTCAAAGATCAGAGAAGTAGAGAAGGGTCTGGGTTGGAAAGGGACCTCAAAGATCAGAGAAGTAGAGAAGGGTCTGGGTTGGAAGGGACCTCAAAGATCTGAGAAGTAGAGAAGGGTCTGGGTTGGAAGGGACCTTAAAGATCAGAGAAGGGTCTGGGTTAGAAGGGACCTTAAAGATCAGAGACCCATGGAATGTTCTGGGTTGGAAGGGGCCTCAAAGATCAGAGCAGCAGAGAAGGGTCTGGGTTGGAAAGGGTCCCCTGAGGTCATCCAGTCCAAGCCCCATGCAGTCAGCATGGACATCCTCCACTAGAGCAGGTTGCTCAGAGCCTCCCTTCATGCCTGACCTTGAATATCTCCAGGCATGGAGCCTCAACCACCTCCCTGGGCAACCTGTTCCACCCTCCTCATGGTGCAGAACTTGTTCCTCACATCCAATCTCAAGCTGCCCTGCTCCAGTTTGAAGCCATTGCCTCTTGTCCTGTCACTGCAGGCCTTTGGAAGCAGTCTCTCTCCAGCCTTCTTGGACCATCCAGTAACTCCACCACTCCCTGGGCCCCCCGATCACTCTTGCAGCGAAGAAGTTTCTCCTAACATCCAATCCAACCCTCCCCTGGCTCCCCTCCAGGGTCTTCCTGCCATGCCACAGCTCCAGGGTGACAACCCAGCCCAGCAAGGCTGCTGGTGGTCCCCCCTCTGCCAAGCCAAAAGCCACTTCCAGGTCCCTGTGCATCCCATCCCATTGCTGTGGTGGACATGGGAGCTGCAAGAGGATGGCTCTGCTGGGTGGCCCAACAGCAGGCATGGGGCTGGAGGGCTTCTGCTCCTACATCAGGGCTCTAGAACCTCCTCTGGGTAGCTCCAGCCCTTCCCTGGGCAGGAGCAGGGCTGGCAATGTGACCCTGGCCCCCCAAGGGCTCATCAGGGAAGGCAGCAGGAGCAGCATCACCTCCCTGCAATTAATCAGGGAAGCTATTTGTAAATGAAGCCAACTGCTGCTCATCAGCTGGAAAAAGGCTTCTGCTGCTCCTCCTGCCAGACCTTAGCTGCAGACAGTGAAAAGGAAGCAGCTTGGATTTCTCTCTCAACTGGTGGGGTTCCTCCCCCACCCCCCATTTCCCAACCTGTCAATTTAAACCTTCTCCCTGAGCCCCCACCCCAAGGGGTTGCTGGGGAGTCCACCTTGGGTGATGCTGAACCCAGAGGCTTCCCACAGAGGAGGCATTTGAGGTGTGCAACAGCCTTGACTGGCTGGAAATCACTCCCAGAAGGACACTGAGCAGGGCCAGGGAAGGGCAACCAAGCTGGGGAAGGAGCTAGAGAATAGGGCTGGGGAGGAGGAGCAGCTGAGGGAGCTGGGGGGAGGTTGAGCCTGGAGCAGAGGAGGCTGAGGGGAGAGCTCAGGGCTCTCTCCCTGACGGGAGGCTGGAGCCAGGTTGGGGTTGATCTATTTTCCTTAGGATCAGGTGGCAGAAGGTGAGGAAACGGCCTGGGACTGCCCCAGGGCAGGTTAAGGTTTGAGGTTAGGGAAAGTGTCTTTGCTCTCTTCCCACCTCAGCAGCTCTATGGCTCCATGGAGAAGAGTTGCTGCACTGCACCCCCAGGTCCCCACCACCCAGGGGAGGGCTGGAGGTGTCCCTGAGCACCCTGGGCCCCCTCTTTTGCTTGCAACTCAGCCCTGCTGGCAGGCAGAGATGGAGATGAGATGGGAGCTGCAGCCTCTCCCCCAGCTTAGCCCTGCTAATCTCTGCTTGTCAGAGCTGCTGAGGCCCTGGCAGGCAAGCAGGGCTGAAATCTGCCTGCTGAATCCCACAGGATAATTACAATCAGGTAGGGAGATGGAGATCAGCTCAGGGTTGGTTTTGCTACACCCTTCCCTCTTCCCCCTTCCTAGCTCAGTTTCCATCCCACTCTGGCAGGCCCTGGCTCCTCCACCACCTCCTCCTCCTCCTCTGAAGCAGCTGAACTCTCCAAGGATGCTACAGACTTTGGGAGGGGTCTGCTTGTGCTCCTAATCCCCTCCACACACAATGTTAGGACCCTTCCAGGCATCTCAGAGGCTCCTTTCCTGCCTGCCCTCCCTCCTCCTCCTCCTCTGAAGCAGCTGAGCTCACCAAGGATGCTGCAGACTTTGGGAGGAGTCTCCTTGTGCTCCTCATCCCCTCCTCAAGCCATCCAGGGACCCTTCCAGCCACCTCAGAGGCTCCTTTCCAGCCCTGCCCTCCACCCTCCTCGTCCTCTGAGGTAGATGGACTCACCAAGGATGCTACAGACTTTGGGAGGGGTCTCCTTGTGCTCCTCATCCCCTCCACACACAATGTTAGGACCCTTCCAGGCATCTCAGAGGCTCCTTTCCTGCCTGCCCTCCCTCCTCTTCCTCCTCTGAAGCAGCTGAGCTCACCAAGGATGCTGCAGACTTTGGGAGGGGTCTCCTTGTGCTCCTCATCCCCTCCTCAAGCAACCCAGGGACCCTTCCAGCCACCTCAGAGGCTCCTTTCCTGCCCTGCCAGGCTGCAGGAGCAAATTCTGCCAGGGAAGGACAGGAGTGCAATCAATTAGAGGCAGGAGGAGAGATGATGTTATCAGAGGAGCAGGCTGGGAGGGGCGGGGGGAATTGCTGTCCCGGGTAATGGGAGCATCATGTCTCCAATTAACGTTGGGAGGCTTCACCTTGGAGCTGGGGCTGGGCGGCAGCAGCCATTCATGAGGCTGTCAAAGGCAATCTCCTTCAAGGGCTGCTTCCCACAGGCTCGCCGGGGAGAGATCAGTGCTGCCTCGGCTGGCAGGACGGCCGGGGTGGGGATGGAGGGATCAGTGCTGCCTCTCCTCTCAGGGCACCCAGTTTGGGGATGGAGGGATCAGTGCTGCCTCTCCTCTCAGGGCACCCAGGTTGGGGATGGAGGGATCAGTGCTGCCTCTCCTCTCAGGGCACCCAGTTTGGGCTGGGGTTGGAGGGATCAGTGCTGCCTCTCCTCTCAGGGCACCCAGTTTGGGGATGGAGGGATCAGTGCTGCCTCTCCTCTCAGTTTGGGAACACATCCAAGTGGCTTTGGAATCTCTCTGGAGATGGAGACTCCACCACCTCTCTGGGCAGCCTGCTCCAGGCCTCCAGCACCCTGCAATTAAAGAGGTTTGAGTCCTGTGTCCAGCTCTGGGTTCCTCAGGTTAAGAAGGACATTGAGAGACTTGAAGGTGTCCAGAGAAGGGCAACAAAGCTGGGGAGGGGTCTGGAGCACAGCCCTGGGAGGAGAGGCTGAGGGAGCTGGGGTTGCTTAGCCTGCAGAAGAGGAGGCTCAGGGGAGACCTTCTTGCTCTCTCCAGCTCCTTGAAGGGAGGTTGGAGCCAGGTGGGGGTTGGTCTCTTCTCCCAGGCAACCAGCACCAGAACAAGAGGCCACAGTCTCAAGCTGTGCCAGGGGAGGTTCAGGCTGGAGGGAGGAGAAAGTTCTTCCCAGAGAGAGTTGTTAGCTATTGAGCTGTGCTGCCCAGGGAGGTGGTGGAGTCCCCATCCCTGGAGATGTTCAAGAGGGGACTGGATGTGGCCCTTGGAGCCATGGTTCTGCTGTCAGGAGGTGTTGGGTGAGAGGTTGGACTTGCTGCTCTCTGAGGTCTCTTCCAGCCTTGTTGGTTCTGTGACTGGTCTCTGATTCTAAGCTCCTCCTCATGCTCAGATGGAGCTTCTCATGCTCCAGTTGCTGCCCATTACCCTTTGTCCTGTCCCTGGGCACTGCTGAGCCAAGCCTGGCCCCATCCACCCTTGCAGGATTTGATGAGATTCCCCTCTCAGTCTTCTCTTCTCCAGCCTCAGCAGCCCCAGCTCTCTCAGCCTCTCCTCAGCAGAGCTCTTCAGCCCCCTCAGCAGCTTCTCAGCCCTTTGCTGCAGCCCCTCCAGCATGTCCCTGCCCTTCTGGACCTGGGGAGCCCTGAACTGGACCCAGGACCCCAGCTGTGGCCTCACCAGGGCAGAGCAGAGGGGGAAGAGAGCCTCCCCCCACTCCCCAGTCTGTTGCAGGAGTGTTGCCCTCTCCCAGAGTCATCACAGAGCGAGGGCTCAGGGCTCTGGAGCTCTCAGCAGGCACCGACCCCTATGGATCCCTCCTGCCCCTGCCTGAGCCTCTTCACCCCAGTGTCCCCTCAGGCTGCTTTGGGGCTGGCAATGTGGAGCCTCTGCCGAGCCTGACCCTCTTCAGCATCCCCACACAGCCCTGGGAGGGTCCCTGGTGGCTGCAGGCACAGTGGGGCAGCAGCAAACCCCCCGACCCCCACACCCCCCAGCCCAAAGCAAACCCTCTGCATCCCAAAACGTCTCCCAGAGCTGGCTGGGAGCTTCCCTGTGTCTGGGGGCTGGGAAGTGTGGGGTGGGGTGGGGGGAGCCCCCCTCAGGGCTCCTGAGCCTCTGCTGCTGCTGGGAGGCAGGCTGGGCAGCTGCCCTCTTACAGGAATGCAGGCTCCTGGGAGCTGCCTGCCCAGGGCTGTTACAGGATATTACCCAGACCGTTTGCATGGCCACCTCCAGGTCATTTCCATCACTTTAAGCTACTTATCTGCCCATTTTCTCCCCCATAACATTTGCCTAATTCGATTCCCCTGCAGCCTCAGCATGCTGCAGCCACGGCAGCAGGGGAGAGATTCCCCAGAGCAAGGCCACTGCAGCCCCCTTCCCAGCTGCCTCCCTTCCCCTGCCAGCTCCCCCTCAGGCCTCTGGGCCTGCCCTTGCTTGGGGACACTGGGGGCAGCCCCAAGATCCCATCCCACCTCCACCATCCCCTGGGGACAGCCCCAGGATCTCTTCCCTCCTCTATCATCCCCTGGGGACAGCCCCAGGATCCCATCCCTGCTCCATTATCCCCTGAGGACAGCCCCAGGATCCCATCCCTGCTCCATCATCCCCTGGGGGACAGCCCCAGGACCCCATCCCTGCTCCATCATCCCCTGGAGACAGCCCCAGGATCCCTTCCCTTCTCCATCATCCACTGGGGACAGCCCCAGGATCCCATCCCTGCTCCATCATCCACTGAGGACAGCCCCAGGATCCCATCCCACCTCCACCATCCCCTGGGGACAGCCCCAGGATCCCATCCCTGCTCCACCATCCCCTGGGGACAGCCCCAGGATCCCTTCCCACCTCCATCACCCACTGGGGACAGCCCCAGGATCCCATCCCTGCTCCACCATCCCCTGGGGACAGCCCCAGGATCTCTTCCTCCTCTATCATGCCCTGGGGACAGCCCCAGGATCCCTTCCCTGCTCCATCACCCACTGGGGACAGCCCCAGGATCCCATCCCTGCTCCATCATCCACTGAGGACAGCCCCAGGATCTCTTCCCTCCTCTATCATGCCCTGGGGACAGCCCCAGGATCCCTTCCCACCTCCATCACCCACTGGGGACAGCCCCAGGATCCCTTCCCTCCTCTATCATCCCCTGGGGACAGCCTCAGGATCCCATCCCTGTTCCATCACTCACTGGGGACAGCCTCAGGATCCCATCCCTGCTCCACCATCCCCTGGGGACAGCCCCAGGACTTCTTCCCACCTCCTGCACCCTGAGTGCAAAGGGCAAGGATCCAGGGGGCAAACCTTAGAGCCCTGCTGTGCCCTTGCTCCCCGGGGAGCAACCCTGATGGCCTCTCCATGGTGCTGCTGGAGCCAGTGGCCAGGCCTGGCCCCAGTGCCTCTGCTGCCCACAGCCCCCTCCCAGCCCTCCCAGTCCTGGGGAAGGGGGGCAGGGATGGCTTTAATTAGGAAAATCACAGAAGGCTTAATTGAGCTTCCCAGGGCTGCTGCAGGCAGGAACTGGCTGTGCCCAGCTCCAAAGCCAGGCTGCTCCCCAGCTCCTTCTGTGCATGCTGAGTCCTCACTTAGGCAGCAGCTCCTGCCAATTAGCTCCTGGGCTCTCTCTTGTTAGCAGCCTGGCACTGATCAGCCTGCCAGGGCTCCCTCTGGGACCTGCTGGGGCTGAAACAAGCCTGGAAGAGAGTTTGGCTCCTCCAGCCCCAAGCCTGGCTTTGGAACTCTCTAAGCTCTCCAAGGCTGAGGCCAAGCAGCAGCCCAGCCCCACCCTGGCCACCAAACCTTGGCCCCAGGGTTCCTGAGCACCTCCAGGCATGGGGACTCTACCACCTCCCTGGGCAGCCTCTGCCAGGCCCTGGCCACTCCTGCAGGGAAGAAATTGTCCCCAGGGTCCAACCTAAACCTCTCCTGGTGCAAGAGGAGAGGGAGAGGGAGAGGGAGAGGGAGAGGGAGAGGGAGAGGGAGAGGGAGAGGGAGAGGGAGAGGGAGAGGGAGAGGGAGAGGGAGAGGGAGAGGGAGAGGGAGAGGGAGAGGGAGAGGGAGAGGGAGAGGACTCTTCCCACCTCCACCATCCTCAGGGGACAGCCCCAGGATGTCTTCCCACCTCCACCTCCCAGCTCCCTGAAAGAGCCTGCAGTGAGGTGGGAGTTGGTCTCTTCTCCCTAGAGGAGAATAGGCTAAGAGGAAATGGCCTCAAGTTGCCCCCAGGGCAGGTTCAGGTTGGCCATGAGGAACAATTTCTGCCCCTTGAGGGCTGTCCAGGCCTGGCCCAGGCTGCCCAGGGCAGTGGTGGAGTCTCCATCCCTGGAGGGGTTTGGATGTGGTGCTGGGGCCATGGGTCGGTGGTGCCCTGGGGCAGTGCTGGGGTAAGGCTTGGACTGAGAGGTCCCTTCCAAGATCCTTCTTCACTGAAAGGCTTCTCCAAGCCTGGCCCAGGCTGCCCAGGGAGCTGTTTGAATCCTCAGCCCTGGAAGGGTCCCAAAGCCACAGAGATGTGATGCTGAGGGCCATGGCTTAGCCCCAGCCCTGCCCCTCCAGCCCCCCAGCTCCAGCCTGCAGCAGAGGTCCTCAGCTCTCTGACTGCTGTTCTGCCTCCCAGGCCTCCAGCATTAATGCTCATAAAAATATTTGTCATTAAGCTCAGCCAGCAAGGAAAATGAAGGCTGTAAATCCCAGGCAGCAGCAGGAGGAAGAGGAGGAGGAGGAGGAAGAAGAGGCAGCTGGTTGGAGCTATGCCCAGGGCCATGGACATTCATAGACTCACAGAGTGAGTGGCAAAGGCTTGGAAGAGACCTTCCAGCTTGGGATCATCCAGTCCAACCCCAACCCCCTGCCAGAGCAGGGGCACCCAGGGCAGGTCACACAGCAACACATCCAGGGGGGGTTGGCAGCTCTGCACACCAGGAGACTCCACAACCTCTCTGGGCAGCCTGCTCCAGGCCTCCAGCACCCTCACACCACACAGCTCTCTCCTCATCCTCAACTGGGGTCCAGTTTGTGTCCCTTGCCCCTTGGCCTGTCCCTGGGCACCAAAAAATCATAGAAGCAGAGAATTATTGGGGTTGGAAGGGACCTCAAGGATCATCCATGGGCAGGGACACCTCACACCACAGCAGGTTGCTCACAGCCACATCCAGCCTGGCTGCAAACACCTCCAGGCAGGAGGCTTCCACCTCCTCCCTGGGCAACCGGTGCCAGGCTCTCACCACCCTCATGGGCAACAATTTCTCCCTCACATCCAATCTCCATCTCCCCACTTCTAGTTTTGCTCCATCCCCCCCAGTCCTATCCCTCCCTGGCAGCCTCAGAAGTCCCTCCCCAGCTTTCTTGGAGCCCCCTGCAGATCCTGGAAGGCCACAATGAGGTCTCCTGGGAGCCTTCTCCTCTCCACACTGCACAACCCCAACTCCCTCAGCCTGCCCTCACAGCAGAGCAGCTCCAGCGCTCTGCTCCTCCTCGTGGCCCTTCTCTGGACACCTTCCAGCACCTCCAGCCCCTTCCTGGCACAGAGGCTCCAGAGCTGGACACTCCTCCTCTCACTGAGGACAACCTCCCCCTGGCGCAGCTGCCTCAAAGCCACGGAGAACCTCTTGCCAATGTCCCCTCCCCACCCCCCCCAGCACCAGAGAGCTGTCTGCAAACATCTGGAAGGGGTTTTTGATGTGGAAGGTGCTGCTCAGGAGGGGCAAGAGCTAAAGCTGCAGAGAAAGGAACAGTGGCTGGAAGTGACCTGGGCAGTGTGAGGAGGGGGTAGAAAAGAAGCCTGGAGTGAGAGGCAGGGATCAGGCAGGGCCAGGATGCTCCTGCCATGCCCCTGGGAGGAGGTCCATGCTATAAATACTGCTGCTGAGACAGCACAGCAGGGCTTGGGAGGGTGAGAGAGAGACAATCAAAATCATCCAGGGACTTGGGGACGTTGCCAGGAGCCCCAGGGGGAGGTCAGGACAGAGGATCTGGGAATGGCTTTGGACATCTCCTGATTGCTTCCTCCTGCCCCGGGGCTCTGTCCCCTGGGCATGCTCTGGTGGCTGCCACTGGGCTGGCATCTTCCAGGCTTCCTTAGGGCAGGAATGTCGGGGTGAGCTCCAGCCTCTGGCCCTCAGCCTGCTTTGTGAAGCCTCTGAGGTTCCTTTCCTGCTTTGTGAAGCCTCTGAGGTTACTTTCCTGCTTAGTGCAGCCTCTGAGGTTCCTTCCCTGCTTAGTGCAGCCTCTGAGGTTCCTTTCCTGCTTTGTGCAGCCTCTGAGGTTCCTTCCTGCTTTGTGAAGCCTCTGAGGTTCCTTCCTGCTTAGTGGAGCCTCTGAGGTTACTTTCCTGCTTAGTGCAGCCTCTGAGGTTCCTTCCCTGCTTAGTGCAGCCTCTGAGGTTCCTTCCCTGCTTAGTGCAGCCTCTGAGGTTCCTTCCTGCCTAGTGCAGCCTCTGAGGTTCCTTCCCTGCTTTGTGCAGCCTCTGAGGTTCCTTCCTGCCTAGTGCAGCCTCTGAGGTTCCTTCCCTGCTTTGTGCAGCCTCTGAGGTTCCTTCCTGCCTAGTGCAGCCTCTGAGGTTCCTTCCCTGCTTTGTGCAGCCTCTGAGGTTCCTTCCTGCCTAGTGCAGCCTCTGAGGTTCCTTCCCTGCTTTGTGCAGCCTGTTAGGTTTCTTCACAGCTTTCCCAACTCAGCAGCCAAAGCTGAGTGTTTGCCACTCAATGCCAGGCTGCTGGCAAGGTGGGAGGGCTGGCAGGGGCTGGTGGGGAGCAGCCACCCCTCTCTGCACGGGAGAGGGAGCCTGGCATCCAAGGAGGATGCAGAAACATCTGGACTACACCTGCATGGCAGCGTGGGGCCAGGTGTGCTCCTGCCAGGGGGGCAAAGAGGGTCAATTGCCAGCGTGGCAGCTGCCAGCAGGGTGCCAGGGAGAGAAGGCAGAGGAGGGAAGGAGCCCAGAGGCACCCCAAGGATGCAAGGAGCTGTCCCCTGCCAGCCCTGCCAGCCCTGCCAGCCCTGCCGCTGTGTCGGAATTTCCTGCTGCTGCCTGCCCCGGGCCCCAGCCCCTGCTGAGCCTCTGGAGCACTGCAGGCATGGGAAGCATCAGCCACAGCTGCTGCATCCACACCAGAGCTCCCTGCCCCTGCAGACCACGGCAATTACTCATCTAATGTCCAGGGAGTGGATGGAAATCTCATTCCAGGGCAGCAGGGGCAGGAGGGGGCTGCCCAGCCTGGGCTCCTGAGCTTTTAGCCAAACTCGATTTGCTTCATTGCCTGACTAGGGGCTGAGTGTGTGACACTGGAACCAGCCCTCATTACCCTGCTCTGCCCCACCTCATTCCCACAGCAGCTGAAGAGCCTTTTTTCTCCTCTCTGCCCTTGCCTGCATCCCTGAGTCCTCCATCTGCATCCCCCAAGTCCTTCACCTGCATCCCTGAGTCCTTCACCTGCATCCCTGAGTCCTCTAACTACATCCCTGAGTCCTCCATCTGCATCCCTGAGTCCTCTAACTACATCCCTGAGTCCCCCATCTGCATCCCTGAGTCCTCTAACTACATCCCTGAGTCCTCCATCTGCATCCCTGAGTCCTTCACCTGCATCCCTGAGTCCTCCATCTGCATCCCTGAGTCCTCTAACTACATCCCTGAGTCCTCCATCTGCATCCCAGAGTCCTTCACCTGCATCCCTGAGTCCTCCATCTGCATCCCTGAGTCCTCTAACTACATCCCAGAGTCCTCCATCTGCATCCCTGAGTCCCCCATCTGCATCCCTGAGTCCTCTCTCTGCATCCCTGAGTCCTTCACCTGCATCCCTGAGTCCTCTCTCTGCATCCCTGAGTCCTTCACCTGCATCCCTGAGTCCTCTCTCTGTATCTCTGAGTCCTTCACCTGCATCCCTGAGTCCTCTCTCTGCATCCCTAAGTCCTTCACCTGCATCCCTGAGTCCTTCACCTGCATCCCTGAGTCCTCTAACTACATCTCTGAGTCCTTCACCTGCATCCCTGAGTCCTCCATCTGCATCCCAGAGTCCTTCACCTGCATCCCTGAGTCCTCTAACTACATCTCTGAGTCCTTCACCTGCATCCCTGAGTCTTCCATCTGCATCCCTGAGTCTTTCACCTGCATCCCTGAGTCCTCTCTCTGCATCTGAGTCCTTCACCTACATCCCCAAGTCCTTCACCTGCATCCCTAAGTCCTTCACCTGCATCCCTAAGTCTTTCACCTGCATCCCTGAGTCCTCTCTCTGCATCCCCAAGTCCTTCACCTGCATCCCTGAGTCCTTCACCTGCATCCTCAAGTCCTTCACCTGCATCCCTGAGTCCTCTCTCTGCATCCCTGAGTCCTTCACCTGCACCCCCAAGTCCCATGACGGGACCAGGGAGCTGTTTGCCCACGGAAGGCTTTGCCCTTAGGAGTCCCTAAGCTACAAGCCTGGGGTGAGGTGGCCACTCAGTCCCCCCTGTGGTGCTCCAGGGCTGGGAGAGACACTGAGTTGAGAGTGAAACAACCCCAAACCTGTTCTTCCAGAAGCCCAATCCCCAAACCTCTTTGCTTCCAGCTCGGTGTCTGGCTCAGGTGCCAGGGGGGGGTTATTGAAATGTCAGCTGCAATTTGGGGCTGTGGAGGATGATGAATGTGTGAGCAGGAGACCTGACAGCTCAGCTCCACACAGCCTGGGCCGGTTGTCCCCTCTGAGTGCCACCAGCTGAATTGCTCTGCCAGCTTCCAAGGAAAGAAAAACACACCAGCACCACACCAAGTCATGGAGAGAAAGGGGAGGGCTGCAGCATCCCCTGGGATGTGACAACCACCCAGCAGCAGGGGGGGGATGCTTGCAGATCTCATTAGCAGTGGCACCTTCCCCTGGTTTGCCTCCCCAGCCCTGGGATACAGCCCCTGGGGCTGTGCCCCTGGCCCCAGCCACGCTGCCATCCCATCCCCCTCGGTGCTCAGGTTGTATTTCATAGGATGGGTTGGGTTGGAAGGGATCTTAAAGGGACTTCAAAGGATCCTGAAAGGAATTCAGGAATAACCTGGCTTGGAACTCCCTCTCAGAGTGGGAATTGCTCCTTCCTACTGCTTGCCACTGGGCATTTTGTCTGTCCAGTGCTGGGATATACCCTCTGGGTCTTGTCCTCTGGCCCCAGCCATGCTGCCATCCCATCCCTCTCGGTGCTCAGCTTGCATTTCATAGGATGGGTTGGGTTGGAAGGGACCTTAAAGGGACTTCAAAGGATCCTGAATGGAATTCGGGGGCAACCTGGCTTGAAACTCCCTCTCAGAGTGGGAATTGCTCCTTCCTGCTGCTTGCCACTGGGTAATCTGCTTCCATAAACCTTGGCCCCCGGCCCCTGGCCCCAGCCACGCTGCCATCCCATCCCCCTCGGTGCTCAGCTTGCATTTCATAGGATGGGTTGGGTTGGAAGGGACCTTAAAGGGACTTCAAAGGATCCTTAAGGGGACTTGAAAAGATCCTTAAAGGAATTCAGGGATAACCTGGCTTGGAACTCCCTCTCAGAGTGGGAATTGCTCCTTCCTGCTGCTTGTCACTGGGTGTCAGCCTGAGAACTATGTCCTCCTTTTCTCTTGGGCCAGGACAGATCTGGGAATGGGATGGATCAGGCTGATGGCTGTCACTAAAGAGCTCTCACCAGCAAGAGGGCCATAGAACTGTCAGGGTTGGAAGGCACCTCAAGGATCATCTAGTTCCAACCCTCCTGCCACGGATAGGGTGCAGGATGAGCTCCTGGCTGAGCTGGCCACTCCAGCTCCATGATCCAACAGCTTCAGGACCTGGCAGCCAGCCCTGAGTTTATTCAGAGGGGTCGAAGTTGGCTTTGGCATTGAGTGGGCTCCTTGCAGTGCCTCTGCAGCTGCCACTTCTTCCTCCCTGTGGTCCCCCAGGAGGCTGGTTGATGGGGAGGCAGGCAGGGCAAGGGCTTGGTTTGCTCAGCAGAGGTTAAGGAGGGAGAAGAATCAGCTGGGAAAACAGCAGCGAGGGCAAAAATAGCCTCTGCTGTGCGTGGAGCTGTCGGGGGCCATCAGTGTCGGGGGGTGGGAAGGACTCCCATCGCCGGTGGCTACGAGCTGGCTGCTGTCAGCACTCCGCCGCTGCGATCCCGGAGGAGATCCCCAGAGGGAGCAAAAAGGAGGACGGTGTGCCAGGGTGAGCCCCGGGGGCGTCGGGGAGTTCAGCCCCCCGCAGCTCAGCTCATCCTGGAGCGGGATCCCCCCGGGCAGGTGCAGCGTCTGGAGGAGGGTGGAGGCGCAGGGCTTCCCCTGCAGCAGCAGCGGCAGCAGCCCTGCAGCCGGCCGCCGGCGTTGGCAGGCTGAGGAGCCGTGCAGCCTCGCCCCGCCGCTGCCCCGCGCTGCCGGCAGGGTTCTGAGCAAGGACACCGAGACGAGAGCTTCCAGCCCCAACCTGGGCTCTGCAAACGGAGCTGCAGCTCAGGGAGAGGATTTCTTTGTCCTGCTCTGCTCCTGGGCTGCAGGACCCCCTGGGATTTGGAGCAGAAGCCCTCCAGGCATCCCCGGGAGCCACAGGAGAAGCTGTAAACCCCCAGGGCTGCCCCAAACCCCCTCCATGTGGGACCCAACTCGCTTCTGGTCCCTCAAACGCTGAGTTTCTTGGAGTGCAGAGCCAGGGCAGCCAGCAGGGGGAGGGAACCAGCACCTCTGGGAGGCACCTAGGGAGGGATGTGTCCTTATCCTCTCGGCTGCACACCCCCAAGCCTGGCAGGAACCCAACCCAAAGCCACAGGCACTCAGTGCCCCTCTCTCTGCCTGAGAAGGTTCTCTTCCCACAGCTGTCAGAACGGGGAGAAGACCACAACGAGTGCTGGGGGAAGCTGGGAGGCTGTTCCTGTTCCCCTTACCCCTGGATTACTCTGGTAATGCCTAATCCATCACTCCAACACCCTTGCCTCCCATGAATGTGATAATGCTCTGCACAGTTGAAGTCTAGAAGTCAGGAGGGTGAGCAAATCCAGCTCCTATTAATGGGACTTGAGGGGAGGGAGGGAGGGAGGGAGGGGAGAAATCTGCTGCTCACCTGGAGCAGGCTCTGTGCAGAAACAAAGCTGAGCTGGAGGAGAGTTGTCCTGGCCCCGTGGAAGGGTCTCCTCCTTCCTGCTGCTGCCAAGGGGATGCTCAAGCTGCACAGGTTGGGAGCCTCTGGAAGCAGAATCATAGAATCATAGATTGGGCTGGGTTGGAAGGGACCTCAAAGATCATCCAGTCCCAACCCCCCCTGCCATGGGCAGGGACACCTCCCACCAGCCCAGGCTGCCCAAGACCTCCCTGGGCAACCTGTTCCAGTGCCTCCCCACCCTCCTGGGGAAGAATTTCTTCCTCATGTCCAATCTCAATCCAGCTTCCTCTAGCCTGCAACCCTCACTCCTCACCCTCTCACTCCAGGCCTTGGCACAGAGTCCCTCTCCAGCTCTCCTGCAGCCCCCTTCAGATCCTGGAAGGCAGCTCTAAGGTCTTTCTGGAGCCTTCTCTTCTCCAGGCTGAACAACCTCGACCCTCATTGTGTGCCCTCACAGTGCTCCAGCCCTGGGATCACCTTCATGGCCTCCTCTGAGAGCCTGAAGGATGTCAGACATTGGCACAGGCTGCCCAGGGAGGCTGTGGAGCTTCCCACTGCTGGAAGTGTTCCAGAACCCTGTGGCCATGGCACCTGGGGCCAGGGTTTGGTGGCCATGGTGGGGTTGGGTTGCTGGTTGGATGATCTTGGAGGCCTTTTCCAACTGAAACAGTCCTCTGGCTCCAATTTGAGAGAGGGGAGCAGCACCCTGTGTCTGCCATCCACACCCCTCCCCTCCAAGCATTCCCAGTCCCACTGGAGGCAGCAGGAGGCCCTGGGTCAAGTGGCAGCAGTGCAGGCAGCTGGCAGCAGCCCAGCTGCTGTGTTGGGTTTTGCCCATGAGCTTTGGCACTGCACCCAGAGGTTGTGCTCAGTGCTGTGGCACAATGGAATTGTTGGGGTTGCTGTGGTGGCCTTTTCCCTTTCCCAAGCCTAAATATTTGCAGGGTTGTCTTGGAGTTCCTTCTGCCCTGGTCCCCTGCAGGTCTCTCTTGGTCCACAAGACCTCTGCCTCTCATCCTCCTCCCTCCCCATCTCCCCAGCCAGGACCAGCAGCTCATCACTGGCTGCAGAGCTTTGCTCCAGACAGAGCTCTCTTTGTGCTGCTGGGGGTGCAGAAGGGGGGAAAAAAAATCCCTTCCCAAAAGCTGCTGGTGGCAAGCTGCTGCTTGGAATGGACACCAAGGATCATCTGAGCCAACCTTCAATGTGCTGCTTTGGCTCAGTTGGTCAAACCCTGCAAGATCCAGTGGTCCCCAGCACTGCCTGGGTGCTTTGCCCAGCAGGTGAACCCTGGCTGAGTGTGGCAAACGTGTTCCCAGAGCCCCTCCTAGGGGACAGGGATGAGGATGAGGGCAGGGAAGGGCCATGAGGAGTTCTGGAGGGGTTGGGATGGGGTTGGCTGCACGTCACCAGTGGAAACAGGTGGGGAAACTGGTCCCAGAGACCTCCTGCATCACCCGGGGCCAAAGTGCACTGGGAAGCCCAAAGCTGCCTCTGCTAAAGGAGGGGTTGGAGCAGATGATCTTTGGGGGTCCCTTCCAACCTGGCATTCTGTGAGAAGCAGCAGCAGCAGCCTCTGGGATCGGGGTGGAGGGGGGGGCTGAGGGTCTCTGGTAGCCTCTCTGCACACCAAGGAAATTAAATTCAGGCCAAAATCAGAGGTTTGAAGCCAGAACTCTCCCTCCAGGGAGCAGCCTGGGTGACAAAAGTCCTTAGACGTCACCTTGGCAGGGGCTGAGTGATCCTTCCCCTCTGACAGCACCCCAGTCATGAGCCTGGGAAGGCAGGAGAGGGAGATGGTGGTGGGGAGGCTGGAGAGCAGAGCGAAGAGAGGAGAGCAGTTCCCTCTTCTGGCCGAGGAAATCCTTTCCCTTTGCTCAGCTCGGAGGTGGCACTATGGCAGGGAGTTGTTTGTTGAAAGAGCTATTTCTGTCCTAAAGCAGCTGTTTATTAAAGCAGCTGTTTAGCCAAGCAGCTATTTATTTAGCCAAGCAGGGATTCAAGCAGGTATTTGCCTTCCCGAGGCAGAAGCTACCTGGCCACGGGCTGGAGCGGCTGGAGCTACTTCCTGCTGCTGGGATCCACAGGCACAAAGGGGAGAGAGGAGCAGAGGCTCCTTTGGGCCAGGATTGGCACTTTGGGAGGTGATTTAAGGGCAGGAAGTCGAGTTAACACCCAAGACAAGTTAGAATTACAAGGGCAAAGCCAAACGGCAGCGATTCTGGGCAGCTGAGGCTGCTCCTCTCGGCTGTCTCCATGTAGGGTCTCCAGCAGCACAGCAACACCCTGCTCAGCCACAGCCTCTCTGCTCCTTCTCCTTTTTAAAGCCAAGAGCAGGGCAAAGAACCGGCCAGGGAAGGAGGCTGTTGGATGGGAAGCCTCAGCAGTGCAGACTGCTCCCTTTGTCGTCCTCCCCTGCCCCCCTTCCCCTTCCTCTCCCTGCTGGAATCTGTGCTCCGAGCCCAGTGTGATCTCCTGAGAGCCAAACTCTCGCAGCCCCGTGCCCCAGAGACAAGGTGATGTGAGTAGGGGGAGGCTCACAGCATGCCCCCCACTATGATCAGCCCCCCCCCAGGCTGCCTAATGGGGCTCAGCACAGTGGGGCTGCTCCCCCTGGCCCCCACTCCTGCCCCAAGGCCTTTAGTCAGAGGGAGGTGAGCAGGACAGATCCTCCATCCTGTTCTTCACCACCTCTGTGGGTCCTGGCCCAGGACCTTCCCCTCCCATCGCTGGTGTTTGAAGGGTCCTGACCCTAAATCAGGGAACAAGAGAGGGGGGAGAGTTTTCTGCACCTTATACAGAGCTGGGAGGAGGATGAGGAGGAGAAAGAGGCTGAAGGAGCTGCACCACGGCTTCACAGCAAGGACTCAGCCCCTAAGCAAGGAGCAGGGGGCTGCAGAGGGGGTAAGGGGAGGTGGTGAGCTCCATTCCCAGCTCTGGGAGCTGCTGGGTGGGTTCTGGGAGAGGCTGAACCAAGGTGGTGCTGCCTGGAAAGCCTCAAAATGGGGAGGGGAGGGGGAATGAATAAATTCCTTGTCTGGTGTGTGTCTGTCTGTGTGTTCATGTGTGTGTGTGTGTGTGTGTGCAACCCCCCCCGGCAGCAGGAAGCACAGACATGAGTGGGTAGGTCCCCATTGGGTAGGTCCCCATTTGTTAGGTCCCCTTTGACCTCCCCTCCCCCCATCCCAACATCATTTCACCCCCTCAAGGACAAGCCCCCCACATCCCCTCACCCGAACGGGTCCCCCTCTCCCACCCCCACGGTCAGACCAGAGCTCGGGGTGGGGCAGGGCTGGTGCTTGGCTCCCGTGGGGGGGAGCGGAGCGGGGGTCTCGCCTTTGGTTCTGCAGCAGGCAGGAGGGTGGAAGGGTGGGAGGGAGGGAGGGAGGGAGGGATCCGAGGACGGATGGGGTCTGCACGCAGCCCCCTGCCCCGACGGAAGGGCGGTGGAAGGGCATCGTCCGCGGCTGCGCTGCCCTCCGCGGTGCGCGGCTCCGGGGACCCGGCGGAGGGGCGGGGAAGGGCGGGGAGGGACCGGGCGGTCCCGGGGCTCGGCGAAGAGCAGCTTACCCCCTCCCTATTTCCCTACCGCCCCCCCCGTCCTCACTCCCCCCAGCCCTCCCTCCTTCCCTCCCTCCCTCCCTCCCTCCCTCCCTCCCTCCCTTCCCCTTCTTCCCTGCTCCCCGCCCCGGCATCCAGAGCCTCGGCAGAAGCCGCCGGGAGCCCGGGCGGGGATGCGGGAAGCGAAGAGCTGAGGACCCGGCTCCGCGCCGGGCGGAGCATCCCCCCATCCCCATCCCCATCCCAAACATCCCCCATCTCTCTCTTTGACAGCCCCTTCGGATTTAGGATCTACCTTGGGAATTGAATTTTTGGCATCCTTTGGGGGGTTTTTAGGTGGCTTTTTTCCTGGGGGGGGGGGGGGGAGGGAGGGATCTTTTTTGGCGCACGTGGAGGATCGAGAGGATTTCCTAACATGATCTTGGCAAACGCCTTCTGCATCGTCCTCTTCGTCGGTGAGTGATCCCCGGGGAGGGGTGGAAAACCCACAGGTAGGGTGGGCTCCTGTCGCCCGTGCCAAGCTGGGGGGGGGGGCATGACAGTGCTGGCATCTCCCCTCCCCTGGGCGCAAGGGACCGGCGCTGCCCTCCCGGGGTTCTCTCAGCACCAGGACAAGGCGAGGCGAGGCTTTCAAACTTGATTTTCTTCTCTTCAACTCCAAAGGTGGGAAGGGGTAGAGGGGGTGGAGGGGACGACACACAGCCCCCCCCCATCCGCCCCCATCGGGGCAGCCCCCGCCCCGGGCTGTCGCGCTATCGCGATCCAAAGGCAGCGAGCGCGCAGGGATCGAGTAGCAGCGGGCGACGGCGAACACCCTGCTCGCCTTCGAGCCCTTCCTTCCCCGATCCCCTCCCTCCTCGCAAGAGAATTCACATTTTGGAGCATATTTTACCCCTTTTGCTATCCCCCACCCCCCGCTCCCAGTGTCCCCCGGCACCTTCCAGCGCCCTCCAGCCTCTGCTAAGCCTCCCCCAGCCCCCCAGTTCCGACCCCCGTGCTTGGGAATGGAGAATCCGTTCGGAAAGTTGAGCTGGTGGCATGTGGCGGTGGTGGCAAGGCGGGGAGGGGAAATCTGCTGTCCCCTCCGCGACGATTCGTGCGTGGGGCTTCGGCTGATGGAGCTCTGCCTCTGCTCAGCATTTCCAAGGCAGCCTCCTCCAGAGGCTGGGGAAATTTTCGTGGGGGGAGAAGCCCGAGACCTTGGTGGGTGTGGGGTGAAAAGGAAGCTGCCCTCTCCCGCCGGGCTGGATGCAGGCAGGACCACGGCTTTGCCGGGTCCAGTGCTGTCACCACAGCACCCCCCACCCCATTTGGTGCCTGCGGGGTCCCCAGCACTGCAGCAGCCAGCACCCAAAAAAACTGCTGAGCTCGCCTGGGCTGGAGGAACATCAGCCCAGGGTGGGAGCACAGCGAGAAGGGACTGGGAGCTGCCCAGGGAGACTTGAAGGTTGGCAGAGCAAACATCCCCCCACCTCCAGAGCATCCCGCGGTGTGGGGCTGGGGGTGCAGGAGAAGGACCACCGTAGGTGGGGTGCTGGACACCCCAAAGAGGGCTCTGCTCTCTGGGTGGAATGGGGGTGAGGGGTTCCTCCTCTGCCCTGCCCCCTGGCACGGTCCCCAGCTGCTGGTGGGAGGGGGGTGCAGTGCCAGTGGTGCCTCAGGTGCCTTCGTGGAGGGTGAGACACAGTACTGAGCACTGGGGGGGCTGAGCCCCGGGTTGGGGATGCTCTTCTCCATGAGCTGTCAGTGGCAGAGTGTGCTGGGGAGGGGCAGGGCAGGGAGGGGGCATCAGTCCTGGCTTCTGAGACAGGGACAGCAAGGGAGGAATGCTTGGGGGTGGGCAAAGTGGGAGCAGACATCTGGGCAGGGGGCAGGAAGGACTCTCCATGCTGGCTGGGGGTGCAGCTGGCTGCTGGCCCTGGGTCTGGCTGGCTGCTGGATGTCTCAGGAGTGAGGTTCAGCAGGACAAGGACCTGGGGGATGCCCTGCCTGAGGCACCCAACTCCTGGTCCCTTTGCTCTTGCACGAACCCCAGCCCCTCTGCTCCCTTTCCTGGGTGCCCCAAAGGTTTTGTGGGTGCAGGGTGGGGAAGCAGGGTGGGGAGGCTGCATCTCCCCCCCACACCCCCACAGCCAGAGGAGCTGCAACCCCCCAGGCAGTGACTGCAGGGAAGCTGCACCCCAAGGCTGAGCATTAGGGATGGGATGACGGAGGGGGCAGGGTGGGGCTCACCCTGCTGCTTTCCAGGGCAGCCCCATCATGGCTGCAGAGCCCAGGAGAGTGGGGCCAGGCGTGGGGGGGACCCAGAACTTCACATTTGGGGCTCTTCTTCCTGCTGAGCCTTTCTGGGTCGGGAGGAAAGAGACCTCCTGGGCCAGGCTCCTGAGCTCCTGAGCAGCTTCATTTCGGAGCTGGGCGCTGAGGATAAATATTTACCTCGAAAGCTGCCTGTGTCCAAAGGTCTCTGGCAGGAGCAGTGGAAGGAAATGTGTCCCAGCAGCTCTAAAAGAGCCAACACAGCCTGGTGCTGCTCGGGGTGGGAGAGGAAGAGGAACGTGGGGCAGCAGCCTGCTGGCTGCTGGAGCTCCTGCATCTGCCTGCAAACCCTTGCTGTGCTCCGGCACCCCGGAGCCTGCTGAGGCTTAGGGTTGGAATTCTCTGAGGTGTTTTGTTGACAGCAGTTCAGTGAGGGGTGGATCTGCCAGGAGGTTTCTTTTGGGTAGGGAAAAGGGGGAGGTGGGGTGTGGTGGACATAAATTAGCCCCTTCTGCATCCCAGTTCCTTCCTCACCTTTCCCTTCTGCATCCCAATTCCTCACCTCGCCCCTCTGGAGGGATTTTGTGGAGCTTTAGGCAGAGAGCCCCAGGGAAACATACTGCCCAAGCAGCCAAGGCTGAGTGTGATGCTGGATTTTGGGTGGGGAGGGGGCAGGCAGGCTGAGGTGTCCTGTGCAAGCTGTGAACCCCAGGGAAGGGCTTCTCCTGCCCTTCCTCCTCCAGCAGGAGGGTATGTGCTGTGCTCGGGGCTCTGCTGGCACTCCCAGCTCAGACGTGGGAGCAGCATGCTGCAGGCAGCCTCCTGGCGTTGCTGAGGGGACACAGGGCCCCCTGACCTCTCCAAGACCATGGCAGGAAGGTGGGAAAATCCAGGAGGATGGGGCCAGCTCACCACCACTCACCCCTGCCAGCTTTCCAGTGGTTGGATTTACTGGAGTGCTTCCCATCACAGCACGAGTCAGCACCCACCCCAGCACTGGGCTGTGCCAAGAAGGTGCTGGGCCCTTCCTGAGGATGTTCCATGGGGTCCAACACCTTTTGCATCAAGGCAAGGTTGTCTTCCTTCCCTGCCTGCATGCCAGAACCTCTGCTCCGTGCCTGGGAAGCCCACGGAGCCAGCGTGGAGACAGGAGCAGGGCCAAAGGAGAGGCTCCGGATGGTGCTTTGAGAAGAGGCTTTGTGGCATCAGCTGGAGAAGGCTCAGTTGGAGCTGGGACCTGGGCTCGCTCAGGAGCTGTACCAGAGGGATCTGCAGCTGAGCTGGACGAGGAGGAATGGCACTTGGTGGAGCTGTGGGACGGCTCTCCACGCCCGGGAGATGATTGTCCTCGGGCCAAGCGCGGCTGCAGCAGGAGCAGGTTGTCCCAGCTCCTGCTCTGGATGCCTGGGGCTGGGGTTTCCCAGCCTGTAAAGGTGCAGAGCTGTCCCCTTTGCACTCAAAACACCAAGGCATTGCCCCTCTCATGGGGAGGAGCTGGAGTTTCTGCCCTGAGGAGCATCTGGGGATGGCCACCTCGCCTCCAGCAGCCCAGGCTGTGCGGCAGGAGCGTGCCTGCACCGCTCGTGGATCCTGCCTGCCTCCTCCATGTGGAATATAATCCTGCCAGGCCAAGGGAGGCCTTCCCAAGGGACATCTGCCAGCCCAGATTGGATCTAACGTGGGTCTAGAGGCTCTGCACCTGCTCCTGCTTGCCTCCAGACCTCTCCAAACCCCAGGGTGTTTGTTTGGGGGCATCGGCCGAAGACCAGGAGGAGGAGATCTGTTCCTTGGCCCTGACCATGGCCACTGGAGATGTTTCCAGCCTGGGCTGCTGCCTGTCCTGCTCCTTCACTCCCATCCCAGGTTTCTGCCCAAGCTTCAAGCACCTCCTGTCCTCCCCCATGGCCTGAGGAGGAGCATGTCCTGACGTGCTGAGGCCACCTGCAGGGGATGGATAGAGGATGGATGGATAATGGATGGAGGATGGATGGATGGATAATGGATAATGGATGGATAATGGATAATGGATGGATAATGGATGGATGGATGGATGGATGGATGGATGGATGCCCATCTCAGGATGGTGAGCACTGGACAAGCTCTGCCTGCTTGCTGCTGTCTGCATGGTGCAGCTGATGCTGGGGCTGAGATCTGCCCCACCCCTACCCAAGAGGCTGGGGGCTTCCTGAGCGTCCTGGAGGGTGTGGGGGTGACACGGGTGGCCCTTGTCACATGCCTGTAGGTGTCACTGTCCCCCTGCCATAGCCAGCTGAATGGCCACGGGTTGGGAAGGGGCTGGGAGCTGGAGGCAGAGGTTTGTGATGCCCATGGGAAGGTGGCAGCGAGGGGAAGCTGCTGGGCAGGGTGCAGGGGCAGCAGCTGGGGTGGGTGTGGCATCAAGCTCGATGCCCCTCAGCCAAGGGTGCCCCTCAGGTCCCATCGTGCCCATCTTTGCTTGCCCTGGCGGGGGGGGCGGGGAGGAGGGGGCAGGAATGGCAGAGAACTTTGCCCACTGGGCAAGCATGGGGGCAGCAGCTACACCAGTGCTGCCTGTCCCTCTTCCCCACACAGCCACGAGTGGCAGTGGCCTCGCTTGGGGCTGGCTTGGCAAGAACCTTGTCTCAGAAAGCAAAAGGGAAAGGAGAAAATGACAGAAACAGCAGGAGAGGAGCTGAGGGTGGCACAGGGAGTGCTTGGAGCTGCCTGCCAAGGCAGGGCCCAAGGAGGGGCTGATCTCTGTGCAAGGAGCTTGGGGGAGCTGGATGGTTGCCACCCTCAAGGGGTGGCTAGAATGGAGCCATGCAGGAGGCCAGCCCTGAGGGGGGAAGAGTTTGTGCCGAGCTGCAGCCAACTTGTGACCCTGCCAAGCCCTGAGTGCTCCAAACCCCATGAGTCAGATGCCCTAAAAAGGGTGAGCAGGCAAAGAAAAACCAAGCAGCAGCGGGCCAGGGAGTTTGGAAGGGCTTCCTGCTTCCCTGGACTCTGCAGAGGTCATGCATGGAGGCTCAGCTCCCCAAGCAGCAGGGCTGGAACAGGCTGGGCTTGGTTATTTCCTGGGTTTAATAAGAAGCAGAGAGCCTCCTGGTGCTCCAGGAGCTGAGGCTGAGGCTTAATCCTTCATCCACCCCACACCTTGGGGTTGCTGTCTGTGCCCTGAGCATTTTCCCCTCTCCTCATGGCCCAGCTGGGGGAGGTGGGCAGGGCTTGTGCATGGCCACCTTGCTCCTGTGGCCACCCCTCTTGCTGGATTTTGCTGTGGTTGGCAGCTCCTGGTGGGGTTGTGGCTGGGCACACATCTTGGCTTGGTTTAGGTGTGACAGAAGGATGCTCTCCCTCTCTGGAGGAGCCCAGAGCTGGCTTTAAGGCAGGAGATCTGTTGAGGACCATGTCTGGGCACACATCTTGGCCTGGTTTAGGTGTGACAGGAGGATGCTCTCCCTCTCTGGAGCAGCTCAAAGGTGGCTTTAAGGCAGGAGATCTGTTGAGGACCATGTCTGGGCACACATCTTGGTTTGTTTAGGTGTGACAGAAGGATGCTCTCCCTCTCTGGAGGAGCCCAGAGCTGGCTTTAAGGCAGGAGATCTGTTGAGGACCATGACTGGGGACACATGTTGGCTTGGTTTAGGTGTGACAGAAGGATGCTCTCCCATTCTGGAGGAGCCCAGAGCTGGCTTTAAGGCAGGAGATCTGTTGAGGACCATGACTGGGGACACATGTTGGCTTGGTTTAGGTGTGACAGAAGGATGCTCTCCCTCTCTGGAGCAGCCCAAAGGTGGCTTTAAAGCCAGAGATGAGTTGAGGACCATGACTGGGAACACAGCTGGGCTTGGTTTGGGCTTGATGGAAGGAGGTTCTCCCTCTCTGGAGCAGCCTAAAGGTGGCTTTTAGGCAGGAGATCTGTTGGGGACCATGTCTGGAGACATGTCTGGGCTTGGTTTAGACATGACAGAAGGAGGTTCTCTCTCTCTGGAGCAGCCCAAAGGTGGCTTTCAGGCCAGAGGTTCCCCACTCCCCAGCTTGCTCAGCCTCCCTCACCTCTGTCTCTTCCCCTTGTCCCTCCTCTCTTCCCCTTGCCCCTCACCCAGATGAGATCCTCCACTCTCTATCCAGGGAGGTTGTGGAGTCTCCTTCTCTGGAGCCTTTCCCAGCCCACCTGGATGCATTCCTGCATAGACTACCCTAAGTGACCCTGCTCTGGCAGGGGGTTTGGCCTGGGTGATCTCTGGGGGTCCCTCCCAGCCTCTAATATACTCTGATAGATTCATTTACATTTCACTACCTTCTCCTCAAGATCTGTGGAAAACGTTCAAGCCACAGCCTTAAAGCTACCACACTGAGGGGGAGGCAACAGCAGAGGTCCCCCCCGCAGCTGGCTCAGTCTCCCTCACCTCTCTCTCTCTTCCTCTTGCCCCTCCTCTCTTCCCCTCGCCCCCTCCCCCAGATGAGATCCTCCACTCCCTGGCCGGGCCCCCATCCCCGGGGGGGCAGGACCCCCACGGGTGGCGAGGGGCCGTGGACTGCGTGCGAGCCAACGAGCTGTGCGCCGCCGAGCCCGGCTGCAGCTCCCGGTACCGCACCCTGCGGCAGTGCCTGGCCGGCAGGGACCGCAACACCATGCTGGCCAACAAGGAGTGCCAGGCGGCCCTGGAGGTGCTGCAGGAGAGTCCCCTCTACGACTGCCGCTGCAAGAGGGGCATGAAGAAGGAGCTGCAGTGCCTGCAGATCTACTGGAGCATACACCTGGGGCTGACCGAAGGTAGGCAGCGAGGCTCTGCCGGCTGGGTATGGGGGAGAGGTGCTGAAGAGGGGAGGGGGAGGGGGGAAGGGGGTCTTGATCTGCTTGATCCCACCTGCAGCTTGGGATCGTGCCTGGAGCTTGGGAAGCTCCGAGGGCATCAGGGTGCTTTAGGAGTTGTGGGCTGAGCAGTGCCCTTCAGCCTGGGATCCCACCTGGAGCTTGGGAAGCTCTGAGGGCAGCTGGATGCTGTAGGAGTTGTGGGCTGAGCAGTGCCCTTCAGCCTGGGATCCCACCTGGAGCTTGGGAAGCTCTGAGGGCAGCTGGATGCTGTAGGAGTTGTGGGCTGAGCAGTGCCCTTCAGCCTGGGATCCCACCTGGAGCTTGGGAAGCTCTGAGGGCATCAGGGTGCTTTAGGAGTTGTGGGCTGAGCAGTGCTCTTCAGTTTGGGATCCCACCTGGAGCTTGGGATCATGCCTGGAGCTTGGGAGCCTCTGAGGGCATCAGGGTGCTTTAGGAGTTGTGGGCTGAGTAGTGCCCCTGAGCTTGGGCTCCCACCTGGGGCCATCTCTCTTCCCTTGGAATTGGTGCTGGTAGAGCAGAAGATTGGGATGAGGGTGAATGAGAGCTGCTTTTACTGACTTCAGAGGGACTTGCATTCAGATGTGCTGGGGCTGAGCCTGGCCTTGGTGTTTCTGACCTCCCTGGAGTGGGGCAGGGAGAAGGAATTGCTCCCATGGCTTGGGTGAAGCCTTCATTGCCAACCCCTGGGCTCCCAGAGCTCCCCAGCTTCCTCAGCAGCTCACTGCTTGGTGTCTTCTCTAAACCCACTGCAGACCCCAGGGAGAGAGCTTGGGCTTGATGATCTCTGAGGTCTTTTTCCAACCTGGGTGATTGATTCTGTGACTGCTGGGGCATGGCCTTGCCCCACTTCCATCTGTGGGGATCCTTTGGGGGTGCTGAGGATGTTGTTCCCCCCCAGTCCCCTGTCCCCCTGATGGAGTTTGTGAGCTGGGGAGCAGCAGGGAGGGCTTGCAGGGCTCTTGCCTTGCAGAGAGGTGAGAGACCAGAGCCTGCTGGGGCTGTAGCCTGGTGAAGGAGGAAATCAGAGGCTGGAGCAGGGCAGGTCACTGAAATTGGAGTTTACTGGCCTGGGGGGCTGCTGTGTTCATTGAAGGCAGGATTATCTACTGCCTACAGGCAGGGGAAGGCGGAGAGCTTTCCTGCCTGTCCCTTGTCCCTCTGCTCCCCCCCCCCCTGCCCCTTTGCCCCTCTTGCAAGGGCACCACCAGCACTGGGGCTGCCCCGAGGGGCTGCTCCAGGGCTGCAAAGAGAGATGATGCTGGGCTCAGAGGAAGGAATTGGCTGTGAGGAGCTCAGCTGTGGCTGCTGCTAGCTCTGGTGGGGTTTGTTTTGTTGTTCTGTGGGCTCTACCTCCTCCTGCTAGCCCTGCACGGCTCTGCCAGTGCCCAGGCTGGAGAGGAGCATCAGTTTAAGAGAGCAGATCCCTTGAATGGGCTCAGGACTGCCCCTGCTCAGAGCAGCTCTTCAGTTCAGCTTCAGCTTGTGCCAAACCACCTGCACCAGAGCTCCTGAGCTCTGGCATCCTCTTCACAAGGGCCCTTGCCCACCGTGGCAGTGGTCCTTGGGCCACCCATGGCACTAAGTGTGGCACAAGCCTGGCCCTGCTTCCACCAATGGCTTCACAGAGTCACAGAATGATTTGGGTTGGGAGGGACCTTAGAGCTCACCCAGTTCCAACCCCCAATGCTGCCACGGGCAGGGACACCTCCCACTTGAGCCCAGGTTGCTCAAGGCTTTGAACACTTCCAGGCTTGGATTCTCCAGAACTTCTCTGGGCAACCTGTTTCAGGGCCTCACCACCCTCCTGGGTTCCTCTGCTGTTCCCTTAGCCCAGCTGAAAGCCTCCTTTAGCAGCTGAGGCTGGAAGAGTTCATCTGATGGGGAATCCATCCCTGGCAGCCCTGCTCCTGCAGAGGACACAGGTCTGTGACCTCCCTCCTGCCCTGGGATGGGAGCCAGAGGAGATGATGGTGGCGCTGGGAGGGCTTTGCTGGCCGTGGTGAGGACATGGGGAGCTGCACTTGAGCTTGCAGCCCACCCCTGGGTGAAGCTGTCTTCAAATGTGGGTCAGCACAGGGCTAGCAAACCCCCCGAGCAGGAATGACTGCTGAATTGTTCTCTCCCCCCCTCATTAGCAGCCTTCATTCAGACGTTTCCGAGGGCTTGGCAAACGTGAATGAAGGATGCTCGAGGAGTACTCCAGGGCCCGCACCTGGAGGAGGTGGGAAGGGAAGTGATTATTCCAAGTCTGAAGGAGAAGCAGAAGCTTTGGGGAAGCTCCAGCAGCTCCCAGCTTTACCGTGCACGAAGCAGGGAGTGTAAGAAACAACGAGGAGGAGCCCAAGGCAGGCCCTGGGCTGCTGGGGAGGATGCTTGGTTGGTGCCCATCCCACCCAGCCTCTCGGCTGCGGGAACCAAGCTCTCCCTGTCATTAAGGAGGGGCTGCTTTCCCTCCCACCTCCTTCCGGAGGTTAATTGCATCTCAGGGAGCTCAAGAAGAAGTCCACTGCCCTTTTAATGCCGGGTAATTTTCCTGGCAAGCAGCAGGATTCGGAGAGGATTTAATTATTTATTGCAGCAGCAAAACGATAGCCTGGGAGGGCCTCGAGGGCTTCCTCGGGGCTCTCTCACCCAGCTGCTGCCTGGCATCCCGAATCCTGGCTGAAGGGGGGCTAGGGATGAAGCAGGAGAAGTTCACAGCCTGCCCAAAGCCTGGGCCCAGCCCCAGGAGGAGCCACGGCAGCAGGAGATGCCTTTGGTCCCACCCTCGGCACATCCCTGAGGGGGGGTGGGGAGAGGATGAGGAGTGGGGAGAGGAGGGGTGGGGAGATGAAGGGTGAGGAGATGAGGGTGGGGAGATGAGGGTGGGGAGATGAAGGGTGGGGAGATGAGGGGTGGGGAGATGAGGGGTGGGGAGATGAGGGTGGGGAGATGAAGGGTGAGGAGATGAAGGGTGGGAGATGAAGGGTGGGGAGATGAGGGGTGGGGAGATGAGGGGTGGGGAGATGAGGGGTGGGGAGATGAGGGGTGGGGAGATGAGGGGTGGGGAGATGAAGGGTGGGGAGATGAAGGGTGAGGAGATGAGGGTGGGGAGATGAAGGGTGAGGAGATGAGGGGTGGGGAGATGAAGGGTGAGGAGATGAGGGGTGGGGAGATGAAGGGTGAGGAGATGAGGGGTGGGGAGATGAGGGGTGGGGTGATGAGGGGTGGGGAGATGAAGGGTGAGGAGATGAGGGGTGGGGAGATGAAGGGTGAGGAGATGAGGGGTGGGGAGATGAAGGGTGAGGAGATGAGGGGGTGGGGAGATGAAGGGTGAGGAGATGAGGGGTGGGGAGATGAAGGGTGAGGGTGGGGAGATGAGGGGTGGGGAGATGAAGGGTGAGGAGATGAGGGGTGGGGAGATGAAGGGTGAGGAGATGAGGGGTGGGGAGATGAAGGGTGAGGAGATGAGGGTGGGGAGATGAAGGGTGAGGAGATGAGGGGTGGGGAGATGAAGGGTGAGGAGATGAGGGGTGGGGAGATGAAGGGTGGGGAGATGAGGGGGTGGGGAGATGAGGGGTGGGAGGAGGGGTGGGGAGATGAAGGGTGAGGAGATGAGGGTGGGGAGATGAAGGGTGAGGAGATGAGGGGTGGGGAGATGAAGGGTGAGGAGATGAGGGGTGGGGAGATGAAGGGTGAGGAGATGAGGGGTGGGGAGATGAAGGGTGAGGAGATGAGGGGTGGGGAGATGAAGGGTGAGGAGATGAGGGGGTGGGGAGATGAAGGGTGAGGAGATGAGGGGTGGGGAGATGAAGGGTGAGGAGATGAGGGGTGGGGAGATGAAGGGTGAGGAGATGAGGGGTGGGGAGATGAAGGGTGAGGAGATGAGGGGTGGGGAGATGAAGGGTGAGGAGATGAGGGGTGGGGAGATGAAGGGTGAGGAGATGAGGGGTGGGGAGATGAAGGGTGAGGAGATGAGGGGTGGGGAGATGAAGGGTGAGGAGATGAGGGGTGGGGAGATGAAGGGTGAGGAGATGAGGGATGGGGAGATGAGAGGTGTGGCACAGGAAAGGGCTCTGAGGATGATGAAGGGGCTGGAGCATCTGTGTGGTGAGCAGAGGCTGAGGGACTTGGGGCTTTTTAGGCTGGAGAAGAGCAGCCTGAGGGGGACCTGATCAATGCTGATCAATTCTTCAGGGGTGGGGGTTAGGAGGCTGGGGCCAGGCTTCGTTCAGTGGTGCCCAGGGACAGGACAGGGAGCAAGGGGCACAAAGCTGACCCCAGTGGGCACAAAGCTGACCCCAGGAGGCTCCATCTGAGCAGGAGGAGGAACTTCTTAACTCTGAGGGCGGCGAAGCCCCGGAACAGGCTGCCCAGAGGGGTGGTGGAGTCTCCTTCTCTGGAGTCATTCCAAACCCTTCTGGGCTCCCTCCTGTGCAGCCTGCCCTGGGTGACCCTACTGATCTCCAAAGGTCCCTTCCAACCCCCTGCCACTTTGGGATTCTGTGATGGGCTGAAAACCCCACAACAGCTGGAGGCATCCCAGCGCTGCCCTCCCAACTTCCCAAGGCATGATGCTGAGGAGCTGCTGGGCTTGGAGCAAGGCCTCCCACATTGCTCCTCACCTCTTAAGGAGCTTGTATCCAGCTCAGGCTTTCATAGAGTCAACAAGGTTGGAAAAGACCTCAAAGATCATCAAGTCCAACCTGTCACCCAAGACCCTTCCAACCCCCTACCATTCTGGGAGTCTGTGATGGGCTGAAAACCCCATAACAGCTGGGGACATCCCACTGGACTCTCCCAGCTCTGCCCTCCCAGCTTCCCAAGGCATGATGCTGAGGAGCTGCTGGGCTTGGAGCAAGGCCTCCCACATTGCTCCTCACCTCCTAAGGAGCTTGTATCCAGCTCAGGCTTTCATGGAATCAACAAGGTTGGAAAAGACCTCAAGGATCACCAAGTCCAACCTGTCACCCAACACCTCATGGCTACTGAACCATGGCTCCAAGTGCCACATCCAGTCCCCTCTTGAACCCCTCCAGGGATGGGGACTCCACCACCTCCCTGGGCAGCACATCCCAGTGGCCAACAACTCTCTCAGTGAAGAACTTTCTCCTCCCCTCCAGCCTGGTGCAGCTTGAGACTTTCCAGTGGCTCCTTAATGACATGGGGTAAAGGCTGACTGGGAAGGACAGGGGTGGCCTGGAGTGGGGCTGGGGGCTGCTGAGCTCCATCCTTGAGGACAAGCCAGGCTCACCCACAGGGAGGGCACCCAGTGTGGGCAAGGATCCTGCCAAACAGGGCTGCCAGGCATGGTGGAGGTCGATGTCCTGGGCTGCTGGTCAGCCTCTGACTGGGTTTGGTTTGCTGCTTGCTTTTTATTTCCCTCAAAGTCCAGCCATTGATTTTTGTCTTTCTACCTCAATGACCGTGCTGGGGCTTTCTGTTTTGTTTCTTCCTGTGGCTGCTGGGGTTTGGGGAGAGCATTTCCTCTCCTGAGAGGTCATGAAAAGCCAGCCTCTCCTGCTGCCACAGTGGCAGCAGACATCTGGGATGGCACCACCAGCACTGATGGGAGAGAGAGGTTTTGCTCCCAGCCTGGGGACTGTGCTCAGATCCCCTCTGGGAAGTTTTGGATTGGGATGGGGGAGCTCCTGGATCAGCAGCAGGGTCAGTGGTGGGGATGTTCAGCCAGTGACCTGTTCAGCCTGGGGAAGAGAAGGCTCCAGGGAGACCTCAGAGCAGCCTTCCAGTACCTGAAGGGGCTCCAGGAGAGCTGGGGAGGGACTTCGGACAAGGGCTGGGAGTGCCAGGATGAGAGGGAATGGATTTCAGCTTGAGGAGGGCAGATTGAGACTGGAGATGAGGAAGAGATTGTGGAGAGTGAGGGTGGGGAGACACTGGCACAGGCTGCCCAGGGAGGCTGTGGAGATTCTCTCCCTGGAGGGGTTCAAGGCCAGGCTGGATGAGACCTTAAGCAACCTGTGCTGGTGGGAGGTGTCCCTGCCCATGGCAGGGGGGTTGGAACTGGCTGAGCTTTGAGCTCCCTTCCAACCCAACCCAATTAATGACTCTCTGAACTCCTCTGGGGCACCTTGAGGCCCTTACCCTATCACCTGGTCCTTGGGAGAAGAGCCCAGCCCCCACCTGGCTCCAACCTCCTCTCAGGGAGCCATAGAGAGCCAGAAGTTCTTCCCTCAGCCTCCTCCACACTGAATGCTCAACCCCAACCTCCCAGCCAGGGAGCATTAAGCTGATTTGCTCCTAGCTGAGCTCAGTTTTGCCTTGCCAGGCAGGGATTTGAATACTTTGTGGTGGTGGTGGTTTGGGTTTGCCCTCACTAAATCCTCACTGCCACACTTGGGGGGGGGGGATGGAGGGGGTGGGTAGTGCCTGTGCCTGGCTGGAGCCTTGCTGGTGGCTGAGGTTAATCTGGGAGGGGGGGTTGATTGCTCGGGGGGGGTTTCTATCTCTTCCTTTTCCTTTCCTCCCACTCCAGGAGAAGAGTTTTATGAAGCCTCCCCCTACGAGCCGGTCACCTCTCGGCTCTCTGATATATTCAGACTGGCTTCAATTTTCTCAGGTAAGGAAAGCAACATCCTGCTGCTGCTGCTGCTGCTGCTGCTTCACCTTGGGGGGGGAGGTTACTGTTGCCTTGCCTGGCAGTGTGGCCCTGCTGCTGCTGAGCTGCCTGCTGAGGAAAACCCCCAGGCTCCCCTCTCCTTCCCCACCCCCCATCCCCAGGCTCCCCTCTCCTCCCCCTCAACCCCCCATGTCTCCCCTCTCCTTCCCCCCTGAGGCTTCCCTCTTCTTCCTCCCCCCTGAGGCTTCCCTCCCCTTCCTCCCCGTGGTTCTCCTCTCCTTCCCTCCCCCCCCAAGCTTCCCTTCTCCTTCCCTCCCCCGAAGCTTCCCTTCTCCTTCCCACCCCCCGAGGCTCCCCTCTCCTTCCCCCCAGTGGCTCCCTTCTCCTTCCCACCCCCCCGTGGCTCCTCTCCTTCCCCCCACCACCTAGGTCATGGCCTGGGCTCTGGGGAGGGGTGGGGAGCCCCTCGGAGGGGGGCAGCCCCTCCTGCTGCCCATCCACCACTTGGCCTAAAGCATTTTGTTTGTCTCCTGGAAGACTTGGGGAAGCTGAGGCCGGGGGTGGGGGGTAGGGGTGAGTCCTGCTTCCTGTCCCCTTCCCGGGACAACCAAGCTCCAGGCAAGCTCTGGGATGGTGCAGGGAGGAGGCTGCTGAGCTCTTTGGAGCATCTCTCAGCCTCCACATCCTCCTCTCAGGAGCCCAAACTCCCTCACCATCCTCAGGAACTTTTTTTCCTTCTCCTTGCCATCTTATTTCCATGACAACCTTCCTGCTGCCACCCCACCCCACCCCCACCCCCTTCTCCAAATTAGGTCAGCAGCTCCTTGCCTTCTCCTGCCTCTTTCTCCTCTTAATCCTTTCCTTTCCCCCAAACCCCACCCACAGCTCTCTGGGGGCTCCCCAAACCTCAGAGACCTCACAACGATGCTCTGGCCCCCTCCCTGGGTTGTGCAGCTTGATCCTGACCCCCCTCAGATCACTTTGGGTCACCTCAGATGCTGTGTCCCCCACCCTGGGCTGTGCAGCTTGATCCTGACCCCCCTCAGATCACTTTGGGTCACCTCAGATGCTGTGTCACCCACCCTGGGCTGCACAGCTTTGCTCTGACCCCTCTCAGGTCACCTGGGGTCACCTGGGATGCTGTGTCACCCACCCTGGGCTGCACAGCTTTGCTCTGACCCCCCTCAGGTCACCTGGGGACACCTCAGATGCTGTGTCACCCACCCTGGGCTGCACAGCTTTGCTCTGACCCCTCTCAGGTCACCTGGGGACACCTCAGATGCTGTGTCACCCACCCTGGGCTGCCCTGACTCCCCCTCAGATCCCCTCAGAGGAGGGCTGTGGTGCTGCCACGTCCCCTTGCTGTCGTTGTAGCTCCTGAAGGGAATGTGGCAGGCTCCCTGCAGGGAGGGCTGGGGATGACAGTTCCACCCCCTCCTGTCTCCCGCCCTCCTTTTTGGCTTCCCCATTAGCATCGAGGGAGTGTTGGAGCTGCTGGGAAGTCTGCACAGCAGAGTGTCTGGAGTGGGGGATTGAATGCTCCTGGGTTGATTTATTCATAAAAGCAAAGCAGGAGGAGCAGAGAACTTGTCTGGCAAATTCAGGCCTGGGGGAAGGGGGAGAAGCAGCACAGAATGGTGGGGGGGTGGGGGGGATGGGAAGGGACCTCCAGAGATCATCCAGCCCAACCCCCACCCCCTGCCAGAGCAGAGTCACCCAGGGCAGGCCCCACAGGAGCACAGCCAGGCGGGGTTGGAAGCTCTCCACACCAGGAGGCTCCACAACCTCTCTGGGCAGCCTGCTCCAGGCCTCCAGCAGCCTCACAGGGAAGGGGTTGGTCCTTGTTCCACTCTGGAGATGTGCTGTAGCCACCAGGGTGGCCTCTGTGCTTCTTCCACCCCTTCTCCATCCCCCTTGTGCAAGGCTGGAGCTGATGGATGGAAGGAGGACTCCTCCCTGCTCCTGGTGGAGCCCTGTTTGGAATCAGGCCAGGAGGTGCAGACAAAGCCTCTGGGGCTTCACCCCCTGCCTTGTGCATTCCAAAGCTGGGATGTGGGTTGAGTTGGCATGGGATGGCAGCAGGGTGGGCTTCCAGCTTTGCATTTTCACTGGCACCCCAGTGCCATGCTGGCAGCTCCCAGCCTCCCAGCAAACTCTTGAAGGTGGGGGGGAAATCAGAGAACTGTCAGGGCTGGAAGGGAGCTCAAGGCTCAGCCAGTTCCAACCCCCCTGCCATGGCCAGGGACACCTCGCACCACAGCAGGTTGCTCACAGCCACATCCAGCCTGGCTGCAAACACCTCCAGGCAGGAGGCTTCCACCACCTCCCTGGGCAACCTCTGCCAGGCTCTCACCACCCTCATGGGCAACAATTTCTCCCTCACATCCAATCTGCATCTCCCCACTTCTAGTTCTGCTCCATCCCCCCCAGTCCTATCCCTCCCTGACACCCTCAACAGTCCCTCCCCAGCTTGCTTGGAGCCCTCTGCAGATCCTGGAGGGTCACAAATCAGGTCCCCTTCTGCAGAGAACACCCCAAGCTCATCCAGTCCAACCCCCAGTCCCATGCTGTGTTCCTGCTCACAGGGGCACCACCCCTGGGCAGCAGCAGCACCCAAGCAGTGGGTGGGCACCAGAACCCTGGCCCCAGCACGGGGTGCACTTGTGCCCCTGCTGCCTTCCTCACCAATCCTCCTCCTCCTCTGCACCCTGCACCAAGAGGCCAAGGCAGAGAGGGCAGCTGGTGGCACAAGGTCTCCAGGCTCTGCCCCCTTGCCCCTGCTTCCTTCCTGCCTCATGAATGTTTCATGCTGGTGCTTTATTAATGAGCTCCCCAGACCTTGGAGCTTTCAGGCATCAGCTCCATTAAAATGCAGCCAGGTCCCTGCAGGTCTCAGGCAGGGCAGGAGAGTGGAGGCTCAGGAGGCTCAGGAGCAGCCCTTGATATCAATCCAGGCTGGGGGGGAGGGGGGTGAGGAGGTGGAGAGCAGCCCTGCAGAGGAGGACTGGGAGGTGCTGGTGGACGTGAGGCAGCGATGGGCACTGAAGGCAAACCTTGGCCAGCAGGGCAAGAGAGGGGATCCTGCTCCTCTGCTCTGCTCTGCTCTGCTCTGCTCAGACCTCACCTGGAGAGCTAAGTCCACCTCTGGTGTCCCCAGCACGAGAAGGGCATGGATGGGATGGAGCTGTCCAGAGGAGGCCACGCAGATGAGCAGAGGGCTGGAGGACATCTGCTGTGGGGACAGGCTGGGAGAGGTGGGGCTGTTCAGCCTGGAGAAGCTCCAAGGAGGCCTTAGAGCTGCATTTCAGTACCTGCAGGGGATCTCCAGGCAGGCTGGGGAGGGGCTGTTCAGAAGAGCCTGTGGGGATAGGATGAGAGGCAATGGTTTGAAACTGGAGCAAGGCAGAGCTAGGCTGGACATCAGGAGGAAGCTCTGTGTGGTGAGGGTGGTGAGACACTGCAACAGGCTGCCCAGGGAGGCGGTGGAGACCCCATCCCTGGAAACATTCAAGGGCAGGCTTGATGAGACCCTGAGCAACCTGATTTAGTTGGAGATGTCCCTGCTGACTGCAGGGGAGTTGGCCAAGATGACCTTTGGGGGGCCCCTTCCAACCCTGCTCACTAGCAGAGCCCTACTGAGGGGTGTGTAAGAGACTTCTCCACACTGGCCTGGCAGAAGCTGGGAGCCAAGGGAGGAAACCATGGAGGGGGGACATAGAACCTGGGGATGAGATGGTTGGTGCAGTCAGCTGGCTTCAAAACTAGCCCCTGGGCTGCCAAGGGTGATCCAGCAAACAGCAGGGGAAGGAGAACTCAGCCTGGTGCTCAGGTGGTGGAGGTGGTTTGGCTTCCTCCACTTTCTCCCTCCCTCTTTCTTTGCTGATGCTTGGGATTCCTGAGGTGCCTGAAGGCTCTGGCTGGTGCCCAGCTCCAGTGGGAGCTTTGTCCTTCTTGTCCCTGCTCAGCCCAGTTGGGTAGGGCTGGTTGAGGGTGATTTGGTGGTGGAGAAGCCCAGGGGAGGTCTAGGGGCCAGGGGAGCCCTGTGGGAGCTGGGCAGGTTGCTCAGCATCGGAGCAGGCTGAATAATTAATCATTATTCTTTGAATAATTGACAAGAGAAAGGCAAAGCTTGCAAATTCATGCCAGGAATTATGCACTGAGGGCTGCTTGACCAGGGCCTCTCGACCTTAACCCCTTCTGTGCTGGAGGAGGACCTCCAAATCCTACAGGAAGATGGAGATGAGGAGCAGGGCAACCAGAGCAGGGCATCCAGCCCCCTCCCCACGGCCAGCAGGGCTGTGCCAGGGCTGACAGCAATGCCAGTCCCCTTCCCTCTGGCATCTCCCCCAGGTTCAGGGCATCTCAACCCCACCTCCATGGCAAGGCCTTGGAGCTAGATGGTCTTGAAGGTCCCTTCCAACCCATTCTATGATTCTCTGAACTTCCCCCAGGTTGAGGGGGTCTCAACCCCACCCCATGGCTGTCCCCTTCCCTCTGGCATCTCCCCCAGGTTCAGGGCATCTCAACCCCACCCCATGGCAAGGAGTTGGAACTAGATGATCTTGAAGGTCCCCTCCAACCCAACCCATTCTCTGCACCAGGGGAGGTTTAGGTTGGAGATGAGGGGGGTGGAAAAACTCTTCACTGCAAGAGTGGTCAGGGACTGGCACAGGCTGCCCTGGGAGAGGTTCAAGAAACCTGTGGCCATGGCACTTTGGGGGCATGGTGGAGTTGGGTTGCTGGTTGGACTGGGTGATCTTGGAGGCCTTTTCCAACTTTAATGATCCTGTGATCCCATGATCCTATGACTCTATGATTCCATAATCCTATGATCTCATGATCCTGTGGTCCTGTGATCCCATGATCCTATGATTCTGTGATTCTATGACCCCATGATCCTATGATGCTTTGATCTTATGATTCCATGATCCCTCGATCCCATGTCTCTGTGATCCCATGATCCTCAGACCCATTCCCTCACCTCTCCCATGCTGCCAGCACCTCCTCCCCCAGCTCGACAACCCTTCCCCACCCCTCCCACCCCCACCTCTCTCACCCTCTTCTCCCTCTCCCTCTGCGGGCAGGAATGGAGCCGGCCGCCACCTCCAAGAGCAACCACTGCCTGGACGCGGCCAAAGCCTGCAACCTGAACGACAACTGCAAGCGGCTGCGCTCCGGCTACATCTCCACCTGCAGCCGGGAGCTGTCCGCCGCCGAGCGCTGCAGCCGCCGCAAGTGCCACAAAGCCCTGCGGCAGTTCTTCGACCGAGTGCCCGGCGAGTACACCTACCGCCTGCTCTTCTGCTCCTGCAGGGACCAGGCCTGCGCCGAGCGCAGGAGGCAGACCATCGTCCCCTCCTGCTCCTACGAGGACAAGGAGAAGCCCAACTGCTTGGACCTGCGCAGCACCTGCAGGGCAGATCACCTCTGCCGGTAAGGGAGGCGCAGGGCTCCCCCGCGGGCTCCTGCCGGCGCTCCCCGTCCCGCCCCGGGCTCCTGCCGGCGCTCCCCGTCCCGCCCCGGGCTCCTGCCAGCGATCCCCCGCCCGCCCCGGGCTCCTGCCGGCGCTCCAGCCCCGGGCTCCTGCCAGCGATCCCCCGCCCGCCCCGGGCTCCTGCCGGCGCTCCAGCCCCGGGCTCCTGCCGGCGCTCCAGCCCCGGGCTCCTGCCGGCGCTCTAGCCCCGGGCTCCTGCCGGCGCTCCAGCCCCGGGCTCCTGCCGGCGCTCCAGCCCCGGGCTCCTGCCGGCGCTCCAGCCCCGGGCTCCTGCCGGCGCTCCAGCCCCGGGCTCCTGCCGGCGCTCCAGCCCCGGGCTCCTGCCGGCGCTCCAGCCCCGGGCTCCTGCCGGCGCTCCAGCCCCGGGCTCCTGCCGGCGCTCCAGCTCCCCCGGGCTCCTGCCGGCGCTCCCCGCCCGCCCCTCCGCCGGGCTCCTGCCGGCGCTCCCGCCCGGGCTCCTGCCGGCGCTCCCGCCCCGGGCTCCTGCCGGCGCTCCCGCCCGGGCTCCTGCCGGCGCTCCCGCCCCGGGCTCCTGCCGGCGCTCCAGCCCCGGGCTGCCGGCCTCCAGCCCCGGGGCCAGCGATCCCCCGCCCGCCCCGGGCTCCTGCCGGCGCTCCCCCGCCCGCCCCGGGCTCCTGCCGGCGCTCCAGCCCCGGGCTCCTGCCGGCGCTCCCCCGCCCGCCCCGGGCTCCTGCCGGCGCTCCCGCCCCGGGCTCCTGCCGGCGCTCCCGCCCCGGGCTCCTGCCGGCGCTCCAGCCCCGGGCTCCTGCCGGCGCTCCAGCCCCGGGCTCCTGCCAGCGATCCCCCGCCCGCCCCGGGCTCCTGCCGGCGCTCCCCCGCCCGCCCCGGGCTCCTGTCGGCGCTCCCCCGCCCGCCCCGGGCTCCTGCCAGCGATCCCCCGCCCGCCCCGGGCTCCTGCCGGTGCTCCAGCCTCGGGTTCCTTCCGGCGCTCCCCGTCCCGCCCCGGGCTCCTGCCGGCGAATGGCGGTGCTGGAAGTGGGGACCTGGAGGGATTGTGGTCGGGTTTCGGACGGTCTCTTGTTGTGGGACCCTGTTCTGAGTTTCTTTGCTGCATTTTTCAGGACATAAGACTTCAGGGCATGGCTGCTGGGGGTTGTGGCCAGGTTTAGGACAGTCTCTTGTTGTATGATCTTGTTGTGAGTTTGGTGGCTGCTTCTTCATGATGTGGGGCTTCAGAGCATGGCTGCTGGGGGTTGTGGCCAGGTTTAGGATGGTCTCTTGTTGTGGGACCCTGTTCTGAGTTTGTTGGCTGCATCTTCAGGACATAGGACTTTGGGGCATGGCTGCTGAAGGTTGTGGCTGGGTTTGGGATGGTCTCTCGTTGTATGATCCTGTTCTGAGTGTATTTGCTGCATCTTCAGGGCATAGGATTTTGGCATGGCTGCTGGGGCTTGTGGCCAGGTTTGGGATGGTCTCATCTTGCACAGCCCTAGTTCCAGTTTATTGACTTGGGACTTCAGGCCATGGCTGCCCAGAGAGGTGGTGGACTCTCCATCTCTGGAGACATTCCCAACCCACCTGGATGTGTTCCTGAGTGGCCTTCTCTAGGTGGCCCTGTCTTGGCAGGGGGATAGGACTGGATGATCTCCAGGGGGTCCCTTCCACCCCCTACCGTGCTGTGCCTCTGTGAAACTTCATGGCTGGTGAGATCTGCTGTGTTCCCTGTGGCAAAGCAAAGCTGAGCTTCTGCTGTAATGAAACTCATTATTCACACAGCAAAAAGGAACCAAACAGCCTCCTGTCTCCCTCCAAAGGCTGGATCAGCCTCATACAGAACAGGAGGAGGAGGAGGAGGAAGAGGAGGGCCTCTGTGCCATCAAGGTGATGAAGTTCCCCGGAGCTTGGTGGTGAAATAAATAAATAACAGAGAGCTTGAAGCTTTCCTCTGGCTGCCAGCAGTGGGTTGGAGATGGAGGGAATGTGGCTCTTAATCAAAAAGCAATCCAAGGAGGGGAGAGCCATGAATAACAGATGCCAAGGGGCTGAGCCGAGCGGCGGCCGAAGGGCTGCTCGCACCTCCCCGGCAGCAGCCCCGCAGCTCCTGCAGGCTCTCGGTGCAGGGGGATGCACCACAGCATCCCAGCACTGTTTGGCTTGGAAAGGACCTCTAGTATCTTTGTGGGTGATCTGGATAGGGGCATTGAGTCCATCAGCAGTAAGTTTGCAGATGACACCAAGCTGGGGGCAGGAGTTGATCTGCTGGAGGACAGAGAGACTCTGCAGAGGGACCTCAACAGGCTGGACAGATGGGCAGAGGCCAAGGGCAGGAGATTGAACACATCCAAGTGCCAGGTGCTGCACATTGGCCACAGCAACCCCAGGCAGTGCTACAGGCTGGGGTCAGAGTGGCTGAGAGCAGCCAGGCAGAGAGGGACCTGGTGGTAGTGGTCGATGGTAGACTGAACATGAGCCAGCAGTGTGCCCAGGCATCCAAGAAGGCCAAGAGCATCCTGGCCTGCAGCAGGAACAGTGTGGCCAGCAGGAGCAGGAAGGTCATTCTGCCCTCTGCTCAGCACTGGTTAGGCCACACCTGGAGTCCTGTGTCCAGTTCTGGGCTCCTCAGGTTAAGAAGGACATTGAGAGACTTGAAGGTGCCCAGAGAAGGGCAACAAGGCTGGGGAGGGGTCTGGAGCACAGCCCTGTGAGGAGAGGCTGAGGGAGCTGGGGTTGCTTAGCCTGGAGAAGAGGAGGCTCAGGGGAGACCTTCTTGCTCTCTCCAACTCCCTGAAGGGAGGTTGTAGCCAGGTGGGGGTTGGTCTCCAACCTCAGTCTCCCCTGGCACAATTTCAGGCCATTCCATCTGGTTCTATCACCTGATGCCAAGGAGAAGAGCCCAACCCCCAGCTGGCTCCAGCCTCCTTTCAGGGAGTTGTAGAGAGCCAGAAGGTCTCTCCTCAGCTTCCTCTTCTCCAGGCTAAACAACCCCAGGTCCCCTCAGCCAGTCATGGAGAAGAATGACCTACTGGCTGCATAATTCTGGGGGGGACACTGGAGAGGCCATGAGGCTGCCAAGTGTCAATTAGAAGCTTGTTGCTGCAGGGAGTGAAATCCCACCACGAAGAGATGGAGCAGCAAAAGGGGGGAAGCAATGAAGGTGAGGAGAGCCTGGCCCAGGCTGCCCAGGCAGGTGGGAGAGGCAGCATCCCTGCAACCATTCCAGGTCAGGATGTTTGGAGCTCTGAGCAACCTTCTCTGGATGAGCTTTCAAGGTCCTTTTCCAGCCAAATGAGTCTGAGAAGAGTAGGCTCAGGGGAGACCTCATTGCTCTCTACAACTACCTGAAGGGAGGTTGTAGCCAGGAAGGGGTTGGTCTCTTCTCTCTAGCAACCAGCACCAGAACAAGGGGACACAGTCTCAAGCTGTGCCAGGGGAAGTTCAGGCTGGAGGTGAGGAGAAAGTTCTTCACTGAGAGAGTTGTTGGCCATTGGGATGTGCTGCCCAGGGAGGTGGTGGAGTCCCCATCCCTGGAGGGGTTCAAGAGGGGATTGGATGTGGCACTTGGTGCCATGGTCTAGTCATGAGGTGCTGGGTGCCAGGTTGGACTTGATGATCTTTGAGGTCTTTTCCAACCTTGGTGATACTGTGAGATTGTCTGAACCCCTCCTGTGCCTCTGCCGTGGGACCTCCTCTCTCTGTGTCCCTCCTGAGCTGCTGCTCACCTTCCTGATCCGTAGGCAGGCCTGGCAAGGGCACTGAACTCTGAAGCAGATCATGGAGCTGCTTCCAAAGCCAGAGGTGACAGGAGCTGAGCTAATGCTCCTGCATGGGCTCTGAGCCTAATTAAGCCTCCTGGCTGAACGCCTAATGAACGGTGAAGGCTTCTCTAATGGGAAGGGACTTCACAGGGAGCCTTTTGCTGCCATCTCAGCATGATCAGGGCTGAGCTGAGCTGCTGGGAGCTGCCCCTCACCCCGGGGTGCAGCTCCTGTAGGGCACAACCCATTGTCAGGTCCTGACCCTGCCAGAGCAGGATGCCTTGGATCAGGTCACACAGCAACACATCCAGGTGGGGGTTGGAAGCTCTCCACACCAGGAGAGTCCACAACCTCTCTGGGCAGCCTGCTCCAGGCCTCCAGCACCAAACAGCTTTCTCCTCCTGCTCAGAAGGAATATCCTGGCTTCCAATTTGTGCCCATTGCCCCTCGTGCTGTCCCTGGGCACCACTGCCAAGAGTAGTGCCACGCTCTTCTCCATGCCCCCAGGACACCATTGGCCTTCAGTCCATGAGGGCACATTGCTGGCTCACAGGGAGTTTGTTCCCCCCCCCCAGCACTCTCAGCTCCTTCTCCTTGGAGCTGCTTCCCCGCAGGTTCCCCCCTCACCTGTAGTGCTGCAGGAGGTTGTCCCTCCCTGGGTGCAGGACTCCACACTTGCCCTGCTTGAGCTTCATGAGAATCCACTCTGCCCAACTCTCCAACCTCTCCACCACCTCATTCCCAACCCTAAAGAGATGATTTCTGCCCTGCTGAGTTGCACCCCAGCCCTGCACACAGGCCCAGGGCTGACAGAGTCACAGAGCCCTTGCAGCTGGAAGAGACCTTTGAGCCTCTTCCAACCACCAACCCCAAACCCACTACCCCCCAAAACCATCAGGAGCACCTCCCAGAATTCCACACCCACACATCCTGCAAGGAGCTGGGCAGGATCCAGCCCCTCTGGGGGGTTTGGTTTTGTTTCCCAGTTACAAAATAGGGGGGGAGAAAACTCAGGGAATCACAGAATCAACCAGGTTGGAAAAGACCTCAGAGAGCAGCAAGTCCAACCTGTGACCTAATCCCTAACACCTCCTGACAGCTGAACCATGGCTCCAAGGGCCACATCCAAGCCTTGTTTGAACACCTCCAGGGATGGGGACTCCACCACCTCCCTGGGCAGCACAGCCCAGTGGCCAATCTCTCTTGCTGGGAAGAACTTTCTCCTCACCTCCAGCATAAACCTCCCCTGGCACAGCTTGAGACTGTGTCCTCTTGTTCTGGTGCTGGGTGCCTGGGAGAAGAGACCAACCCCCACCTGGCTACAACCTCCCTTCAGGGAGTTGGAGAGAGCAAGAAGGTCTCCCCTGAGCCTCCTCTTCTGCAGGCTAAGCAACCCCAGCTCCCTCAACCTCTCCTCCCAGGGCTGTGCCCCAGACCCCTCCCCAACCTCCTTGCCCTTCTCTGGACACCTTCAAGTCTCTCAATGTCCTTCTTAACCTGAGGGGCCCAGAACTGGACACAGGACTCCAGGTGTGGCCTAACCAGTGCTGAGCACAGGGGCAGAATGACCTTCCTGCTCCTGCTGGCCACACTCTTCCTGCTGCAGGCCAGGATGCCATTGGCTTCCTCGGCCTCCTGGGCACACTGCTGGCTCATGTTCAGCCTGGTTTGGGACGCTGAGGCGCTCCAACCAGTGGAGGTTGGGCAGTTCTTCAGCACCAGCCTCACTGAAGCATGTAAGACCAGATTATTTGTGTTCCTGACTTGCTGATGCAAGATGAAAAAATACAGCAAGCTGCAGCTGCTGAAATCAGCTCTTTTTTCCACCCCCCCACCCCCCTTCCCTCCTCTCTGTCCTCTCTCCTTCCTTTCCCTTTCCCCTTCGCTGAGGTTGGTGTTTTTGCAGAGAGGTTTTTATATTCTGGGAGCTAAAACCTGTCCTCTGCAATCAGACACAAAGCCCAGGGACTTTGTCAGGCTCCTCCATCGAGGCAAGCAAAAAAAAAAACCCAATCCCCAGCTGCCTGGGATGAAAAGGTTCCCAAGCTGCAGTCAGGCTGAGGCTGAGTGGTGCTGGGCCAAAGGGCTTTGGGGGAGCTCAGCAGGGAGCTGCCTGCAGCCAGGGTCAAGGGGATTGGGTTTGTTTCCAGGGCCAAAGGCAAGGGGTTTAGCTTCAAAAGAGAGGTCCTGTGTGGAGGAAGGGGGAAAGAAGGAGGGGAAGAGGGGGTTGGGAGGGTGGAGGGGGTAAAGGAAGGAGGAAATAAAAAGAAGGTAAAAGAATCACAGAAGGGGAGAAGACAGCTCAGCAAGAGCTAAAGGAGCTGGGGGGGATGAGAAGCTGGGGCCAGGCTCTGCTCAGTGGTGCCCAGGGACAAGGGGCAGTGGGCACAAAGTGGCACCCAGGAGGTTCCACTCAAAGAAGAGGAGAAAGTTGTTCGGTGTGAGGCTGCTGGAGGCCTGGAGCAGGCTGCCCAGAGAGGCTGTGGAACCTCCTGGTGTGGAGAGCTTCCAACCCCCCCATGGCATTGTGCTGCTGGGCAGGGTGCTGTGGGAGCCCTGCTGGAGCAGGGTGGGGTTGGAGTGGCTGAGCTGCAGAGCTCCCTTCCAACCCCATCCATGCTGATTCAGGAGTGATCCCCGCGGGGGAAGTGAAACCTTGCTTGATCACTCCAGGATGCCTGAGGGATGCTTGGCTGGAGGGGAGGGGGCTGTGTGTGCGCGGGAAGGAACAGCTCCAGGCTGTGGTATTGATCGAGCGGCAGCCAGGGGAACAAAAGGAGTTGGGCTGTGTTTTAAAGCCACGTCCTGGGCTTCACGAAGCCTTTGTTGAGCACAGACAAAATGCCACAGATAATGGATGTTTCCTTGATAAACAGCAGAGCAGCAGCTCAACTTTCTCATTACCCTGTGTAATGAGAGCTGCTCAGAAGTGTGGCTCAGCTGTCCACGGAGCTGGGCTGGAATGAAGGAGCAGGAGGAAGGGAAACACGTTCCTGGCTTGAAGCTCTGGGAGCTGGCTGAGAGGAGCAGTGCTTGTGATTAGCTAGGGACAGGGCATGGCTGGGGAGGTCCCAGGGTGGGTGACAGGACCAGGGATGGGTAAGCAAGAGAAGCCTCCAAATCTTCTAGGACCATGGAATGGTTTTGGTTGCAAGATCATGAAGTCCAGCTGCTGACCCAGCACTGAACCATGGCCCTCAGCACCACATCTCCACGGCTCTGAGACCCCTCCAGGGATGGGCATTCAAACACCTCCCTGGGCAGCCTGGGCCAGGCTTCCAGAACCCTTTCAGAGAAGAAGTTTCTTCCAATGTCCAACCTCCCCTGGGGCAACCTGAGGCTGTTTCCTCTCTCTTGTTCCTTTTGTCCTCTTCTGGACCCACTCCAGCTCCTCAATGTCCTTCTGGGAGTGAGGGGCCCAAAAGGGAACCAAGTACTGAACCTAGTCCAGGGGGACAATCCCTGCCCTGCTCCTTTTGGCCACACTCTGGCTGAACCAAGCCAGGCTGCTTTTGGCCCTTTTGGCCAAATCCAGCCATCAGCTAGCAGGGATTGGCTGCTTTGCCTTCCCAGCATTGTTGAGGGGGGGGGGGGATCAATGGAGCACCCTTTGGGCACCCCTCCCTGGGGACCTGCAGGCAGCAGTCTGTAGAATCATGGAATCAAAGCCTGCCCCTGAGGGTGGGGAGAAGGGAGAAAGGGTTGAATGGTAGAATGGGTTGGCTTGGAAGGGACCTTCAAGGTCACCCAGCTCCAAGCCCCTGCCCTGGGCAGGGACACCTCCCCCCAGCCCAGCTTGCTCAAGGCCTCTCATCCAGCCTGGCCTTGGACACCTCCAGGGAGGAGGCAGCCACAGCCTCCCTGGGCAACCTGTGCCAGTGTCTCCCCACCCTCCCTGGGAGGAATTTCTTTGCCATCCCCAGTCTCCATCTCCCCATCTCCCAGCTCTGGCACCCCCAAGCCCTCACCGAAAGTCCTTCCCCGGCTTTCCTCGCAGCCTGCTTCAGGTAGTGGCGAGCGGCTGGAAGGGCCAGGCTCAGCTCTGGGGCCACCTTGCTGAAGGCTAAGCCTGTTCTTAACAGAGTAATAAGTCAATTCTCCCTGAATAATTAACGAGAGGAGCCTTCATAAGTATTGACTTAATGTGACAGCAAGTCCATACTGACTCAGGCTTTGCTTATGTAAACACAATCTCCTGTTCGGCTTAGTTAGCAGTTCAATGAAATAGAACAGTCCTTCAATTAAAATCAAATGATGCATGCCTTTAATTCTTCTCTTCCTGGGTAATGAGAAGGTTTAAGAACAAGCAAGAGGATAAAACAAACCCCAGCCCAACCCCGCTCCCCCCTCTCCTCTTTTCCCCTCTCTCCTCCAACGGCTTTCGCCTGGGAGGGATCCAAGCGCCGCCGCGTCCTGAAGGCACAGAGGGGAAACTGCACTTTGTTAAGGGCTCCCAGCTTAGCCCCTGGGGCTGGTGGTTGGTTGTCCTCCTGGTTTTCCACCCCTCCCATCCTACCTGCTTGTCCTCCTGGTTTTTCCACCCCTCCCATCCCACCTCTTGCCGCTGTAGCTCTCCTGGAGTGCTGCGTCCAGTTCTGGAGCCTCTGTGCCAGGAAGGATCTGGAGGTGCTGGAAGGTGTCCAGGGAAGGGCCATGAGGATGAGCAGAGGGCTGGAGCTGCCCTGCTGTGAGGACAGACTGAGGGAGTTGGGGTTGTGCAGTCTGAAGAGGAGAAGGCTCCAAGGAGACCTCATTGTGGCCTTCCAGGATCTGCAGAGGGCTCCAAGAAAGCTGGGGAGGGACTTTTGAGGCTGCCAGGGAGGGATAGGAGTGGGGGGGATGGAGCACAACTAGAAGTGGGGAGATTGAGCTTGGATGTGAGGAAGAAATTGTTCCCCATGAGGGTGGTGAGAGCCTGGCAGAGGTTGCCCAGGGAGGTGGTGGAAGCCTCCTGCCTGGAGGTGTTTGCAGCCAGGCTGGATGTGGCTGTGAGCAACCTGCTGTGGTGTGAGGTGTCCCTGCCCATGGCAGGGGGTTGGAACTGGCTGAGCCTTGAGCACCCTTCCAACCCTGACAATCCTCTGATTTCTATCATCTACTCCAACCTCCCTGCCACGAGCACAGCCTTCATCCACTCCTCACTACCCTCTGCCTCTTCCCTCTCATTTCTGTAGCTGAGCCTCATCCCCCTGCCTCCTGGCTGCTCTGTTTGGAGTTTGAAGCATTTTTTTCCTCCCCTTAATCTCAGCTTTTCCATCTTTCCAAACCATTCATCTCCAGCAGGATGAGCAGGCAGAGCAAATGTTGGGGGGAGGCTGCCCAGCAAGCCTGTGGGGTTTTGATGTCTTGCTGAGTTTTTCTTGCTTGTTGTCTCAGCTTCTCAGCTTCTTGAACATCCTCTGCTCTGTAGGAGGGTTGGAGGGGAAGGGGGGAGAGGGGGAGGGACACACATGCATGTTTCCAAGCTGCTTCTTGATGCTCCTGTCTATGAAAGGCTTTGTTTTGTTTCCCCCCCTCTTGGTCCCTGTAAATTGCCTGTGGAGAAGATGCCTTGAGAGGAATCTCCACAGCTTGGAGATTTTTCTGCATGGAGTAGTCCAAAGCCTGAGACCATTTGCTTTGGTTTGGGGCAGGGGGAGTTATTGTTTAGTGCCAGGCTTGGACTTCTCCTCTGCCCTTGTGACCAAGAAGGCCACCAGCCTGCTTGGTCCTGGCTCTGGCAGGGGGGTTGGGCTCAGAGATCTCCCTTCCAACCCCTAACATCCTCTGATCCTGGCATGGATCAGCCATGATGTGGTCAGAAAGAGCAGGGCAGGGGTTGTGCCCCCGGCTGGGCACTGCTGAGGTCAACAGCTTGAGTGCTGAGTTCAGTTTTGGGCTTCTCACTCCCAGAAGGACATCGAGGAGCTGGAGCAGGGCCAGAGAAGGGCAACAAAGCTGGGGAAGGGTCTGGAGAACAGGGCTGGGGAGGAGGAGCTGGGGGTGTTCAGCCTGGAGCAAAGGAGGCTGAGGGGAGACCTCCTGGCTCTCTACAACTCCCTGCCAGGAGCTTGGAGTGAGGTGGGGCTTGGGCTTTGCTCTTTAGTGATAGAAGCAAATGGCCTCAGGTTGTGTCAGGGGAGGTTTAAGTTGGCCATCAGAAGAAACTTCTTGACTGAAAGGCTTCTCAAAGCCTGGCCCAGGCTGCCCAGGGAGGTGTTTGAATCCCCAACCCTGGAGGCATTTCAAAGCCACAGAGCTGTGGTGCTGAGGGCCATGGCTTAGCCTCAGCAGAGCGAGAGGATGGTTGGATTGGATGAGCTTCAGGGATGGGTGGATGAGCTCCAGGGTCGTTTCCAACCCAAACATTTCCATCAGCCCATGATTCCCTGACTCCTTCCTCCTCCCCTCAGCAGGAGATGCCAGCTGCAGCCCCTGACAGCATTTCTCCTCTCCCCAGGTGAGAGGTGCAGTCCTGCCAGCGCTCTCCCAGAGCCGGGGCAAGTTCATCACTGAGCACCAGGCCAATTTGTCAGGCTTGCTCCCTGGGGCCCTGCTCCTGGCTTGTAGCATCCTCTGAGGCAAATGTTATTCTTTTCATGATACATGACAAGGCAGCTGGTAAATCCTTCCCAAATATCCAAGCCAGATGTCACTCTTTCCGTTGTACACAATGAGCTTGCAGAGATTCCAGCCAGGAATAAACCTCTCCTGGGAGCCAGCCCATAACTTCTGGGAGCCAGCCCATAACATCTCAGGTTTCTGCCTGGCTTTTTCTAAGTGCCCAGGCAAAATAAAGAAAGAAAGGAAAAGAAGAGGGAGCCAAGGCAGGAGGGTTTGGTGCCAAAATCGCTGGCTGGCAGCTTGAGGGAGCAGGTAGGGCTGGCCAGGCTCTGCCTTCCAAAAGGCAGACCTGAGATGGGCTGGCAGCTGGGTAAAAGTCAGGCCTAAGATGGGCTGGTAGCTAGGTAAAAGTCAGCCCTGAGCTGGGCTGGTAGCTGAGTAAAAGTCAGCCCTGAGCTGGGCTGGCAGCTGGGTAAAAGCCAGGCCTGAGCTGGGCAAAGCTGGGCTGGCAGCTGGGTAAAAGCCAGGCCTGAGCTGGGCAGGGCTGGGCTGGCAGCTGGGTTAAAGCCAGCCCTGAGCTGGGCAGAGCTGGGCTGGCAGCTGAGTAAAAGCCAGACCTGAGCTGGGCAGAGCTGGGCTGGCAGCTGGGTAAAAGCCAGGCCTGAGCTGGGCAGAGCTGGGCTGGCAGCTGGGTAAAAGCCAGGCCTGAGCTGGGCTGGCAGCTGGGTTAAAGCCAGGCCTGAGCTGGGCAGAGCTGGGCTGGCAGCTGGGTTAAAGCCAGCCTGAGCTGGGCAGAGCTGGGCTGGCAGCTGAGTAAAAGCCAGACCTGAGCTGGGCAGAGCTGGGCTGGCAGCTGGGTAAAAGCCAGGCCTGAGCTGGGCTGGCAGCTGGGTAAAAGCCAGACCTGAGCTGGGCAGGGCTGGGCTGGCAGCTGGGTAAAAGCCAGGCCTGAGCTGGGCAGGGCTGGGCTGGCAGCTGAGTAAAAGCCAGGCCTGAGGGCTGGGCTGGGTAAAAGCCAGACCTGAGCTGGGCTGGGCTGGCAGCTGGGCAAAAGCCAGCTCTGAGCTGGGCAGAGCTGGGCTGGCAGCTGGGTAAAAGCCAGCTCTGAGCTGGGCAGAGCTGGGCTGGCAGCTGGGTAAAAGCCAGGCCTGAGCTGGGCAGGGCTGGGCTGGCAGCTGGGTAAAAGCCAGGCCTGAGCTGGGCAGGGCTGGGCTGGCAGCTGGGTAAAAGCCAGGCCTGAGCTGGGCAGAGCTGGGCTGGCAGCTGGGCAAAAGCCAGGCCTGAGCTGGGCAGAGCTGGGCTGGCAGCTGGGTTAAAGCCAGCTCTGAACTGGGCAGAGCTGGGCTGGCAGCTGGGTAAAAGCCAGGCCTGAGCTGGGCAGGGCTGGGCTGGCAGCTGGGTAAAAGCCAGGCCTGAGCTGGGCAGGGCTGGGCTGGCAGCTGGGTAAAAGCCAGACCTGAACTGGGCAGAGCTGGGCTGGCAGCTGGGTAAAAGCCAGGCCTGAGCTGGGCAGGGCTGGGCTGGCAGCTGGGTAAAAGTCAGCTCTGAGCTGGGCAGAGCTGGGCTGGCAGCTGGGTAAAAGCCAGCCCTGAGCTGGGCAGAGCTGGGCTGGCAGCTGGCCTGAGCTGGGCAGAGCTGGGCTGGCAAAAAGCCAGGCTGGGCTGAGCTGGGCTGGGCAGGCTGGGCTGGCAGCTGGGTAAACCCAGACCTGAGCTGGGCAGGGCTGGGCTGGCAGCTGGGTAAAAGCCAGGCCTGAGCTGGGCAGAGCTGGGCTGGCAGCTGGGTTAAAGCCAGACCTGAGCTGGGCAGGGCTGGGCTGGCAGCTGGGTCGAAGGCTCTGTGACCCTTACAGTGAAGGGGTTCTTTGTGCTGAGGTGGAGCTTCCTCTGCTGTAGTTTCCATCCACTGCCCCTTGTCCTATCCCAGGGCACAAGTGAGCAGACTCTGCCCCTTCCCTCTTGACCCCCAGCCTTCAGCTATTGATAGCCATTGATCAGATCCCCTCTCAGTCCTCTCTTCTGCAGACTAAACAGCCCCAGGCCTCTCAGCCTCTCCTCAGAAGGACCTGCAGCAAAGCAGCCAAGCTGCTGCCACTGTGGATGAGAGGCCCTGGAGCTCCACAACAGCAAACCTCACGGTCACAACAGAGTCACAGAATGCTAGGGCTTGGCAAGGGACCTCTGGAGCTCACCCAGCCCAACCCTCCTGCTCCAGCAGGGACACCCACAGCAGCTTGCCCAGGAGCACAATGCCCAGGCTGGGGGGGTGGGGTGGAAACTCTCCGGAGCAGGAGACTCCTCTAGAGAAGGAGGCTCTACAACTTCTCTGGGCAGCTCAGCTTGTCTCTTGCCTTCTCTCCACTCTCCAGAGTGAGAGCAGAAGGCATGCATTGTTTCTTGTGGCTTCCTTCTTTTCCTCCCTTCTTAATTAAATGTCATCTTTGTCCAAGCAGCGATTGAATCATCCGCCGCTACCTGCCTGCAGCCATCAGGAGTGATGAGAATAAAGGGGACAAACTCTCTTCTCTCACAGCTTCCCCCCACCCTTCCTGCTTCCTTTTGGTGTGTCTAAACGGGAGTGATGAGTTTGCAGAAGGGTTTGATCGGGTTCAGTGGAGGAACAAATGAAGAGGTGATGGAAGGGAGCAGGAGGGACCTGCGGCGCCAGCTCCGACATCCAGCCCTGCACTGAGGGATGGGGTGGGGGGGATGGAAGTGCCACCAAAGCACATCCAGCACTGAGGAGAAGCAGGAATAGAATAGAATAGAATAGAATAGAATAGAATAGAATAGAATAGAATAGAATAGAATAGAATAGAATGAATAGAAGTGGAGTAGAGTAGAGTAGAGTAGAGTAGGAATGGAATGAGATAGGATAGGATAGGATAGGATAGGATAGGATAGGATAGGATAGGATAGGATAGGATAGGATAGGATAGGATAGGATAGGATAGGATGGAATAGAATAGAAGTAGGATAGGAGTAGGATAGGATAGGAGTAGGATAGGAATAGACTAGACTAGACTAGACTAGACTAGAATAGAATAGAATAGAATAGAATGGAGTAGAATAGGAATGGAATGAGATAGGATAGGATAGGATAGGATAGGATAGGATAGGATAGGAGTAGGAATGGAATGGAATGGAATGGAATAGAATAGAATAGAATAGAGTAGAATGGAGTAGAATAGGAGTGGAATGAGATAGGATAGGATAGGATAGGATAGGATAGGATAGGATAGGATAGGATAGAGTAGGATAGGAATGGAATGGAATGGAATGGAATGGAATGGAATGGAATGGAATAGAATAGAATAGAATAGAATAGAATAGAATAGAATAGAATAGAATAGAATAGAATAGAATAGAATAGAATAGAATAGAATAGAATTAACCAGGTTGGAAAAGCCCTTGCAGATCATCAAGTCCAACCTATCCCTCAGCACCATCTAATCAACTCAACCATGGCACCAAGTGCCTCAGCCAGGCTGTTCCTAAGCACCTCCAGGGATGGGGACTCCACCACCTCCCTGGGCAGCACATCCCAAGGGCCAATCTCTCTTGCTGGGAAGCATTTCTTCCTCACCTCCAGCCTGAACCTCCCCTGGTGCAGCTGTTGCTGCTGAGCCCAAAGCCAGAGCCCAACTGTACTTGCATGGACCACATCCTGGGAAAAGGACATCATGGAGCACAGCTGCTTGGAGTTGGACCAGAGGCACTGGCTGCTCCATGCAGGAATGCAGTGGTTTCCTGCAGACCTTCTGCTGTTTCCAGCCAGCCATGGCTGGGACTCCTTCCAGCTCCTGGGGCTTCACAACCACCACTGTGAACATCTTCTGTGGAGAGGCTGAGCTTCTTGCTCAGCAATGTGCACTTGTGGCCAAAAAGGTCCTCTGGGGGGCATGAAGAAGAGTGTGGCCAGCAGGGCAAGGGAGGCTCTGCTCCCCCTCTACTCTGGTGAGGCCTCATCTGGAGTCCTGGGTCCAGTTCTGGGCTCCCCAGTTGGAGAGACACAGGGAACTGCTGGAGAGAGTACAGCAAAGGGCTGGGAAGATGCTGAGGGGCCTGGAGCAGCTCTGTGAGCAGCAAAGGCTGAGAGTCCTGGGGCTGAGAGCCTGCAGAAGAGCAGCCCCAGAGGGGAGCTGAGCAATGCTCAGCAAGAGCTAAAGGAGCTGTGGGAGGCGGGAGGCTGGAGGCTGGGGGCAGGCTCTGCTCAGTGGCGCCCAGGGACAGCACAAGGGGCAAGGGACACAAACTGGAGCCCAAGAGGTTGCATCTGAAGAGGAGGAGAAAGTTGTTTGTTGTGAGGGTGCTGGAGGCCTGGAGCAGGCTGCCCAGAGAGGTTGTGGAGTCTCCTTGCCTGGAGAGCTTCCAACCCCCCCTGGGCATTGTGCTCCTGGGCAAGCTGCTGTGGGTGCCTCTTGGGTTGCAAGAGATCCTTGACCTCGTGGAATCCAAGCCTTAACCCAGCTCTGCCAGGGCACCACCAAACCATGGCCCTCAGCACCACATCTCCATGGCTTTGAAGCTCCTGCAGGCAGAAAAGCCTGGATGAGGCTTAGTGCCGTGGTCTAGGTGATTAGATAAGGTTGGGTGATTGGTTGGACTTGGCAATCTTGGAGGTCTCTTCCAATCTGGTTGATTCTATGATTCTCTGATTCTGTGGCTCTGTGATGGGGACTCCACCACTGCCCTGGGCAGCCTTGGGCCATGCTTGGACAGCCCTCAAGGGGAAGAAGTTGTTCCTCATAGAAGTCAGAGAATCAGAGAATTGTCAGGGTTGAAAGGGAGCTCAAGGCTCAGCCAGTTCCAACCCCCTGCCGTGGGCAGGGACACCTCACACCACAGCAGGTTGCTCACAGCCACATCCAGCCTGGCTGCAAACACCTCCAGCCAGGAGGCTTCCACCACCTCCCTGGGCAACCGGTGCCAGGCTCTCACCACCCTCATGGGGAACTACTTCTTCCTCACAGCCAATCTGCATCTCCCCACTTCTAGTTTTGCTCCATCCCCCCCACTCCTATCCCTCCCTGACACCCTCAAAAGTCCCTCCCCAGCTTTCTTGGAGCCCCCTGCAGATCCTGGAAGGCCACAATTAGGTCTCCTCAGAGCCTTCTCCACTCCAGCCTGCACAACCCCAACTCCCTCAGTCTGTCCTCATAGCAGAGCAGCTCCAGCCCTCTGCTCCTCCTCGTGGTCCTTCTTTGGATACCTTCCAGCACCTCCAGATCCTTCCTGGCACAGAGGCTCCAGAACTGGACCCAGAGCTGCAGCTGTGGTCTCAGCAGAGTGGAGCAGAGGGGCAGAATCCCCTCCCTGGCCCTGCTGGCCACAGGCTCTGCTTGGCTCTCTGGGCTGCAAGTGCTCCCTGTTGGCTCCTGTTGAACTTCTCCTCCCCCAGCACCCCCAAGTCCTTTTCTTCAAGGCTGCTCTCCAGCCATCCCCTGCCCAGCCTATACCTGAACCTGCCCTAGGACACCTTGAGGCTGTTTCCTTTCCTCCTGGCACTAAATCCCATCCCTCTCCCTCTTGCTCCTTGCTCCCAGGTCCCGGCTGGCTGATTTCCACACCAACTGCCAAGCCTCCTTCCAGTCCCTGACCAGCTGCCCCGGGGACAACTACCAGGCCTGCCTGGGCTCCTATGCAGGGCTCATTGGTGAGTGCTCAGGGGGTGCTGGGATGGGGAAACTCTCACCTCTCCGAACCTCTCCAAACCTCTCCTCTCAGAACATCTCCTCTCAGAACCTCTCCTCTCCTGCTGTATCCCACTCACCTTTCTCCCTTCTCCCCATCCCCACTCACCTTTCTCCCTTCTCCCCACCCCCGGGGGCAGGCTTTGACATGACCCCCAACTACGTGGATGCCAGCACCACCAGCATCACCATCTCTCCCTGGTGCTCCTGCAAGGGCAGCGGCAATCTGGAGGAGGAGTGTGAGAAGTTCCTGCAGGACTTCACGGAAAACCCTTGCCTCAGTAAGGCTTTGACCTCCCCCTCCCTCCCCCTGTCCTGTCAGCGTCCCCCCTCCCTCCCCCTCCTCCATACTGACATCTCCTGCCCCGCCCAGGGAATGCCATCCAAGCCTTTGGCAACGGCACCGACGTGAACCTCTCCCCCAAGAGCCCCTCCCTTGCCGTCACCCTACCAGCCAAGACGGAGAAGAGCCCTGTGCTGCCGGACGACATCAACGACAGCAACACCATCTATGACACCAGGATCATCACCACCTGCACCTCTCTCCAGGTAGGAGCTGAGCCTGCTTGCTGGGGAGCAGTGGTGGGGACCCTCGGGGGGGTCCCGGGCAGCACAAAGCCCGGCTCAGTGCAGGCATCTCGGGCTGGAGGCTGTGCTGGGACTGAGCCCAACCATTCTCCCACTCTGCCGAGGCTGGGGCTAAGCCGTGGCCCTCAGCACCACTTCTCTGGGGCTTTGAAACCCCTCCAGGGTTGGGCATTCAGCCACCCCCTGGGCAGCTTGGGCCAGGCTTTGAGAACAGTTTCAGTCAAGAAGCTGCTTCTGAGGTCCAACCTAAACCTCCCCTGGGGCAACTGGAGGCCTTCTCCTGTTGTCCTGTCCTTGTACCTTGGGAGAAGAGGCCAACCCCCACCTGGCTCCCTTACAGGGATCTGTAGAGAGCCAGAAGGCCTCCCCTCAGCCTCCTTTTCTCAACCCCAGCTCCCTCAGCTGCTCCTTCCCAGCCCTGTTCTCCAGACCCTTCCCCAAGCTTCTTTGCCCTTCCCTGGACCTCCTTGGATTGATGGATCCAAAACTGAACCCAGTACTCAAGGTGTGGCCTCACCAGTGCCCAGTCCTGGGGGGCAAATCCTGCCCTGGTCCTGCTGGTCACCCTGGCACACATTGGTTCATCTTCAGCCACTCTGGACCAACCAACCCCCCTCACCCCCCCCTCAACCAGGTCTTTGCTGAGCAGCTTCCCAGCCACACTCAGGGAAGTGCTTTCTCCCAGGGGAATTTGGGGGCTCGTGGGTCACATCCCTGCCCTCAACCTTCCTCCTTTCTCCTCTCTAGGAGCACGGACCCAACCTAAACAAGTCCAAAGAGCAGAACCTATGCTACTCAGAGGTAGGTCTGGGGGAAGGAAGGAGCCCGGGGAGGCGGGGGGGGTCCCTGGGTTGGGAGCTGTTTCCCGGTGGGAATAGCTTGGGAAGGATGTGCCAGAGAAGAGCCACCCCGGGAAGCACTGCCTGGAGGCTGTTCTCCAAGGCTGGATGGTTTCACCACAGCCCCCCTCCACGAATGCTCCTGCTGATTCCCTGCTCTGCCCTCCCCTGCAGACCCAGCTGACCACAGACACCATGCCAGAGCAGAAGACCTTCGTGGACCAGAAAGGAGGCAGCAGCCGACACCGGGCGGGCCGGATCCTGCCCCTTGTGCCCCTCCTCCTCCTGCTGCTGCTGTTGCCGTCGTAGAGGGGCGGAGGAGGGCCGCGGCCAGCAGCGGGGGAGCCGCTCCGCACCGCAGCCGCAGCCGCAGCCGCAGCCTCGCCCGCCGGCACCTCGGCTCCTGCCGCAGAGCGAGGAGCGACCCCAAGACTGAGATCCCGGCAATGCCGAGCCCTGGCCTGCTGGGCAGCACGAGGACCTCCACCACTGCGGGAAACTTCGGTGGTTTCCTTCCGATTTTCCTTTCTTTTCCCCTTCGCTGATGGTTTGTTTCGGGGGGGGGAGGGGTGCAGCCCCTGCCGCTGCCTCCGGCTTGGGTTTGGACAGCGAGGAGCCCGCCGCTCCCTGGTGGGGGAAGCCTTCCTCCGCCTCATCCTGCAACGGGAGACTCCCGAGCTGCCAGCGGCAGCCGGGGAGGGAAAAGCCGAGCCTCCAGCAGAGCTTTTTGGGGGAAGGATTGTTTCCGGGAGCCATCAGCCCTGGGCGGGCCGGGGGTGGCCAGGCGGATGGAGAGCTTTGTGCCTCGGAGCATCCCAGAGGACGGACACACAGCCTTGGGAGGCCCTTCTGCATCCTCCAAGGGGACTCACTGGAGCTCTTGACACTATTGGGCTTTTTGAGGGTTGAGTTGGGGTTTGGTTTGGGGCTTTGCTTTTCTTTCTCTCTTTCTCTCTTTCTTTCTTTCTTTCCTGTGGTTGGCAAGAGTTTTAAGATGGAAGAGAAAAGAAACTACTGCTCCAAAGGTCTGAGGCTGTCCTCATGTTTGCCAGCTGGCTCCTCAAGGTGGGGGTGGGCTGGGGGGGAGTTTTTCCTTTCCTTTGGTTGCATTGGGGTTGGGATTGGGAGCAGATCCTTCAGGGGCTGGAAACCTCTCTGTGTTCCTCTCTGTTTTCTTTCCTTTCCTGCATACATACATAAAATCATACACTCATGGAACTGCTGTGGCTTGGAAAAGGCCTCTGAGATCCTCCAGGCCAGGGAGCAACCCAACAGCCCCAGGGCCACCAAACCCTGGCCCCAAGGGACGTGGCCACAGGTTTCCTGAGCACCTCCATGGACAGGGACTCCACCACCCTGGGCAGCCTGTGCCAATCCCTGAGCACTCTGGCAGCAAAGAAGTTTCTCCTCATCTCCAACCTAACCCTCCCCTGGCACAATCTCAGGCTAATTCCTCTCCTCTCCTTCTATCACCTGATACTAGGGATGGGAGACCAACCCCCACCTGCCTCCAGCCTCCTCTCAGGGAGCTCTAGAAAGCCAAAAGGTCTCCCCTCAGCCTCCTCTCCTCCAAGCTGAACACCTCCAGCTCCCTCGGCTGCTCCTCCCCAGCCCTGTTCTCCAGACCCTTCCCCAGTTTGGGGGTCTCTAGCTCCTCTCAGCCAGAGACAAGCTTCATCTTGTCTGGGTTTGGGGCGACCTCATATGCTGGAGGGGTGCTTGGAGACCTTGTGCAGCTTCTCCTGGAGCTGCATGGACAGTCCTGCCCTGAACCTCTGCAGCTCTGGCTCCCAGGTGCTGGAGACAGGCATGTAGGCAGTGATGTGGTGGGGTTTGGCTAACTGCAGCTTCACCATGGCCAGAAGAACAGAAAGCAGCCTGCAGAATCCACCCTGGGGCACAGCCTTGAGAAGCTCTATGGGCCTGGTGGCTTCTAGAAGTCCCAACTCAGCCTGGGGTCCAGCAGCTCCAGGGCCTGCAGCTACCCAAGGGCTCTAAAGCAGGTGGGACCAGGACTCTCTGCAAGCAGAGGACTTCCCTTCTCTGTATCCTCTGTGTGGTAGTTTAGCCCACCAGCATTAACACCCCCCAAGGATGGAAGCAAGATGCTGCAAGGAGCCTCCATAGCTTCCCAACCCCCTGGGGAGCACCTAAACCGCACACCTCAGGTGCACCAACCCCTTTCCCTGCCCCATCCTCTGCCTTGCCCAAGCCCATCCGTGGCTTTCCCTTCACTGCAACAAAGGGGGGAGAGGGAGGTGGGGGGAAGAGGCTCCAGGGCAGTTGATGTCATGGTATCATCATAGTATCATAGAATCAGTCAGGGTTGGAAGGGACCACAAGGATCATCCAGTTCCAACCCCCCTGCCATGGGCAGGGACACCCCACACTAGATCAGGCTGGCCAGAGCCTCAGCCAGCCTGAGCTTAAACACCTCCAGGGCTGTGCCCTCAACCACCTCCCTGGACAACCCATTCCAGGGCTTCACCACTCTCATGGGGAAGAACTTCCTCCTCCCCTCCAGCCTCAATCTCCCCACCTCCAGCTTCATTCCATTCCCCCTAGTCCTATCACTACCTGAGATCCTGAGCAGTCCCTCCTCAGCCTTCTTGCAGCCCCCTTCAGATCCTGGAAGGCCACAATGAGGTCACCTCAGAGCCTTCTCTTCTGCAGACTGAACAGCCCCAACTCCTTCAGTCTGTCCTCATAGGAGAGGTGCTCCAGCTCTCTGCTCATCCTCGTGGCCCTGAACCACCCTGAGCCTGAACCACCACCACCACCCCACACACAGTGCTGATGTAAAAGAAAGAGCCTTTCAACACTGAGTTGATTTAATTTCTTCCCTTGGCTTTGTTTTCCATCAGAGCTGCCACTGCTTTCCCTCAGCCAGGATGGAAACCTGTGTCCAAATCCCCCCCAGGAGATGTTTCCACTGACATCCTTCAAGAGGGGAGGGGGGAAAATCATCATAGAATCAGTCAGGGTTGGAAGGGACCACAAGGATCATCTAGTTCCAACCCCCCTGCCATGGGCAGGGACACCCCACACTAGATCAGCCTGGCCAGAGCCTCATCCAGCCTGGGCTTAAACACCTCCAGGGCTGGGGCCTCAACCACCTCCCTGGACAACACATTCCAGGGCTTCACCACTCTCATGGGGAAGAACTTCCTCCTCCCCTCCAGCCTGAATCTCCCCACCTCCAGCTTCATTCCATTCCCCCTAGTCCTATCACTACCTGAGATCCTGAGCAGTCCCTCCCCAGCCTTCTTGCAGCCCCCTTCAGATCCTGGAAGGCCACAATTAGGTCACCTCAGAGCCTTCTCTTCTCCAGACTGAACAGCCCCAACTCCTTCAGTCTGTCCTCATAGGAGAAGTGCTCCAGCCCTCTGCTCATCCTCGTGGCCCTGAACCACCCTGAGCCTGAACCACCTCCACCCCACACACACACACCCCACACACAGTGCTGATGCTCTGGATGAGGCTGGTCTGTGCAAAGCCCCTTGGCCAGCTAAGGACTCTGAGCCTCATCTTCGAGTTTCTTGCAGGTCTCTATCTACCTCTAACCATTCTGAGCTCCTGGGAGGAGGTGATGAGCCTCTCACTCCCAGAAGGACACTGAGGGGCTGGAGCAGGTCCAGAGAAGGGCAAGGAAAGTGGGGAAGGGTCTGGAGAACAGGGCTGGAGAGGAGCAGCTGAGGGAGAAGGAAGCTGAGGGGAGACCTTCTGAGCCTTCTTTTCTCCAGGCTGTCTCTGAGAGGAGGTTTCCTTGCTGCACTGGTTTGGGGTTTGGTCACCTGTGGTAGAACCCCTTGGGCTTTGGCCCTCCTCTGCCAGCCAGGAAGCTGCAGGGCCATGGGAAGGCTTTGCCAGCAGGAAAAGCTGGTGGGAAATAGCTGAGCTGGCACCACTGCCCTCTGGCATTAATTCACAGTGTTCTCCTCTGGTCTTTAATAAGCACCCAGGGCAGGTGTTGCCTTCCTCCTCCTCCTCCTTCTTCACCCTCTGTTAAATAAGTCATCACCTTGAGGCACTCCTGACACCTCCAGCATTCCCAGCAGCAGCTCCTTTGGCCTCATTAACTTTCCTGAGCTGCTTCACTTCACAAGAAAGACTTTTTTTCTTCCTCTCCCCTCCCCTCCCTTCCCCCCCCACAGTGAGCTGCATCTCATTTGAAAAGGCACAAAAATAACCTCCTGCCAGCCACGTGGTGAGGAGCAGAGCTGCAGGTCAAGGATGGGGCTGGGATGCCCCAGTTTAGGAACCTCTTGATCCTTGAGCCCAGGAGTTCATTTGGTGCTGCTCCAACAGGGAGAGGAAAAGGATTAAAGAAAGCAAAAGGAGGATCCTGGTCCCTTTTGGCCCATGGGAACAAGGCCAAACAGGCAACAAATGTCTCCTCAAGCCACCCATCCTTGGGCTCTGGGATGACCTCCCCACAGGAGAAGCCAGCAAGAGGCTTGCTGAGGTCTCCAACAAGGAGAGAACCCCCCCCAAATTGATTCCGTTTCCTCTCTGTAATCTCCTGAGTGGAACTCTGGAGGCTCTGACACATCCTGCAGCCTTGGATGACCCTGTGGGGTTCAAAGGATTTAGGGGAGCAGGAAAGCTGGGAGCCTTCTGCTCCATTCAGGTGAGGAGCTGGAGAGGGGCTCTGGGAGGTGGCTCTGTCCCATGGCCCTGTGACCAGGAAGGCAAAAGGGTGTTTGGACTCCTCCAGCTGCAGCCACTGCCTCCAAGAGCTGTCCCAGGAGGAGAAGGGCTCAGGGGGTGACCAAGAACCCCTCCAAGAGCTGTCCCAGGAGAAGAAGGGCTCAGGGGGTGACCAAGAACCCCTCCAAGAGCTGTCCCAGGAGAAGAAGGGCTCAGGGGATGACCAAGAACCCCTCCAAGAGCTGTCCCAGGAGAAGAAGGGCTCAGGGAGTGACCAAGAACCCCTCCAAGAGCTGTCCCAGGAGAAGAAGGGCTCAGGGGGTGACCAAGAACCCCTCCAATAGCTGTCCCGGGAGAAGAAGGGCTCAGGGGGTGACCAAGAACCCCTCCAAGAGCTGTCCCGGGAGAAGAAGGGCTCAGGGGGTGATCAAGAACCCCTCCAAGAGCTGTCCCAGGAGAAGAAGGGCTCAGGGGGTGACCAAGAACCCCTCCAAGAGCTGTCCCGGGAGAAGAAGGGCTCAGGGGGTGATCAAGAACCCCTCCAATCCTGCCTACATCTCAAAAGGGATTTGGTTTTTTCTCCTTCCCCATGGAAAAATAAAAGGTGGGTTCAGTGCCACCCCCTGATCACACCAAGCTAATTAAGGAGGTGGTTAATGAGCCCTGCCTGGGCTGCAGTGGGGCTCAGCTGCAGCACAGCCCTGTGGGGAGCTGGGCTGAAGGAGCAGCAGCAGCAGGGGCAGCAGCAGGAGCAGCAGCAGCAGCAGGGGCAGGGGCAGGGGCGGGGGCAGCAGCAGCAGGGGCAGCAGCAGCAGCAGGGGCAGCAGCAGGGGCAGCAGCAGCAGCAGGGGCAGGGGCAGGAGCAGCAGCAGCAGGGGGGCAGCAGCAGCAGGGGGCAGGAGCAGGGGCAGCAGCAGCAGCAGCAGCAGCAGCAGCAGCAGCAGCAGCAGGGGCAGCAGCAGCAGCAGGGGCAGCAGCAGGGGCAGCAGCAGCAGGGGCAGCAGCAGCAGCAGCAGGGGCAGCAGCAGGGGCAGCAGCAGCAGCAGGGGCAGGGGCAGGAGCAGCAGCAGCAGGGGCAGCAGCAGCAGCAGCAGGGGCAGGAGCAGGGGCAGCAGCAGCAGCAGCAGCAGCAGCAGGGGCAGGAGCAGCAGCAGCAGGGGCAGCAGCAGCAGGGGCAGGAGCAGCAGCAGGGGCAGGAGCAGGGGCAGCAGCAGCAGCAGCAGCAGCAGCAGCAGGGGCAGGAGCAGCAGCAGCAGGGGCAGTAGCAGCAGGGGCAGGAGCAGGGGCAGCAGCAGCAGAAGCAGGAGCAGGGGCAGCAGGGGCAGGAGCAGGGGCAGCAGCAGCAGGAGCAGGGGCAGCAGCAGCAGGAGCAGCAGCAGCAGGGGCAGCAGGGGCAGGAGCAGGAGCAGCAGCAGCAGCAGGGGCAGCAGCAGCAGGGGCAGTAGCAGCAGCAGGGGCAGCAGCAGGGGCAGGAGCAGGGGCAGCAGCAGCAGCAGGGGCAGGAGCAGGGGCAGCAGCAGCAGCAGCAGGGGCAGCAGCAGCAGCAGGGGCAGGAGCAGGGGCAGCAGCAGCAGCAGCAGCAGCAGGGGCAGGAGCAGGGGCAGGAGCAGCAGAAGCAGGAGCAGCAGCAGCAGGGGCAGGAGCAGGGGCAGCAGGGGCAGGAGCAGGGGCAGCAGCAGCAGGGGCAGGAGCAGGGGCAGCAGGGGCAGGAGCAGGGGCAGCAGCAGCAGCAGGGGCAGGAGCAGCAGCAGCAGCAGCAGGGGCAGCAGCAGCAGCAGGGGCAGCAGCAGCAGCAGCAGCAGCAGGGGCAGGAGCAGCGGCAGGAGCAGCAGCAACAGCCACTCTTCTCTCCATTCCCACCCCAATGGCCTCATTACAACAACAATTAGCAGCTTCCCAGGGACTCCAGTGTCCTGCCTTTCACTACCCTAATGTAATTACAGCAGTAAATGAGCAAGGAATTCAATCGAGGAGGAAGGCAGAGGGAGATGCTGGTGGTGTCTCGCTGCTGGGGGTCACTGCTCTGCCTCCCTGGGGGCTGGGAATCTGCCTGGCTTCCTCAAGGTTCATCTTCTCCTTTGGGAAAGGAAAGTCAGCAGGGATGGCTGTGGAAGGGAAATGCCAGCTCCAGGATGAGGAGGTGCAGGTAACACCCAGGCAGGTTCCTGCAGCAGAGGGTCATGGATTCAGCCAGGTTGGAAAAGGCCTCTAAGGACATCATCAGATCCAACCAGCAACCCAACCCCCACCATGGCCACTAAACCCTGGCCCCAGGTGCCATGGCCACAGCTTTCCTGAGCACCTTCCAGGGCTGGGGACTCCACCACCTCCCTGTTCCAATCCCTGGCTGCTCTTGCAGCAAAGAAGTTGTTCCTAATATCCAACCCAAACCTCCCTTGGTGCAGCTTGAGGCCATTTCCTCTCCTCCTGTACTCAGTTACTTGGGAGAAGAGGCCAGCATCCCACCAGAGGCAGCTGCCTTCCCCTGCAGAGGCAGCAGCTCCAGGTGGACCTGCTCTGGGTCGCACTAAATGATCTCCAGAGGTCCCTTCCAGCCCACACCCTGCTGGGATTTGAAGAGTCTCTGCTCAGGGGTGGAGCTGAAAGGGTCCCTGCAGCAGCACTGGAAAGAAATCTGCTCAGTGGGAACTGGCCCCAGGGAAGGGAAGGCCTCAAGGAGGCTGCTTGTGCCCTCCTGGCTTGGGAAGGGGCTTGGAAACCTTGGCCTGGTGACAGCAACCACTCTTCCTTGCTGGCAGCTCCCAGAGCCCCCTTGCCATGCACACACAGCCTGCCAGCAAGAGAGCCACAGCTCCAGCCCCTGCAAGTCAAAATGCTGCTCTGTAGCAGGCTGGCAAAAAGCTTCAGCATTCCTGTCCCCTGGCACAGGGGATGGGATGGGATGAGATGGGATGGGATGGGATGGGATGGGATGGGAAGGGACTGGATGGAGTGGGATGGAATGGAGTGGGATGGAATGGAATGGAATGGAATAGAATAGAATAGAATAGAATAGACCAGACCAGGTTGGAAGAGAGCTTCGAGATCATCAAGTCCAACCTATCATCCAACACCACCTAATCAACTAAACCATGCAACCAAGCACCCTGTCAAGCCTCCTCCTAAACACCTCCAGGGATGGGGACTCCACCACCTCCATGGGCAGCACATCCCAGTGGCAGATCTCTCTCTCTCTGTAGAATTTCTTCCTCACATCCAGCCTAAACCTCCCCTGGCACAGCTTGAGACTGTGGCCTCTTGTTCTGGTGCTGGGTGCCTGCCTGGGAGAAGAGACCAACTCCCACCTGGCTCCAACCTCCCTTCAGGGAGTTGGAGAGAGCAAGAAGGTCTCCCCTGAGCCTCCTCTTGTGCAGGCTAAGCAACCCCAGCCCCCTCAGCCTCTCCTCACAGGGCTGTGCTCCAGACCCTTCCTCAGCTTTGTTGCCCTTCTCTGGACACCTTCCAGCATCTCAACCTCCTTCCTAAACTGAGGGGGCCCAGAACTGGACTCAAGGTGTGGCCTCAGCAGTGCTGAGCACAGGGGCAGAATGACCTCCCTGCTCCTGCTGGCCACACTGTTCCTGCTGCAGGCCACTCCTGCTCAGAGCAGGGATCCCTGTGCTGGACTGAACTCCACTTGCTGAAGGCAAATCACCAACTTTGGCCTCACCTCAGCCCTCTGCCCTGCTGCAGGAGCTGCTCGAGCCTGGCTGGGCTCCTTCTGCCTCTCCTTTTAGCTCCTTTGGGGGAGCTACAAACTTCTGCACCCCAATAAAACCCCAAACCCTAACCCCTGATGGTTTTTCTGAGGCATTCTGGGCCCATTAATTACAGGCAAGAAAAATGCCTCTGCCTCCAGTGGCTGCAAGGGGGTGAAAAATGACTGAGCAGAAACCAGGGCTGCTGGATAATTAACTTCATAGATAATTTCTGCTTCATTTTGACTCAATTACTTCCTTGATGGGAGAAAGTGCTGAAAATACTTTTTCTTCTTCATCTGTTTTTCCTTCTTCTGCGTTTTTTTGCCTCTTCTTCTTCTTTTTCTTGAAAGGAAAACTGCTAAAGCTTTCCCAGAGAGATCCTCAGATAAAGGAGGTGGGGAATAAATCATCTTTAATTCCTGGCTGGTTTTTTGAGGGGCAGCTTTGTCCTTCCAGCCCTGCCCTTTGCATCTTGGTCCTCCCAGCCCTGCCCCTTGCACCTTGGTCCTTCCAGCCCTGCTCCTTGCACCTTGGTCCTTCCAGCCCTGCTCCTTGCACCTTGGTCCTCCCAGCCCTGCCCCTTGCACCTTGGTCCTCCCAGCCCTGCTGCTTGCATCTTGGTCCTCCCAGCCCTGCCCCTTGCACCTTGGCCCTCCCAGCCCTGCTGCTTGCATCTTGGTGTTCCCAGCCCTGCTCCTTGCACCTTGGTCCTCCTAGCCCTGCCCCTTGCATCTTGGTCCTTCCAGCCCTGCTCCTTGCACCTTGGTCCTCCTAGCCCTGCCCCTTGCATCTTGGTCCTTCCAGCCCTGCCCCTTGCATCTTGGCCCTCCCAGCCCTGCCCCTTGCATCTTGGTCCTTCCAGCCCTGCCCTTTGCATCTTGGTCCTTCCAGCCTTGCTCTTTGCATCTTGGTAGGAGAGAGTGGAAGGGGGAGAAGGCAGGAGGAGGGGAGGAGGAAGGGGGGTTAAAAAAAAAAGTAGTTCTTTGTGTCACTGTGTGCCCTGTGTCTCAGCCAGCCTGGCAGAGCCTGGGTGCAAACGTCATGGCTGTTGCCTGGAGGCAAGGTTGCTCTGGCAGAGAAGGTTTGCTCTGACCTCCAGCAGCAGCAGCAGAAATGCTGATGGTTTGTGCTGGAATCTTTGCAGCTCTGTGAGGGAATTCTGCTCCCCTCTGCTCTGACCCTCCCCCTGCAGTGCTGGGGCCAGCTCTGGACTCCTCAGCACAGACAGGGACCTGTTGGAGCAGGGCCAGAGGAGGCCACAGCAATGCTGGCAGGGCTGGAAGCCCTCTGCTGTGGGGCCAGGCTGAGAGAGTTGGGGCTGAGCAGCCTGGAGAGGAGTAGGCTCCAGGGAGACCTTCTGGTGGCCTTGCAGTGTTTAAAGAGGCTGAGAAGAAAACTGGAGAGAGACTTTTGAGCAGGGCTGGTGGGACAGGACAAGGGATGAGGCTTTGAACTAAAAGAGGGAGATTCAGGCTGTGGAGAAGGAAGAGAGATTCCACAGTGAGGGTGGTGAAAGCCTAGCCCAGGTTGCCCAGAGGGCTGGGAGCTGCTGGCACCTTTGCATGTCAGGTTGGTTGGGGCTCTGAGCAACCTGCTCTGGTTGGGGTTGTCCCTGCTGACTGCAGGGGGGGTTGGACTGGATGAGCTTGAAAGGTCCCTTCCCACCCAAACCTCTCCATGATTCTATGAACTGAAGGGAATTGATCTTAATGAAGAGTTTGCATCAGCAGGCAAGAGCTGCTCCTACCCCCAGCCAGGGCTGGCTCCCAGCACCCAGCAGCTCCTCTGCCTCTCCCACCCCTGGCTCTTCTAAAAGTGGCATCAAAATCGCCCCTAAATCATCTAATTAGAGCAGATTAATCCATGAGGATTCCCTCCTCCCCTCTTGACGGGCTGGAGGTCTCCATCTCACACCTGTGCCTCCTGTCCAAGCAGCAATTTAAACCCAGACAGCAACTGAACTGAGCTGGAGAGCAAAGGATCCTGCCTGATGATGGGAAGGAATTCCCAAGCTCCTCCTGTGCCTCTGGCCCTCAAAGGAGCTGCCAACTGCTCTTTGTCCCCAGAGAGTGGCAGAGCAGTGGGGGACACCTGGGGACAGGGCAGGGATGGAGGGGATGGGAAGTTTATCTCTGTTCATCACAGGCTCGTGGAATTGGTTTGGTGGCAAAAGACCTTTCAGGTGGTGGAGTCCAAGGCTTACCCCAGCACTACCCCAAGGCACCACCACCCTATGGCCCTCAGCACCACAGCTCCACAGCTTCAAACCCCTCCAGGGATGGAGACCACCACTGCCCTGGGCAGCCTGGGCCAGGCCTTGGCAACCCTCAAGGGAAAGAAATTGTTCCTCATGGCCAATCTGAACCTCCCCTGGGGCAACCTAAGGCCATTTTCTCCTGTTCCCTTGTTTGTTCCTTGGGGAAGAGCCCAAGCCCCACATGGATCCTTTCAGGGAGCTGTAGAAAGCCTCAGCCTCCTTTTCTCTGGGATGAACAACCCCCCAGGTCCCTCAGCTGCTCCTCACAGACCCTGCACCAGATTCAGTGCTCTCCTCTGGACCTGCTCCAGCTCCTTAATGTCCCCAAACTGAACCCAGTACTCAAGGTGTGGCCTCAGCAGTGCCCAGCCCAGGGGCACAATCCTTGCCCTGGTCTTGCTGGCCACACTCCTGCTGTGGATCCAAGCCAGGCTGCTTGTGGCCTCCATCACCTCCCTGGGCAGCCTGTTCCAGCATCCCACCACCCTCAGAGTAAAGAACTTTTCCCTGAGGTCCAAACATCTTCCTGACATCCAATAATCCTCCAGGGGCTCTGAGAGGTGATGTGGACCCCCCTGGGGGAGGGAGGTAGGACACCCCCAACATTTCAAAGCTCCACTTCAGGTGGCTGCAAGGTTTTGCTGTTACAGCCAAAGCCTGGGCAAGAAACCTGCAAGGAGCAAAGCTGCTCAGCACCTGCTGAGCTCCATCCTGCCCACCCAGGTCCTGCTGAATGACTCCTGGGTGGCTTGCTGGAGCCCTGCAGCTTGGCAGACGTTAATGAGCCTCGGTGGGGGGAAGCCAAACCCAGTTCCCTGCCTTTGCCTTCATTACAGAACCACCAGCAGCACCTGGGGTGCCAAAGAGGATTTCAGGAGAGAGCTGGGAAGTCACAGGTGGATGCAGCATGGATTGCAAGCCCTCCTTGCATGCATGGAGAAGCTGTTGAGGGATTTTGCTGGTGCAAAGAAAACCCCAGCAGGCCCAAACCAAACAGACCCAACCCCATCAAACCCCAACCCCAACAAACCTCAAACCCAACAAACCCCAAACCCCACAAACCCAAACCCCACAAACCCCAACCCCATCAAACCCCAAACATAATAAACCCCAACCCCTTCAAACCCCAAACCCCTCAAACCCCAACCCAAACAAACCCCAAACCCCAACGCCCACAAACCTCAACCCCCAAACCTCAACCCCAAAAACCCCAATCCCAACAAACCCCAACCCCAACAAACCTCAACCCCAAAAACCCCAACCCCATCAAACCCCACAAGCCCCAACCCTTAACAAATCCCAACCATAACAAACCCCAGCCCAAACAAACTCCAACCCCTTCAAACCCCAAATCCAACAAACCCCAAACCCCACAAACCCCAAACCCCAATCCCAACAAACCCCAACCCCAACAAACCCCAAACCCCAACCCCAGCAAACCCAACCTCAACAAACCTCAAACCCCAACCCCAGCAAACCCCAAACCCCACAAGCCCCAAACCTTAACAAACCCCAACCCCAACAAACCCTAAACCTCAAACCCCAACCCCAACAAACCCCAAACCTAACAACCCCCAAACCCCAACCCCAACAAACCTCAAACCTCAAACCCAACAAACCCCAACCCCAACAACCCCCAAACCCCAACAACCCCCAAACCCCAACCCCAACAAACCCCAAATCTCAAACCCAACAAACCCCAAACCCCAACAACCCCCAAACCCCAACCCCAACAAACCCCAAACCTCAAACCCAACAACCCCCAAACCCCAACCCCAACAAACCCCAAACCTAATAACCCCCAAACCCCAACCCCAACAACCCCCAAACCCCAACCCCAACAAACCCCAAACCTCAAACCCAACAAACCCCAACCCCCAACCCCAACAACCCCAAACCCCAACAACCCCAAACCCCAACAACCCCAAACCCCAACCCCAACAAACCCCAAACCTAATAACCCCCAAACCCCAACCCCAACAACCCCAAACCCCAACCCCAACAAACCCCAAACCTCAAACCCAACAAACCCCAACCCCCAACCCCAACAACCCCCAAACCCCAACAACCCCCAAACCCCAACAACCCCCAAACCCCAACCCCAACAAACCCCAAACCTAATAACCCCCAAACCCCAACCCCAACAACCCCCAAACCCCAACCCCAACAAACCCCAAACCCAACAACCCCCAAACCCCAACCCCAACAACCCCAAACCCCAACAACCCCCAAACCCCAACCCCAACAAACCCCAAACCTCAAACCCAACAAACTCCAAACCCCAACCCCAACAACCCCCAAACCCCAACAACCCCCAAACCCCAACCCCAACAAACCCCAAACCTCAAACCCAACAAACTCCAAACCCCAACCCCAACAACCCCCAAACCCCAACAACCCCCAAACCCCAACCCCAACAACCCCCAAACCTCAAACCCAACAGACCCCAAACCCCAACAGACCCCAAGCCCCAACAAACCCCTCCCCCAACAACCCCCAAACCCAACCCTAAAAGCATATTTCAGTGAGGAAATCCTGGAAGAGGCTGCCCAGGGATGTGGTGGAGGCTCCATCCCTGGAGGTATTCAAGGTGAGGCTTGCTGTGGCCCTGGGCAGCCTGATCTGGATGGAGAGATCCCTGCTGACTGCAGGGAGTGGGGGTTGGCCAAGGTGAGCTTGGAGGGTCCCTTCCAACCTGTTGCAATCTGGGAGTCATCATCCAGGCTCCCCATTGCCTCTTCTTGGAGGAGCAGGATCTGCTGGACTTCCCAGGAAGGAAAACCCTGCCCAGGCTGGCAGTGAAGTGGTTAAGATGATGTCTTGGTGGCAAGCAGGCTGATAAATGGGGCTGGGTGCTCCAGCTCCAGAGATTCCCATTCCCAGAGCTCCCAGGATAAAGGGCTCCTTTTGCAGAGCATCCTCCCCCCCAGCTCGTGGTGCAGGCAAGGGGCAGCAGGAGGAACAAAGGCTTTGCTGTTCCCATCAGGCTCTGTGGCCTCTGGGTCCTTTTGGTGACCTGGCCTGCTGGTCTGGGGGAGAAAATCAAGGGCATGGAGAAGGGGAGGGCATGGGGGTGGTAAGCTCTGGAATTTCCCAGCCCAGATCTGCTGTGGGGAACCCTCCCTGTGCCTGGGTGATGCTGGAGCACACCATGGTGGTGCCTGTGGTACCCAGCCACCAGCTGAGGTGTCTGGGAGCAAACCCACATTGAAGCAGAGAACTGTCAGGGTCAGAAGGGAGCTCAAGGCTCAGCCAGTTCCAGCCCCCCCTGCCATGGGCAGGGACACCTCACACCACAGCAGGTTGCTCACAGCCACATCCAGCCTGGCTGCAAACACCTCCAGGCAGGAGGCATCTCACATCTCACCATGGGGGGCTGGAAGCCATCAGTCATGGACAAAAAGGAGGCTCAAGGGAGACCCTCTTGCTCTCCACAAGTCCTGGAAGGAGGCTGAAGTGTTGAACACCTATGGATGAGTCTTTATGGAGTCATGGAAGGGTTTTGGTTGGAAGAGACCTTTCAGGTCGTGGAGTCCAAGGCTTAACCCAGCCCTGCCAGGGCACCACTGAACCACATCCCTCAGCACCACAGCTTTGAAAGCCCTCCAGGGGTGAGGACTCCACCACTGCCCTGGGCAGCCTGGATAACCCTCAAGGGGCAGAAATTGTTCTTCATGGCCAACCTGGAGCAACCTGAAGCCATTTCCTTATGTCCTATCACTTGTTCCTTGTGAGAAGAGACCAACACAGCAGCTGAGGGACCTGGGGTTGTCCAGCCTGGAGAGGAGGAAGCTGAGGGGAGACCTTCTGGCTCTCTCCAGCTCTCAGAGAGGAGGCTGGAGCCGGGTGAGGGTTTGGCTCTTCTGCCAAGGGACAAGAAATGGCCTCAGGTTGCACCTGGGGAGGTTTAGGTTGGACACAAGGAGAAACTCCTTCCCTGGAAGGGTTCTGGAAGCCTGGCCCAGGCTGCCCAAGCTGGGGGTGGCTGAATCCCCATCGCTGGAGGGGTTTCAAAGCTGTGGCGCTGAGGCTGAGCCCCAGCCTTGGCAGCCTGAGGGAGTGCCTGGAGTGGATGAGCTTGAAGATCTTTTCCATCCCAACCCCCTCTGTGCTGTCTGTGGTGCAGGGTGACCCCAAGGGCATCCCCAGCAGGGAGGGGTCCCAGCTGGGTGGCCGTTGGTGTTTAATTAGCCGCTGAGGATGACGCAGGTTTTAATTGGGTGCGTTGGGAGCTGAGAGCTGCTGCCCACACACCCCAGTTGCCATAACAACTTTAATCTCTTCTGTAGCCTCCACTTGGATGCATTTGGGCAGTTGTTGTTGTTGTTGTTGTTGTTGTTGTTGTTGCTGTTGGTTGGTCATCTTCCTCCCTCCCTTCTTCCCTTCCCACCTCATCCCCTCTTCCCTTCCCACCTCATCCCTTCCTCCCTTCCCACCTCATCCCTTCCTCCTTCCCACCTCATCCCCTCCTCCCTTCCCACCTCATCCCTTCCCACCTCATCCCCTCCTCCCTTCCCACCTCATCCCCTCCTCCCTTCCCACCTCATCCCCTCTTCCCTTCCCACCTCATCCCTTCCTCCCTTCCCACCTCATCCCCTCCTCCCTTCCCACCTCATCCCTTCCTCCCTTCCCACCTCATCCCCTCCTCCCTTCCCACCTCATCCCTTCCCACCTCATCCCCTCCTCCCTTCCCACCTCATCCCCTCCTCCCTTCCCACCTCATCCCCTCCTCCCTTCCCACCTCATCCCTTCCTCCTTCCCACCTCCCCTCCTCCCTTCCCACCTCATCCCTTCCTCCCTTCCCACCTCATCCTCTCCACCCTTCCCACCTCATCCCTTCCCACCTCATCCCTTCCTCCCTTCCCACCTCATCCTCTCCTCCCTTCCCACCTCATCCCTTCCCACCTCATCCCCTCCTCCCTTCCCACCTCATCCCCTCCTCCCTTTCCACCTCATCCCTTCCTCCCTTCCCACCTCATCCCTTCCTCCTTTTCCACCTCATCCCTTCCTCCCTTCCTCCTTTCCAGTTGGACTTCCATCCCCTCCATTCCTAAGAGGTAAAAAAGTCATTGTGTGGGTCCTGGACACCCAGCCTGGGGCTGGTGGGATGCAGCAGCCATGACTTGTGCCAAGAAATCACAGAAGCAGAGCATTGTCAGGGTTGGAAGGGTCACAGAAGTGAGGAGCCCCAGCATGGGTGGGGTTGGCAGGGAGCTCTGGAGATCAGCTGGAATCATAGAGGCATAGAACCAGAGAATGGTCAGGGCTGGAAGGGACCTCAAGGCTCAGCCAGTTCCAACCCCCCTGCCATGGCC
>WWNC01000039.1:6430000-6507500 GCA_011125475.1 Melanerpes aurifrons
ACCCCTGTCCCCATCCTTGTCTCTATCCCTGTCCCTATCCTTGTATACATCACTGTTCCCATCCCTATCCCTATCCCTGTCCCCATCCCTGTCTCTCTTCCTGTCCCTACCCTTCCAGGCAGCCTGAGCTCCCACAGCCTGCTGCATTCTCAGCTCTTGTATCAATATATTTAGAGATCTTTATCCTTTTCTCCTCCCTGGCACCACTTGGGGAAAATTTGTCCACCTACATGCTCAGGAATGAAGGAACAACAGCAGGAGCAGCTCCTGCAGATCCTTGGAGATAAAAAGGGGCTGGAGCCTGAGGAGTGGGCTGCCTGGATCCCAGCAGATCCAGCAAGATGGAGCAGAGCCACCACTGAAAGCCCATCCTGGCTTGCTCTGCTGGGGAGCACCGAGGCAAGAGGCACCCCGAGAGGGGGCAGGCCCCTTCCACCCCCTCCCCAGCTCCATTTCTCACCCCCACCACTCGATTCCTTTCCCAGGATCTTCCCTGCCTGCCTCATTCCCCAGGGGCTGGTGCTGCTCCCTGCCCTGGGCACCACAGGAATGGGAAAGCAGGGAAGAAATCAACGAGCTGGTGATGGAGCAGAGAGAATTGCTGAGCCCTCAACAGTCCCAGCCTGGCCCCTCCAAGCCTCCCAAGTAATTTCCAATCCCTGCTGCTCGATTCACAAGGAGCTGATGGCTCCTACAGCAGTTCCTTGTCCTTGGACTGGACACTTTGTGGCTCCTGCTTGTGCTCCTGAGATAATCCAGAGCAGGGGGAAGCCTTCACCTGCTCCTCCCATTGGATCCTTGCAAAGGTTTGAAACTGGAGCAGGGTGGATTCAGATTGGACTTTGGGAAGAAGTTCTTGGCTGTGAGGGTGGTGGAACAGGTTGCCCAGGAAGGTGGTGGAGGCTTGGTGGGGCTCTGAGCATCCTGCTCTAGATGGGGATGTCCCTGCTGACTGCAGAGGGCTTGGACTGGATGAGCTTGGAGGCTCCCTTCCAACCCAGTGCAACCTGCTGTGGAATGGAATGGAATGGAATGGAATGGAATGGAATGGAATGGAATGGAATGGAATGGAATGGGATGGGATGGAATGGAATGGAATAGAATAGAATAGGGATGGGATGGAATGGAATGGAATGGAATGGAATAGAATGGAATAGAATAGAATAGAATAGACCAGGTTGGAAAAGACCTCTGGGATCATCCAGTCCAACCTATCCCCCAGCACCACCTGATCAACTCAACCATGGCACCAAGTGCCTCATCCAGGCTCTTCCTAAACACCTCCAGGGATGGGGACTCCACCACCTCCATGGGCAGCACATTCCCATGGCCAATCTCTCTTGCTGGGAAGAACTTCTTCCTCACCTCCAGCCTAAACCTCCCCTGGCACAGCTAGAGACTGTGTCCTCTTGTTCTGGGGCCTGGGAGAAGAGCCCAACCCCCACCTGGCTCCAACCTCCCTTCAGGGAGTTGGAGAGAGCAAGAAGGTCTCCCCTGAGCCTCCTCTTCTGCAGGCTAAGCAACCCCAGCTCCCTCAGCCTCTCCTCACAGGGCTGTGCTCCAGACCCCTCCCCAGCTTTCTTGCCCTTCTCTGGACACCTTCCAGCATCTCAACATCTTTGGCTGCCTTCTGTGTCCTCCACCTTTCTATTCCCCCTGGTCTCCCTTTCCAGGAGGGTGGCTGCTGGGCTGAGCCCTGCCTGGAGGAGGAGCTGCTCTGGATCTGAAGCTGTAAAAAAGCCTGCAGCAGTGCTCCTGGTCTCTCCGCTGCCTGCTGCAAGGGTTAAATCCTCTGTGCTGTTCAAACATGAGCCTTATTTTTCCAGTGGGATGCTGAAGCCAGACATGATCAGCTCCTGCCTCTTGTTATGTCTTTCTTCACTAGATTAAAGATCCTTTAGTAGCCTCTATTTTCTCCCAGGAAGGTTCTCACTGATGGCAATCAAGTCACCTCCCTCATCCCTTTTTGATAAACTCCCCAGCCTGAGCTCTTTAAGCTCCTGCTAGGTCTTTTTCCAGCACTTCTGAGGCATCCATGAATCTTTCCTGCAGCCCCCCCTGGGCTCTCCTTCCCTGCTCAAGGGGCTCCATTCCACGGGGATGTGGCGTAGAAGTGTGTCCAGCCCGAGGAGTGTGGCATGAAAATGTCTTTCCCTGGAGATAATGGGGCAGAAGGGTTCAGCCCTGGGGGTGTGGGGTGGGAGTGTCCATCCCTGGGGATGTGGGGTGGGAGTGTCCATCCCTGGGGATGTGGGGTGGGAGTGTCCATCCCTGGAAATGTGGGGTGGAAGTGTCCATCCCTGGGGATGTGGGGTGGGAGTGTCCATCCCTGGAGATGTGGGGTGGAAGTGTCCGTCCCTAGGGAATGTGGGGTGGAAGGGATAGGTCCCTAGGGGATGTAGGGTGGAAGTGTCCTTCCCTAAGGGATGTAGGGTGGAAGGGATGGGTCTCTAGGGGATGTGGGGTGGAAGTGTCCATCCCTAAGAGATGTAGGGTGGAAGGGATGGGTCCCTAGGGGATATGAGGTGGAAGTGTCCATCCCTGGGGGATATGAGGTGGAAGTGTCCATCCCTAGGGGATGTGGGGTGGAAGGGATGGGTCCCTAGGGGATGTGGGGTGGAAGTGTCCATCCCTAGGGGATGTGGGGTGGAAGGGATGGGTCCCTAGGGGATGTGGGGTGGAAGTGTCCATCCCTAGGGGCTATGAGGTGGAAGTGTCCATCCCTAGGGAATGTGGGGTGGAAGTGTCCTTGCTTGGGGGTGTGGGGTGTAATATCCATCCCTAGGTCCAGAGAGACATCACAGTAGCCTTCCAGTACCTGAAGGGGCTCCAGGAGAGCTGGGGATGGACTTGGGGCACAGGCTGGGAGTGCCAGGACAAGGAGATAATGGCTTTGAGCTGGGAAAGGGCAGATTGAGACTGGAGATGAGGAAGAAATCATTGGCATTGAGGGTGGGGAGCCACTGGCACAGGTTGCCCAGGGAGGCTGTGCCTGTGCCCTCCCTGGAGGTGTTCCAGGCCAGGCTGGATGAGGCCTTGAGCAAGCTGGGCTGGTGGGAGGTGTCCCTGCCCATGGCAGTGGGGCTGGAACTGGCTGAGCTTTGAGCTCCCTTCCAACCCAACCCAATCACCAAATCTCTGAAGCTACACTCTGGGTGCCCCTGCTTCAGGACTGGCTGATCTCCAAGAGGTCCCTTCCAGGGATGGGCTTCCATTTGGCTGCCCCCACTTGCCCTGATTCCTTTCCAAGCAGGCAGCAGGGGGGGAAGCAGCTGAAATCCAAGCTCCTGTGTTCCAATTCTCCTCCCTGGAGCTCACACCGGGCAAGGCACAAAACCAACTGAAAAAAACCCCACCAACAACAAACCCCACAACCAAAAATCCACCCCCTGGGTGTCAGAGCAGGGCTAAATGAGGCAGTTCAGACCTTAGAGTGTTTGCAAAGTGGTTGTTCTGCAGGCAGGAGACACTTGAGGTAATCTGTTCAGGCACCCAGCGACTTCGCTGCCCCCAAAGGGCTGGCGCCGGTGTCGGAGGCGCTTAGTGTCAGGCTGCCAAAGCACCTCCTGCTCCTCAAGCTCCCCAGCACCCAGCAGGGAACACATTTGGCTGCTTTGCCATCTGAAGAAGGCTCCCAAACACCCCACCACCACCACTCCTTCCCCTTTCCACTTCCTCCTGACAGCTTTCTTAACCTTTCCCCCATCCCTTTCGCACTTGGAAGCGGCGAAGTTCTCGGCTGAGGGCTGCTGTGAAGAGAGAGGAAAGGGAGGAGGGAAGGGATGGGGTGGGGGAAGGAAAGAAAGAAAGAAAGAAAGAGAGAGGGGAGGGGAGGGGGAAGTGTTGGGTAGCTATTTTGTTCCTTTTTTTCTTGTCTTCACGCTGCTTAAAGATGAGTCTCACACGTTGCTGCCTGCTGCCTTGCCACCCAAAGGCTGCCTCCATGCTGCTCCAGAAGGGGAACCCTCAGCAGGCAGGTGTCAAAGGAGGGCTGAGCAGATTCTGGGGGGAGGGGGCAAGGAAGTTTCCCCCTTCCCACTACTCCTTTCAAAGCTGCTTGGGAGTTCTTTCATAGAATCATTGAATGCTCCAAGCTGGAATGGAACAGAACAGAACAGAACAGAACAGAACGGAACGGAATGGAATGGAATGGAATGGACCAGGTTGGAAGAGACCTTCAAGATCATCACATCCAACCTATCATCCAACACCACCTGATCAACTAAACCATGCAACCAAGCACCCTAGCAAGCCTCCTCCTAAACACCTCCAGGGATGGGGACTCCACCACCTCCCCAGGCAGCACATTCCAATGGCCAATCTCTCTCTCTGTGTAGAATTTCTTTCTCACCTCCAGCCTGAACCTCCCCTGGCACAGCCTGAGACTGTGTCCTCTTGTTCTGGTGCTGGGTGCCTGCCTGGGAGAAGAGACCAACCCCCACCTGGCTCCAACCTCCCTTCAGGGAGTTGGAGAGAGCAAGAAGGTCTCCCCTCAGCCTCCTCTTGTGCAGGCTAAGCAACCCCAGCTCCCTCAGCCTCTCCTCACAGGGCTGTGCTCCAGCCCCCTCCCCAGCTTTCTTGCCCTTCTCTGGACACCTTCCAGCATCTCAAACATCTTTCCTAAACTTTTCCAACCTGGTTAATTCCATCCCATCCCGTCCCGTCCCATTCCATTCCATTCCATTCCATTCCATTCCATTCCATTCCATTCGCCTCCTGTGCTGCCAGCTCACCCTACCTGCTCCTGCCCAGCTTCTCCCCCCCCTCCGCAGCACCCCCAAGGCCTTTCCCTCAGGGCTGCTTTCTACCACCTCCTCCTCCTTTCCCCAGCCTGTATCGATGGGGAGGATTATTTCCTGGAGCTCTCCAGCAGGCAAGCAGCCTCCAAACAGATCTTTTCTTCACTGTTGTTGTTTGCTTGGTGCCTTTTGCAGGCAGAAACCCCCCCAGCCCACCCCAGCATGGGCAGAGGGGTTGGGTTCCTGCGTGTCCCTGGGCGCCGGTGACGCAGTCCCCAGCTTTACGCAGCCCAGCACAGGAGGGGGAGGAGGAGGAGGAGGAGGAGACCCCAGACAAAGCTGAAGGCTCATCAGCTAATTGAGCTTTCAAAGCAAATAATTGCATGAGTCAAAGTGATTTGCTAAATTAAGTCCTTCTGCAGGGGGCTGGGGAGTTGGCTTTTTGCTTCCTCACCCCCCCTTGCAATACAAAAGGTTTGGTGGTGGTGGGCAGGGGAACGTTGGGCCCTGGGCTGGCTCCCGGCTCCTGCTGGGGCCTCCTGCCTTCAATTCTGGGCTAAATTCAGCCTGGGTTTTGCCATTTTCCTCGTAGCTCTCACCAGGATGAGGGCTTGCTGGGGCTGTGGGCAGGGAAACTGAAGGGCTGCAGCATCCTGGGTGCCTGGCTCTGCTGGAGTCATGGGTGGGGAGGGCTTGTGCCATGCACCCACCTGTCCCAGCCCCCCTGGCTGGAAGCATGGGGTCCTAGGACCTCCAGCTTGAAGGAAGGGTCCTGGGACCAGACCGAAGAGGAGGACCCTGGATCCCTCTCCTTCGGTTCTCCAGTTAGAAGAGGGGGTCCTGGGATCCTTCTTCCCAGGATCTCCAGCTCAAAGAAGGGGTTCCAGAGCCTCCAGCTTGAAGAGAGGGTCCCAGGTCCCTTCTTCCCAGGAGCGCCAAGCTCAAAGAGGGGGTTCCAGGAGCTCCAGCTCAAAGGGGGGTTCCAGGTCCTTTCTTCCCAGAATCTCCAGCTTAGAGAGGGGATCCCATTCCCTTCTTCCCAGAAGCGCCAAGCTCAAACAGGGGGTCCCAGGACCCTTCTTCCCAGGATCTCAGCTCAAACAGGGGGTCCCAGGTCCCTTCTTCCCAGGATCTCAGCTCAAACAGGGGGTCCCAGGTCCCTTCTTCCCAGGATCTCAGCTCAAACAGGGGGTCCCAGGACCCTTCTTCCCAGGATCTCAGCTCAAACAGGGGGTCCCAGGACCCTTCTTCCCAGGATCTCAGCTCAAACAGGGGGTCCCAGGTCCCTTCTTCCCAGGATCTCAGCTCAAACAGAGGCTCCCAGGACCCTTCTTCCCAGGATCTCAGCTCAAACAGAGGCTCCCAGGACCCTTCTTCCCAGGATCTCAGCTCAAACAGAGGCTCCCAGGACCCTTCTTCCCAGGATCTCAGCTCAAACAGGGGGATCCCAGGTCCCTTCTTCCCAGGATCTCAGCTCAAACAGGGGGATCCCAGGTCCCTTCTTCCCAGGATCTCAGCTCAAACAGGGGATCCCAGGTCCCTTCTTCCCAGGATCTCAGCTCAAACAGGGGGTCCCAGGACCCTTCTTCCCAGGATCTCAGCTCAAACAGGGGCTCCCAGGACCCTTCTTCCCAGGATCTCAGCTCAAACAGGGGGTCCCAGGTCCCTTCTTCCCAGGATCTCAGCTCAAACAGGGGGTCCCAGGACCCTTCTTCCCAGGATCTCAGCTCAAACAGGGGGTCCCAGGTCTCTTCTTCCCAGGATCTCTAGCTCAGAGAGAGGGTCCCAGCTCCCTTCTTCCCAGGATCTCAGCTCAAACAGGGGGTCCCAGGACCCTTCTTCCCAGGCAGCTTGCAGAAGGAGCTCCAGGACCTCCAGCTAGAAACCTTCATCCTCCTGCTTGAGGCCCCAGACCTCCTGCTCAGAGTGAGTCCGCAGCCAGGCTAAACCCTGAGCCCAGCTTATCCTAGGTGGCTGCCAGAGAAGAAGGGAACTGAGACCCTTCTGGAACTGGAGGCTTTTCTCTGCATGTGTGTGTATGTCCCCCACCCCCAAAACACTCCAATGAGTCATCCATCTCCTTTAGAGTCAGCTTCTCCTTGCAGGAGCTCTAACCCCTCACCCTCCCAGCCAGCAGTCGAGGAAGACAAGCCTCAAGCCAAAGCTCTTTTGGCAAATGCCAGGCAGCAAATCTGCTCCAGGAGAGCTTCTTTCTTTTTCAACTTCAATTAAGCTGGGTTTTTTTTTTTATTTCCCCCCCTTCTTCTTCTTCTCCTCCCCCCTTTTAAGGAGAATTAATTGATATTTACTCAGCCCTGTCAAAATAGCTCCAGTGCGTTGGAGTGCCGCTCGCCAGGAGCTCGGAGCAGGGTGCTGCTGGGGGGGGGGGGGGAAGGGAAGGCAATGAGTCAGTGGGAAATGAATTAAAAGCAGCAGCAGCAGCTCCTGCTCAAGGCCAATTAGTGTGGGGTTTGGGTTGTGGTTTGGTTTCCTTGGTGGTGGAGAGATGGGGGGGGGGGGGGGTGAGGGGAGCTCCACCAGAGTACGCCGGGGAGGGATCAGTGCTGCCTCTCCTGGTAGGCACCCGGGGTGGGGATGGAGGAATCAGTGCTGCCTCTGCTCTCAGGACACCCAGGTTGGGGTGGGGATGGAGGGATCAGTGCTGCCTCTGTTGGGCACCCAGGTTGGGGTGGGGATGGAGGGATCAGTGCTGCCTCTGTTCTCAGGGACACCCAGGTTGGGGTGGGGATGGAGGGATCAGTGCTGCCTCTGTTCTCAGGACACCCAGTTTGGGGTGGGCACTGGGGGAGGGATCAGTGCTGCCTCTCCTCTCAGGACACCCAGGTTGGGGATGGAGGGATCAGTGCTGCCTCTCCTCTCAGGGCACCCAGTTTGAGGTGGGGATGGAGGGATCAGTGCTGCCTCTGTTCTCAGGACACCCAGTTTGGGGTGGGGATGGAGGGATCAGTGCTGCCTCTCCTCTCAGGACACCCAGGTTGCTCTCAGGACACCCAGGTTGGGGTGGGGATGGAGGGATCAGTGCTGCCTCTGCTCTCAGGACACCCAGTTTGGGGTGGGCACTGGGGGAGGGATCAGTGCTGCCTCTCCTCTCAGGACACCCAGTTTGGGGATGGAGGGATCAGTGCTGCCTCTGTTCTCAGGGCACCCAGTTTGAGGTGGGGATGGAGGGATCAGTGCTGCCTCTCCTCTCAGGGCACCCAGTTTGAGGTGGGGATGGAGGGATCAGTGCTGCCTTTCCTGGCAGGCACCCGGGATGGGGATGGAGGGATCAGTGCTGCCTCTCCTCTCAGGACACCCAGGTTGGGGTGGGGATGGAGGGATCAGTGCTGCCTTTCCTGGCAGGCACCCGGGATGGGGATGGAGGGATCAGTGCTGCCTCTCCTCTCAGGGCACCCAGTTTGAGGCGGGGATGGAGGGATCAGTTCTGCCTCTCCTGGCAGGGCACCCAGTTTGGGGTGGGGATGGAGGGATCAGTGCTGCCTCTCCTCTCAGGGCACCCAGTTTGGGGTGGGGATGGAGGGATCAGTGCTGCCTCTCCTCTCAGGGCACCCAGTTTGGGGTGGGGATGGAGGGATCAGTGCTGCCTCTGCTCTCAGGGCACCCAGGTTGGGGTGGGGATGGAGAGATCAGTGCTGCCTCTCCTGGCAGGCACCCGGGGTGGGGATGGAGGGATCAGTGCTGCCTCTGCTCTCAGGACACCCAGTTTGGGGTGGGGATGGAGGGATCAGTGCTGCCTCTCCTCTCAGGACACCCAGTTTGGGGTGGGGATGGAGGGATCAGTGCTGCCTCTCCTCTCAGGGCACCCCAGTCTCCTGGCAGGCACCCGGGGTGGGGATGGAGGGATCAGTGCTGCCTCTGCTCTCAGGACACCCAGGTTGGGGTGGGGATGGAGGGATCAGTGCTGCCTCTGTTCTCAGGACACCCAGTTTGGGGTGGGGGTGGAGGGATCAGTGCTGCCTCTCCTCTCAGGACACCCAGGTTGGGGTGGGCACTGGGGGAGGGATCAGTGCTGCCAGCTCCATGGGGCCCCAACATCAGATTCACTAAAACTTCATGAAAGGGTAAAAATCCTCCTGGGTTTTGTGGTTGTGGGCAGAGCAGAAGGGGCTGGTGAGGAGAAGCAGCTGACTTTTCCCACCTCTCCCTTAAATTGCCCACCCCAGGCTGCTATGAGCTGGGGTTTGGTTTGATTAACCACGGGGGGGGTGGAAGGGTTCTCTCCCTTTTGCTGTAGGTAAGCAGTGAGTGGGCAGTGGCTGCTGGCCCTCTCCCTGCCATGTCCCCTGACAGGAAGATGAATTGGGCTCCAGCCCAGGAGAAAAGAACATTTATTTCACATTGCAAATGTGCTGAGCTGGTGGAGAGGCTGAGCAGGGAGAGGTCAGGGCTTGAGGGGGTGGAAAGGAGAGGCTCACAGCGCTGGGATGAGAAGCCAGAGGTGCTGGTTTGGGCAAGAGCTTCTTGCAGGTGGTGGTTGTCCCGGTTTAGAAAGGGCTGAGGCTCGCCTTTAGCTTCCCTGATCACAGACTCATGGACTGGGTTGGGTGGGAAGGGACTTCTAAAGCTCATTTACTCCAACTCCCCTCAGCAGGAACGTCCCCAGCTAGAGCAGGCTGCTGAGAGCCCCAAAACAACCTGACCTGGCATGGGGCATCTCCCACCTCTCTGGGCTACCTGGCCAGGCTCTCACCACCCCCAGTGTCAAAACTCTTCCTTAGACCCAATCTGAGTCTCCCTCTTAGTTTCAAACCCCCACCCCTTGGTCTGTCCCAACAGACCCTGGCTCAAAAGTCTGTCCCCAGTTTCCTTTAAGTCCTGGAAAGCCACCAGGAGGTCTCCCTGGAGCCTTCTCTTCTCCAGGCTGAACCACCCCAGCTCTGCCAGCCTGGCTCACCTTCAGGGACAGTCCATTGGTGGTTAGCTCAGACGTTTGGGTGGGAAAGGGCAAATTGGTCTGGGGGGCCATAGAGCATGCTGGGTGCCCCATCCTGCATCTCCCATCCCCTTTCCCCAGCGCACAGAAGGGACCCTGCTGTCCTTAGCCACCTCTTTTATCATCCAGAAGATAAGAGAAATGATTGAGGGCATTCAGAGGAAGCTCAGGGCCTGGGGAGAGGATGAATGGGAGCTGATTGAGGCTGCCGAGCTCAGGCATGAGCCCAACCCTCTGTCTTCCATCCCCCGAGCCCCAAAGCTTCCCCTGCCGGCTGCTCCCTTCCCTCCCAGCCCAAAGCAAAGTTGAGTCCTCCCCTCGCAGCCAGCCCAGCTCACACCTGGGTGCTTGTGGCAGAGCCTGGGGCTGCGCTGCCGCTCCGGAGGAGGCTGCTGGAGCTGGCTGAGCCTGGCAGGGAAAACCCTCTGCAAGGAAATCTGCCCTTTGCTCCTTGGTTTTGCTCCTCTGCCTCCTCTTGGGAGCTGTTACTGGTGGGCAAAACCCAAACCACCTCCAAGCAACAACCCAACCCAAGCTAATCTCCATGAGGGCTTTCCAGCAGGGTTCTAATTGTTTCCATCCCCTGCTTCCCCCCCTCCCAAGCTCAGTTCTGCCTGGTTTGGGTGTTGGGGGGGTTTTGTAATCTCTTCTTTTCGTTTCTGGGTTCTCAATCCCAACTTTTTCTCCTTCTAATGCACCATATGGGGGGGCGGGGGGGAGGGGGGAATGGAGTGGGGGAAATGTGTTAAGAGAGAGGGCGGAACAAAAGAAGGGCACAGAAATAGAGGAGTGGGGGCTGGCTGAGCAGGGAGGGGGATGAGATAAGAGCTTGTGGTGCTCATGGAGGGGGGCAGGATGTGACCCACACGGGACACAAAGCACCTGAGAGCAAAACAAAGCTCAACAGGGCTGGGGGGTGTCCGATCTGGATCCATCCCTCTGGGCTGGGAGGAATCAGGGCCAAAGCATCCCTCAGGCATGGGGGGGGATTGGAGGTGGAGCATTCCTTTGGGATGGGAGGGATCAGGGCTCAAACAGCCTTTTGGGATGGGAGGGTTGGAGCTGGAGCCTCTCTTTGGGATGGGGGGAATTGGGGCCAGAGTATCCCTTTGGGGTGAGGAGGATTTGAGGAGGAGCATCCCTCTGGGATGGGGAGTCTGGGGCTGGAACATTCCTCTGGGAGAGGAGGGGTCAGGGCTGGAGCATCCCCTTGGGGTATGGAGAATTGGAGCTGGAGCATCCCTCTGGGCTTGGAGAGACAAAGGCTGGAGCATCCCCTTGGGATGGGGAGGATTTGAGCTGGAACAGCCCTCTGGGCTTGGAGAGACAAAGGCTGGAGCATCCCCTTGGGATGGGGAGGATTTGAGCTGGAACAGCTCTCTGGGCTTGGAGAGACAAGAGCCAAAGCATCCCTTTGGGATAGGAAGAATCAGGGCTGGAGCATCCCTTTGGGCTGGGGGGAATCAGGGCTGGAGCATCCCTTTGGGATAGTTAGGGGGTCAGGGCTGGAGCATCACTCCTGGCTGGGGGGATCAGAGCTGGAGCACCCCTCTGGGCTGGGGGGGATCAGGGCTGGAGCATCCCTTTGGGATAGGAGAGATCAGGGCTGGAGCATCACTCTGGGCTGGGGGGGATCAGGGCTGGAGCATCCCTTTGGGATAGGAGGGATCAGGGCTGGAGCATCACTCTGGGCTGGGGGGGATCAGGGCTGGAGCATCCCTTTGGGATAGGAGAGATCAGGGCTGGAGCATCACTCTGGGCTGGGGGGGATCAGGGCTGGAGCATCCCTTTGGGATAGGAGAGATCAGGGCTGGAGCATCACTCTGGGCTGGGGGGGATCAGGGCTGGAGCATCCCTTTGGGATAGGGGGGTGGTCAGGGCTGAAGCATCCCTCCTGGCTGGGCAGGGGATGCACATTTCCCTTGTCTGAGCAGCTGGAGTTTTCCTGCTGCCTCAGCCCAGCCTGGGAATCTTTTCCCCCTGCAAATCTGCTGCTGCAGCCGGGGAGGGCCGGGCAGCAAACCTCAGGCAATTACAGGCAGGGAGAAGAAGCCTCTCCCTGGATCAAAGAGGACATCTGCTCGGTGCCAGCTCCTCTGGGGCCAGGCAGGGAGGAAGAAAGGCACATTGTCAAATCTTTTCAGGTCCCACCAATTCCAATTTAAGAAGAGTTTCCCAGCATCCCTACCAGGGCTGGCTGGGGCAGCCTGACTCTTCCACAGGCCAAATTCCCACTGGAGTGGAAGGAAGGCTGCTTCTGAGCAGGGCTGACCTGGTAAGGAAGAGCAAATCCTAATGGAGTGGAGCTTTTAAAATGCTGATTTGGTTTTCTTGCTACAGAATTCCTCCAGGTCTCAGCTTTCCCCTCTGCTATTCAAGGCCTGAATCTCCCACCCCTTTCTAAACCTCTTCCCCTTTCTAAGCCTCTTCAACCCTGTTCAATATCTTTATTGATGATCTGGAGGAGGGGATTGAGTCAGTCATCAGTAAGTTTGCAGGTGACACCAAGCTGGGGGCAGGAGTTGAGCTGCTAGAGGGTTGGAGAGGCTCTGCAGAGGGACCTTGCCAGGCTGGGCAGATGAGCAGAGACCAACAGGATGGCACTGAACAAGTCCCAAGTGCCAGGTGCTGCACTGTGGCCACAGCAACCCCAGGCAGTGCTACAGGCTGGGGGCAGAGTGGCTGAGAGCAGCCAGGCAGAGAGGGACCTGGGGGGAGTGGTTGAGAGAAGGCTGAACATGAGCCAGCAGTGTGCCCAGGTGGCCAAAAGGGCCAATGGCATCCTGGCCTGCATCAGGAACAGTGTGGCCAGCAGGAGCAGGGAAGTCATTGTGCCCTCTGCTCAGCACTGGTTAGGCCACACCTGGAGTCCTGTGTCCACTTCTGGGCTCCTCAGTTCAAGAAGGACATTGAGAGACTTGGAAGGTGTCCAGAGAAGGGCAACGAAGCTGGGGAGGGGTCTGGAGCACAGCCCTGTGAGGAGAGGCTGAGGGAGCTGGGGTTGCTTAGCCTGGAGAAGAGGAGGCTCAGGGGAGACCTTCTTGCTCTCTCCAACTCCCTGAAGGGAGGTTGGAGCCAGGAGGGGGTTGGTCTCTTCTCCCAGGCAGGCACCCAGCACCAGAACAAGAGGACACAGTCTCAAGCTGTGCCAGGGGAGGTTTAGGCTGGAGGTGAGGAGAAAGCTCTTCCCAGCAAGAGGAATTGACCATTGGGATGTGCTGCCCAGGGAGGTGGTGGAGTCCCCATCTCTGGAGGTGTTTAGGAGGGGATTGGATGTGGCACTTGGTTTAGCTGTCAGGAGGTGTTGGGTGCCAGGTTGGACTTGCTGATCTCTGAGGTCTTTTCCATCCTGACTGTTTCTATCATTCTATGATTTGCTTCCCCTCCCCACCCCAAAAAAATCAGCTTTAGGAGCAGGTGGTGAAGCCCTGGGGCAAGGTTCCCTGTGCTGGGCACTCTCCAACCCTCTCCCTTCACACCTAGGGCATCCCTGAGCCTGCAGCACCCCCAGGCTGGGGGCTACCACCCCTCTCCCTGCTGCTTCTTTTCTGGGTGCTCTGTGGATGTTTTGAGGACCCCCCAGAGATTCTCTGTAGATTTTTGGGGGCACCCCAAAGATTTTCTGTGGAGTTTTTTGGCCTCCCAAAGCTTCTCTGGGGACCTTTTTGCCCCCAAAAGATCCTCTCTGGCTTTTTTTTTTTTTGCCCCCCAAAGCTTCTCTGTGGATTTCTTTTGCCTCCCAAAGCTTCTCTGTGAGATTTTTGGGGGGGGCTCCCCAATGATCCTCTCAGCATTTGGGGCACCCCAAATGTTCTCTGTAGATCTCCTTTTGGTTTGGGCACCCCCAAAGACTTTCTCCTGGCTTTTGGCACCCCAGGGATTGTTGCAGGCACTCTTTTAGCTGGAGGAAGCTGCTCCAACGGGGGGATAGACTTGGCTAGGGGTGGCAAATACAGACTGAGGTGTACCTGCTTGCCTCTGTCTGCCCCCAGCTCAGCAGCAGCACCTGAATGAGCTCTCTGTAGGGAGGCTGAGATGGTTTTGTTCAGTGACCCTGTCAGCTTTTTTAGCTGGAGGAAGCTGCCCCAAGGGGGGGACAGGTGTAGCTGGGGGTGACAAATAAAACCCAAGGTGTACCTGCTTGCCTCTGTCTGCCCCCAGCTCAGCTGCAGCACCCAGATGAGCTCTTTATAGAGAGGCTGAGATTGTTTTCTCTTGTTCAGTGACCCTGCCAGCTCTTTCAGCTGGAGGAAGCTGCCCCAACGGGGGGGTAGATGTCGCTGGGGGTGGCAAATAAAGACTGAGGTGTACCTGCTTGCCTCTGTCAGCCCCCAGCTCAGCTGCAGCACCTGAATGAGCTCTCTGTAGGGAGGCTGAGATGGTTTTGTTCAGTGACCCTGCCAGCTTTTTTAGCTGGAGGAAGCTGCCCCAAGGGGGGGACAGATGTAGCTGGGGGTGACAAATAAAACCCAAGGTGTACCTGCTTGCCTCTGTCTGCCCCCAGCTCAGCTGCAGCACCCAAATGAGGTCCCTGTAGGGAGGCTGAGATGGTTTCTCTCTCACTCAGTGACCCTGCCAGCTCTTTTAGCTGGAGGAAGCTGCCCCAAGGGGGGGATAGATGTGGCTGGGGGTGGCAAATAAAGACTGAGGTGTACCTGCTTGCCTCTGTCTGCCCCCAGCTCAGCAGCAGCAGCCAAATGAGCTCTTTGTAGGGAGGCTGAGATGGGTTTTTTCCTCGTTCAGTGACCCTGCCTGCTCCTTGTAAGCAGGCTAAGTGCTGATTCAAAAGGCAAACTCCTGATTTCCTCTGCCTTGTGGTGCTTGAGAGGGATTTCAGCCGAGTGGAAGCATTGTCAGGCTGGATCAGACCAGAAGCCTGTCTAGCATCCTCTCCCCACCTCAGGAAGTCACCAGGCTCAGCTCCTTTCAAGAAGGCTGCAGAAAATCGGGGCTGAGAGCAGAGGCTGGTTGAACTCGGGGCTCTTTATTTTTGGCTGCTCAGCCAGGAGGAGCTGGTCTCTGGCAGGGGAAAGGAAAAACACCAACCCCGGAGGCTGAAGGGGGCTGGGAGCTCACAAGGCGACCCGGTCCTGCTGTGCCTTCAGTGAGAGAGAGGTGAAGCTCGGATCCCTGGGTGGAAAAGTGACCCAACATCATCAAGAGACGACTTAATTGCTGGTGAATGGCTAATGAAGCCCTTATGAGTCAGCAGCCTGGCTCTGAGCTGCGGGAGGTGGGGAGGGAGTCGTTTGAAATGCCTCTGCTGGGCTGGGTTTTGAAGCTGCTCCGGGGCTGCCTTCAGCCCACGCTGCTGGGGGTGGAGGATGTTCGCCAATGAGGCTCCTAAAGTCACCCACAGCACTCTGGTCCTGCTGCCAGGCAGGTGCTGGGTGAGCCTCAGGGCTCTGGCCCCACGAGATGCTTGGATTTGTGCAGTTGCTCCTGGTGTTGGTCCCCACAGAGGGGTTTAGCACCCATGGGCAGTGAGGCATCTCCAGATTCTCTGGGGACTGATGGAAGCTTACAGAGAAGGGATGAAGGAATGGCCTCAAGCTGCCCCAAGGGACGTTCAGCTTGGCCATGAGGAACAATTTCTTCCCCTTGAGGGTTGTCAAGGCCTGGCCCAGGCTGCCCAGGGCAGTGGTGGAGACCCCATGCCTGGAGGGGTTTGAAAGCTGTGGGGATGTGGTGCTGAGGGCCAGGGTTTGGTGGTGCTGGGTTGAAGGGCTGGGCTTGACGATCTGAAAGGTCTCTTCCAACCAAATCCATCCCATGAGCTCCAGGTCCTCTGAGGGCTGATGCGTTATGAAGCACACAATGAAAGCCCTTCCACGGCCCTGGGGGACCACACTCCTGGTGCTGGGCGATCAGACTCACGGCGCTGGGCGACCGCACTCACTCACGGTCCTGGGCGACCGCACACGGTGCTGTGCATGCTTAGCCCTGCACTGAAGGCTACTTCCCTGCCAGCTTCCCACAACTGTCCAGCAACACAGTCCCCAGGTGATGCCCTGCCAGCCTCGCCCACAGCTTGGGAGAGAATCACTCGGGGGGGGAGAAAGGAGGATGGAAAACAGAGCATTAAGTGTGGCGGGGAGGGGGGGGGGGGGAAGCCAACAAGAGGCAGCAAAGAGGAGAAGGAGGAGGAGGAGGGAGAGGCTCTTTTCATCTGTATAATAGGCTGTTTGTGACAAGGAGCCTCTGTTCTCTTCCAGTGGAAAGCTTTTAAGAGCCCGGGAGAAGGACAGGCAATTACGGCAGGGTTCCTGTACCTGATGGGGTGGTACCACAAATCACTCCTCGGCATCCCCGGCAGTCCTGGAGCGTGGCCATCACCGGCTGATTGCTGTGCTGTGGGCAGAGGGGTTTGGTGAGGGGAGGAACTGGGAGGGGGGGCTCCAATCCCCTCTGCAGCCCAGCTCCGGCCCCGGGGCTGAGGGTGCGTCAGCTCCTGGAGGGCTCAGCAATTAGCGAGTGACATTAAAGCTGCTCGTCAGGTGCGCTCCCAGCCTTGGCTGGAGGGGAAGTTAAAGCTCATCAAGTAAAAATCACTGAGAGCTGCAAAGGGCAGAGCTGGCAGGGAGGGGGAAGCCTGCTAATGAGTTTGGGGCTGGCTAAAAGGGCCAGCAGCAACTCGAGCCAGCATCCTGCCCCCTCCCCCCACCCCGCCAGGGGCTGGGTCACCAGGCTGCTGCCCCCTGGGTGGGCTGCCAGGCTTCAGGGAGCTCGGAGGAATCTCCTTTCCTGCTTCAAGGAGGACAGGGAAGTGCAGGAGAGGGCACAGCAAAGGGCTGGGAGGATGTTGAGGGGCCTGGAACATCTCTGTGGTGAAGAAAGGCTGAGGGGCTTGGGGTGGTTTAGTCTGGAGAAGAGCAGGCTGAGGGGGACCTGAGCAGGGTGGGTGTCAGGGGGATGGGGCCAGGCTTTGTTCAGTGGGGCCCAGGGACAGGGCAGGGGGCCATGGGCACAGCCTGGAGCACCAGAAGTTCCATCTAAATGAGGAAGAACTTCTTTGACTGAAGGGTGCTGGAGCCCTGGAGCAGGCTGCCCAGGGAGGTTGTGGAGCAGCCTTTCAGTGCTTGAAGAGGATCTCTAGGAGAGCTGGGGAGGGACTTTGTACAAAGGTGTGGAGTGACAGGGAAAGGGGTGATGGCTTCAGGCTGGAGGGAGCTGGATTCTGATGAGATAGGAGGAGGAGATTTTTCCCTGTGAGGGTGGTGAGGCACTGGCACAGGCTACCCAGAGGAGTTGTGGAGGCTCCAAGCCTGGCAGTGTTGAAAGGAAGGCAGGCTGGATGAGGCCCTGAGCAACCTGGGCTGGTGGGAGCTGTCCCTGCTTGTGGCAGAAGGTTGGAACTGGATGACCTTCAAGGTCCCTTCCAACCCCAAACCACTCTGTGATTCTATGATCAAGAGCTGAAAAAGCCTGAGGGGAAAGGGGAAGGAAAGGAAGGAAGGGGGAAGGAAAGGGGAAGGGAAGGGGAAGGGAAAGGGGGAAGGGAAAGGAAGGGAAGGGGGAAGGAAAGGAAGGGAAGGAAGGAAGGAAAGGGAAGGAAGGAAGGAAAGGGGAAGGGGAAGGAAGGAAAGGAAGGGAAGGGGGAAGGGAAGGAAGGGGGAAGGAAGGAAGGGGAAGGGGGAAGGGGGAAGGGGAAGGGGGGGAAGGGAAGGGGAAGGGAAAGGAGGAAGGGAAAGGGAAGGGAAGGGGAAGGGGAAGGGAAAGGGGAAGGGAAGGGGAAGGGGAAGGGAAGGAAGGGAAGGGGAAGGGGAAGGGGGGGGAAGGGAAGGGGAAGGGAAGGGAGGGGAAGGGAAGGGGGAAGGAAGGGGAGGGGAAGGAAAGGGGGAAGGGAAAGGGGAGGGGAAGGAAAGGAAGGAAAGGGAGGAAGGGAAAGGGGAAGGGAAAGGAAGGGAAGGGAAGGGAAGGGAAGGGAAGGGAGAGGGAAGGGAAGGGAGAGGAGAAGGGAGAGGGGAAGGAGAAGGGAGAGGGGAAGGAGAAGGAGGGGAAGGAGAAGGGAGAGGGGAAGGAGAAGGGAGAGGGGAAGGGGAAGGAGAGGGGAAGGGGAAGGAGAGGGGAAGGGAAGGGGAGGGGGGGGGGAAGGGAATGGGGAAGGGAAAGGGGAGGGGAAGGGAAAGGGGAACAGGAGGGGAAGGGGGAAGGGAAAGGGAGAGGGAAAGGGGAGGGGGGAAGGGAAGGGAAGGGAAGGGAAGGGAAGGGAAGGGAAGGGAAGGGAAGGGAAGGGAAGGAAGGGAAGGGAAGGGAAGGAAGGGAAGGGAAGGGAAGGGAAGGGAAGGGAAGGGAAGGGAAGGGAAGGGAAGGGAGAGGAAACCATCACCAGAGGAGCCTTGCTCTAAATGAATTCAGCTTCACTGATAATGGAACCTGGGGGCTAAAGAGTGACACAGCTCCTCAGAGATGGGGGGGAGGGGAGGGGCACAGCCACCCCCTGTCTCTGGCAAGGTTATTTTTGGCTCAGCTTAATGTGCTCGAAAGCCACAACCCCGCTGCAAAAAGGCTCAGGCAGAGGATAACTTAATTAAAGTTTACTTAAGAGAGTTAAATATTCATTAGTTGGCTCCAATTAGTGCCTTGGGTGAAGCCCTCCTCTCCAAGCCTCTTGTCCACCCCGGTTTCTGCCTTCACTGGGGGTAATCAATCTCATGGCTGCCACTGGTGAGGACCTGGATCCGTCTGGAGTGAAAAAGGAGCAGTGCACAGTGGTTTGGCATTGTCCAGGCTGCCCTGATGAGGGCTGGGAATTTAGAATCACAGCCTCATGGCACAGACTGGCACCCAGGAGGTTCCACCTGACCATCAGGAGCAGCTCATTTGGTGTGAGGGTGCAGGCTGCCCCGGAGCAGGCTGCCCAGAGAGGTTGTGGAGTTTCCTTATGTGGAGGGCTTCCAACACACACACCCCTGTGATCCATTGTGCTCCTGGGCGAGCTGCTGTGGGTGCCCTGCTGGACTGGGTGATCCCCCAGAGGTCCCTTTCCAACCTCCTATCCGTGCTGGGGTTGTGGGATCTGCCCCAGCAGCTGTGAATCAGAGGCTGGGGGGGTGCGAGGGAGCCTGGCTCGCAGGAGTTAATCAAACAGCCAGCAGCCACCAGACCCTTGCCACGGAGTTTTCCTCCTGGAAGTGGGTCAGAGCATCTCTGAGCTGGGACCTGAGCATCAGTTTTAATTCCCCACCCTGCTCCAATGTGTGCCAGCTACGACTCCACCTGCTCTGAGCTGCTGTCCTGATTTAGTTAAGGCTTCTCTGCCTTGGCTCCCCCCGGAGAGCTGCGCAGCCAGCGCCGCGGGCAGGGCAGCTCAGGCACCCCCCCTGCCTGGGAGCAGCTTCTCGACACAACCCACGGTCACTGGATGTCCCAGGAGAGCTGTGAGAGCCTGGCAGGCTGCAGGGAGGCAAAGCTGACTGCCCATGGCAACCCCAGCATGAGAGGGGTTGGAAGGGACCTCTGGAGACCACCCACTCCGAGCCCCCTGCTCCAGCAGGGCTCCTACAGCAGCTTGCCCAGGGGCACAATGGATCACGGAGGGGGCTGGAAGTTCTCCACACAAAGAGATTCCACAACCTCTCTGGGCAGCCTGCTCCAGGCCTCCAGCACCCTTCAGTTAAAGAAGCTCCTCCTCATGTTCAGATGGAAGTTCTGCTGTTCAGCTTTGTGCCCACTGCCCCTTCTCCTGTCCCTGGGCACCACTGAGCAGAGCCTGGCCCCAGCCTCCTGACCCATCTGTGTTGATATCTGTGTTGATAGGTTGGACTCAAGGATCCTCGAGGACCTTTCCAACCTAAGTTATACTGTGATACTGTGATACCCCCACCCTTGAAGGACTGACCAGCACTCTGTCTTCTCTTCTCCAGGCTGAAAAGCCCCAAGTCCCTCAGCCTCACACCAAACAATCTTCCCCTCATGCTCAAAAGGATCCTCCTGGCTGCCAGTTTGTGCCCTCTGCCCCTTGTGCTGTCCCTGGGCACCACTGAGCAGAGCCTGGCCCCAGCCTCTTGCCCCCCACAGCTCCTTTAGCTCTTGCTGAGCATTGCTCAGCTCCCCTCTGGGGCTGCTCCTCTCCAGGCTCTCAGCCCCAGGGCTCTCAGCTTTGCTCCTCACAGAGCTGCTCTCAGCATCTTCCCAGCCCATTGCTGCACTCTCCCCAGCAGCTCCTTTGCCCCTCTTGAACTGGGGAGCCCAGAACTGGCCCCAGGACTCCAGCTGTGGCCTCAGTGGGGCAGAGCAGAGGGTGTAAAGACCCTCCCTTACCCTGCTGGCCACACTCTTCTTGCTGCACCCCAGGAGACCCCTGGGCCCCCAGACCTTTATTCCAGAGGTGTTTTCTCTTTCTGCCCCCACATCTCCTTTCCCAGGCATCACCCTGGTGCCTGGCCTGGGCTTTTCCCCACTGAGTCTGCAGCTCTAGTGCTGGGCCTGAGCCACCAGCTTGGATGGGAGAAAGTTGGCTTTGCTTGGGCTGTTTACTTCTTTCCCTCTCCTACGCAGAGGAATCCATTGTGGTTTTCCACCTCCCTTGGAACTGTTGCTGTTTCAATGTGGTTTCACTTGAATCCTAATTCTGGAGGGGAAGAAAGAAAAAGGGGGGGGGGGGTGTGGAAAAAAAGTAAAGAAAGAGCCTTTCAACACTGAGTTGATTTAATTTCTTCCCTTGGCTTTGTTTTCCATCAGAGCTGCCGCTGCTTTCCCTCAGCCAGGATGGAAACCTGTGTCCAAATCCCCCCCAGGAGATGTTTCCACTGACATCCTTCAAGAGGGGAGGGGGGAAATCATCATAGAATCAGTCAGGGTTGGAAGGGACCACAAGGATCATCTAGTTTCAACCCCACTGCCATGGGCAGGGACACCCCACACTAGATCAGGCTGACCAGAGCCTCATCCAGCCTGGCCTTAAACACCTCCAGGGCTGGGGCCTCAACCACCTCCCTGGACAACACATTCCAGGGCTTCACCACTCTCATGGGGAAGAACTTCCTCTTCACCTCCAGCCTCAATCTCCCCACCTCCAGCTTCATTCCATTCCCCCTAGTCCTATCACTGCCTGAGATCCTGAGCAGTCCCTCCCCAGCCTTCTTGCAGCCCCCTTCAGATACTGGAAGGCAACAATTAGGTCACCTCGGAGCCTTCTCTTCTCCAGACTGAACAGCCCCAACTCCTTCAGTCTGTCCTCATAGGAGAGGTACTCCAGCCCTCTGCTCATCCTCATGGCCCTGAACCTGAACCACCCTGAGCCTGAACCACCTCCACCACCACACACACAGTGCTGATGCTCTGGATGAGGCTGGTCTGTGCAAAGCCCCTTGGCCAGCTAAGGACTCTGAGCCTCATCTTCGAGTTTCTCGCAGGTTTCTATCTACATCCAACCATTCTGAGCTCCTGGGAGGAGGTGATGAGCCTCTCACTCCCAGAAGGACACTGAGGGGGCTGGAGCAGGTCCAGAGAAGGGCAAGGAAAGTGGGGAAGGGTCTGGAGAACAGGGCTGGAGAGGAGCAGCTGAGGGAGAAGGAAGCTGAGGGGAGACCTGGCTCTCTACAGCTCCCTGCAAGCAGGCTGGAGCCAGGTGGGGGTTGGTCTCTTCTCCCAAGGTACAAGTGATAGGACAAGAGGAAATGGCCTCAGGTTGCCCCAGGGGAGGTTTAGTTTGGACGTGAGAAGGAACTTCTTGACTGAAAGGCTTCTCAAAGCCTGGCCCAGGCTGCCCAGGGAGGTGTTTTGAATCCCCATCCCTGGAGGTGTTCCAGGACCCTGTGGCCACGGCACTTGGGGACCTGGTTCGGTGCCCTTGGCAGTGTTAGGGCTGATGCTTGGATTTGAGGACCTCAGAGGTGTTTTCCAACCACACCAATTCCATGATGGACCTGGTTCCCCCTGCTGACCAGCTCCTGCTGCCTCCCCACTGCTGCCCTGGCTGCAGGGGCTGTGAGTGGTGGTGGCAAGCCAGGTTATTCCTTGCCCCAGGCACCTTCCTCAGGCCGCCAAAGGCCATGCAAAACAAACTTTGCTGGGTTCTGTGGAACAGCAGCAGCAGGGCAGCTGTCAGGAAATCGATCCTGGGGGTGTTAATCATGGCCATAAATCAGCTGGAAACTCAGGACAGGTCGAAGGGAGCCAGGGGAGCCCTGGCAGCTCTTCGGGCCCCAGCGAGGAGCAAGTCATTTGCTGCCTGTTTTACAGCTTCCAGGAAAAGAATTGGATCCATATGGCAGCTCCCAGCCAAGGCTGGATGCTTGGAGATGGGAAAGCATCTGTCTGGAGGTTGGGGAGCACGTCAGAGCTGGCAGGAACATGTTAATTTGGTGCTTACCCTGATTATTTCCCTGCGTCACAGAGGAGGGGGTTGGGTGTTCTGTTTTCTGTTGGGTGGTTTTTTTCCTCCACAAAAAGAAGGTGGCAGCTTTAGCTTCTCAACTTGCCAGGGGTGGTCAGAGCTTCATCACCCTTTCAGCTCTTCACCCTCTTCAGCTCTTCACCCCCTTCAGCCTCTTCCTAGCTTTGGGGACAGGCATTGGCTGCAGCTCGCTCTGGGAGGGTGCACACCAGGAGGATGTCACAGCAAGCACAGCTTGGTGGGGTTGGAAGGGAGCTCTGGGGATCACCCAGCCCAACACCAAGGCAGGGTCACCTAGAGAAGGTCACACAGCCAGGGGGGGTTGGAATGACTCCAGAGACGGAGTCTCCACCACCTCTCTGGGCAGCCTGCTCCAGGCCTCCAGCACCCTCACACCAAACAACTTTCTCCTTCTCCTCAGGTGGAACCTCCTGGGTTCCAGTTTGTGCCCCTTGTTCCTTGTCCTGTCCCTGGGCACCACTCAGCAGAGTCTGGCCCCAGCCTCTTGCCCCCACAGCTCCTTTAGCTCTTGCTGAGCATTGCTCAGCTCCCCTCTGGGGCTACTCTTCTCCAGGATCTCAGCCTTTGCTCCTCACAGAGCTGCTCCAGGCCTTGATGACCTTGGTGGGGTTGGGTTGGTGCTTGTTCTGGATGACCTTGGTGGGGTTGGGTTGATGTTTGGTCTGGATGACCTTGGTGGGGTTGGGTTGGTGCTTGGTCTGGATGACCTTGGTGGGGTTGGGTTGGTGCTTGGTCTGGATGACCTTGGTGGGGTTGGGTTGATACTTGGTCTGGATGACCTTGGAGGGGTTGGGTTAGTGCTTAGTCTGGATGACCTTGGTGGGGTTGGGTTGGTGCTTGGTCTGGATGACCTTGGTGGGGTTGGGTTGGTGCTTGGTCTGGATGACCTTGGAGGGGTTGGGTTGGTGCTTGGTCTGGATGACCTTGGAGGGGTTGGGCTCCTGGTTGGACTGGATCTGAGCTGCCTTTTCCAACCCTAACCATTCCATGCTCCTCCTCTGAGGAGGAGCTGCTGGAGCAGCACCTTGGTGGCTGTAAGAGAGCCTTACTTAAAGCTCTCCTTTATTGCTATTCTGGTGGTGTTGCCTGGTGTTTGTTTGCCATAAAGGGAACATTCCTCCCCTTTGCAACCTGCCTCAATGAGCCAGGGAGGGCTGGTGGAGTTGTTTCATTAGGGCTTTTATTTCCCCCACCCCTCCAACTCCCAACCTTCTCTTTATTGTAACTGATTTGTTTTGTCCTGCAGTATTGCCTAACATTCCAGGGGCTCCTTTGGCTGAATTATTCAGCAGCAGATATTTAAATAATGCAGCAAAATTTCTCTCTCTCTTTTTATCACTAACCAGCAGGGCCAGGGAGGGGATTCTGCCCCTCTGCTCCGCTCTGCTGAGACCACAGCTGCAGCTCTGGGGCCAGTTCTGGAGCCTCTGTGCCAGGAAGGATCTGGAGGTGCTGGAAGGTGTCCAGAGAAGGGCCATGAGGAGGAGCAGAGGGCTGGAGCTGCTCTGCTATGAGGACAGACTGAGGGAGTTGGGGTTGTGCAGTGTGGAGAGGAGAAGGTTCTGAGGAGACCTAATTGTGGCCTTTCAGGATCTGCAGGGGGCTCCAAGAAAGCTGGGGAGGGACTTTTGAGGGTGTCAGGGAGGGATAGGACTGGAGGGGATGGAGCAAAAGTAGAAGTGGGGAGATTCAGATTGGCTGTGAGGAAGAAGTTGTTGCCCATGAGGGTGGTGAGAGCCTGGCACAGGCTGCCCAGGGAGGTGGTGGAAGCCTCCTGCCTGGAGGTGTTTGCAGCCAGGCTGGATGTGGCTGTGAGCAACCTGCTGTGGTGTGAGGTGTCCCTGGCCATGGCAGGGGGGTTGGAACTGGCTGAGCCTTGAGCTCCCTTCCAACCCTGACAGTTGTGTGACTCTGTGCTGCCTCCTGGCACTGGGATCACTGGAAGTGGCCACACTGTGTGGATAGGGCTTGGAGAGGTCTTGCTCTGAGTTAAGCTGGGGAGAATTAATGACTGGAAGGCTAAGGGCTAAGTAAAACAAAGCCACCAGCCAGAGCCCAGGTTTACTCTCTGCTCCAACCTGGACTATTGGGGATGGAGCAGCTCCAGGTGGATGCAGCTGCAGGCAGGGTTGGGCAGGGCTGCAGGCAGGGTTGGGCAGGGCAGGGCAGGGCTGGGCAGGGCTGCAGGCAGGGTTGGGCAGGGGCAGGCAGGGCTGGGCGGGCAGGGCTGGGCAGGGCTGCAGGCAGGGTTGGGCAGGGCAGGGCTGGGCAGGGCTGCAGGCAGGGTTGGGCAGGGGCAGGCAGGGCTGGGCAGGCAGGGTTGGGCAGGGCTGCAGGCAGGGCTGGGCAGGGCTGCAGGCAGGGTTGGGTAGGGCTGCAGGCAGGGCAGGGCAGGGGCAGGCAGGGCTGGGCAGGGTAGGGTTGGGCAGGGGCAGGCAGGGTTGGGTAGGGCTGCAGGCAGGGCTGGGCAGTGCTGCAGGCAGGGCTGGGCAGGAGCAGGCAGGGCTGGGCAGGGCTGCAGGCAGGGTTGGGTAGGGCTGAAGGCAGGGCTGGGCAGGGGCAGGGGCAGGCAGGGCTGAGCAGGGCTGCAGGCAGGGTTGGGCAGGGCTGAAGGCAGGGCTGGGCAGGGCTGCAGGCAGGGCTGGGCAGGGCTGCAGGCAGGGTTGGGCAGGGCTGAAGGCAGGGCTGGGCAGGGCTGCAGGCAGGGTTGGGCAGGGCTGCAGGCAGGGCTGGGCAGGGCTGCAGGCAGGGTTGGGCAGGGCTGAAGGCAGGGCTGGGCAGGGCTGCAGGCAGGGCTGGGCAGGGTAGGGTAGGGCTGAAGGCAGGGCTGCAGGCAGGGTTGGGTAGGGCTGAAGGCAGGGCTGGGCAGGGGCAGGGGCAGGCAGGGCTGAGCAGGGCTGAAGGCAGGGTTGGGCAGGGGCAGGCAGGGCTGAGCAGGGCTGAAGGCAGGGTTGGGCAGGGCTGCAGGCAGGGCTGGGCAGGGTAGGGTTGGGCAGGGGCAGGCAGGGTTGGGCAGGGCTGGGCAGGGTCAGGGTCAGGGCTGGGCAGGGTCAGGTATGGCTGCCTCCTCATCTGCATTCCTCGGTGCCTCCTCCTGTTTCCCGGGCTCAAGATGTGAGGCTGATCAAAGTTAATTCAATTTCAGCAAAGAAATTGATTAATGGCCTGGATTTAACCCAAATTCCCACCCTCCCCAGGCTGCCTGAAGCAGACCAACTGCCCCTGAGCTCCCCCTGCAGTGGGAGCAGAGGGGCAAAGCCACAGGGCAGGGATGCAGCAGGGGAGGGGGGATGGAAGCAGCACATCCAGAGGGACTTAGTTCAACAGCTTTCAATTAAACCCTCTCCAGACGAGTGCCCCCCAAAGGTTGTCCTCCCTGGGGTGCTGGGGGGGTTTTGGGGAGGTGGTGTGGTGAGTATCAGGGCTGGGATGGGGTGGGGATGTGGGGATCCTCCTCCTGCCCTACTTTCCCTTCCTAGGAGCTGGGGAGGAGAAGTGAGGTGCCGGCGGTGCTGGGCTGACCTGGTTTGGTTCCCCCCCCCAAGGACCCCACCAGGCAAAGCAGCTCAGTTGTGCCAGGCACATGGAATGTGGGTCAGGGTTGGGAGGGGAGCAAGGAACACCCTGACTAAAGCCATCTGCTGAAACCAGGCTGGAAACCCCTCCAGAATCCCCCTCCTGGGACAGCACAGAGGTTCAATGTCCAGGTGAAAGGCAGGGAGGGAAACCCCAGCAGTGCCCTCTTAACCCTGCCCAGCTGCCCACAGGGCTGGAGCTCAGCAGGCTGGCTCTGAGAGGGAGAGGAGAAACCCTTCCCCCCCCTCCAGTCTCTCCTCTGTTCCCTCTACAAGCACCTGGCTTGGGTGCTCTGCCCTGCACCCCAAAAATCCCCAGCACAGGAGATGCTCCTCCTGTCCTGAGCTCCTTGTGGTGTCCTTTGTTCCTTCCCAAAGCAAGCACAGCCTTTGGTGTGTGCCTCTGCCACCCCCTGACTCCTTCCAGGGAGTATCCACCCCCTGTGGCCCATGCAGCCCCCATGGTCCCCATGCAGCCTCCATGGTCCCCACAGCCTCCATGGTCCCCACAGCCCCCATGGTCCCCACAGCCTCCATGGTCCCCATGCAGCCCCCATGGTCCCCACAGCCTCCATGGTCCCCATGCAGCCTCCATGGTCCCCACAGCCCCCATGGTCCCCATGCAGCCCCCATGGTCCCCATGCAGCCTCCATGGTCCCCACAGCCTCCATAGTCCCCATGAAGCCTCCATGGTCCCCATGCAGCCTCCATGGTCCCCACAGCCCCCATGGTCCCCATGCAGCCCCCATGGTCCCCATGCAGCCTCCATGGTCCCCACAGCCCCCATGGTCCCCATGCAGCCCCCATGGTCCCCATGCAGCCTCCATGGTCCCCACAGCCGCCATGGTCCCCATGCAGCCGCCATGGTCCCCACAGCCTCCATAGTCCCCATTCAGCCTCCATGGTCCCCACAGCCTCCATGGTCCCCATGCAGCCTCCATGGTCCCCACAGCCCCCATGGTCCCCATGCAGCCTCCATGGTCCCCACAGCCTCCATAGTCCCCATTCAGCCTCCATGGTCCCCATGCAGCCCCCATGGTCCCCACAGCCTCCATAGTCCCCATGCAGCCCCCATGGTCCCCACAGCCTCTGTGGTCCCCACAGCCCCCATGGTCCCTATGCAGCCTCCATGGTCCCCACAGCCTCCATAGTCCCCATGCAGCCTCCATGGTCCCCATGCAGCCCCCATGGTCCCCATTCAGCCTCCATGGTCCCCACAGCCCCCATGGTCCCTATGCAGCCTCCATGGTCCCCACAGCCTCTGTGGTCCCCACAGCCCCCATGGTCCCTATGCAGCCCCCATGGTCCCCACAGCCCCCATGGTCCCCACAGCCTCCATGGTCCCCATGTAGCCTCCATGGTCCCCACAGTCTCCATGGTCCCCACAGCCCCCATGGTCCCCACAGCCCCTGGCTGGGAGAGGCCTTTAAGACCACAGAATAGGTGAGGTTGGAAGGGACCTCAAAGCTCATCCAAGTTCCAACCCCGCCCTCCAGCCCAGCTTGCTGAAGGTTTCATCCAGCCTGGCCTTGAGCACCTCCAGGCAGGAGACATCCACAAGCTCCCTGGGCAGCCTGCTCCAGTGTCTCCCCACCCACACTGTCAAGAATTTCTCCCCCATCTCCAGCCTCCATCTCCCCTCTCCCAGCTCAGATGCAGGCAAGGGCAGGGGGGAAGGGGCAGGGAGTGGTGGAAGTGGTTAGCAGCAGATGGAAGCGTTCAGGCAGGCAGGGAATGGTTTGTTCTTTCTCCCCATGGTGGCTGCAGGCTGATCCAACACTTCTGCTCCAAGACCCGTGGTGGTTCTGGCAAGGCTTGGGGAAGGGGGCTGCTGAAAGCTGAGGAGCAGCACAGATGTGCTCTGGGAGCCAGCAGCCTGATTGTTTCTTGCCTGAAGAGCTGCTCCTGGAGACATCATCTCCAGGCTGGGACTGGATGGCACCAAAGGGCCCTTCCAGGAGCAGGTGCTGGATGAGGGTGGGGGGGAGACACACTGGGGACAAATGAGGGAAATCTTGGCATTGATTTTTTTTCCCCATGGCCACCCTAAAGCCTGTCACTCCATCCTCCTCTTCCTCCTCCTCTGAGCTCACTCTAGGAGCATTTTCCAGAGGATCCTTCAGGATGAGAGTTGGGGTTGGTTCAGCCTGGAGAAGAGAAGGCTCCAGGGACACCTTCTGGTGGCCTTTCAGGACTTAAAGGAGGCTGGGGACAGACTTTTGAGCAGGGTCTGTTGTGGCAGGACAAGTAGGGGGATGGTTTGAACTACAAGAGGCAAAATCAGACTGAGGAGAAGGAAGAAATGTTTGACACTGAGGGTGGGGAGAGCCTGGCTCTGGTTGCCCAGGGAGGTGGGAGCTGCCCCAGCCCTGGAACCACTCCAGGGCAGGTTGTGTGGGGCTCTGAGCAAGCTGCTCTGGTTGGGGATGTCCCTGCTGACTGCAGAGGGGGTGGGCTGGATGAACTTGAAAGGTTCTTTCTCCCCCAAAACATCCCAGGACTGTACGAAGCTCTGAAAAGCCTCCTGAGGCTGCCTGCAGCAGGTTTGCAGGTTCAGGTCCTTTCACAGCCACCACTCAGCCCCACCCTAACCAGCAGTGCAGACCTGGGCCCCCTCTGCATCCATGGCTGTGTGCCTCTGTCTCCTTCTCCACAGTGTGGCCACTTCCAGTGATCCCAGTGCCAGGAGGCAGCACAGAGTCACACAACTGTCAGGGCTGGAAGGGAGCTCAAGGCTCAGCCAGTTCCAACCCCCCTGCCATGGCCAGGGACACCTCACACCACAGCAGGTTGCTCACAGCCACATCCAGCCTGGCTGCAAACACCTCCAGGCAGGAGGCTTCCACCACCTCCCTGGGCAACCTGGGCCAGGCTCTCACCACCCTCATGGGCAACAACTTCTTCCTCACAGCCAATCTCCATCTCCCCACTTCTAGTTTTACTCCATCCCCCCAAGTCCTATCCCTGCCTGACACCCTCAAAAGTCCCTCCCCAGCTTGCTTGGAGTCCCCTGCAGATCTTGGAAGGCCACAATGAGGTCTCCTCAGAGCCTTCTCCTCTCCAGCCTGCACAACCCCAACTCCCTCAGCCTCCCTCATAGCAGAGCAGCTCCAGCCCTCTGTTCATCCTCATGGCACTTCTCTGGACACCTTCCAGCCCCTCAGACCCTTCCTGGCACAGAGGCTCCAGAACTGGCCCCAGAGCTCCTTGGAGGTCATCTGCAGGCTGCCCCAAAGCCTCTCCCCGAGTCCAGGAGCCAGCCAGGAGTGCAGGGAGGTTCCCTGTGGAGGAGACAGCTCCAAAGCCACAACTCATCTCCTTCAATCCCCCGAAGCCACTCGATCCCATCCCACTTCTCCAAGCAATTCCTGCTCGGGGAGCAAGCCAGCAGCAGCAGCAGAGCCCTATTAGCACTCAGCTCCATCCTGCTGCTCGTTCTGCTCCCCTTCCTTCCCTTCCCAGAATCAAATTAAAGCTCTGTTATTGGTTCCCTTTCTGTACACAACTCCTTGCACAATTAGTGAATCATTTGCAAGAGCACAAACTAATTGCCTGGCTCTGTCCTCACCCAGCCAAGCTTTCTGCTTTCATTTCTGCTGGCACTTAATTTTTATTAGGATCAGAGAGAGAGAGAGAGAGAGAGAGAGAAAGAGAGCAGAAGCTCGACTGAGCCACCACCAACAGCAAGAGTTCTGGGCCCCTCAGTGTAGGGAAGATGTTGAGCTGCTGGAAGATGTCCAGAGAAGGACAACAAAGCTGGGGAGGAGTCTGGAGCACAGCCCTGTGAGGAGAGGCTGAGGGAGCTGGGGTTGCTTAGCCTGGAGAGGAGGAGGCTCAGGGGAGACCTTCTTGCTCTCTACAACTCCCTGAAGGGAGGTTGGAGCCAGGTGGGGGTTGGGCTCTTCTCCCAGGCAGGCACCCAGCACCAGAACAAGAGGACACAGTCTCAAGCTGTGCCAGGGGAGGTTCAGGCTGGAGGTTAGGAAGAAATTCTTCCCAGCAAGAGAGACTGGCCACTGGGATGTGCTGCCCAGGGAGGTGGTGGAGTCCCCATCCCTGGAGGTGTTCAGGAAGAGCCTGGATGAGGCACTTGGTGCCATGGTTGAGTTGATCAGATGGTGCTGGGGGATAGGTTGGACTGGATGATCTTGAAGGTCTCTTCCAACCTGGTTAATTCTATTCTGTTCTAACACAACTCCCCCATCAGCTGGGGGCTCCAGAGCAGAGCTGAGTTCAGGCTGGAGAGCACCTGGGGAGAGGCTTTGCCCATAGCTGACAGCTCACTGCCTGCCCAGTGCTGCCCAGTGGCAGGGCACAGAGGTGACCTGCTGGGAGCTCATCTCCAAGTCCTCCTTTTCATTAGCTCCAAAGGATTTTGCTTTGCTGGAGGCTTGGCCATCACTTTATCCTCATGGCCAATGGTCTGCTGGGGTGAATGAAGGAGAATGTGACCAGCAGGGCAAGGGAGGGTCTCCTGCCCCTCGACTCTGCTCCAGTGAGGCTGCACCTGGTCTGTTGTGTCCAGTTCTGGGCTCTCCACTTCAAGAGGGACAGGGAACTGCTGGAGAGAGTCCAGGGGTGCAGAGGGGCCTGGAGCAGCTCTGTGAGGAGCAAAGGCTGAGAGCCCTGGGGCTGAGAGCCTGCAGAAGAGCAGCCCCAGAGGGCAGCTGAGCAATGCTCAGCAAGAGCTAAAGGAGCTGTGGGGGGCAAGAGCCTGGGGCCAGACTTTGCTGAGTGGTGCCCAACGACAGGACAAAGGGCAGTGGGCACAAACTGGAACCCAGGAGGCTCCAGCTGAAGATGAGGAGAAAGTTGTTTGTTGTGAGGGTGCTGGAGGCCCAGAGAGGTTGTGGAGTCTCCTGGTGTGGAGAGCTTCCAACCCACTCTGTGATCCATTGTGCTGCTGGGCAAGCTGCTGTGGGTGCCCTGCTGGAGCAGCAGGGTGGGGTTGGGTTCTGGGCTCCCCGGTTGCAGAGGGACAGGAAACTGCTGAAGAAAGTCCAGGGCAGGCTGGGAAGATGCTGAGGGGCCTGGAGCAGCTCTGTGAGGAGCAAAAGCTGAGAGCCCTGGGGCTGAGAGCCTGCAGAAGAGCAGCCCCAGAGGGGAGCTGAGCAATGCTCAGCAAGAGCTAAAGGAGCTGGGAGGGGCAAGAGGCTGGGGCCAGGCTCAGTAGAGACATGATAAGGGAGATGAAGTGGCACCCAGGAGGCTCCATCTGAGTAGGAGGAGAAAGTTGTTTGGTGTGAGGGTGCTGGAGGCCTGGAGCAGGCTGCCCAGAGAGGTTGTGGAGTCTCCTGGTGTGGAGATGATGATCTCCAGAGGTCCTTTCCCAACCCCATCCATGCTGGGCTCCTGGGATTCTACAGCAGATCACTGCTTTGGGCTGCTCACCTCTGAACCCATCTCCCCAGGACTGCCTCAGTGGGTCACACATCAGAGCTGGGATGGGGACCAGCAGCTCTGTGTTGGGTGGGAGCAGTGAAGTCTCCAAGCCTCCCTCTTCTCCTCCCACCACTCTGCTTTCCTCAGTCCCTGGCACACTCTGGTTGTATTTATGAGCAAAGCATTTGCCTATTAACCCTCACCTGAGCCACCACCATCCCAGCTTCCGAACCAAAGGTCGACGCTGCCCATTGCCTCTGATGGATTCCCCCAAAGCTCTGAGGCCCAACTCAATTGAAGGGGGCCATAAATCACACTAATTAAAGCCTCCTGAAAGCACACTCTGCCGCCTTCAGGGGCTGGCTGTGGTGTGTGGATGACCTCTTGGCAATCCAAACGTTGAGTGCCAGCTCCCGGAGGTTCCTCCTCGCAGACTTTGGGATAATTGATTTCCTGCTGCCTTTTTTCTTTATGGATGTCAGAGCCCTCAGAGCAAGGGGGTCAGCAGCAGGGAGGATGGGGTTTAATTAGCTGCTTGCCTTCCCACCCCTCCCACTGTGGTGCTGTGGATGGAGGGGGGGAGAGGCTGCATGTGGTAGCAAAGAGCAGGATCTGCTCCGCTTGCCCCGGTGACACAAATCTTGGTGCTGCCTCTTGCTCCTTGCTTCTTCCCCTCTGCTCTTCTGAGACTCCCCCTGCAGTGCTGCATCCAGCTCTGGAGACCCCCAGCACAAGCAGGACATGGATCTGCTGGAGATGGTGCAGGGAAGGGCACAAAGATAGAATAAACCAGGTTGGAAGAGACCTTTGAGATCATTGAGTCCAACCTATCATCCAACAGCAGCTGATCAACTAACCCATGGCACCAAGCACCCTGTCAAGTCTCTTCCTGAACACCTCCAGTGATGGTGACTCCACCACCTCCCCAGGCAGCCCATTCCAATGGGCAATCACTCTCTTTGGGAAGAACTTCTTCCTAACCTCCAGCCTAAACTTCCCCTGGCACAGCCTGAGACTGTGTCCTCTTGTTCTGGTGCTGGGTGCCTGGGAGAAGAGACCAACCTCTGCCTGTCTACAATCTCCCTTCAGGGAGTTGAGAGAGCAAGAAGGTCTCCCCTGAGCCTCCTCTTCTCCAGGCTAAGCCACCCCAGCTCCCTCAGCCTCTCCTCACAGGGCTGTGCTCCAGACCCCTCCCCAGCTTTGTTGCCCTTCTCTGGACATCTTCCAGCATCTCAACATCTTTCTTGAACTGAGGAGCCCAGAACTGGACACAGGACTCAAGGTGTGGCCTAACCAGTGCTGAGCACAGGGCACAATGACCTCCCTGCTCCTGCTGGCCACACTGTTCCTGCTGCAGGCCAGGATGCCATTGGCCCTCTTGGCTGCCTGGGCACACTGCTGGCTCCTGTTCAGCCTACCATCGACCACTACCCCCTGGTCCCTCTCTGCCTGGCTGCTCTCAGCCACTCTGCCCCCAGCCTGTAGCACTGCCTGGGGTTGCTGTGGCCAATGTGCAGAACCCAGCACTTGGATGTGTTAAATGATCAGAGATGAGCACCTCCCCCATGGGGCCAGGCTGGGAGAGCTGGGGCTGTGCAGCCTAGAGAAGAGAAGGGCTCCAGGGAGACCTCAGAGCAGCCTTCCAGTACCTGAAGGAGCTACAGGAGAGCTGGGGAGGGACTTTGGACAAGGGCTGGGAGTGCCAGGACCCAGGGCAATGGCTTTAGACTGGACATTAGGAAGAAGCTCTTTGCTATGAGGGTGGTGGAACACTGGCACAGGCTGCCCAGAGAGGCTGTGGACACCTCGTCCCTGGAAGTGTTTAAGCCCAGGCTGGATGAGGCCTTGAGCAACCTGGGCTGGTGGGAGGGGTCCCTGCCCATGGCAGGGGGTTGGAACTGGCTGAGCTTTAAGGTGCCTTCCAACAGAATCCACTCTGTGACTCCATGACCCCTTACACACTGGGAGTCCTGACTCTAACAGAGCATTTGGGGGGGGGAGGAGGAGTGGAGGTGTGATGAAGCTGTGAATAACAAGTGGCTGAGTGGGAACTGTTGTTTACCAAGGTGCTCCAGAGGGCAGCTTTGCCAGGTGGATTCCTGCTGGGAATGCTGGCAGAGGTTCACCACCTGCATCCCTTTGAAAGCAGCAGCAGCAGTAGCCCTGGTCCCTTCACTCATGAATATTCACAGGGTGGCTGCTGCTGCTTTACCCTGTGCTGTGCAATTACCATTTTAAAGGCTCTCAAATGTTTATCAGACTGGAGCAAGATCTGGAGAGGTGTTTGAGCTGGTGCCTGGGGGGTGATGGGTGGTGGGCAGCTGGGAGCATCCTCCTGCTCGTGGCTCTGCTGTCCTTGGCTGCATGAAGCTGCCAGGAAGGCTTTTGGGGATGGTGGTGGTGATGTCCTTCAAGTAGGACAAGGACTAGCTGGAGAGGCTGCAGCAAAGGGCTACAGAGGCTGAGGGGACTGAAGCATCTCTCTGGTGAGGCTGAGGGGACTGAAGCATCTCTCTGGTGAGGGGAGGCTGAGGGGACTGAAGCATCTCTCTAGTGAGGGGAGGCTAAGGGGACTGAAGCATCTCTCTGGTGAGGAGAGGCTGAGGGGACTGAAGCATCTCTCTGGTGAGGGGAGGCTGAGGGGACTGAAGCATCTCTCTGGTGAGGAGAGGGGACTGAAGCATCTCTCTGGTGAGGCTGAGGGGACAGAAGCATCTCTCTGGTGAGGGGAGGCTGAGGGGACTGAAGCATCTCTCTGGTGAGGTGAGGCTGAGGGGACTGAAGCATCTCTCTGGTGAGGGGAGGCTGAGGGGACAGAAGCATCTCTCTGGTGAGGGAGGCTGAGGGGGGACAGAAGCATCTCTCTGGTGAGGCTGAAGGGGAGGCTGAGGGGGGCATCTCTCTGAGGGAGCATCTCTCTGGTGAGGAGAGGCTGAGGGGACTGAAGCATCTCTCTGGTGAGGAGAGGCTGAGGGGACTGAAGCATCTCTCTGGTGAGGCTGAGGGGACTGAAGCATCTCTCTGGTGAGGAGAGGCTGAGGGGACTGAAGCATCTCTCTGGTGAGGAGAGGCTGAGGGGACTGAAGCATCTCTCTGGTGAGGTGAGGCTGAGGGGACTGAAGCATCTCTCTGGTGAGGAGAGGGGACTGAAGCATCTCTCTGGTGAGGAGAGGCTGAGGGGACTGAAGCATCTCTCTGGTGAGGTGAGGCTGAGGGGACTGAAGCATCTCTCTGGTGAGGAGAGGGGACTGAAGCATCTCTCTGGTGAGGTGAGGCTGAGGGGACAGAAGCATCTCTCTGGTGAGGAGAGGCTGAGGGGACTGAAGCATCTCTCTGGTGAGGTGAGGCTGAGGGGGGGACTGAAGCATCTCTCTGGTGAGGAGGCTGAGGGGACAGAAGCATCTCTCTGGTGAGGAGAGGCTGAGGGGACTGAAGCATCTCTCTGGTGAGGGGAGGCTGAGGGGACTGAAGCATCTCTCTGGTGAGGCTGAGGGGACTGAAGCATCTCTCTGGTGAGGAGAGGCTGAGGGGACTGAAGCATCTCTCTGGTGAGGGGAGGCTGAGGGGACAGAAGCATCTCTCTGGTGAGGTGAGGCTGAGGGGACTGAAGCATCTCTCTGGTGAGGTGAGGCTGAGGGGACTGAAGCATCTCTCTGGTGAGGAGAGGCTGAGGGGACTGAAGCATCTCTCTGGTGAGGTGAGGCTGAGGGGACTGAAGCATCTCTCTGGTGAGGAGAGGCTGAGGGGACTGAAGCATCTCTCTGGTGAGGTGAGGCTGAGGGACTTGGGGCTTTTTAGCATGGAGAAGAGCAGCCTGAGGGGGAATCTGATCAATGCTGATCAATACTCCAGGGGTGGGTGTTAGGAAGCTGGGGCCAGGCTTCATTCAGTGGTGCCCAGGGACAGGCCAAGGGGTAAAGGACACAAACTGGAGCATCGGAAGTTCTACCTAAACATGGGGAGGGATTTCTTTAATTGCAGGGTGACAGAGCCCTGGGGCAGGCTGCCCAGAGAAGTGGTGGAGTCTGCACTTCTGAGGACACTCCAAACCCACCTGGAAGTGCTCACAGGCTCACAGGTTACGAGGAACCTTCAGGAGTTATCACATCCAACCCCCCTGCAGTGAGCAGGGACACCTCCTGTGTGACCTGCCCTAGGTGTCCCCTGCCTTGCCAGGGGGGTTGGCCTGGCTGATCTCCAGAGGTGCCTTCCACCCCCTCCCATTCTGTGACTCTCTGATTCTCCTTCTCTCATCCACCCCAAAGGGCTTCCAGGCCTCCTCCCTTGCCATGAGCTTTCGAGTCCACAAGCAAAGGGCTGGGACAAACCCAAGGCCGCTCCAGGATTTCCCAACAGTACTCCTTGGGAAGTGAGAGGGAAGATGAGGCCACCCTCATCTCTCAGCCCACACCACCCCGGGGTGGGGGCAGGACACACACCTCGTGGAGACCCTCCTGGAGCTGCTATTAACAGCTCTGACACATCATCTGCTGGGAATTATCCAGCAAGCTCCACTTCCCATCCAGCTTCCCATGGGAGAGGTGTGAAAGGGTTTAAGGGGTTTGGGTTGGGTTTTTTTTTCCTCCTTTCCCTGATCCCAATTAAAATTAATTTGAAGCACAGAGCAAGCCAAGAACTGCTGCACAGAGGCGGGGGGGGGGGCTGTGGGAAGAGAGAAATGTTGCCCACCTGAGAGCTCCCAGGGGCTCTTAACACCGACATCACCTCCGAGCTGCTCCCCCAAGGCAGGAGGCAGCCTGCTGGGGGCTGCCTGTGCCTCTGAGAGCGTTTGCACGACAAAGGATAAAGAATGGAGCATCGTTTGTTTAATTGTTGCTAGCTCCCAATTAAAAAAGAGAGCTGCTCTTCCTGCTGGGGTGGGGAGGGGGAGAGGGGGTGGTGGGAAGCGGGGGGGAAAGGGACTCTGGCAGCTCCGGAGGAGAGCATGTGGCAGCACAGCTTGGGTTGCTCTTCCCAAAGTGCTGAGCAGCCAAAGGCAGGGCTGGGGAAGGGCTGGGGAGGGGGGAATGAGAAGATGATTGTGCAAAAGCTCCTGCTGCTTCCAAATGGGTTTGCATTGGGCTCCTTCCAGCGCTGCCTGGGAAGGTCTCCTGCCCGCCCCCGCTCCCTGCCGCAGCTGCTGCCCCACCGAGGCCAGGGCTGGGGTTTGCCCTGGCACCTACAGCAGCCAGACCTGCCTGGGGGGCTTTGCAGGCTTGGGTGGTCACAACCAAGCCAGGAATCCAGTTTTCTTCTCCTGGTCTCTGTGGGGATAGGAATAGGATAGGATAGGATAGGATAGGATAGGAGGATAGGATAGGATAGGATAGGATAGAATAGAATAGAATAGAATAGAATAGAATAGAATAGAATAGAATAGAATAGAATAGAATAGAATAGAATAGAATAGAATAGAATTAACCAGCTTGGAAAAGACCTTTGAGATCATCCAGTCCAACCTTTCACCCAGCACCATCTGATCAACTCAACCATGGCACCAAGGGCTTCATCCAGACTCTTCTTAAACACTTCCAGGGATGGTGACTCCACCACAGAAAGCTGTGGAAGTGTTCTCCTACTGGGAGTCTCCCTGTAGAATCATGGAATCAATTGGAAGGGACCTCTGGAGATCAGCCAGTTCAAGCCCCCTTGCCCAGGCAGGATCAACCAGGGCAGGCCACACAGGAGTGCATCCAGATGAGTCTTAGAAGGGACCTCTGGATATCAGCCAGTCCAAGCCCCCTTGCCCAGGCAGGATCAGCCAGGGCAGGCCACACAGGAGTGCATCCAGATGAGTCTTGAAAGCATCCAGAGAAGGAGACTCTAGAGTGGTTTGGGTTGGAAAAGAGCCTAAAGATCATCCAGTTCCAAGCCCACAGCACACATGTGGGAGGCTTTGTTCTCCAGCTTCACCAAGGACCTTCTGGAAAAGGTCTAACTTGGGGCTCCAGGCTTGTCCTACAGCAGATAGAGAAAAAGGGGAGAAGGTGGAGAGGAAAGGAGGAGCTGGAGAAGAAGGAGGAACCTGGAAAGGAATTGGGGAGCTGAAGAAGAAGGGGGGACCTGGAAAGGAGTTGGGGAGCTGGGGAAGAAGGAGGAACCTGGAAAGGAGTTGGGGACCTGGAGAAGAAGGAGAAACCTGGAAAGGAACTAGGGAGCTGGAGAAGAAGGGGGAACCTGGAAAGGAGTTGGGGAGCTGGAGGAGAAGGGGGAACCTGTAAAGGAACAGGGGAGCTGGAGGAGAAGGGGGAACCTGTAAAGGAACAGGGGAGCTGGGGAAGAAGGAGGAACCTGGAAAGGAATTGGAGAGCTGGAGGAGTGACCTGGAAAGGAACTGGGGAGCTGGGGAAGAAGGAGGGACCTAGGGGAGAATTTGGGATCTGGAGAAGAACAGGGACCTGGAAAGGAATTGGGGAGCTGGAGAAGAAGGAGGAACCTGGAAAGGAATTGGGGAGCTGGAGAAGAAGGAGGAACCTGGAAAGGAATTGGGGAGCTGGAGAAGAAGGAGGAACCTAGGGGAGAATTTGGGATCTTGAGAAGAACAGGGACCTGGAGAAAGGTCCTCTGAGGTATGTGGAGACCTTCTAGGCCACCCCAGGAAGGTCCTGCCTCCCTCCACAGCCCGGGGCTGGAGCAGAGCAGTTTGGCAGGGGAGGTTTGAAAGGCTCTTGTTGATTTCTGACTCAGCCCAGTGCCTGCGGAGAGGCTGCTTGGGAACGGACTCTGCTGGCTTCCCTTCACTTTCTTCCCCCTTCCCTGCGCATCAAAGCCTCCTTGGGTTATCTCCAGCCCTGTCAGGAGGGGATTTGTTCCTGCCAAGAGAGCTGCACGTTACAAGTGTCCTCTGAATGTGCAATCAGAGCAGGCAACTCCCCTTCCCCTCCCTTTCCCCGGGTGTCTGACTCGGGATCTTGTCGGTGATTAAGTTCAGTGTCTCATAAATTATGTTTCACCAAATTGCTACATTAATAAGGGGCTGGGCCTGCTAGGAGGATCATTAATTATAGATACAGTTTTTATTTCCCCTGCAAAATCGCCTCTGTGCCTCTCTGGCTTCATTATGCAGCTGCAGCAGCAGCAGCAGCAGGCAGTGGCTGAGTGGTAGGAGAGGGCTGAGGATGGGCTCGGAGTCAAGCAGAGCAGTCAGGAGGCACTTCAGCATCCCACTTGACAAGCTGCTTGCTCTAGGAGGGAAGGATTCATTCCCTGCCAAGGGTTCTGATCTGTGAGTTAGTTCCCAGCCTCAGCGCTCAGGGAAGGATGGAGGTGGATCATTGAGCAGCTGGGGCTGGAAGAGACCTTGGAGAGCATCAGGTCTTCACTGCTCGTCCCAGCACCGCTGCTGAGCCACTGCCACCGAGCCATGGCCCTCAGCAACACGTCCATGTGTCCTCTGAACACATCCAGGGATGGGGACTCCACCACCTCCCTGGGCAGCCTCTGCCAGGCTTTGAGAAAACTTCCAGTGAAGAAGTTTCTTCTGGTGTCCAACCTAAACCTCCCCTGGGGCCACCCGAGGCCATTTCCTCTTGTCCTATCACTTGTACCTTGGGAGAAGAGACCAATCCCCACCTGGCTCCAGCCTGCGTGCAGGGAGCTGTAGAGAGCCAGAAGGTCTCCCCTCAGGGAGCCTCCTTTCAGGGAGTTGGAGAGAGCAATGAGGTCTCCCCTCAGCCTCCTTTTCTCCAGGCTCAACAACCCCAGGTCCCTCAGATGCTCCTCATAAGAGTTTTGTTCTCCCACTCTTCTCCAGCCCAGGCTTTGATTGCCCGAGAGCAAAGTCAGGGCTAAGGTTCTTTAGCAGGGAGGGTGCTGGAGCAGCTGGAGGGGCTGCAGGGACCCCTCAAGAAGAATCATAGCCATAGAATCAATAAGGCTGGAAAAGACCTCAGAGATCATCAAGTCCAAGCTATCACCTAACACCTCCTGACAACCAAACCATGGCTCCAAGGGCCACATCCAAGTCTTACTTGAAGACCTCCAGGGATGGGGACTCCACCACCTCCCTGGGCAGCACATTCCAATGGCTAACAACTCTCTCTGGGAAGAACTTTCTCCTCCCCTCCAGCCTAAACTTCCCCTGGCACAGCTTGAGACTGTGGCCTCTTGTTCTGGTGCTGGGTGCCTGCCTGGGAGAAGAGCCCAACCCCCACCTGGCTCCAACCTCCCTTCAGGGAGTTGGAGAGAGCAAGAAGGTTTCCCCTGAGCCTCCTCTTCTGCAGGCTAAGCAACCCCAGCTCCCTCAGCCTCTCCTCACAGGGCTGTGCTCCAGACCCCTCCCCAGCCTTGTTGCCCTTCTCTGGACACCTTCAAGTCTCTCAATGTCCTTCTTAACCTGAGGAGCCCAGAACTGGACACAGGACTCCAGGTGTGGCCTAACCAGTGCTGAGCACAGGGCACAATGACTTCCCTGCTGCAGGCCAGGATGCCATTGGCCCTCTTGGCTGCCTGGGCACACTGCTGGCTCCTGTTCAGCTGCTGTCAATCAGGGCTCACCTCCAGGCTGTGTCTCTCAACTGGCTGCTCTGACCCTGCAGCAGCCCTTTGCACCTCAAAGCCTCCCTCACTGTGAGATGAGGTCAGGGTTTATGTGGGATCCCTCTCTTTGCAGGCTTTCTTGCACCACTGGCCATGAACTTCCTGAAGGACATCTTCAGCTTCCCTTCAGAGCAGCTGAAAGGGGAAATGATTTAATCAGGGACTACTTAGGCTGCAGGTTGGATTTCATTTAGCGGTTTGGGAGTGACAGAAAATGTTAACAGCTTTGACACCAAACCCCACCAAACCCAACCCACCCTGCAATTCACTTTTCCACCCTTTCAACTCCTTGTAATAAATCTGCAAGCAGGGAATTTATCATCTCTGGGGAAAGGTGGCTCTGGGAAAATCACAGAGTGGCTCAGGCTGGAAGGGAGCTCAAAGCTCAGCCAGTTCCAGCCCCACTGCCATGGGCAGGGACACCTCTCATCAGCCCAGCTTGCTCAGGGCCTCATCCAGCCTGGCCTGGAACACCTCCAGGGAGGGGGAAGCCACAGCCTCCCTGGGCAACCTGTGCCAGTGGCTCCCCACCCTCAATGCCAATGATTTCTTCCTCATCTCCAGTCTCAATCTGCCCTTTCCCAGCTCAAAGCCATTATCCTCTTGTCCTGGCACTCCCAGCCCTTCCCAAAAGTCCCTCCTCAGCTCTCCTGGAGCCCCTTCAGGTATTGGAAGGCTGCTGTAATGTCTCTCTGGACCTAGGGATGGATATTTCCACCCCCTATCCCTAGCAAGGACACTTCCACCCCATATCCCCTAGGGATGGACACAGCCACAGCCTCCCTGGGCAACCTGTGCCAGTGTCTCCCTACCCTAGTACTTATTCTATCACCTGACACCAGAGGGAAGAGACCAGTCCCCCCCTGGCTCCAGCCTCCTCTCAGGGAGCTGTAGAGCCCCAAAAGGTCTCCTCTCAGTCTCCTCTTTTCCAGGCTCAACACCCCCAGCTCCCTCAGCTGCTCCTCCTCAGCCCTGTTCTCCAGACCCTTCCCCAGCTTCCTTGCCCTTCCCTGGACCTGCTCCAGCTCCTCAATGCCCTTCCTGGAGTGAGGGGTCCAGAACTGACCCCAGCAACCAAGCTGTGGCCTGTCCAGGGGGGCAATCACATCTCTGGTGCTGCACTTTTTCACTGGCAGCTCTATGAGAGGCTCTTCCTCCCCAGCCAGCCCCAACCATCCTCCTCATCCATCACACCTGAAAGCTGCCTCCAAGGGGGAGCAGCTCCCACTCAGGGGGGTGCCCTGGGGTTCCAAACTCTGCTCTGCAGGATATTCCCTCCTGTGCTCCCAGCACTTGGCAGCACACACAGAGGCAGGGAGGCAAATCCTCCTCCTCCCCTGCTTCTCATCAAAGATTTAGCAGCAGAGAGACAAAGATATTTGCAGTGAGCTCACCAAGGCTCATGGTCTTTGCAGGAGACACTCCAGTGCACTTAGGAGTGCATTAGGAAGCACTATCAATATTTAAAGCTGGCCTCTTGTTGCCCAAATAAACGAGCCAGCTCCAGCAGCTCTTGCCCTGCTCACTCTTTCCCCCTTGCCTTAACTCAACCAGCCCTTGGAGCCCCTCCCCTGGATTCCTCCTCTCTGGAGGGCTTTGAAAGCCATGAAGCTGTGGTGTTGAGGGACAGGGGTCAGTGGTGACCTGGCAGTGCTGGCTGAGCATTTGGACTTGATCCATAGAATGGGAGGGGTTGGAAGGGACCTCCAGAGCTCATCCAGTCCAACCCCCCCTGCCAGAGCAGGGTCAGCCAGGGCAGGGCACACAGAAACACATCCAGGTGGGGCTGGAAAGTCTCCAGAGGAGGCTCCACAACCTCTCTGGGCAGCCTGCTCCAGGCCTCCAGCAGCTTCACACCAAAGAAGTTTGTCTTCATGTTGAGGTGGAACCTGCTGGGTTCCACTTTGTGTCCATTGCCCCTTGTCCTGTCAGAGGACACCACTGCAAAGAGCCTGGCCCCTGCTTCTTGCCACCCATCCCTCAGAGATTTGCAAGCACTGAGCAGATGCCCTCTCAGCCTTCTCCAGGCTAAGCAGTCCCAGGCCTCTCGGGCTTTCTTCATAGCTGAGGTGTTCCAGTCCCTTCATCATCCTCCAAGGTCCTGCTGAACACTGTCCAGTAGATCTCTGCCCCTTTTGAACTGTGGAGCCCAGAACTAGACCAAATACTCCAGCTGTGGCCTGTCTAGGGCTGAGTGGAGGTGGAGGAGAACCTCCCTTGCCCTGCTGGCCACACTCTTCTTCATGCCCCCCCAGGACAGCATTGACCTTCTTGGCCACAAGGACCGTGGAGGTCTCTTCCAGCCTGAGCACCTCCTCCATTGATCACTCCAGGGCTCTTCTGCACTGCTGGCTGTCTTTGGCCCTTTGCTCTGATTTTCTCTTCCTCCTTTTCTCCTCCTCCTCCTCCCTGTGGATGCTGTGCAGTGACAGTGATCATCTGCAGTGCACAGCACCCCCTTGCACGCTGGGACCAGGACCTTGGGCCCATCAGGGGAGAGTTATTGGAAGGGAAACAACTCAGCTGCCTTCAGGGAATGGTTCAACCCCCAGAGGAAATGCAGGAGACCACAAAACTTTCCCCTCTTCACTTGGCAGATGAAATGATTGATAACCCCCCCCAATAGGTGGCTCTGATTCAAACCTCCCTGACTGACCTGATCCCCTTGGGGACCTGCATGGCCTCAGCAGCCAGCATGGGAACCCCTGATGCATGGAAACTCCTTTGGCTTCCCAGCCCAGTCCCAGGGGTGAAGTGGTTCCTCCTGCTTCCTGCAGGGGCTGGGTTGGCCCTGGAGCTGCTCAGAGCTGTCATGGTGTCACCAAGCCTGGTTAGTCTCCAGTGACTCCCTGCTCCCAGCCCCACTCAATGGCAATGATTGCAGGTGGCACAGGCAGGTTTTCAATTAACTGCCCTATATAATTTTATGTTTCCAGGCCACTTGTGTGTGGTGTGTGCATAAACCTTGGGAAATGATGGCCCCAGGCAGACAGGAGCCATGAATTCAGTTTTAAGAGGACATGGCTGGGAGCCACAAAATCTGGAGTTTGTTTCCTGCTCTCATGGAGAATCTCTTGTGGCTTTGGCTCCGAGTGCCTGAGGCCCTCTGGGACCCCAGATCCACGTCACTGAAGTGAGGAACCCCAGCATGGGGGGGTGGGAGGGGGTGGGAGGGAGCTCTGGAGATCAGCTAGAATCAGGGAGGCATAGAATCAGAGAGGCATAGAATCATTGAGTTATATAACCATGGAGTCATATAATCATAGAATCATGAAATCATAGACTCACAGAACTGTCAGGGTTGGAAGGGACCTCAAGGCTCAGCCAGTTCCAACCCCCTGCCATGGCCAGGGACACCTCACACCACAGCAGGTTGCTCACAGCCACATCCAGCCTGGCTGCAAACACCTCCAGGCAGGAGGCTTCCACCACCTCCCTGGGCAACCTGGGCCAGGCTCTCACCACCCTCCTGGGCAACAACTTCTTCCTCACAGCCAATCTCAATCTCCCCACTTCTAGTTTTGCTCCATCCCCCCCACTCCTATCCCTCCCTGACACCCTCAAAAGTCCCTCCCCAGCTTTCTTGGAGCTCCCTGCAGATCCTGGAAGGCCACAATTAGGTCTCCTGGAGCCTTCTCCTCTTCAGACTGAACAACCCCACCTCTCATGGAATCATAGAATCATAGAATCATGGAATCAGAGAGTCATAGAGTTACAGAATCAGAGTCATAGAATTACAGAGTAATAGAATCAAAGAATCACAGAACCAGAGTCACAGGATCAGAGAATCATAGTCACAGAATCATAGACTCATGGAATAATAGAGTCAAAGACTCATAGAACCATGGGATGGGATGGGATGGGATGGGATGGGATGGGATGGGATGGGATAGAATAGAATAGAATAGAATAGAATTAACCAGGTTGGAAAAGACCTCAGAGATCATCCAGTCCAACCTATCCCCCAGCACCATCTGATCAACTCAACCATGGCTCCAAGTGCCTCATCCAGGCTCTACCTAAGCACCTCCAGGGATGGGGACTCCACCACCTCCCTGGGCAGCACATCCCAAGGGTCAATCTCTCTTGCCGAAAAGAACTTCTTCCTCACCTCCAGCCTGAACTTCCCCTGGCACAGCTTGAGGCTGTGGCCTCTTGTTCTGGTGCTGGGTGCCTGGGAGAAGAGACCAACCCCCACCTGGCTCCAACCTCCCTTCAGGGAGTTGGAGAGAGCAAGGAGGTCTCCCCTGAGCCTCCTCTTGTGCAGGCTAAGCAACCCCAGCTCCCTCAGCCTCTCCTCCCAGGGCTGTGTTCGTCATCCAGGCTCTTCCTAAACACTCCAGGGATGGGGACTCCACCACCTCCCTGGGCAGCACATCCCAGTGGCCAATCTCTCTTTCACAGAGTCATAGAACCATGGAATCATAGAATGATAGAATCAAAGAATCATAGAAGCATAGAATTATAGGATCAAAGAATCATGGACTCAGAGTCAGGGTCAGGGAATCAGAGAATCAGAGAATGGTCTGGGTTGGAAGGGACCTCTGGAGCCCATCTGGTCTACCTCCACCCACTGCAGGCAGCAGGGACATTTTCAACTAGATCAGGTTGCTCCAAGCCCCATCAAGCCCTCCAAGCACAGGGCCTCCACCACCTCCCTGGGCAACCTGCTCCAGTGTTCCACCACCTGCACAGCAAGGAACTTGTTCTTCATGTCCCAAAGCCCCTTCCAAAAGTCCCTCCCTAACTGTCAGATCCTTCTTTCTCCCTTTCCCCTTCCACTCCTTGCCACAAGGAAAAGCTGCTGGTGCTGTGCATATTTGTTGGGAGCTGGAATAAATGAGGGTCTGAGGCTTTTCCCCCATGACTGATGGACACAGGGATTAGTTTAAGCAGGAGGGGAAGCTAAGTGGTCTGGCTTGGACCACAGCACATTCATCAAGGTGACAGGGGCTGACTCCTGCCTGTGCTGGGAACCTTTTTCCTCTTGGACACGAACAAACCAAACCAATCAACCCCCCACTTTGAATCACTAAAATATACATAGAGCCCCCAGCCACTCCTCCCAGGATCAGAGAGCTGCTTGGGCTGGAGAAGCCACCTAAGGTCACCCAGTCCAAGCAGCAACCCAACCCCACCATGGCCACTAAACCCTGGCCCCAAGTGCCATGGCCACAGGTTTGCTGAACACCTCCAGGGCTGGGGACTCCACCACCTCCCTGGGCAGCCTCTGCCAATCCCTGCCACTCTTGCAGCAAAGAAATTGGTCCCAACATCCAACCTAAGCCTCCCCTGGCACAATTTCAGGCCATTTCCTCTCCTTCTGTCACCTGGGAGGGAGTTTGAATGGGAGAGCCCCTGGACAGAGACCACAAGCAGGAGATTCCCCCAGGCAAGGAGTGCAGCTGGGGCCATTGCTGCAGGACATCCATGGCCCCATCCATGGCCTGTTCTGTCCTGAGAAACAGGAATGGAGAGGTTTGGGGGGAAATAGAGGAAATAGAGCTGCTGCCCAGCTGGGAAAGGGCAGCAAGGAGATCAGAGAAATCCTGGGGAGCTCACAGCAGCACTGGGGAGCTCCCAAAGGAGCTGCCACGATGCCAGCAGCCATGGCAGTGCCCCTTCCAGCCTCCCTGGAGCAGTGTGTGGGCACATCCTGTGCTGGCACCAGTCCTGCTGTGGGACAGGGGCTGAGCAGGAGGGCTGATTAAAGCTGGCACAGCCCCAGCGAGCTCCTGCTGCTAACCCAGCCTGGCACCAGCAGAGAGAAGAGTCCAGCGCTGCCTTAAACCTCTGCTTTAAGCCTGGGGGCAGCGGGGGTGGGGAGGGCTTAAACCTCTCCCCTGTGCCAGGTCTGCTGCTCTGCCTGGCTGGGTTAGCATCCCCTGCTCCTCTTTGCCAGGGGGGAAGCGGTGTGCAGGGAGCTGCTCCTCTTGCAGGGCTCTGGGGCTGTGTTTTCCCTCCCCATATGTCACAGGACAGGATGCCTCCACCGCGTGTTTAGCTATTGGCTCTTCTGGAAGGCTTCCACAGCCCTTCTTTGTAAGGTCTCTCCACCCCCACCCCCCTACACACACACACACTTCGGCAGATCAGTAGCACAATCATCACTGGGGCATGAAATAAGACCTGAGGAAATGTGGCTGAGAATAATTTACCTACCACACGGCATGAACCTGCCGGGAGAGAAACCTTCGTGCTGCGGGAAGGAGGCAGCCTCTCCCCCCGCGGCTCTCCCGGCTCACAAACCCACCCCCCCCCCCGGCTCCTGTAGCTTTGGAGCAGCCTCTTCATGCCACGCCGAGGATGATTCTTCCTGATAGTCCTTAATGCCTTCTCCACAGGCTGCCGAGGGAGGGTTTTCCCCTCTCCCCATCTCCTCTTGTTTACATCAGGTGCTGGCTGCAGCTTCCCCAGGGCATTTTCGTGGTGCCCAGGATGGACAGGAGGGAGGGGGTGGAAAAAAAGGCCGTGGAACCATCTCAAGAAAGCCAAGAAGCTCCCAAACCCCCAGCCAGGAATTTTGGCCCAAGGTCTGTGGGAAACTTGGCTTTAGTGCTGCAATTCATCAGCTTGGAGAGTTGAGTGCATTGAAGTCTCCCAAGCCTCCCTCTTTCCCTCCCACCACTCTGCTTTCCTCAGGGGTAGTGGGCACAAGCTGGAGCCTAGGATGTTCCATCTGAAGAGGAGGAGAAAGTTGTTTGGTGTGAGGGTGCTGGGGCCTGGAGCAGGCTGCCCAGAGAGGTTGTGGAGTCTCCTTGAGTCTTTCAAAGCTCTATCTGGATGAGTTCCTGTCTGACCTCCCCTGGGTGAGTCCTCTCTGCCGGGGGGGTTGGACTGGATGACCTCTGGAGGTCTCTTCCAACCCCTCCTGTGCTGTGATTCTGTGATAAGCTGGGGAGGGAGGCAAGACACAGATGAGGAAATGAACAGCAGGGCTGGAGAGGAGGAGAGTAAGAGAGATGGGAGGCAGGGACCCAGCTCAGCATCTTTACTGATGCTGCTCACACCCCTGGCCCCATCACGGTGTCACACAAGCACTGGCACCCTCTCCATGCTCTCCATGCAGGGAGATTGGCAGTGACCTTTAAATGTCACTTCCAAATGCCAGCCCTAGCTAAGTGGCTACAAAACGCAGTGGTTATGCTCTGTGATGGGGAGCAATAGGCACCAACCACTCACCTCCTGCTGGGAGCCAGGCAGGGCTGCTGGGAGGAGCAAAGAAAGCCCTTGGGCTCTCCAGGACCACCTTGTCCTCCACCCAGCATCAGCAGACAGGCTTCATCCTCTCATCCCTGCATCTTCTCATCCTCATTCCACAGGCAGCTGGAGCCCAGGAGGTTCCCTCTGAGCAGGAGGAGAAACGAGGGGCAGAGGGCACAAACTGGAGCCCAGGAGGTTCCCTCTGAGCAGGAGGAGAAACAAGGGGCAGAGGGCACAAACTGGAGCCCAAGAGGTTCCCCTGAGCAGGAGGAGAAACAAGGGACAGAGGGCACAAACTGGAGCCCAGGAGGTTCCCTCTGAGCAGGAGGAGAAACAAGGGTCAAGGGACACAAACTGGAGCCCAGGAGGTTCCCTCTGAGCAGGAGGAGAAACAAGGGACAGAGGGCACAAACTGGAGCCCAGGAGGTTCCCTCTGAGCAGGAGGAGAAACAAGGGACAGAGGCACAAACTGGAGCCCAGGAGGTTCCCTCTGAGCAGGAGGGAAACAAGGACAGAGGGAAACAGGAGGGGGCAGGAGGAGAAACAAGGGACACAAACTGGAGCCCAGGAGGTTCCCTCTGAGCAGGGAGGAGGGACACAAACTGGAGCCCAGGAGGTTCCCTCTGAGCAGGAGGAGAAACAAGGGGCAGAGGGCACAAACTGGAGCCCAGGAGGGTCCACCTGAAGAGGAGGAGAAAGTTGTTTGGTGTGAGGGTGCTGGAGGCCTGGAGCAGGCTGCCCAGAGAGGTTGTGGAGGCTCCTGGTGTGGAGAGCTTCCAACCCCCCCTGGGCATTGTGCTGCTGGGCAAGCTGCTGTGGGTGCCCTGCTGGGGCAGGGGGCTTGGAGTGGATGATCTCCAGAGGTTCCCTTCCAGGACCCCAGCAAAGCAAGGACCTGCAGTGCAGGATGAGCTCCAGAGCTGCCTCCCATTCCCCTCATCAGGTTTGGTCTCTTGCACTACAAATGATGAGGGATCTGGGAAAAAACCCCATGCCCAAATCCACCTTTTTCTGCACTCAAGGGAGAAGCAAAGGACTCCAAAGATGTTCTCTTTTTTCCCCTCTCTTATTTTCCACTTCTTTTCTTCCTTTTTCTTTTTCCACAGATATTTTTTTAGTTTCTTTTAGTGTTGTTGGGTTTTTTTCTTCCTTGTGAACACTTTCAAAGTTAATTTCAAAAAAGGCTGGGAACACTTGAGAGTTTTAATTAAGCCACTGCCTGGGGAAAGACAATTTGTGGAGCCAAAGCCTCTCACTTTCCACTGGATACTTATCTGCCCCCAGCCCCGGGGTGGTGTCGCCGGTGCCGGCGTGCCCAGGGACTGCAGCAGCAGCTCCTCCACTGAGCTGATTTGCTGTGCCCACAGAAACCCACCCAAGTGCCACCTTCCTTTTGACCTGCTTGGCTGGCCTCAGGTGGGGCTGCAGGAGGATGGAGGAGTCCACTCCAACCCCCTCTGCTCCAGCAGGGCACCCACAGCACCCTGCCCAGCAGCACAATGCCTGGGGTGGGGGTTGGAAGCTCTCCACAGAAGGAGACTCCACAACCTCTCTGGGCAGCCTGCTCCAGGCCTCCAGCACCCTCACACCAAACAACTTTCTCCTCATCCTCAACTGGGGTCCAGTTTGTGCCCCTTGCCCTGTCCCTGGGCACCACTGAGCAGAGCATGGCCCCAGCTTCTTGCTCCCCACAGCTCCTTCAGCTCTTGCTGAGTGTTGCTCAGCTGCCCTCTGGGGCTGCTCTCCTCCAGGCTCTCAGCCCCAGGGGCTCTCAACCTTTGCTGCTCACAGAGCTGCCCCAGGCCCCCTCCTCCCTTCCATGCTGTTGGTGCTGTGGTTTTGCACTGTTCCCTGCACCCTCTGGAAGCAGGAGGGAGGCTGGAGGGAGCTAATTAAGCATTCTGTCCTCTTTTTTGCCTCAGAGATGCACTGCAGAAACCGAAGCCTATTGAATCTTCAAGCAGAACTCTTATTAATTTTCTGGGGGAGATAGGAGAATAATTGCCTGGAAACCTCTTTAAAGGATGGCAGCAGATTGTCTCCTCACCCTGAACTTCATTTATATTGACTTCTCTATTTTTGTTTAGGGAAGGTGAGAACCTGGCCTCTGATGTTTGGGTAATGCCTTCAAAACGGGGGGGGGGGTTAGGTCCCCACTCAAGGATTTGCCTTGAGCTGGGTCAGATGAGTGAAAAAAACTTATAACAAAGCAGCACCAATGATGTCAAAGGCAATGCTGAGAGGCCTGGAGCAGCTCTGTGAGCAGCAAAGGCTGAGAGCCCCTGAGGCTGAGAGCCTGCAGAAGAGCAGCCCCAGAGGGGAGCTGAGCAATGCTCAGCAAGAGCTAAAGGAGCTGTGGGGGACGAGAGGCTGGGGCCAGGCTCTGCTGAGTGGTGCCCAGGGACAGCACAAGGGGCAAGGGACACAAACTGGAGCCCAGGAGGTTCCACCTGAAGAGGAGGATAAAGTTGTTTGGTGTGAGGGTGCTGGAGGCCTGGAGCAGGCTGCCCAGAGAGGTTGTAGAGTCTCCTTGTGTGCAGAGTTTCCAACCCCTCCTGGGCATTGTGCTGCTGGGCAAGCTGCTGTGGGTGCCCTGCTGGAGAAGGGGGCTTGGAGTGGATGATCTCCAGAGGTCAGGACAGGGTCTGGAGAACAGGTCTGGGGAAGAGCAGCTGAGGGAGCTGGAGTTGTTCAGTGTTGAGAAGAGAAAGCTGAAGGGAGACCTCATTGCTCTCCACAACTCCCTGAAAGGTGGCTAGAACCAGGTGGGGGTTGGGCTCTTCTCCCTAGCCTCAGGTGACAGAATGAGAGGAAATGGCCTGAAATTGTGCCAGGGGAGGGTTAGGTTGGAGATGAGGAAAAACTTTGCTGCAAGAGTGGTCAAGGATTGACACAGGCTGCCCAGGGAGGTGGTGGAGTCCCCAGCCCTGGAGGTGTTCAAGAAACCTGTGGCCATGGCACCTGGGAACAGGGTTGGGTGGCCATGGTGGGGTTGGGCTGCTGGTTGGGCTGGATGACCTTAGAGGTCACTTCCAACTGAAGCAATTCTATGGTGATCAACACTTCCATAAGCATCTACCAATCCAGACAACCAGCCAGCCAGCCATCCTTCCATCCATCCATTCACCTATCCATCCATCCACCCATCCATCTATTTATCCATTTACCTATCCACTCACACATCCATCCATCCATCCATCCATCCATCCATCCATCCATCTGTCCATCCATGTATTTATCTATTCATCCATCTATCCATCTATTCATCCATTCATCCAACCATTTATCCTTTCATCCATCCATCCATGTATTTATCCATTCATCCATCCATCCATCCATCTATTCATCCATCCATCCATCCATTAATGTATTTATCCATCCATCCATCCATCCATCCATTCATCTATGTATTTATCCATCTATCCCTCCATCCATGCATTTATCCATCTATTTATCTATTCACCTATCCATCTATTTATCCAATCATGCATCCATTCATCCATCCATCCATCCATCCAACCATCCATCCATCTATCCATCCATTTATCCATCCATCCATCCATCCATTCATCTATGTATTTATCCATCCATCCCTCCACCCATGTATTCATCCATCCATTTATCCTTTCATCCATCCATCCATGCATTCATCCATCTATTTATCTATTCACCTATCCATCCATCTATTTATCCAATCATGCATCCATGCATCCATGCATCCATCCATCCATCCATCCATCCATCCATCCATCCATTTATCCATCCATCCATCCATCCATCCATCCATCCATCCATCCATCCATCCATTTATCCATCCATCCATCCATCCATCCATCCATCCATCCATCCATCCATTTATCCTTTCATCCATCCATACACCCATCCACCCAACCACCCATCCATCCATCCATCCATCCACCCATCCATCCATCCATCCATCCTTTCACCAACCCACCCATCCCTCCACCCACCCATCCCTCCCTCCCTCCCTCTCCCTGCCCATCATCTGCATGCAGATAGCTGGATGGAAGTGTTTGCAAATACCTCTCCCTGCATATGGGCTTGTTTCTGTTTAGCTCTATTTATACCCTCACACACACACACTCCCCACACACACACACACACACACACACACATGCATCTATAATTTCTCCCCCCTCCCCTCTTTGAAATATTAAAAGAAATGACATCTTTGCACAGAACCCAGACATTAATTCTGTTTCCAGGAGATTTGTCAAATCAGTGGTCTGTGTTTGCATAACAAGCTCTTTGGTTCTGCTGTGCTGAATATAAATTGCTGCCTTGTCAGGGCTCCAGATCAAAAATCATTGAGTTGTTGTTTGGGGGATTTTTTCTTTCCCTTCCCCCCACCCCTTCCCTCCCCCTTTGAAAGCAGAATCTCTCACATTGATTAAGATGTGCTTCATGGTTTGTGCAGCCATTACACCCTGAGCCATCAAAGCAGCTGCAGAAGCATAGAATTGTCAGGGTTGGAAGGGACCCCAAGGCTCAGCCAGTTCCAACCCCCCCTGCCATGGCCAGGGACACCTCACACCACAGCAGGTTGCTCACAGCCACATCCAGCCTGGCTGCAAACACCTCCAGGCAGGAGGCTTCCACCACCTCCCTGGGCAGCCTGTGCCAGGCTCTCACCACCCTCATGGGGAACAACTTCTTCCTCACATCCAATCTCAATCTACCCATTTCTAGTTTTGCTCCATCCCCCCAGTCCTATCCCTCCCTGACACCCTCAAAAGTCCCTCCCCAGCTTTCTTGTAGCCCCCTGCAGATCCTGGAAGGCCACAATTAGGTCTCCTCAGAGTCTTCTCCTCTCCACAATGCACAACCCCAAATCCCTCAGTCTGTCCTCAGAGCAGAGCAGCTCCAGCCCTCTGCTCATCCTCGTGGCCCTTCTCTGGACACCTTCCAGCACCTCCAGATCCTTCCTGGAACAGAGGCTCCAGAACTGGACCCAGAGCTCCAGCTGTGGTCTCAGCAGAGTGGAGCAGAGGGGCAGAATCCCCTCCCTGGCCCTGCTGGCCACACTTGCTGCAGCCCAGGCTCTGCTTGGCTCCCTGGGCTGCAAGTGCTGACTGCTGGCTCCTGTTGAGCTCCTCCTCCCCCAGCACCCCCAAGGCCTTTTCTTGAGGGCTGCTCTCCCAGCCAGTCCCTGCCCAGCCTGTATCAGTGCTTGGGATTGCCCTGACCCAGCTGCAGAACCTTGCCTTTGGTCATGTTGACCCTCATGAGGAAGGAAAAGAACAAGAACAATGGAGGGAGATGGATGTAGCCAAAGGGACTGTGGAAGCCAACCCATTCCCTGCCTCTAGCCCCAAATAAGTCCTTTGCAGAGGGAAGCAGAGGAAAATAGAATGACAGAGAAGTGGAAATGTGGGGAAATGGAACCATGGAATCATAGAGGAGTTGCATCATGGGAAGACAGAATCAGAGAGGAAGAGCAGCATAGGAAAATGGAATCATAGAACCAGAGAGAAACTGAATCACAGGGAAAGAGAGAAAGAGAATCACAGGAAAACAGAATCAGAGAGAAATAAAATCATAGGAGAATTGAATCATAGAGTAATAGAAAGAGAGAAAGACAGAATCATAGAATAAGAGGAAAATATCACAGAAGAATAAAGTCACAGAATCAAAGGGGGGCAGGGGGGAAACAACCCAGAAAAACAGAGTCCTGGAGTGATAGAAAAAGAGAGTCACAGAAAAACATAGTCATAGAATCACTTTGCTTGGGAAAGCTCTCCAAGAGCATCAAGCCCAACCAGCAAACTGTGAGTCCTGATCAAACAGAAAAGGATCAGCTCCAGCCTCCTTGCAGGGAGTTGTAGAGAGCCAGAAGGTCTCCCCTCAGCTGCTCCTCCCCAGCCCTCTTCTCCAGACCCTTCCCCAGCTTCCTTGCCCTTCTCTAGACCTGCTCCAGCTCCTCAATGTCCTTCTTGGAGTGAGGGGCCCAGAACTGACCCCAGCACTCAAGAGGCAGCCTCCCTAGTGCCCAGTCCAGGGACACCATCACTTCCCTGCTCCTGCTGCCCACACCAACGCTGCTCCAAGCCTTCTATCTCCTCACAAGCAAGAGGCACCAAGGCACAGTGGCTCTCCCAGGGCGCCTCTGCTGGCCAAATCACCTTCCCCACTGCAAAAGGGAGCGCTGCTCCTCGCCAGGCCTTGTCTTGCTGCAGCTCTGCAGCCTTGCTGGGGGCTGCCAAGCACAGGGTCATTTCTAAGCTGTATTTTTAGCTCGCTGGCACCTGCCCAGGAGGAGCGAAGGTGAGGCTTGCCAGCTCACTTGATGCAAGACTATGGAGTAGCAAGCAGATGGGCCCAGCTCCTGCTTGCTGACAGGGATGTGAAGAGAAGCTTAAATTAAAAGCAGCTCAGTTTTGGAGGGCTGGGTGCCTTTTTTTTTTCTCCCTTTCCCCTCTCTCTCTCTCTCTCACATCTTTTTGCCTTAGTTTGCAGAGAGGCACTGGGGAGCCAGCTCCAGCTCCACTTTAATTGTATTTCTTTAATTTTAGCAGCCAGAAGGCTTGAGGCAGAGCCACATGAAGGGGAAAAAAATGAAGAAGAAGGAGGAATTATGATTTGGGAGAATTCCTCCTCTTTTGTGTTGTTTACCTCTTTAAAGTGCACTTCCCTTGGTGCTTTTCCCCATTTGCAGCAGAGGAAGGACCCCCATGGAAAAGCAAAATGAGGGTTGAAAAGTCTCCTGTCCTGCTGGTGCAGAGGAGAGGCAGGGACCTGCTGGTGTCCTGGGGGAGGTGAGGGGTCTCTCATGCCATGGTGCTGTTATTTGATTGGAGAGAAAGGAGCTCCAGGAGGATTTGAGGTCAGATATTGAACCTGAGTGGAGTGCAAAGAAGCTTCAGGAAACACAACCTGGAGCAGCTGCCTGCCCTCAGCCCCTCCAGCCAGCAGCACTGCAGCACTCCTGCAAACCATCCGAGGCCCCCAAGCATGGGAGAGACCTTGAGGGCTGAGAGCTCTCCAGGGAACATCTTCCTGCCTAGAAATACTTCCACCAAAAGAAGATGCAGGACAGAGCACAGAGTTGAAAAGGCTGAAGAGAAGCTCTCTCCTGGGACTGTACAGCAGGGTTGGCTCCAGGAGTTGATCTCTTCTCGGGATCCCCTGGGAGAAGAGGTTCTACTGCCTGTCAGGAAAGATCAACTCAGCTTCTATCTGCTCCAAACGATCCCTGATGTGGTTCCCTCATTCAAAGGGCAACTGGAACCCAGTTTTTTGGTCATTTCAACCTGGTCCAGTGGAAGGTGTCCTTGCCCAAGTGATTCCACAACTCCATGACTCCATTTCTCTGGTTCCATGATTCCATGACTCCATTTTTCTCAATCCATTACTCCATTCCTCTATGATTCCATGATTCTGATTCCACTTCTCTGCCTCCATGACTCCATGACTCCATTTCTCTGCCTCCATGATTCCATGACTCCATTTCTCTGACTCAATGACTCCATTCCTCTAATTCCATTATTCTCACTCTATTTTTCTCAATCTATGATTCCATGACCTTATTCCTCTGATTTCATGCCTCTATGACTCCATTCCTCTGACTCCACGATTCTGTGACTCCATGTCTCCGATTCCATGACTCCATTTCTCTAATTCCATGATTCTGTGACTCAATTTTTCTCAGTCCATGATTCCATGCCCTTATTCCTCTGATTCCGTAACTCCCTCACTCTGACTCCATGATCCCACGACTCCATTCCTCTACAATTCCATGACTCCATTTCTCTGATTCCATGATTCTGACTCCATTTCTCTGACTCCATGATTCCATGACTCCATTTCTCTGATTCCATGACTCCATTCCTCCAATCCCATGATTCTATGACTCCATTTTCCTCCATTTCCTCCATTTTCTCCATTTTCCATGACTCCCTCATCCCAACTCCATGCTCCCACGGCTCCATTCCTCTATGATTCCATGACTCCCTCACTCTGACTCCATGCTCCTCCTCCCATTCCTCTGTGATCCCACGATTCCACAGCCATCTCCCTGTTGATTCCACCCCTCCACCCCTCAATTCCTCTACAACCCCACACCTCCATGACCACCTTTGCTCCAGCTCCACCTCTCCCCAGCCTTTTTGTTCTGCTCTGGGCTCCCCACCACCGGGCAGCTAATTCCTCTCCTCTCCTTCCCTCGTCGTTCCCCACCCCTGATTATCCTTCCCCCCCCCCCCCCCCCTTTCACACAACTGAGTTCTGCATTCCAGCTTCACTCACCTGGAAACCACTACATTTCCTGCTTGGTGCTGCTGAGATCCTGTCTCGCTGAGCAGCTTTAAATAAGACATTTGCTGAGCACAATCACCTAATTACTCGGAGTTTAGAGGCCATTGTATTTTTACACACTCGCTGACAATTGATTTTTGTGGTGCTTTTTTATTCCTTCAGGGAGGGGGGGAGTGGAAAAGGAGCAGGAAAGAACTGCAGTTGTTCCCCTCCCCCTTCCCCCCTCCCTACCTGCTGTTGGGTTTTGGGTCTCTGCCTTAACGTTTTTAGCAAGCAATCGATTTCTGGCCCCCGCGGTTGGATTCGTTCAGCCCCAGCCGGGAGGTGTGCAACGAGGAGCTGGAAGGGCACTGGAGGACTTGGCAAAGAGCTGCCACAAAGCAGAAGGTTTCTGCCTGGGCCAGGGGTAAGGCAGCAGCCAGGCAGCCCTGGGAGAAGGAGACGCTGGAGGAGAATCCCAGAACGGGTTGGGTTGGAGGGGACTTGAAAGATCGGCTTAGGGGGGGTTGGACTGGGTGATTCAAGAGGGGACTGGACATAGCATGGTTGGTGCCATGGTTTAGGCATGAGGTCTGTGGTGACAGGTTAGACTTGATGATCTTCAAGGTCCCTTCCAACCTTGGTGATTCTGTGATCTCTAGAGGTCCCTTCCAAGCCCTAACATTCTCTGATTCTGTGAGAGTCCAAACTCCATCTGCCATGGGCAGGGACACCTCACACTACAGCAGGTTGCCCAGAGCCACATCCAGCCTGGCCTTAAACCCTCCAGGGATGAGGTTTCCACCACCTCCCTGGGCCACCTGTGCCAGTCTCTCACCACCCTCATGGGCAACAACTTCTTCCTCACATCCAATCTCAATCTCCCCACTTCTAGTTTTGCTCCATCCCCCCCAATCTTATCACTCCCTGACACCCTCAGAAGTCCCTCCCCAGCTTTATTGGAGCCCCCTTCAGACACTGGAAGACCACAAGAAGGTCTCCTCAGAGTCTTCTCCTCTCCACACTGCACGACCCCAACTCTCTCAGTCTGTCCTCAGAGCAGAGCAGCTCCAGCCCTCTACTCCTCCTCATGGCCCTTCTCTGGACACCTTCCAGCACCTCCAGATCCTTCCTGGCACAGAGGCTCCAGAACTGGCCCCAGAGCTCCAGCTGTGGTCTCAGCAGAGTGGAGCAGAGGGGCAGAATCCCCTCCCTGGCCCTGCTGGCCACACTTCTCTTGCTGCAGCCCAGGCTCTGCTTGGCTCTCTGGGCTGCAAGTGCTGACTGCTGGCTCCTGCTGAGCTCCTCCTCCCCCAGCACCCCCAAGGCCTTTTCTTGAGGGCTGCTTTCCAGCCAGTCCCTGCCCAGCCTGTATCAGTGCCTGGGATTGCCCTGACCCAGCTGCAGGACCATCCTGCAGCCCAGGATGTGGTTGGTTGTGATTGGACTCAGTGATCCCAAGGTGATTCCGGGGTTGTTTCTGCCCTCCTCCATCAAGTCCTACCCCTTCCATAGTGGGATCAAAGCACAACCAATGGTGAGGAGAGTGTGATGGGGGTGGGGGTGTGTGAGCTGCCTTCTCCTTGCAGCCCCTCCTGCTCTCGCCAAGGCAAGCAGGGGAGTCCAACCCTAACGAAGGCTTCCTTTGCAGTCTGACAGAGCTGCGCAGATCTCCGCCAGCGAAGAACAAACAAGCTCTCCCTGCTTTGAATGCCTCTCTCCCTGCTCTGCAGCCATCTGCTTCTCCCGGAGGAAGGCAGGCTTCGCTTTCTCTCGCTTAAAGCCTCTCCAAATTGGTGGCAAACGAGCGGAGTGAAGGCGGCGGAGCCACACGGCCGTCCTGCAGCAGGCTTTGATGGTTCGCTGATGGTTCGCTGATGGTTTGCTGGGCTGCTGATGGCTTTGATGGGCCGCTGATGGCTTGCTGGCCCATCTGGTAACAGCCCCACTGCTCCTGCCCGCAGCCTGCCAGCCCCTGCCTGCAAACACAGGGGCTAAAGGCACCAGCATAAAGCAGTGCACCCCCAATGGGTTACTTAACGACACGTGTTGGCAGCTGCAGAGGGAAAAGAGCAGCTGAGGGACCTGGGGTTGTTCAGCCTGGAGAAGAGGAGGCTGAGGGGAGACCTTCTGGCTCTCTACAGCTCCCTGACAGAAGGCTGGAGCCGGATCTTCTCCTAAAGAACAAGAAGAAACAGCTTCAAGCTGCCCCAGGGGATGTCTAGGTTGGTCACGAGGAACAATTTCTGCCCCTTGAGAGTTGTTCAGGCCTGGCCCAGGCTGCCCAGGGCAGTGGTGGAGTCCCCATCCCTGGAGGGGTTTGAAAGCTGTGGAGCTGTGGTGCTGAGGACCATGGATTGGTGGTGCCCTGGGGGCAGTGCTGGGTTAAGGCTTGGACTTGGTGGCCTCAAAAATTCTCCTCCAACCCAACCCATTGCATGATTCACTGTTGTGAGATTTCTGGCTCTGTTGGGGCACTTTATTCCCCCAGGCTATAACAAGCCCTGAGGGGAGCCTGGAGCCTGCCTTACCTCTCTCTCTTTGCCTCAGTCTCCCTCCTGATGGGCTAAACCAGACACCAGCAATATTTCTGCTGACCACGATGGAAGAAGCAGAAGGAGCTGGAGCAGCGGGCAGGGTTTGTCTCCTGCCAGGTCTTGGCTTTCCAGCCAGGTAGGTCAGGCACAAAGGAGAAAAAGAAGGAGGGAAGGATTTATTTCCTCTCTAGTTCAAGACTGACAAGGACACAGCTTAATCTAGGACAGGCAGGCTTGAAAGCCTTCTGCTGCAAGGATAATTTATGGGGCAAATTTTGCCACACTGGTGTAAGCCTCCTTTGAGTGGATGGCACTGGCAGGGCTCATGATGAAGCAGAATCAAGGATGTAAATCAGCAGCAGCCCTGGAAAAGCTTCCTGGCATCCCCTTCTTGCTGCTGCAATCTCTGGCCCAAGCCAACAGCATCTCCATAAAGCTGTGTGGCACTGCATCAGGACCTTAGAGTGCCCCACTCTAAATCTGGAGAGGTGCTTGATTGGGATATTAATTATCAGGGCAAACAGAGATGCTCCAGAGGCCTTCCAGGGCTGGTGTTCAGCTGTGATGGAAATGTTCTTCTTGGCTGCTGATGGTTCCTCCATCCTTAGGCACGAGTGACAGCCCTGAATCCCCTCTGGTCTGAGTGCTGGCTGAGGGACAAGTGGCCCTGGAAGTGTTCAGAGCCAGGCTGAGTGAGGGACAAGTGGCCCTGGAAGTGTTCAGGGCCAAGCTGAGTGAGGGACAAGTGGCACTGGAAGTGTTCAGGGCCAGGCTGGGTGAGGGACAAGTGGCCCTGGAAGTGTTCAGGGCCAGGCTGAGTGAGGGACAAGTGGCCCTGGAAGTGTTCAGAGCCAGGCTGGGTGAAGGACATGTGGCCCTGGAAGTGTTCAGAGCCAGGCTGAGTGAAGCCTTGAGCAACCTGGTCCAGTGGGAAGTGTCCCTGCCCATGGTGGAGGCTTGGAACTGGATGATCTTTAAGGTCCCTTCCAAACCATTCTCTGCTTCTATGCTTTCTGAACCCCACTGTGAGATGCCTAGAAAGAGAAGAAAGGGCTGTGATGAGTTGGGTGAAGCCTCTGATCCCAAGCCCCGGGCTCTCAGGGGTCCCTGCTTGCACGGCAGAGGCCAAATGCCAGGCTGCGCTGCTGAAGTCTCTTTAAGGCAAGAGAAAAGCCAGACTGCACCTTTAGACCTATTTCCTGTTAATCTGTCATTAAAATACCAGCCAGGGGACAAAAATAGAGGCTCCATTCTTCATCTGGACAGCGGGGACCCATAAATTACTCAACTGTTTGGGCTGAAACGAGCTCTTTGTCTGGGGCTGAGCACTGACCCCCTGCTCCCTCCCCGCTCCTGGCTGGGGAATGGCTGAGGAAGGAGCAGAGCAAAAGTTGCAGCCACTAGATGGATAAGGAACTGGCTTGATGGCTGCAGCCAAAGAGTGGCTGTCCATGGCTCCATGTCCCAGTGGAGGCCAGGGACAAGTGGAGTCCCTCAGGGATCAGTCCTGGGACCTGTCTTGTTCAACATCTTTGTGGGTGCCATGGACAGTGGCATTGAGTGCACCCTCAGCAGGTTTGCTGCTGACACCAAGCTGTGTGGTGCAGCAGACACGCTGGAGGGAAGGGAGGCCATCCAGAGGGACCTGGACAGGCTGGAGAGGTGGGCACAAGCCAACCTCATGAAGTTCAATAAGAGCAAGGGCAGGGTCCTGCAGCTGGGTCGAGGCAATCCCAGGCACAAATCCAGGCTGGGCAGTGACTGGCTGGAAAGCAGCCCTGAGGAGAGAGACTTGGGGGTGCTGGTGGACAGAAAGCTCAACATGAGCTCTCAGTGTGCACTTGCAGCCCGCAAGGCCAATCAGATCCTGGGCTGCATCAGGAGAACTGTGGCCAGCAGGTCGAGGGAGGTGATCCTCCCCCTCTACTCAGCTCTGGTGAGACCCCACCTGGAGTACTGTGTCCAGTTCTGGAGCCCCTATGACAAGAGGGATCTGGAGGTGCTGGAAGGTGTCCAGAGAAGGGCCAGGAGGATGAGCAGAGGGCTGGAGCACCTCTCCTGTGAGGACAGACTGAAGGAGTTGGGGCTGTTCAGTCTGGAGAAGAGAAGGCTCCGAGGTGACCTCATTGTGGCCTTCCAGTATCTGAAGGGGGCTACAGGAAGGCTGGGGAGGGACTGCTCAGGATCTCAGGTAGTGATAGGACTAGGGGGAATGGAATGAAGCTGGAGGTGGGGAGATTCAGGCTAGATGTGAGGAGGAGGTTCTTCCCCATGAGAGTGGTGAAGCCCTGGAATGGGTTGTCCAGGGAGGTGGTCGAAGCCACGTCCCTGGAGGTGTTTAAGCCCAGGCTGGATGAGGCTCTGGCCAGGCTGATCTAGTGTGGAGTGTCCCTGCCCGTGGCAGTGGGGTTGAAACTAGATGATCCTTGTGGTCCCTTCCAACCCTGACTGATATTATGATACTATGATACCTTTCCCAACCCATCCCCCCGCGTACCGAGGAGCCACCTCTCCCTGCCCTGCTGCTTCCACCTCTCTGGAGAGCTTGTAGGGGGAGGGAAAACAAACCTCAGATCTGGCTCAGTTTGCTCAGCTTCTCGCAAATCTCTCTCTTTCCCTCCTCCTGTTAATGACATTGCCCTTCGGTCTGTCCTAACTTCAGGGACTGCTTCTGGGCTCTGCGTGCAAAGAGGAGTTTTGTGGCTGAAGGGAGTTCCCAAGTGAGTGGCTCCACTCCCTCCTCTGCTCTGCATGGATGTAGATGGGGAAGAGCTTCCCTCCTGAGCTTTCTCTCACCCAGCTCTGCTTGGAGGGTTCAGATCCTCACAGCTGAGGACTCTGTGATTCTGGAAATGTTGAGAAATCAGAGCATCAGAGCATTGTTTGGCTTGGGAAAGCCAAAGGTCATTGAGTTCAACCTTCAACCCAGCATCACCATGACCACTAAACCTTGGCCCCAAGTGCCATGGCCACAGGTTGCTGGAACACCTCCAGGGCTGGGGACTCCGCCACCTCCCTGGCCAGCAGCCTGTGCCAAGCCCTGACCACTCCTGCAGCGAAGAAATTGTTCCTCATGGCCAACCTAACCCTCCCCTGGCACAATTTCAGGCCATTTCCTCTCCTATCACCTCATGTTAGGGAAGAAGAGCCCAACCCCTAGCTGTCTCCAGACTCCTTTCAAGGAGCTGCAGAGAGCCAGAAGCTCTCTCCTCAGCCTCCTCTTCTCCAGGCTCAACACCCCCAGCTCCCTCAGCTGCTCCTCCCCAGTCCTGTTCTCCAGACCCCTCCCCAGCTTTGTTGCCCTTCTCTGGCCATGTTCCAGCCCCTCAACATCCTTCCTGGATTGGGGAACTCAAGAGTGAAGTCTAATCAAGGCAATTGGAGCTTGTGGGAGTGATTGATTTGGGAATAGGATTTGAGGCCATTTCCTCTTGCTGCATCCAGGCAGGTGTGAGGACTGTCCAGAAGCCAAGTCCCCTCCTACCCACAGCTCCTGGGATGGGAAGCTGCTTATCTAGGGCTGGTGGTTAAGGAGGTGAAGCCCTCCTGAGTGGCTCTGCAAGGGGTTGATTCATCAGAAAGACACAAATGAAGTCACCAGAGTGATTTCTCCAGGCTCAACACCCCCAGCTCCTCCCTAGCCCTGCTCTCCAGACCCTTCCCCAGCCTGGTTGCCCTTCTCTGGCCCTGCTCCAGCCTCTCAATGTCCTTCGTGGAGTGAGAAGCCCAAAACTGAACCCAGGGTTTGAGGTGAAGCCGACCAAGGTGTGGCAGGTGGCTCCCACTCTCCTCCCCACACTTTGGCTGTAAAAATGGTGGCAGGTGGAGCTTCCTCTCCCCTGCCAAATCAGTTGGCCCCTGGCTACCACGGGTAGGGAGACTTCTGGCTTTATTCATGGCCACCTGCCATGGGGCTGCCGTTCCCCACGCTGAGCTGCAGCCTGAAGTGCCCTGCACTGTAAATCAGCTCCTCCTGGACATCATAAGTCTTCTTTATGGGCTCTTTCCCCTTCATAAATAAACCTCATTCCATATGGATAAAGTGCAAAAGGCAAAGCCTGATTTGCAGCTCCCTGCCAGCTCAGGTGGCATCTCTTTGCCAGCTGACAGAGTGCCCAGGGAATCACAGCATCCCAGCATGGTTAGGGGGTGGGAAGAGACCTCTGGAGCTCAGGCAGTCCAACTCCTCTGCTCCAGCAGGGCACCCACAGCAGCTTACCCAGCAGCACAAAGCCCAGGGGGTTTGAAGCTCTGCACACCAGGAGACTCTACAACCTCTCTGGGCAGCCTGCTCCAGGCCTCCAGCACCCTCACACCAAACAGCGTTTCTCCTCCTGCTCAGATGGAACCTCCTGGGTTCCAGTTTGTGCCCCTTGCCCCTTGTCCTGTCCCTGGGCACCACTGAGCAGAGCCTGGCCCCAGCCTCCTGGCAGCCACCCTTGAAGGACTGAGCAGATTCCCTCTCAGTCTTCTCCAGGCTAAAAAGCCCCAAGAGTCCCTCAGCCTTTGCTCCTCACAGAGCTGCTCCAGTCCCCACAGCATCTTTGTAGCCCTTTGCTGTGCCCTCTCCAGCAGTTCCCTGCACTTCTTGATCTGTGGAGCCCAGAACTGGACCCAGGACTCCAGGTGTGGCCTTATCAGGGCAGAGAAGGAGGAGAGCCTCCCTCAGCCTGCTGGCCACACTCTTGATGCAGCCCAGGAGACCTTTGGCCACAAGGCCACGGTGCTGGCTCATGCACTTGCAGTTCTTTCCCTGCTCCCCAGCAGGTTCCTCCTCCCCTGTCCTGCTGCAGGAGGTTGTTCCTCCCCAGATGCAGGACCCTCCCCTTGCCCTGCTTGAATTTCCCTGTGCTCCTCCTGCCCAGCTCTGCAGGCTGACCAGGGGAACTACTTTGGGAAGGAGGAGGTGAAGCTGCAGCCCAGCTGGTGCCAGGTGCTGGCTGGCAGCTCTGCTCTTCATCAACCATTCTGCACGGGGAGTTCATTATCAGCCTCACTCCCAGGCAGCAGCCACGGCTGGGTGGGCTCAGAAATTAAGCTGCTGCTTGCCCCCCTAACGACTGCAGCCCTGGCAGGCAGCAGAGTGCAGAGCAGCTGACAGGGCACTGGGAAAGGGCTTGCAGCAACTGGAGCTCTGCATGGCCAGCAGCACCTTTGCTGAGCCCTGAATTAATCACAGCCAAAGGCTTGAGGTGAAGGAAGGCAGCAAGCTGTGCAGTGACAGCAGCCAGGGAAAGCTCTGGTGTGGGAGAGAGTACTGTGGGGTGCTGGTCAGGCCACAGCTGGAGTCCTGGGGCCACATCTGGGCTCCCCAGTTCAAAAGAGACAGGGAACCTAGTGGAGAGAGTCCAGTGGAGGGCTGGGAAGATGCTGAGGGGCCTGGAGCAGCTCTGTGAGGAGCAAAGGCTACAGCCAGGCTCTGCTCTGTGCAAGCAGCCTGAGATGTGTACCCTGGTGAGGTTGGGACAAGGGTTAGGGTGGTCCTGCAGGGCTGCAGAGCAGAGGTAGGTCCCCAGAGCTCAGAGCACAGCATGGCAGGAAGGTCTCCATCACAGTGGGGCTGTGAAGTGGGATGTTGGCAGCTCCAGAGAGCTGAGCTGCTTTGGGTCACTTCTCTGTGCAAAAATAGAGGGGAAGTGGGACAAAAAAAAATCCATTTAAGAATGAAAGATCCTGGGGCTGAGAGCCTGGAGGAGAGCAGCCCCAGAGGGCAGCTGAGCAATGCTCAGCAAGAGCTAAAGGAGCTGTGGGGGGCAAGAGGCTGGGGCCAGACTCTGCTCAGTGGTGCCCAGGGACAGCACAAGGGGCAGGGGCACAAACTGGAGCCCTAAGAGGTTGCATCTGAAGAGAAGGAGAAAGTTGTTTGTTGTGAAGGTGCTGGAGTCTGGAGCAGGCTGCCCAGAGAGGTTGTGGAGTCTCCTGGTGTGGAGAGCTTCCTACCTCCCCTGCTCATTGTGCTGCTGGGCAGGGTGCTGCGGGTGCCCTGCTGGAGCAGGGGGCTTGGAGTGGATGATCTCCAGAGCTTCCTTCCCACCCTCCCCATGCTGGGATTTCTGTGAGCAAGGTGGAGAGCCTCCTTGCAGCCTTTGCAGGGAGGAAGCTCCCTGCTGCTTTGCAAACAGAAGGCTCCTGAGCTTCCAGGTAACCTTCTCATCCTCACTGCCCACCTCATTCCCTTCATGGAGCAGAGTCATTGCATCATGGAATGGTTTGGAGCAGAACCATGGAATGATGGAATGGTTTGCAGCAGAACCATGGAATTATGGAGTGGTTTGGAGCAGATGCATTGCTTCATGGAGTGGTTTGGAGCAGATCCATTAAACCATGGAATGGTTTGGAGCAGAACCATGGAACCATGGAGTGGTTTGGAGCAGAACCATTGCATCATGGAGTGGTTTGGACCAGATCCATTGAATCATGGAATGGTTTGGAGCAGAACCATTGCATCATGGAGTGGTTTGGAGCAGAACCATGGAATCATCTCAGTATCACAGTATCACCAAGGTTGGAAGAGACCTCAAAGATGATTTGCAGCAGAACCATTGCATCATGGAGTGGTTTGGAGCAGAACCACGGAATCATCTCAGTATCACAGTATCACCAAGGTTGGAAGAGACCTCAAAGATGATTTGCAGCAGAACCATTGCATCATGGAGTGGTTTGGCTTGGAAAAGCCTTCTAAGAGCATGGAGTCCAACCACCACCCAACACCACCACGGCCACCCAACCATGCCCCCAGAGAGCCATGGCCACAGCTTTCTGGAACACCTCCAGGGAAAAAGAACTTCTGGGCTGGAGCCTGCAATTCTTCTTTTGCATTTGCTGAGCCTTCCCAGCTCAGAAAAGGGGAGAGGAGGAAAGGGGAGGGGAGGGGGGAGGGGAAATAACCCCCCAAATAAATAACAATACAAATAAGAACATTTTCCCCAGGCTCCACTTCTCAGTTTATTGCATGGCATGAAGCACAATGAAATAGGCTCTGGGTTATCTCCTTCTCTAGCCCACCAAAAAAATGAAGAGAGGGAGAGAGAGAGAGAGAGAGGGAGAGAGAGAGGGTGTCCAGGAGAAAGAGATAATTTCTGTCTGCTTTGCTCTTCTTCAGTGTTTTTCCCTTTATAAGCTTCATAAAATGCACTGCTGCAGGCATGGAAAATCTGTGCAGCCTGTTTCAAACTGCTTAAACACATCATTGGGTCCCCACCCCCCCACCCCCAAAGGATTGGCACTTGGAGGAGTCAGGGAAACTCCACAACAGCAGCACCTGCAGCTGGGGGAGCTTCTGCCACCATGGGGCATCTCAGCCCCCTACCCACCTCCAGTCCCAGCCTGGCTCCGTCCTGGAATCACAGAATGGGTTTGGGTTGGAAGGGAGCTTAAAGCTCATCCAGCTCCATGGGCAGGGACACCTCCCACCAGCACAGCTTGCTCAAGGCCTCATCCAGCCTGGCCTCGAACACCTCCAGGGAGGAGGCAGCCACAGCCTCCCTGGGCAGCCTGTGCCAGTGTCTCCCCACTCTTGTACTTATTCTATCACCGGATACCAGGGAGAAGACATCCACAACCTGCCAGGGCAACCTGTTCCAGGGTCTCCCTACCCTCACTGTCAAGAAGTTCTTCCTCATCTCCAGCCTAAACCAACCCAGCAGCATCTGCTTTCTACCCCCCACCTCACTTTCCCCAACCTCAGTAGAGCCCAGGACCAGGGCAGGCTCGTTCCCATTCAGGTTCAGGGCCGTGTCCAAGTCAGCAGCTCAGCAAATGAGCTGGTGCAGTGTCTTTTATCTCTTGATCCACCCTCCCTGGCAGCAAGCTGGCATTGCAGGAGCAGCCACTCCATCAGGCAGCAGAGCAGAGCAGGCTGCTGGGCTGCTCCTCGCCCTTCTTTCCTGAGCAAAGGAAGAGGTGAGGAGATGACCCCCACCCCCTCCAACCCCTGCATCCCTTGCTCCTCACATCCCAGCCCATGAGCAGGGCAAAGCTGGCACTGCTAAGCACTGAGGGTGACCTGGTAGAGGTCCAAGATGTCATTTGGTAGGCTCAAAGGATCCCAGACTGGCCAGAAACCAGGAAAGAATTCATCCCAGGAGAAGCTGGGGGAGGATCCTCAGCAGGACACAGCAGAGAAAGCTTTTACTGATGGAATCAGGGGCTGCTTTGAGTGCAGTTATGCTCTGGCCATGGCTAGAAGTGCTCTCTAGAACCCTGCACACCCACTCCCCAGGTGTGCAGTGCTTCTGTCACAGCTGGACCTACAGCCTCTGGTCCCCACAGGGCTGGCAACACTTCAGGGCACTCCTGAGGTCTCCACTGAGAGAATCACAGAATGGTTTGGGTAGGAGGGGACCTCCAAAGCTCATCCTGCCCAACTCCCTGCAGTCATCAGGGATATCCCCAACCACAGCAGGTTCCTCAGAGCCCCAAACATCCTGACCTGCAGTGGTGCCAGGGATGCAGCATCTCCCACCTCTCTGGGCAAGCTGGGCCAGGCTCTCACCACCCTTGGTTCAACAAAATTCTTCTTCTCTCCAGCCTGGGCCTCCCTCTCTGCAAGTTTAAAACCCTCACACCTTTGCTCCTGCTAAAGAAAGGCTTCCTGGAGGCACTGGGCTCCTCAGTTTAGCAAAGATGTTCAGCTGCTGGAAGGTGTCCAGAGAAGGACAACAAAGCTGGGGAGGGGTCTGGAGCACAGCCCTGTGAGGAGAGGCTGAGGGAGCTGGGGTTGCTTAGCCTGGAGAAGAGGAGGCTCAAGGGAGACCTCCTTGCTCTCTCCAACTCCCTGAAGGGAGGTTGGAGCCGGGGGGGGTTGGTCTCTTCTCCCAGGCAGCCAGCACCAGAACAAGAGGACACAGTCTCAAGCTGTGCCAGGGGAGGTTCAGGCTGGAGGTTAGGAAGAAGTTCTTCATAGAAAGAGAGATTGGCCATTGGGATGTGCTGCCCAGGGAGGTGGTGGAGTCCCCATCCCTGGAGGTGTTCAGGAAGAGCCTGGATGAGGCCCTTGGTGCCATGGTTGAGTTGATCAGATGGTGCTGGGTGAGAGGTTGGACTTGATGATCTCAAAGGTCTCTTCCAACCTGGTTAATTCTATTCTATTCTGTTCTGTTCTGTTCTAGTCTAGTCTAGTCCAGTCTAGTCCATCCTATCCTATCCTATCCTATCCTATCCTATCCTATCCTATCCTATCCTATCCTATCCTATCCTAACCTTATTGATTCTATGATTCTACTCCTATCCTATTCTACTTCTATCCTATTCTATTCTATTCTATTCTATTCTATTCTATTCTATTCTATTCTATTCATTCCATTCCATTCCATTCCATTCCATTCCATCCTATCCTATCCTTATTGATTCTATTCTATTCTACTCCTATTCTATTCTATTCTATTCTATTCTATTCTATTCTATTCTATTCTATTCTCTATTCTCTATTCCATTCCATCCCATTCCATCCCATCCCATTCCCTCCCATCCCATCCCATCCCATTCCAGTTTCAAACCCTCACCCCCTTGCTGCTGTCAAAGAAAGGCTTTCTGGAGGCCCTTCAGAGCCTCCCAGCCGCCGAGCAGGAGAGCCGGAGGTGGCGAGGGGCTGGGGGGCAGAGCCAAGGATGTTCAACCCCCCCCAGGCTGGAGCAGAATTGCTATGCAAGCTACAGGCAGGGGCAGCCTTTGCTGGCAGAGCCTCACAAAGGCAATTCCCAGCAATTGATATCAAAAGGTGTCAGTGGTGGTTTAAGTACTGTATTACCAGCAGAGATTTATCTGCTTCAAAGGCAGGCCTCATGCCACCGAGGGAATAAACAGCTCTGCTCCTTATCTCCTCCACAGAGCCCAATATTTTCCCTGCTCATCTCTGCCTGCCAAAAAGATGTGGAGGTTTTTTTTTTGTTCTTCCCCCTCCCCCCTTCTTTTCTTCCCCTCTCTTCTCTTTTGATTCTGTGCATATTGTCGTTGGAACAGCTCTGGAGCAGCTCTGCTCTGAGGACAGGCTGAGGGAGCTGCTGGGGTTGCTCAGCCTGGAGAAGGGAAGGCTCCAAGGAGACCTCAGAGTTGTTCAGTCTGGAGAAGGGAAGGCTCCAAGGAGACCTCAGAGTTTGTTCAGTCTGGAGAAGGGAAGGCTCCAAGGGGACCTCAGAGTTGTTCAGCCTGGAGAAGGGAAGGCTCCATGGGGACCTTAGAGCTGCCTGCAGGGATCCTCCAAGAAGGCTGCAGAGAGACTTTTCCTGAGGGTGTCCGGAGCCAGGCCAAGGGGGAATGGTTTGAAGCTGAGGCAGAGCAGGGTTAGACTGGAGCTGAGGAAGAAGTTCTTCAGTGTGAGGGTGGTGAGACTCTGGCACAGGCTGCTCAGGGAGGCTGTGGCTGCCTCCTGCCTGGGGATGTTCAAGGATAGTTTGGATGAGGCCTTGAGCAGCTGAGTCTAGCTGAGAGCTGGCCCTGCCCATGGAGCAGATGATCTCCAAGGTCCCTTCCAACCTAAGCTGTTTGATTTGATGAATTGCAAAGCAACCTCTCCTAAACCTTCCTGAGAAACATCCCAGGGGGAAAGGGAGCACTGGGGAGAGGGTGTGGAGGGATGGATGGGTTGTGCCCCTCCAGAAAAGCCCTCTGAGTGAAATCCCTTCTCTGCTCTCCCCTGTGCAGGAGCTCATGAGCATGAGCAGAGAGGTCCTGAATGCTAAGAGCACCAGGGGAAGCAGAGCCCCTCTCAGTATGCAACAACTCTATGCACTGTATTGATTTTCCACCCCAGGACTGAGCCTGCACCACTCTGCATTCCCCACCAGCCCCTCTGACGTTAACCAACCTGCAAGGAGCTCTCACAAGCTCGCAGCAGCATCCTCTGCCCAGCAGCCAAAGCAGAGGGGAGGAACCAGCCCCCTTTATGCTTCTCCATGATTAACTGCCCTGCTGCTGGTCATTAGCTGGAGGAGGTCAGAGCTTGCACCATAGCTGCAGTCGTTCCTGATGAGCCTGATGGCTCAGGGACTCATAAATCCTGCCCAGGGTACAAGTGTGGGTGGGTTGGCTTCTCCCCTTGCAGGCTTCCCAGGCAGGCCCTGGGGGCTCCCAGCAGTGAGTACTCCTCTGGAGCCTGGAGCAGGCTGCCCAGGGAAGCTGTGGAGCCTCCTTGTGTGCAGAGCTTCCAACACCCCCCTGAATCACAGGTTGGAAGAGACCTCCAAGATCATCAAGTCCAACCTGTGCCCAACCCTGGGCATTGTGCTGCTGGGCAAGCTGCTGTGGGTGCCCTGCTGGAGCAGGGGGGTTGGACTGGGTGAGCTCCAGAGCTCCTTTCCCACCCTATTCATGCTGGAATTCTGTGAATGTCTTTCATTCACACTGCTGCCTCCATTTCCTACCAGTGGTGAGGACTGGCAGGGGGCTTGCACTGGCAGGGGGCTTGCACTGTCAGGGTTCATCTCTTTTAGGTGTCATCACTATTGGGAGACCTCTCTGGTAGGGAAAATCTCTATCAGGGGACATGTCAGCACTGCTTAGGCCACACCTGGAGTCCTGTGTCCACTTCTGGGCCCTTCAGGTTAGGAAAGATGTTGAGATGCTGGAAGGTGTCCAGAGAAGGGCAACAAAGCTGGGGAGGGGTCTGGGGCACAGCCCTGTGAGGAGAGGCTGAGGGAGCTGGGGTTGCTTAGCCTGCACAAGAGGAGGCTCAGGGGAGACCTTCTTGCTCTCTCCAACTCCCTGAAGGGAGGTTGGAGCCAGGTGGGGGTTGGTCTCTTCTCCCAGGCACCCAGCACCAGAACAAGAGGACACAGTCTCAAGTTGTGCCAGGGGAGGTTTAGGCTGGATGTTATGAAGAAATTCTTCCCAGCCAGAGAGATTGGCCTTTGGGATGTGCTGCCCAGGGAGGTGGTGGAGTCCCCATCCCTGGAGGTGCTTAGGAAGAGCCTGGATGAGGCCCTTGGTGCCATGGTTGAGTTGATTAGATGGTGTTGGGTGAGAGGTTGGACTTGAAGATCTCCAAGGTTTTTTCCAACCTGGTTAATTTTGTATTCTGTATCTCCATTAGGGTGCTGGAGGTGGCCACAAAGGTGTTCCTTAGCCAGCCACACCGTGACAGACCCAGCAGAAAGGCAGTAAAGTGGCCCTAATGCTTCAGAGCCCAGAGAATCACAGAATCAACCATGCTGGAAAAGACCTCAGAGATCATCAGGTCCAACCTATCACCCAACACCTCCTGACAACTAAACCATGGCTCCAAGGACCACATCCAAGCCTTCTTTGAACACCTCCAGGGATGGGGACTCCACCACCTCCCTGGGCAGCACATCCCAGTGGTCAATTCCTCTTGCTGGGAAGAACTTTCTCCTCACCTCCAGCCTCGACCTCCCCTGGCACAGCTTGAGACTGTGTCCTCTTGTTCTGCTGCTGGTTGCCTGGGAGAAGAGCCCAATCCCCAGCTGGCTCCAAGCTCCTGAGCCTCCTCTTTCTCTGAAGAGCCATGGCCACGATGCCACCAAGCTGAGGCTGGCTCTCCCCATGGCACAGCCTCTGCCTTTCAGGCAGATTTTGGAGCCTGGTGGAGGGCAGGGCCACACCAGTGTCACCTGCAGGGCCACACCAGTGTCACCTGCAGGGACAAAGGGCTGCTCACCAAAGCCCCTGTGCAGGAGGCAGGAGGGATGGGCGCCTGGGGAGACAGGGCCAGGAGAGGAAGAGAGACCGACCAGGCAGTAAATCCCTAGGATTGCCCCCCAGAAAGCCTAAGCCCTGAGTCAATGCAGTGGAGTGGGCTGGCTGGCTGGCTGGCTGGCTGCACATAATGTAGTCCTCATTAATAATGTAGCCCTCCTGATAGAGCCTTTTATTGATCTCCAATATATAAATCTAACCTCCCCATGAATAAGAAATGGAAGCAGGCCTGGGAAATAGAGTAAATAATAGCAGGTGAGCCCTAAAGGACAAAGGGCAGCCCTGGGGGAAGTCACTAATGGAGGGCAGCCTGTGCCACACATGCCCAGGGTCCTGCTGGCCACAGCTAAAAGTTGGGGGGGGGGGGGAGGTGGGGAGGGAAGAAGGGGCGGGGGTGGGGGTGGCACCATGGAGCACCTTGGCTGTCCCTAAGCATTGGGTGAGGGGAGGGGGCTGGGGACAGGCTGGGCCCTGCTGCTCAGCTCATGGGAACATAGAATTGTTTGGGTTGGAAAAGCCTTTTAGGATCATAAAGTCCAAGCATCAACCCAACCCCACCCTGGCCACCAAACTCTGGCCCCAAGGGACATGGCCACAGGTGTGTGGGACACCTCCAGGCATGGGGACTCCACCACCTCCCTGGGCAGCCTGTGCCAGTCCCTGACCACTCTGGCAGCAAAGATATTCTTCCTCCTCTCCAGTCTAACCCTCCCCTGGCACAATTTCAGGCCATTTCCTCTCCTTCTATCACCTGAGCCTAGGGAGCAGAGCCCAACCCCCAGCTGGCTCCAGCCTCCTCTCAGGGAGCTCTTGAGAGCAATGAGGTCTCCCTCAGCCTCCTCCTCTCCAGGCTGAACAACCTCAGCAGCTCCTGGCCATGCCAATGGCTCATGGTGAGCTTCTCTACCAGCACTACCAGGTCCTTCTCTGCAGTGCTGCTCTCCAGCAGGTGGATTCCTCACCTGTATTGCTGCAGGGGGGTTGCTCCTCCTCAGCTGTAGGACCCTAAGCTTGCCCTGGTTGAAATCCCTGAGGTTCAGATTTACATGAGGTTAACTCTTTCCAGGGAGGCTCAGCTTGCCCGGGGAGGTTGTGGATGCTCCCTCCATGGAGATAGGATAGGATGGGATAGGATAGGATGGGATAGGATAGGATAGGATGGGATAGGATAGGATAGGATAGGATAGGATAGGATAGGATAGGATAGGATAGGATAGAATAGAATTAACCAGGTTGGAAAAGACCTTGGAGATCATCAAGTCCAACCTATCCCCCAGCACCATCTGATCAACTCAACCATGGAACCAAGTGCCTCATCCAGGCTCTTCCTAAACACCTCCAGGGATGGGGACTCCACCACCTCCCTGGGCAGCACATCCCAAGGGCCAATCTCTCTTGCTGGGAAGAATTTCTTCCTCACCTCCAGCCTGAACCTCCACTGGCACAGTTTGAGACTGTGTCCTCTTGTTCTGGTACTGGGTGCCTGGGAGAAGAGACCAACCCCCACCTGGCTCCGACCTCCCTTCAGGAAGTCAAAGAGAGCAAGAAGGTCTCCCCTGAGCCTCCTCTTCTGCAGGCTAAGCAACCCCAGCTCCCTCAGCCTCTCCTCACAGGGCTGTGCTTCAGACCCCTCCCCAGCTTTGTTGCCCTTCTCTGGACACCTTCCAGCAGCTCAACATCTTTCTTGAACTGAGGAGCCCACAACTGGACACAGGACTCCAGGTGTGGCCTAACCAGTGCTGAGCACAGGGCACAAGGACTTCCCTGCTCCTGCTGGCCACAGTGTTCTTGATCCAGGCCAGGCTGCCCTTGGCCTCCTTGGCCACCTGGGCACACTGCTGGCTCATGTTCAGCCTACTCTCAACCACTGCCCCCAGGTCCCTCTCTGCCTGGCTACTCTCAGCCACTCTGACCCCAGCCTGTAGCACTGCCTGGGGTTGCTGTGGCCAATGTGCAGAACCTGGCACTTAGCTATGTTCCATCTTATGCCCTTGGGCTCTGCCCATCTGCCCAGCCTGGCAAGGTTCCTCTGCAGAGCTCTCCAACCCTCCAGCAGTTCAACTCCTGCCCCCATCTTGGTGTCACCTGCAAACTTATTGCTGATGGACTCTATCCCCTCCTCCAGATCATCAATAAAGATATTGAACAGGCTGGGGCTGATGGGGCCTGGAGCAAGCTGGGGCTGGTGGGAGGTGTCCCTGCCCATGGCAGGGGGCTTGGAGCAGGCTGAGCTTTAAGCTCCCTTCCCACCCAATCCATTCTGTGCTGCTGCCAATGCTTGCTCTCCACACGCCACAGGCAAAGTTCCTCCCCAGCTCTTGCTTTCCCTTCATGAAATGACCTTTTTTAGTGCTTAACTTTGCTGGGCAAGAATCACATCCCCAGAACTCTGCCTGGGCAACCTTCTTAATAGCAGCTGTCAGCGTGGTCAGGCATCCTTTGCCACCGAGCCCAGGGATGCAGTAATAACAACATCCATAACAGCCCCCCCCGACAGAGGGGATTGGTTCTGCTCACTGCACTTCAAAATATTTCAAAAGACCATTTACCAGGGTGGAGGAAAAAAAAGCAAAACTCATTGGAAGGAGCCACCAGAAGGCACCAGGCTGGGGGGAGGTTTGCCCTTGGGACGCTCAGCTGCAGGGCGTTTGGGTGTCCCAACAGGGTGGGAAGGGAGCCTCAAAGGTCATCCTGTCCACCCCCCCTGAGCACCCACAGCCTGGGATTGGGGATCCATCCACGGGAATCCAACCATGGGAATCCCAGCCCAGAGTGTTAACACTAATGGATAATTCTCATTAATGCAGAGACAATTAGAGGGGATAATGAGAGAAGAGCAGCTCATTAGCTGGCTGCCAGGCTTGCAGGGCTGAGCATGTTCGCAGGGACATTACCACCGTGGTGTAAGTGATCTGAGCACATCCACCCTGGGCCAGCCCAGCCTGCAAGAGCCACTTGCTGGTTTCCTTCCTTCCATCCAACTCCCTTCCCCAAGCCAGAGACCTGCAGCAGGGTGCACGAGTGACGTGGCATGGCCCAAACCATCCCTGAGCAGGAGGGAGAGGGCTGGAGACAGGCTCCAAACAGCCCAGGATGAGAAGCTAGGATGACAGCAGTGGTGTGGGAAGAGCCTGGGGTGGTGAGGCAAGGGCAGAGGGGACACATCCAGACCTCCATCAAGCCTGCAGTCAGCAGGGACACCCCCAGCTAGAGCAGGTTGCTCTGGTTTGTTCTGCTGGAGCAGCAGTTGGAGCATCCCACCCTGGGAAAGCCAGGGAGGCTTCCCTGTGCCAGGGAAAAGGGGAGCAGGAGGGGAAGCAGCTGCCATTAGTGGGCAGATAGCAACAAATCTGTGTGTGTTAAAGACATGGAGATGAGAACAAATAGCAGGGATCAGGAGGCAAACATTGGGCAGGGTCCAGCACCGAGACTAAACAAACAGAGGGAAATGAGAGGCTGAGTGAAGTGAGCTGAGCAATGGGAATGTGGAAAACGCTGGGAATGAAACCAACAAACCAGGCCAGGCAGCACCTGAGCCCAACAGCCTCTGCCTGGGCTGGAAGGGCAAGGAGCAAGCACAGAATCACACAGTGGCAGGGCTGGGAAGGGACCTTTGGAGATCATCCAGCCCCAACCCCTTTGCCAGAGCAGAGGCATCGAGAGAGGATCCCACAGGAACATGTCCAGGTGGGTTTGAAATGATTCCACACATGGAGACTCCACCACCACTCTGGGCAGCCTGCTCCAGGGCTCCAGCACCCTGCAATTAAAGAAGTTCCTCCTCATGTTCAGGTGGAACTTCTGGTGGTCAGGTTTGTGCCTGTTCCCCCTTGTCCTGTCCCTGGGCACCACTGAGCAAAGCCTGGTCCCATCCTGCTGACACCCAGCCTGGAAGGATTGATCAGCATTGATCAGATACCCCTTTGGGCTGCTCTACTTCAGGCTAAAACTACCTTAAGGGAGGTTGTAGACAGGCAGAGGTTGGTCTCTTCTCCCAGGCACCCAGCACCAGAACAAGAGGACACAGTCTCAGGCTGTGCCAGGGGAGGTTTAGGCTGGAGGTTAGGAGGAAGTTTTACACAGAGAGAGTGATTGCCCATGGGAATGGGCTGCCTGGGGTGGTGGAGTCACCATCCCTGGAGGTGTTCAGAAGGAGACTTGATGGGGTGCTTGGTGCCATGGTTTCGTTGTTTAGGTGGTGTTGGATGATAGGTTGGACACAATGATCTTGAGGATCTCTTCCAACCTGGTCTATTCTATTCTATTCTACTCTACTCTACTCTACTCTACTCTACTCTACTCTATTCCATTCCATTCCATTCCATCCTATTCTATTCTATTCTATTCTACCCTATTCTATTCTATTCTATTCTATTCTATTCTATTCTATTCCATTCCATTCCATCCTATCCTATTCTATCCTATTCTATTCTATTCTATTCTATTCTATTCTATTCTATTCTATTCTAAAAGAGCCCCAAGTCCCTCAGCCTCTGCTCACCAGAGCTGTTCCAGTCCCCTCAGCACCTTCACAGCCCCTTGCTGCTGGACCCTCTCCAGCAGTCCCCTGTCTCTCCTGGACCAGGGAGCCCAGAGCTGGACCCAGCACTCCAGATGTGGCCTCAGCAGGACGTAGCACAGAGGGAGGAGCCCTTCCCTTGACCCTCCTTAAACGGGGTGCAGGCAGAAGACATCCCCAAATGCTCTTGCCCTCACCTTCAGCTGCTTCATCCTCTCACTGTGCCCACTTCCAGCCCTCGCAAAGCCTGAGCCAGCAGCTCAGGGCTGCAGAAGGAGCCCAGCCCCAGCTGCTGCCTGCACTGAAGCCACCCAGTCGCGCCTGGGCGTTGAGTGATGGCAGGATCAGAGCTTAATTCTATTGAACCTTTCGGCTACAGCTTGCTTGAAAGCCTCTGAACAATGCCTCTGCATTGTCCTCCTTACGAGGCAGGGAATCGAGAGAGCTCATTCCCTGATGTAAATCAGCTCTGCTATGCCAATGAAGCAGGCAATTTATTTGCAATTCCTTTGCTAGGTTTCTCTCTCTCCCTCCCACCCTCCCTCCCCCCCACCCCCCACCCCCTCTACTCCATCACCACTTTCTATCTCTCTCTCTCTCTCTCTCTCTCTCTCTCTCTAATCTGCTGACAAAGTGCCATTTAGTTCCAGGGGAGTTAAGGAGAGGGGAAGCTGGGTGGGCTGTGCAGGAGTTAACCATGCAACACCTACCTTGTCATTACCTTTTCCCCCTGTTGCTTCTGCCCCAGCAGAAGGAAAACCTCAGCAGGAAACAAAACCCCGAGCTGGTGGTGCATGAGGGTCGGTGGGGACCTCTGTGTGACATGAGGGGGTTGGACTGGATGGCCTTTAGAGGTCCCTTCCAACCTAGAGCATTCCATGATGAGCTGGGCAGAGGTCCCTTCCAACCTAGAGCATTCCATGATGAGCTGGGCAGAGGTCCCTTCCAACCCAAACCATTCCATGATGAGCTGGGCAGAGGTCCCTTCCAACCCAAACCATTCCATGATGAGCTGGGCAGAGGTCCCTTCCAACCCAAACCATTCCATGATGAGCTGGGCAGAGGTCCCTTCCAACCCAAACCATTCCATGATGAGCTGGGCAGAGGGCCCTTCCAACCCAAACCATTCCATGATGAGCTGGGCAGAGGTCCCTTCCAACCTGAAGCATTCCATGATGAGCTGGGCAGAGGTCCCTTCCAACCCAAACCATTCCATGATGAGCTGGGCAGAGGTCCCTTCCAACCCAAACCATTCCATGATGAGCTGGGCAGCTCCAGTCAGGATAGCCAGGGCTGGGAAGGAATTCCCAGCTGCATGTGTCAGGGTTTCCAGTAAAAGGTGTTCAGGTGGGCTGGGAAGATGCTCCTGAGGGGCCTGGAGCAGCTCTGTGAGGAGCAAAGGCTGAGAGCCTGCAGAAGAGCAGCCCCAGAGGGGAGCTGAGCAATGCTCAGCAAGAGCTGAAGGAGCTGGGGGAGGGCAAGAGGCTAGGGCCAGGCTCTGCTCAGTGGTGCCCAGGGACAGCACAAGGGGCAGGGGCACAAACTGGCACCCAGGAGGTTCCATCTGAGCAGGAGGAGAAAGTTGTCTGGTGTGAGGGTGCTGGAGGCCTGGAGCAGGCTGCCCAGAGGGGTTGTGGAGTCTCCTGGTGTGGAGAGCTTCCAACCTCCCCTGTGATCCATTTTGCCACTGGGCAAGCTGCTGTGGGTGCCCTGCTGGAGCAGCAGGGTGGGGTTGGACTGGAGGATCTCCAGAGCTCCTTCCAACCCCCATCCATGCTGGGGATTCAGTGAACAAATCACTTGGATTCCTCTGTGACTTTTTAAAGGGCTTAATTTAGCCCCAGGTTTGGAGGAGAATGCTTGGACTGGATGATCCTGGAGGTCTTTTCCCAAGCAAACCAATTTGATGCTGCTTTGAATTTTTTGGGGGTGGTTCTTTGGGGTTTCTTTCTACTACAAATGAGGTTGCTGATCCTCCAGAGCTTTAGGGCACCTGCTCAATATCACACACCAGAAGCAGCCTTGGTGATCCTCAGTGATGAAAGTTAAATACTCCACTAAATCTTCGCCGGATCAGAATCCAAAGCAGGCAATAAAAAGTTAAAGCACTATTTTTCTCCCCCACCCCCTTAATATATTCAAGCTCAAAGGGCTGCTTCAGCAGCCTCCCAGGAGCCATTGAGTCCTGAAGGTCAGAGATGGGCACCTGAGATTTAAACAAAGCAGTGGGGTGGGGGTGGGGGGAATGAAGTGAGGCTGGGAGAAGCAGAGGAATGCTTTGGGTTGGAGGGACCTTTAAAGGGCATCAAAAGGACCTCAAGCAGGTAACAGAGTCCTGCTTGTGCTGGTGCTAAGAGGCTTCTGCTCCCATTCCTTGCTGGGATCAGAAAATCATCTGGTGTGAGGTGTCCCTGCCCATGGCAAGGGGGTTGGAACTAGATGATCCTTGTGGTCCCTTCCAACCCTGACTGATTCTATGATCATAGGATCCTAGAGAGGCTCAGACTGGAAGGGACCTCAGGCATCATCAACTCCAACCTCCTCAGCACGGGCAGGGATACCTCTCAACCAGAATGGGTTGCTCAAGGCCTCATCCAAGCCTGAACACCCCCAGGGAGGAGGCAGCCACAGCCTCCCTGGGCAGCCTGTTCCAGAGTCTCACCACCCTCATGCATGGAAATGAATCTTAACTGCCAGACCCAAACCTTTCTTGCCATGCTGCTTGCTTTAGAACCAGAGAAGTGTCAGGGCTGGAAGGGACCTCAAGGCTCAGCCAGTTCCAACCCCG